>OX459046.1:14651078-15341662 GCA_949775005.1 Orthosia gothica | reverse complement strand
AAATCATAGCTCTAAAATGTTCCCGGCGCAGATCCATATTTCAGTGAGACACAATACTTTGAATTAACTCGCAAAAAAATGTGGAGGGAAATTTTGAAATTGGAACTTACTTATTTTTACTTATAAATAATCATATTTTCGAAAAACATTATAACTGGCCAGTCTCCCATATATAAAAACTTTTTTTCGCAATACTTTCTGAGGGGCCTGGTATGTTATATTAGACTATTTTCTTAATAATTTCATCTGAGCAAATATTGAGTTTTATTCGTATAACATAGTGTAATTAATTTGTAAAGTTATGTCTAAAACGGACAAAAACACGACAATCGCACCAAAACCGCTGAGCGTATTTTAATGAAATCGACACCATATCAAAGCAATTTAATTATCTACATTGTGATCTGAAGCTTTTTTTTAAAGTCATAGAATAATAAGGAAAGTACGAAAGTACAAAAAGCTACTAAATTTTGGGTCGCGCGGGTGTGAAACAAGCGCGCGTTTTGTTCCCTCAAGGTCGTTGGCGTTAGTCGTCGTCTTAAATGCATATTGACTGGTGGCCGTCCTGTTATCGAGAGGTAGCGCATTCCAGAGAAGAATGGACCGAATATGAAAGGAAGAATGAATAAAATCAGAAGTATGAGAAGGAAAAAGCAAGAGAAGATTGTTAGACGAACGCAGATTCCTAGCGTGTGAAGTAGTAGGTTAGTATAATTTTCATGGGATTATAAAACATTTTAGATACGAAGCCTCGGGCTCGGGCACAAGCTAGTATACACATAAAGTAGTAGTAGTTTTTTATAAAAAAAAAAAATAAAAAAAATAAGAAACTTCTCAATACCGTATTATTACATTAAAAAGAATCTTTTAAAAATCGGGTTTTAATATACCTATAGCCTAGGGCACAGTCAATATAATACTGCTAGGACTACACTCGTCGCATATAGCAATGTCGGCCAATATTTGTCAATATACGGTCCAGTTCGGATATTAGCTAAAGGTAATGAAAGCCCAGGTCAGTGGGTCACTCCGGAAGATCAAAGAAGATATTAAGGCGCTATATACGCCCCAATGTTAACGCAGTACTGGCCGTGCGCCCACTCGATGCCAAAATATCAATATTTAACCTCCTTTTGAACAGTTTTGTGTGCAAAATATTATTTGATTTACATATGCTATGTTAGTTATGAAGAAATTCCAGCCATCAATTTTTCTGTGTAAATATATTTTTTAACATCCAAGTAGTTTTGGAGGAGTTTCCAAAAGATGCGAAAAATATAGTGTTGTTAATTATTTTTTTAAAGCAAATCTATTAATTACACAAAAAAAACCTTATGTTCAAAATTATGTACATGAATCAATAATATTTCTTTTTTTTTCAAACCTTTTAATCTAGCCGTTACTAAGGAGTATGATTTAGAAAGTTAGCGTTTTACGGCACAAAAGGGTATGTAGGCCCTTAAATAATAATATAAGTATCTAACTCTTGTCAAGAACCAAGAAGAGATGAAAGACGATGTGGTTGTGTGATGACTACTGACTATTGAGATGACCGCAGGCGGGTATAGAAGATGAGGACATATTGCGCCAACCCCAAATGACTTTGGGCAGAGGGCGTCCACAGTAGTCCTCCATCGCCACCGGTCTAGAGCTTCGCGCTTCACCTCGCTCCACGTCATTCGGTTTGACGAGGACGGCTACGCTTCCCTTTTCCTTGAAGATTCCAATCCATGGCCTGTTTAGGAATGTGATCGGAATCCTTCCGGAGACTGTGACCAATCCATCTCCATTTACGACGCTTAATCTGGCTGTTGATCGGGCTCTCGTGGCATCTGTCCAACCCCAAATAGATTAGGATAATGATGATGACTAAAGGGTCACAAAAAATATCTAAGAGATTGAGAGAGAGAGAGAGAAAGAGGATAAAAATACAAGACGATGTTGTTTTTCTTTTTAATTGTGCAGTTAGCAGTGTTATCGTCTAATGCTCAACAGAAAACAATTTGAATACAGAATGTGATCTTTGACAGTCGTTACAAGTAGTCAGAAGCCTGAGATCTGACACCAGTTTGCCAAGGGGTACCGTGTTACCCAGTTACTGGGTTATGGAGGTCAGATAGGCAGTCGCTCCATGTAAAACACTGGTACTCAGCTAAATCCGGAGACTGGAAGCCGACCCCAATGTAGCTGGGAAAAGGCTAGGCAGATTGATTGATTGAATGTGATTCTTGCTCATTAATGTTGAATTGTCCATCACATTGGTACGTACCTGCCTATACAGAGTGGAAAAAATAATCGTGAATCAAACGAAAAAGGGCAATAGTTTAGGTTTTATGCAATAAGGTTTTGAGGCTTTTGGTTTGTTCCTGTATGTTTTTTGTGGTGTACAACAAAGTATATAATAAATAAAATATTATTTAGGACCTACTGCAAATAACCCCAACTATTACCCTGTTTCGTTTATCCACGATTTTTTGCCCACCCCGTATATATGACGAGGTCTATGCGTTCATTACGATATTACGAGAAATGCTTACGTGCTACGGATGAGCTAGAAAAATTTGGTATTCCTTATTATGATGTAATCAGGAATAAAGGTATTTGCACTGCAGTGGGAAAACGACGGTTTCATTCACAATATCCTGTTTCTTGGAGGCAGTACAGTCACAAGCATAAATGTTTGTAGGTAAACATAGGTACCTAATATTATTGATCGACATTATGAGGTGTACAGAATCTTTTATAGCAAACCGTTTTGTTTTTTACCTACACTGGAACTCGTACCATAAAGAGGAAAAGTTTGGATGTAGTAGGCAATTTCCGAAACTACTTTTTCATATGATTTCCAAAATTGTTTTACTGCTAGGAAGCTATACCCTCCTGACATGAGCGCCGGGACGTGCAAGGAGAAGCACTTGCTCCCCCCTGAAAAATAAAAATAGTCTCATATTAGAGAAACAGCATGCTAGCTTGATGACACGGTTTGCGTGGTGGTTGAGCGATCGGCTGCTGCACTGCGTGTCGCGGGTTCGATTCCCGCATGAAAAAAATATTTGTATGGCCTACAGATAATTGTGCGGATCTGGGTGTCTTGTGTATCTAAGTTTTAATGTTTGTAAACGCACCCACGATAAAGTAAAGAATTCCTAGTGGGGGCCAATGTTTAAAAATGTATCTAATTCGAAAAAAACTAACTAGAAAGTTATAAATAAAAAAACTTAATTCAAAAAATCAAAAACCCGACTGCTTCGAAAGCGAACTAAAAAGTCGTAAACAAGGAAAAAATCATGCTGTGCAGTCGGAGGATACATATTCGCGGGCTGGCTGACCAAAATCTGGTGTATCCTCCGCCTGCACAGCATGATTTTTTCCTTGTTTACGACTTTTTAGTTCGCTTTCGAAGCAGTCGGGTTTTTTGATTTTTTGAATTAAGTTTTTTTATTTATAACTTTCTAGTTAGTTTTTTTCGAATTAGATACATTTAAACATATAAGTGTTATATATTTTTGAAATCACCTCTTAAAATCATTTATTTTGATACCCCACACGATGGGTTTGGAAGAAAAAAATAAATTTGGGCCTCCACAATATGTCACCCAAAATCCGCCATTATTCTATTATCCAATTTTAATGTAGCCTATGACACTCGCAGGTTAAGACGCATCGATTGACGTATGAATCATCAAAATCGGCCAACGCGTTTGGTTTCTGGAACGCCATATAGGAACAAACATACATACATACATACTTACATACATACATACATACATACATACATACATAGACTGATAAACACATTACCCTCCTTCGGCAGTCGGGTAAAAAAAAAGCATACCTAATAGCAGTGCAATTTTCGAACTTGCGTTTGCATACGAGTACTTTATTTCTCAAAATTTGCCGCAAATGTCGTCAAAGTTTGTTTTATTTGCGTATGAATAGGCCAATTCAACAATTTGAGGCGAGGTGCTGAAGATGCACCCGCCTGAAAGTAGTTATAGAGAAGTAGCCCATGATTGCTCTTCTTCTTAGCGTGTCGATAGCAAAAATAGTCTCTAAATATTATGTTTATTTATGATCGCTGAGTGTTATAGAATACTCAGAAACTTTATCTTGAAAAAAGCGGAGTATCTGAGGTGTGTCTATTGGTTTATCCGACTGCCGAAGGAGGGTAATGTGTTTATCAGTGTACGTATGTTCCTATCTGGAGTTCTAGAGACCAAACGTGTCGGCCGGTTTTTATGATTCTTACGTCAATCGATTCGTCTTCATCTTGCGAGTGTCACTGGCTACATTAAAATTGGAAAATAGAAAAATTGCGGCTTTGGGTGCCATATTGTGGGGTGGACGAACTAAAAAGACGTAAACAAGAAGAAAATCATGTTTTTCTTGTTTACGTCTTTTTAATTAACAATTTTTTTAATATGCGTCGAAACTTTACACAAGAAAGTCACTGTAGAATATTACTACACAGTTTGAAGGTTTCTACTCTATTTATGCTCATTGCTCGTGGCTGTACATTATCGAAGTTATTGGCTGAAAAAAGGCAGAAAATACGATGAGAGGGGATAAGAAAAGTTGTTATGTCATGACGTATATTACAGCTTGAATGCGTGTGAACTCAACTGAAGGAATCAACGTTCGGTGTGGCACGTACGCACGTAGTTACCTACATAGATTTGTTTGTATATGTCTGCTAGTTGTATACAAAGTGTCCATCAAACTTTGCTATCAAAGTTATGTAATTAGTGGATGTTATTTGTGTGGAATTAGTAGGTAAGTTAGCTAAGAGTTTTTTTCATGCCACTTTGGATGAGTTCTAAACTACTGGTTAGAGGGAAAAGCGCTGATGCTATAGCACCGAAAGAATCACAAAGGTTTGAAAAAAGCCTTTCAGGTCCCTATTTTCTTTTTTTGATTTGTTGATGAGGGCGGTTTCTTTAAATGAACTCAATTGTTATTGAAAAAGTTAAACGTGTATTCATGAATGCAATGCGCAAAGTTTACGCTATTTTATTAGTACAATATATGGTATGAACACAGAGCACGGAATCGCTGCGCTGAAAGCGACTAGAAGCGCCATTACAGTTCACAATCATAAATACAGTTCTCGCCAAACTTTTTTATTTTTGTATTATTTATAGGCTCGCGCTTGACAACTATATCACCTGATGGTAAGCGATGATGTGGTCGACGGTGAAGCACGCTTGCCTAGAAGTAACCTATTCACTCTTGACTTAAAGACCCCTAGATTGTAGCTATCGGGAAACACAGACTCCGGCAGGGAATTCCACTCCTTAGCTGTACGCATAATGAAAGTATTTCCAAAACGTTTAGTGCGTATGGGTGGGATGTCCACCATGTACCGATAGAGCATCGCCGTACGTCTTGTAGGCCGATGATGAAACGGGCTTGGCGGAATTAGATCATGCAATTTCATCGCACACTCCCCGAAATGCAACCATTAAAAAACCGACAAGCTGGCAACTCAGCGACGATGTTCAAGGCTCTGGAGCTTTGACTCAACCAGTGCCTCATTGCCGATGAGCTTCTTGGCCAGTTTTTCGATCGACTCTAGTGCATCGAGCTGATGTTTGGCAGATCCGTCCCAAGATGAGAACCAAGGGAGAGTATCAAGTGCAAGTTCGATCTTCCCTGGAGTACTCTACGCATGATCGAACTTGCGCTTGTACAACTTAACCAGCTGTTCTGGCGTGAAGTACCTACCATCTCACCTTCGCAAGGATCCCCAACTTTTTGGCAGCCACTTGAGTTCAATGTATGGGCCAAAAATTGAGTGTTGATGTCAACTTTACGCCAAGAAGCTCAAGATGGTCCGTTATCGGCATGGTTACTCCTCGGAAAGATGGAGCCGGGTGAAATTGGCTCTTTTTGCCTGAACGGCGACGCTCACACTTGGTTCGTATGAAAAGTTTTGACAGTGCCGTTTGAGAGCCGTCTCGATGCTCAGCGAGAATGACGTGGAACATGACATGTCATTCTCGTTACTATTTGCGCCCATTGGCATTTACCAATATATTTATTGTCTAATATTACGTCAATTAGTCAGGATACGGAATGTAAGAGTAGCGAAAGGGATGAATGTATCGGGAGTGAGGGAGAGAGGATGTACGAGAGATGGCATTGGCAAGATGGCGAGAGACGCTAAGACCACAGTAAAATATACAAACAGCTCGAAGCTTAACACTACCTACAAACGCTCGAAACGGCACAATAACACAAACATACGTGACCACTCATCGCGACGCGGCACTTAGTACTGACATTCAGTGCTGCCAACTTAGCACTTTCAGCGCCAGATCTAGCGCTTTTTTTGGTCAATAGCGCGTTCTAGCGCCTAGCGCTAAATCTAGCGCTTTATGAAACTCTGTACTTTCTTTAAAAAAAAGAGTTACTGCGCAAACTTAATAAACTTCTGAAATCAAATCTAACTTCCCAACAACGTGTTGAGGACAATTTCATCCACAGATAAATATAAATTCAAGTCCAAAACTGATCAAGACCAACCTATAACCTTATTTCAGCCTCAGAAGCAATTGTAGTAGAATCAGACGATAATGAATTAATTTAATCCCTTTATTTTATAAATTTTTTACATTAAAACGTCACTACTTTTTATTATTACTAAACAAGTAGTCTAATCTCTTTTATATGACATAATTTGATTAAATAATAAATAAAAACTGCGTTTATACATTTATAGTCTCAAAAAATTGGGAGTTTTGTTTGAATTTGGCGCCGAATTTGACCGATTTTGGGTGCGATTTTTTGACAGCGACCATTTAGCGCGTTCTAGCGCGTTTTCAAAGAGCTAACAGCGCGTTTTTGCTTAAACGAGTTGGCAGCACTGCTGACATTACCTCGAAACTTCGAAAGTGCACGAACGGTCTCGTTGGTGCGTACGTTTGTGTGAGTGTGCCGTTTCCGTGCTAAGACGCTAAGACGTGTGCTAGGAGATAAAAATAAAGTGAAATTCATCAAATTAAGAGCCACTCTGAGCCCACAATCCCACAAATGTATGTAATAATATAATAGATTCCATTGCAAATAGCTATAGATAGGGAGGTAGATTCCAATAGATCGTTATGTCGATGCCAATCTATCATCATCGAGCTACCAACATACTGAAACTATATCTTTAATTGTATGGCTTGGCGATAAATAAGTAAATCATCCATATCCAAACTATCCATTCTTAACTTTTAATCACACTATATTATATTATATCACACTAATATTATAAAGGCGAAAGTTTGTGAGTGTGTGTGTGTGTGTTTGTTACCTCTTCACGCTCAAACGGCTGGGCGGATCTCGGTGAAATATGGCACAGGGATAGATTATAGCCAGGAACAGCACATATATGATACTTTTCGTACCACTTGCTCAAAAAAGTGACATTCTATGCCACAAAAAGCGAACATAACAATAGTCATTTTTAATCTGTTAAAACAGGGCAAGAAAATTGTACTAGGGGGAGGATGTGATTTAAATTTGGAATACTTACCGAAATTTATACTGAACTACATCTGTATTTACACCATTGAGTTTGTATTTCAAGCATTATACATCTTTTTGAAAAAGGAATACGCATTGATTATGCAGTTATGATTATTACGAAAACCGACGAGGCCGTATGAGCTTGATGCTTTTGCTTTTCCGACAAAAAAAAAATAGTCTAGGAATATGCCGCGTTTTTGTTTTCTTCAAATACATAAACGTTAAGTTTATTTTAATTTATTATTATTGTGTTAATTTTTTCGCAAATGATACGAAAAGTAGAGTATTTTCCTCGGTGATAAAGCTGTCTTAGTCTTGGGTGAACTTAAATCCCTCGCTACACTCAGGACTCGTCTTAAAGCCCTCGCTTCGCTCGTGATTTAAGTTTTTAACACTCTCGCTACGCTCGGGAGTAAACCTAGAGTCCTTCGTTACGCTCGCGATTTAAATCGTCACCCGCGACAGAAGACACTGCTTTATCCCCTTGGTTGGTTGGTTGGTTTGGTTCGTGAATGGAAACGCCGGGAGGGGACGCCCTAGAAAGACATATATAGACCTTATAGGTGATGTTCTTCAGAAAGGCCAAGTGCGCAGTACCCATTACCGGCGTGTGTGTATGACTAGATGTATGAATGTGTGTGAAGCAAAAGAAGGTGGCGTTCTGTAGTTTCTGACTACCCCCATGGGAAAAAAGGCGTGAGTTTGAAAAGTGGGAATTTGTTCCCTGGAGATAATTAACGACTATCACGCGGGCGAAGCTAGTAATATTATATTAGTATAGAAATAGATTGGATTATGGAGAAGGCCATAGGATACTTTTTATGTCGGTTGTAAGGCCCCTTGGGGTTATTGCCGCCTTACACGCGGAGGAAGATGCTGGCAGTAGTTAGTACTGTTTACAATTTTATTAGCTGACGCCCGGAGCTTCGCCCGCGTGGTATTAGTACTTCTCCCAATATCTTTATACATTATAGCCTATGTGTTATTCTGATGTATAAGCTATATTTCTGTAAAGTTACATCAAAATCCGTCCACTAGTTTTTGCGTGAAAGAGTAGCAAACATCCATCCATCCATACTCACAAACTTACACGTTTACCAGGCCCCTCAGAAAGTATTGCGAAAAAAAGTTTTTATATATGGGAGACTGGCCAGTTATAATGTTTTTCGAAAATATGATTATTTATAAGTAAAAATAAGTAAGTTCCAATTTCAAAATTTCCCTCCACATTTTTTGCGAGTTAATTCAAAGTATTGTGTCTCACTGAAATATGGATCTGCGCCGGGAACATTTTAGAGCTATGATTTTATACGATTTCAAGTGTCGCCTGAAACCGGATGAATCGTACGATAGACTTCAAATGGCATTCATGGATGAAGGCCCTTCCAAGGCAACCGTGTATCGTTGGTATAACGAATTCAAGCGCGGTCGACCAACTTTGGGGGATGACGAAAGAAGCGGTCGCCCTTTGACGGCTGTTACCGAAGAAAACGTGCTAGCAGTGAAAAATTTAATCCAAGACAATAGGCGAATTACATATCAGGAGATTCAACACATATTGAAGATTGGATCGGGAAGCGTTCACGAGATTCTACACAGCCATCTTTGCGTGAGGAGGATAGTATCACGCTGGGTGCCGCACAACCTCACCGATGCTCGGAAGCAGGCCCGGGTGGAATGGTGCCGTGATATGCTTAACAAATTTGAAGCAGGCTCGTCTCGGCGTGTTTACGACATCGTTACAGGTGATGAGTCCTGGATTTATCAATACGACCCAGAAACCAAGCGCCAGTCGACTGTTTGGGTGTTTCAAAATGAGCCAACGCCTACCAAAGTGAAGCGATCTAGAAGCGGGGGTAAGATTTTGATCGCTAGCT
The DNA here is from genome assembly GCA_949775005.1 of Orthosia gothica. Taxonomy (NCBI): domain Eukaryota; kingdom Metazoa; phylum Arthropoda; class Insecta; order Lepidoptera; family Noctuidae; genus Orthosia; species Orthosia gothica. The sequence goes on along the minus strand of OX459046.1, from coordinate 15,332,270 downwards.
TTTTTAATTTGACTGGCCACTTGGTATCAATTCCCTTACGGGATCAAAGAAGCATTAATGCCGAATGGTATACTACCAAATGTTTGCCAGAAGTTTTCTCTGTTATAAGCAACAAGCGACCAAACACAGGGCTCCGCGGGCTACTGCTCCACCACGACAATGCACCTGCGCACACCGCACTCAAAACGAGGGACTTCCTGGACAGCACGCCAGTCAAACTCCTGGGTCACCCTCCTTACAGCCCTGATCTAGCACCGTGTGACTTCTTTTTATTCCCAAAAATAAAAAATCAGCTCAAAGGGATACAATTTTCGTCGCCGGAAGTTGCGCTGGCTGCGTTCGAGCAGGCTGTAAACGAGGTGTATGCGGCGGACTGGAAAAAGTGTTTTGAAAACTGGTTTAGGCGCATGAATCTTTGTATAGAGGCTGGCGGAAAGTACTTTGAAAAGATTTAATAAAAATATATGTACGTATAGAACAATTTTTTTTAGTTTCGCAAAACTTTCTGAGTGTCCCACGTATAATAGTAGTAAATATAAGATACTTCAGGCCATCGCCATACACCAGTCTGTCTAAATCCAATAAAGATAGTTTATAGGATATAAAGTTAGGTACTAACAGTAAGTACTAAGTCAGTTGTTATTTATTATTATACTTTTTCAGTACTTATTCCTTTTATTGCTCTACGGGAAAAATAATATTTCAGTAGCTTGTATTGTGAGAAAACCCAGACGTTATACGTAGTAGCTAGGTACATTTAATTCTAAGAACGTGATGGAGTTCTGAGAAACGGCAGAGATGAGCTGTCGTCGTTTGGGTTCTAAATGAAGAATTGCATCAAACTTCTTGTTTCCAGCACCAGATGAACTTTAGTGGATTACCTAAACTGTTTCCAGGAACCTGACACAGAATATCTTGGTAAACAGTGTGTTGTTAAATTGTTCTTCATCTCAATTTCCCATCCCAAAAAACTCATTTGTATTCCCAGTCCTTCTCTGTTCATGCAGAACGATAGTGGAACTCACTTCCCCCTAAGATCCGTGATGCTCAAAGTATCGCAAGACAAAAGACACTAAGTTTCTTCCATCCTGTGATAATTATTTTATATTATTTGTATGTATATTTTATTTTATTTTATCTACTCTCATATCGTAATATTCGAATTATAAACTTCAAAACGAGTTTTTATTGACATACTTTATTTATATATATACCGAAATATAAAAATAGAAACTTATCATAACAATTTTTCTCTAACAAAATAATGCTTTAAAACATTTTTTTTCTATTACTTTTTTTCTAATAGCTCGTGACCAAATCGTAACATTGTGGCATATCGAACATCGCCATCGCTGATAGAAACACTTTGTATAGAGTCTCTAGTAAGTTAGTTGTAAGTAGTAGTAAGTTGATGGCGTAGGTAGAGACCTACGCCATCAACATGATGTAAATATATTCGTAACCCGACATGACATGTGAGCACATAGCCCACGGTGTCTCGCTCGCGTTGATATAGATTGTGGCCGACAGTATTACCATAGCGTTCGGGAACATCGGTATAATATCTCAATCGTATTTGGTGTCTACGTAAGTGTTCCTTATGGATTTGAGCCTTGGTACTTTGTGGGTTTGGGAATGTACACGTACAATACAGATACAAACCACAAGGTTCCTCTATTAATATTTTTACCCCCATAATATTAGGTATCTACGAAATTGGCGTATTTTGGAACAGGTTACTTTGAACTGTGATAGCTACGGCTTGATTTGGAGTTATAAGAGCCGATTTGGTTTCATTGGATCCCAGTTTTAGATTCCATTTTTTAGGTATTAGCGATGGGTTCCATTTGCTATTTCCATTGAATCCCATGATATAACAACATGTGTACTTTTCAGAAGAAAAGTGATATACTTTTATCAAACATATATAAAGCAGCTTGTGTTCGGCCCACCGACTGTTAAATGATTGAATGAATGAGAAAATGAAAGACAGAAGAAACATGAATGAATTCAATAATTTGTATTTGTATTTTATAGTTGGTTTTTTGCATTTGTATTTTATAACTGATTTTTTTGTGTTTGTATTTTATAGTTGATTTTTAAATTTTCTGTCATTTAATTATTGTGTAATTTTAGGTTTATGAAATTTTATAATTGGACATTTTAATTTACAAATTTCTGACATTTTAATTTTGTGTCATTCTAGTTTTATACATTTAATTTAATATTTTGACATTTTAATTCTGTCACATTTTTACTTTTTGCAACTTTAATTGTAATTTAAAATTGCGTTTAGTTTATACTTGGATCCCAGTAATTATTATACATTCATTAAATTGTTTTTGTGTCATGTACTGATTACTAACATTAATTATAAGGTTGTGTCTACTAACAAAGAATGGACTCTAAAATTGTCTGAATTTTAAATAAATTTAATTTTAATATAATTTAATACAATAAACTTTATGCTAAAGGCATGTTGTTTCTTTTAAAGAAATTGTTATGCATTTGTTTCTCAGGGTTTAGATTTTCTGTCATTTCGGTGGAGGTACTGTGGTAACTGTAAATGACCCGAAACGGGTAACAGTTTTAACCGAATCTAACACATATTCTCAGGGTGCTGTATCTTAAATTACTGCAATCACTTTTGAAAAAGTTAACTAAACGCCAGAAAGTTAAAAGAGGCTCATAACATTATTTTAATTTTTTAAACAAGCCCTGTGTTCGATGTGATTAAAAAAATGCGAACTTCCACACAAACATTCATCTACTTTTAACTCCTTCTAGGGAATGTTCCTTAGTGCTCAACTTCTTATGAAATCTATTAAAAAAGGTTTAGTACGTTCACTCTAGCACACAGACTTCTCAGAACGATGCCGTTCCGAACGGCGAACATCTAACAAACTGCCAAGTGGAATTATTGCGTTAATATACCTCGTAACGGTCTATAAGGATCATGTTCAACACTTACACCCACTTCAGTTGCTATATCTGAACCCTACGCTTCATTGTTGACGTCACGATTAAGAAAAGCGGGTTCAGTTATAGAGGACTGAGCTATTTCTAAACTAATATTATCCTAACCTAATAATATTATAGCGAATGTGAGTTTGTTTGGTTATTACGCTTAGATTTGGATGGAACTTGGCTTACCGGTAGATCATGGCCTAGATTAAGATATATAAAGAAAGAAAAAAAAACAATATTTGTGACCCGCACAGGAGGAGACACGAGATAAGCAAAACACAAAAAATAACAAAAAAAAAAAAAAACCCGGGCGAGACCAAAAAGGCGATAGGAGGAATCTCTGCATGTTCAACGATATTAAAAAAAAAAAAACGCTGCGCTGATATTCTGATAGAGCCCACTGATGATGCCACGGACACATTCACGGAAACGGAACATACAGTAGGGCACTTTTTATTACGGGAAAATATCCCTTGGGACGCTTTCCAACTTTCACTCGGGGGAAGCCGCGGGCAAAAGCCAGTAGAGGAATACTTACTTGTTTTTAAACGACTTTCCAAAAGGAGGAAAGGAGGTTATGTTCGGCTGTATGTTCTATTTTTATTTTTTCGTGCATTTTCACCCATTTTACCGTCATTGTGGACCGAGGACGATATTTTTTTTTAACTTCGGAGATCTACAACAGACAGCAAATCTCTCGGGATTGCTGCAATCGCATGTCTGTTTATTGTTTACTCCACTTCATAACATAACATCACGCTGTAAAGGGGTACGCAGACGTAGACGTCTTTTTATTTGGAAGTCAGTTGTGTTTTTTTGTGAAAAGATTTTTCGGTTATGTTTGTAAGCGATAAAATCTCTGGAGTGCTGATTCGAATACGAAAATTATTTCACAGTTAGGCAGCTACACTAGCGCTATATGTAAGTATTACTAGTTATACCGAAAATATAAACGGTTTTTGCGTAAGTGGTCCTGCGAGCAAAACCGCAGGAAACATTAGTCTGCGATAAAATTATCGTTCCGAATAAAAACGTTGAGCGCTCGATTAAGCTGTGCATTTCATCGTTTGTTCTGATTGGACCCCACAGAGGTTGTGCTCCAAACTATAATTGGATCCTGCTCCAGAGCCACTAGAGCGGACCACATAAGTACAAAAAGTAATCTCAGAGGAAACACATTACGGTCTGTCTCAGTACACATTATTTGCTTTTATACAGAGCGAGTTTTAATTCATAGACAATCTTTTAGAAGGTGAAAATGCTAACAAATGCAAAAGTTTGTTAAAAATAAACATGAAATCGGGAGAGATTAGGTGCTTCCTGTATTTTGTAGAGTTTTACTAACATGTACTGAGGCACGATTTTTAGGGTTCCGTAGTCAACAAGAAACCCTTATAGTTTCGCCATGTCCGTCTGTCCATCCGTCCGTCCGTCCTTACGTCCGTTCGTCCGCAACTTAGCTCAGAGACTCTTAGAAAGAAGAAGAATGCTATAATTTTGCATGGATATTGTGGTATTTATTCAAGATCTACTTACGATTTTATAACACTATACAATCCATCTTCACATCTTTTGATATTGTATCAATTTGTGTAACTCATTTTTATATATATTCTTAAGTAAGGACTAAGTTATCTAGGGGACCACAATAGATCCCAATGGGTCGAAGTGTCCGAGTTGCTTCTCGGCCCCTCCATAAGATAAGATAAGATATATATTCTTTGTATTATTACATCTGGAAAGCATATTTAGTTATCTCTGACTGTTTTAAATATCTAAACTTAAATTATATTCGTAATTTATAATTCTTGTAATATTTTTCTACTGTGACATTTTCATCTGACATGACATCTGTCTGTCTATTTTATTTTCTTAAAGCCATAGACATACCATAGGTACCATGGACTACCTAGACCTTTCCTTAAGCTATTTGTACATTATTTTAAGGTCAGAGCAGACTGACCCGCCTTTGTAAAGCCGTTTTTATTCGTTCTGGTCTTATTGAGATTTGAATTTGAAATTTAGAAGGGATTGCAAATCGAATGAAAAACGGGCTTCAGATTTTTTGGAGTCTAGAGTCTGGTCTGAACGCCGAAAGACTGTTTCCTACTGAGGATTACTAAGTGTATTTTCTAATCGGCAAATTATCTAAAACTCTAATAATCAGACATTATATTATTACCTCAATGTATTCAGTATGTGAATGTGGTTAAAATCTTTAGAAAATCTATCAATAAATAACTTCTGGACTAAGTGTACTTTTACTGCAATGTATATAAAGATGTGCCACTCTGGCACGAGGTGCACGTATGTTCTGCGGCAGACAGGACCTCAGATGTACTTCGGCTGACAGGACCTCAGCGGTGCGGCGCGGCGTTGGTGCGCTTGCAGCACGCGATGGTGCGCTCGCAGTTTGCGTTGGTGCGTTCGCAGCATGCGCTGGTGCGCTCGCAACACGCACTGGTGCGCTCTGAATACAAGCGCGCCACGGCATCCCACCAGCCGTCCCATCACACCGTGCCACGTCTTCCTACCCGACCTACTGCCTGTTAAGCTGCCCACGTCGTATGAAGCCGGCCCTTAATTTTTATATTTCTATATCATTTTTATTAATTGTAGTTTATATTTATTTATTTTTATTAACGTGGCTTACGTATAGCTCCACTGAGTTATACGTAACGCTACAATATACATATTAATCACGCCGACAAAGTGGTAAAATAAAATCATGCAATTGTTTTTTGTTACCTCCTCTACACGTAAAGTGGAAATGTTAATAATACTTGTCTGCGAAAATCATTCTTCGATTCATTGATCCGTTTGCGTAAAATTAAGCTTTAAATTGGTAATTTTTAGCCCCCTGCCAGCTAAATGGTTGCTTTTGGATATGTGAAAAAAAATTCACGGCAGTAGTATATATAACGAAATTAAAAGTAAAACTATCACAGCTAAGTAGGCTTAACAAGTTTACGAGTAATAGTCGACCAACATATAAAATATACTTGGAAAAGTAAAAAAATTGTATATTGATGTATACAACATTTTTTCACTTTAGAATAGCAATGTTAATTTTGTCCCATCGCTAGAGCAACGTTCGGTGCTTTCAAACATAAGAAATGTTACCGCCCTATTTATTTTGGTGAAGTAGGTAGCTGTTTATAGGGAACCCTCTGTGCGTGAGTCTGACTCGCACTTGGTCGGTTTTATTTTTCATATTTGAAAAGAGTTTTGTTTTTTAAATTATATAAGTGATACGTGAAGAAAATAGTAAAAGAGTCAGTTCAAGCCTGAAAAAACTCAAAAGCAACTGTACCTATTCTGTTTAGACTTTCATATATCTTGTAAAAATAAATGTACAAAGGCGAAACTTATACATTTACTTTCCGAGAAACTGCTGACTTTTGCTATGATGAACAATGTTTATTATGCATCAGAATATAGGTAGCTACATACTACGAAGAAAAACAAAATAGTTATTTATGCTACAAGTGCGGAAGGTAGGTGATTTCCGATGAGTGTTTTTATTCACGAGCGAGCGAAGTGAGTGAGTGGATAAATCGACACGAGTCGGAAATCATCTTACGTACGTGTATCATACAACATTTTACTATGCATTGTACGAGGAAATAAATAAATTAATAAAATGAAATGAATAAAATGGCGAGCTTATTCAAGTGCGTTCAGCATATCCACAGATTAACTAATAGTTCCTCGCCTCCTCGGGCATATCTACTGCGCATGTGCAAATAGCTGTCACATCGTATCGCAATAAGGCACGAGAAAAATATACGTTCTGCCAAACATATTTGAATGTTAAATTTAAAAATATTAATATTTAAAATTAATTTAATGATCAAAATCTAAATCAAGAGTAATTAAAAACGCCTAAAATGAAGTACTAGTTTTATTTTACCTTTTATGAGGATATATTGAGGACATGCATTGTTAATATCTTTACAATGCATGTCCTCGAAAAGAGCGGTTTTCCAAGCAGCCAAACTGTGCGGAAAGTGTCACTTTTTTTCACTAGTGCTTTTTACTTTCCTGTACTTTTTTAATTTTTAACTCCAACGTCAGCCCGACGCATAGAGTTTTTATTATTTGAGAAAAGTTTTAAAATTAGTTATGTACAGATTATCATTCATATAAAAGGTAAAATAAAACTAATACTTTATTTTAGTCGTTTTTAATTACTCTAGATTTAGATTTTGATCAATAAATTAATTTTAAATATTCATTAAATATGTTTGGCAGAACGTATATTTTGCTCGTGCCTTATTGCGTTACGATGTGACAGCTATTCGCACATGCGCAGTAGATATGCCCAAGGAACTATTAGTTAATCTGTGGATATGCTGAACGCGCTTGAATGAGCCCGCCATTTTATTAATTTCATTTTATTAATTTAATTATTTCCTCGCACAATGCATAGTAAAATGTTGTATGATACACGTACGTAAGATGATTTCCGACTCGTGTCGATTTATCCACTCATCGGAAATCACCTACCTTCCGCACTTGTAGCATAAATAACTATTTTATCACCACATCTATTCAAAAAGACCTAGTTTATTCCTCGTAAACAGAGAACAAAATAGCTCATTAATCCTTAAGGACCAAAATAGATTTGAATTTGGAATGTGGATAGGTATTGTTAGTAAATGTTCCAATCAGCAAAGAGATGAATCACAAACCATGCAGGAACAATGTATTGACTATGTGACTGGCTGAAAACACCAAATTAAAAAAAAAGTTGATAAAAAATTAACAAAGCGCGAAATTAAATGCATTCTGCCTTCGTTCGTAGTTGTTTCAAATTCAGATTTTAGATTTTTTTTAAATTAGCGCGTCTTCCTCAAGTGAGAGCATTATATTCAAGTTTCTCAAAAACTACATCCTGAGACACCGTTTTCAGAGACTATTTCTAATTGCCAAGCTGTAAATAAATCTACAACTTTAACGGATGGTATTAATAAAATTGTTGCGATGCACTTCCAAAATTGTTCAAATATAAACATTAGCCTCTAATTATTTTGTTTTATGTCTTATGGTATTTAATTTTATGTAAATAAATAAACGTAACGTTCTTGTTCATAAGTTGCACTTACTTATTTTCTCATAGAGGGTGATAAAAAGTAGAGTGTCCACCTCAGGAGCAACACTATTTTCAGCTCGAGTGACGTGCTTTGAATCCCTCGCTGCACTCAGGATTCTAATTAAGAACCCCTCTAGAATCCTTCCCTTCGCTCTGGGGGGTTACCACAAGCTCTTAGAGTAAGGTTATTTTGAGATCGAGTAAGGGACAGATGTATCTGACTTGTATACATCTGTCACTTACTCGATCTCAAAATAACCTTACTCTAAGAGCTTGTGGTTACCCCCCAGGATTCAAAAAAACACTCTCGCCTTTAAAATAGTTGTTTGCTCCCTAGGTCATTCAATCACACAATCTACTATTCAATGCAGGGCTGCACCTAGACCGACATCTGAACCTAGACCGTTCCGTACAGAGCAATGCTGAATGAAAGAAAGAGATGCATTATGCGAATGTCACAATTGTTCAATAAAACGGGAAACCGGAATATATAACAGTGCTTATCTTGACATAACTTCAATGAGGACCATTTTCATGATTTCCCCCGCGTTCGCTTGCGGGTAAAATATTATTTTTTGCATTTTACAATGCGACCTTTGTCTGCAGTAGGTAGGTATCTTAGAAAACGCTGTTGTTACGTTTTCGGCTTGTCTTGCAATTGTTTTTATTCCAATGTTGTTTTTTATCCAATAACAGCGACACCGCTATTGAGACGCAACTTACTGGGAACATACTCTAACAGCGGTACTATTCTGTAAACATTGTATCGTGAAAATTTTGATGGAGGATGTGTTGATCAATTTATGTATGTATGTATGTTTGTTCGTATGTGGCGTTCTAGAGACCAAACGCGTTGGCGGATTTTGATGATTCTTACGTCAATCATTTCGTCTTAAACCTTGCGAGTGTCAGTGGCTACATTAAAATTTGAAAATAGAAAAATGGCGGATTTTGGGCGCCATATTGTGGGTGCCCAATTTCTTTTCTTCTTCAAAATCCTTTGTGTGGTGTTAAAAAAAATAAAGGGTTTCAAGAGGTGATTTCAAAAATATATAACACTTATATGTTTAAATGCAACAAAATAGAAAAAAAAAGTTTACTAAAATGTTATAAATATAGTAAGACTACCAGGATATCAAAAGGTTTGGATAAATTAACTAGCAAGCAACCAATTGTGGTCTAGGATAGCGGATAGAAAAATACTCAAAGCAATGATTACGAATGTAAGGATACGCTCAGCTGAACATTTTATCTCTCTCTCTCTTGGTCGGTCCCTCATGTCTGAGGATCGTGGTCAGCATCAGGTTTACATCTGGAGCGGATGATCTGCCTCCACCGGCTTCTGTCCTGCGCGTCCCCTTACGACCGTGTAGAAATTGGAGGACGACGAGTCTTTCACTTGATCGGTCCATCTTGTTGGTGAACGACCGCGCGATCTTTTGCCTTCTGTGTTCCCAACCACAATCAGTCTTTCTAAATTCTCGTCACCTCTGCGCATTGTGTGGCCGAAATATGTGAGAATGCGTTGCTGAAATATGGTGGACAAGCGAGTTTTTACTCGGAGTTGGGTCTGGATCGATGTATTGGTGCGTTTCGCAGTCCAGGGTATTCTTAGCATTCGTCGCACCACATCTCAAATGCATCAATCCTTTGCCTTTCTCGGGCTAGGATCGTCCACGTTTTCACTCCATACAGAAAGATAGGGAATACCAGCGCTCGTATCAATCTGATCTTGGTGTTGATACCAATTCCTCTTTTCTTCCAGATGTTGTTTAAACGGGTCATAGCATCTTTTGCCATCCCGATTCGCCTCTTTATCTCGGGGGCACATCTGCCGTCATTGCAGATTTGTGATTCAAGTATATGCAGCGGTCGACAATATTAATGCCAGGAATGTTGCAGGTGACATTTGCAAGCTTTCCGGCTCGATCCACTATCATTGCGTAGGTCATCGACGTAACCATGTATGCACGTACACTTTTTACCACACAACTAGGCATTATTATGACAAGCAAATAATCGCTCACTCCCGCACACGGACCACTGTCGCGTTGGCCCTAAACTGCAATTTAGGGCCAGCGCGCTGGTGCCATTTAGTCGCGCGGTTGACCTGGTCCTTACGCAAGTAATAATAAATACTCACATTAAAATCACACACCGATTTATTCCTTCAACAATCGGTTTATCAAATAATAATTAAATATAGACTAATTCTTAGGTACAATTCCATAAAACTTAATCTCCAGATCTTTTCATCCAAAAACGAACCGTGCTCAGAACTCACGCCAAAAACCCCGCCAACATTTTTTCGCCGCCTCTCATTCATTTGTTTTTCATTTTCTTCTTTTTTTAAAAAACGCGGCATCGAATATTCGAATCCATTTAACAAAACCTAACATAAATAAAAAAAGTTAAGTCAAAAAATCAATTAACCCTTCTGGATGAAAGAAATCTTGACATGCTTTTATCCGCAAGCGGGTGCAAAATATCGACCCGTGAGTAGGTATAGTCTCTAATTGAGATGTGATGGAGTCAACTCTACATTCATACTCGTAAATACAAGGGCATTTTGTACCAATTTCAGTGAACTTTATAGAAAAAAGTAACGTTTTATGCCAAGCAGTTATAGTCTAGCTCGAGGCCTTCACGGAAGCAGTTTTTTTCCGTTTATAACCTGTTTATAGCTTTAATATCACTTTAAGTTTATGACGCAAAGATTAAAGACATTACTTCAAATAGTTTGCTCAAGCTTTTTACTAAATTGGCAAGAGCCACTTGCCGAGGAAGTGTGTTGTAAAAAACTAAACGTTTTCTGTTTAACAATTTTGGTAACGACAAGAACTTACTAAATGGATGCCAGGAAACAAAACATTTATACGGCTGTTATTAAGGTGTATATATTCCCCAATGTTAACGCGGTACTGGCATTGCGCCCGCTCGGAGCCAGAATATCAATTTTGGACCTCCTTTTGGACAATTTTAATAGCAAAATATTTTTGTAGGTTAAGAAGAAATTCTAACCATAATTTTTTCTGTGTGAAATGTTTTTAAACATCCAAGTCGTTTTGTAGTATGTATTGTAGTATGCAAAAGAAGCGAAAAAATGTCGTATCTTTAATTATTTCATAGAAAAAACCATGTTTCACTAATAATGTACAATCTATACTACACTACTACTACTTTATTATTATAATAAAGAGAAAAGATTTGTATTTTTGTATGTAACGAATAAACTTAGAAAATACTGGACCGATTTAAAAAAAAAAACACCCTTGGGAAGCTACACTATCCCCGGGTGACATAGGCTTTTTATCCCTCACGGGATCGGGCACTACGCGGGTGAAACCGCGAGACGTCCGCTAGTAATAAATAAATATTTTTCAAACTGTTACTAAGGAAAATGCTTTAGAAAGGAACCGTTTTACGGCACTAAAGCGGAGTAAGGGCCCTAAGTACCATACGCCTTTCTTAGGGCCCTTACTCCCTTATTTTAATTTATTTGGGGTGGCGTAGCCTATCTTCTCCTTCCATACATATATGTTTGCTGACATCTCAGTAGTCGCCTCCTTTTTAACCGACTTCAAAAAGGAGGAAATTACTCTGCTAATTATGACACGATTTAGATAATTCTTTTTTTATTTGATAGCTGGTGCTTCTCAAGTGGTCCCTCAATATATGATGAGTACTTTTTAAGTTATCCCTAATCATGCGTATTTTCATCTATACCAATATTATAAAGAGGATTTTTTTTTGTTTGTTTGTTTGTACCGCATAGGCTCCGAAACTACTGGACCAATTTAAAAATAAAAAAAGTTAAATCAAAAAATCAAAAAACCCGACTGCTTCAAAAGCGAACTAAAAAGTCGTAAACAAGGAAAAAATCATGCTGTGCAGGCGGAGGATACATATTCGGCTGGCTGATCAAAATCTGGTGTATCCTCCGCCTGCACAGCATGATTTTTTCCTTTTTTACGACTTTTTAGTTCGCTATTGAAGCAGTCGGGTTTTTTGATTTTTTGGTTTACCTTTTTTTAATTATAACTTTTTAGTTAGTTTTTTTTCGAATTAGATACATTTTAACATATAAGTGTCATACATTTTAGAAATCACCTCTTAAAATTCTTTATTTTGATACCCCATACGATGGGTATGGAAAAAAAAAAAATTGGGCCCCCACAATATGGCACCCAAAATCCGCCATTTTCCTATTGTCCAATTTTAATGTAGCCTATGACACTCGCAGAGTTACGATGAATCGATTGACGTATGAATCATCAAAATCAGCCAACGCGTTTGGCCTCTGGAACGCCATATAGGAACAAACATACATACATACATAAACACGTTACCCTCCTTCGGCAATCGGGTAAAAATCTTTCACCAATAGAAAGCTACATTGTTCTTGAGTGACATAGGCTATTTTTTTTATCCCGAAAACGGGTCCTGTAGGGTGGTCCACGGGAGCGAAGCCGCGGGGAACAGCTAGTGTAATATAAGGCACCAAAACTAAAAAGAAAACATTAAACCGACTTCCAATTGGTCAAAAAGCAAAAAATAATAATTACGAAAAACACCGACATCCGAACAGAAAGTTTTTTTTTCGTTTTGTTTATTTTTTGGAAGTCGGTTAAATTTTTTGTTATTTTTTATTTATTTTCGTCTTTTTAGTTATGGTAGGAAATTTGTTTTTATGTAATATAAGGATTAAAAATACAAAAAAATACGCATTATTAAGGATAACGTAAAATGTACTCGTCAGTAGTGTTTTGGAAGTCGGTTAATTTGGTTATAGTCATATTTTCCATTCCATCGTTTCTTTCGTCTTACTTGCCCGTATAACAATCCACATTCGTACTCAAAACTTTCCTCACGACGCGACGTGTTCCTCATTCCACCGCGCGATATGCGCATACCTTGAATTTAGACAACAAAACTTTTTATTAATTAAATTTTATTAAGTAAAAACGTTTCCCGTGGCTTCACTCGTGTAAAATTGTTTTCATTATCCCAAGAGAACCGGCATAAAAGTAATCTACGTCCTAATATAGGACTTTGCCGAGTTTGATGAAAATTGATTCAGTGGTTTTGACTTGAAGCGCAGCAATCAAACAGACAGACAGAGTAACTTTCGCATTTATAATAGGTACTAGCTGACCCGGCAAACTTTGTTTTGCCATAAAAAGACCAAACATTTATCTACCCTACCCTACCCTACCCTACCCTACCCAACACTACCCTACCCCACCCTACCCTACCCGACCCTACACTACCCTACAATACTCTACCCTACACTACCCTACCCTACACTACACTACACTACCCTACTCTACCCTACCCTACCCTACCCTAACCTACTGACCCTACACTACCCTACAATACTCTACCCTACACTACCATACCCTACCCTACCCTACCCTACCCTACCTTACCCTACCCTACCCTACCTATATAGCCTATGTCCTTTCCCAGGTCTCAAACTATCTTCATACCAACTTTCATCTAAATCGGTGCAGCGGTTTAAGCTTGAAAAGGTAACAGAATCAAAATCAAAATAAAAAAAATCAATTTTTATTACTTGTAAATTTCAATTGTTGACGTTCAAAAGTGCCGCTTGGTGGCCTAGTTATTGGTAGGGATGTTTGGATGAGTAGGTATACCGCTGCGGGTTTTCCAAGCTCTCTGGGGGTAATGGCCTCTGTTTCAGCTTTCAGCACGTTATACAAAAGTACATTAGGTAAATTCGCTAACAACATCATAATAATATTGTTGTGGTTTTCCTATAGCTTCCCTGTTATGTGTGGCAAACCGCAATTAATGAATTAAGTTCGGAACAGGGAAAATTACGTGCCTGTGCATATTAAATTGTATTTTAATGAGGTTTACCTGCCTTGTAATAATATAAGCGGAACTCACACGGCGGCGGTTGTCAAAATATTATGAATGAAAAAAAATGTACAATAATGTTTTGCTTCCCAGTTAGCTGTATTACTAAATAAGTATTTTTTTTTATACCCGGCCTTTTTACCCGACTACGGCGAAGCAAAAAGAAGGGTTCTGTTTTTGACCGGTATGTATGTATGTATGTTCATCTGTTCCCTCATAACTTCTAAACTACTTATCATAATCGTTGGAAGCGTCTTGTTTGTCCGCTGGTTATAGGCTATGTGAAGTAACATTAAATTCTAACTCTAGGGGACACGAGTCAAGAACTTTTTTTTTGCCCCACCCCATCATGCGACTTTTGTGGGTCTCTGCACTGGGAGATATGAAGCTAGAGCAAGCTTCATATCTCCCAGTGCTGGGAGTTCAACTTTGTGATGAATGAATGGGAATGTAAAGGTAAGGTGCTCTTCGTTTTAAGGCCAATTAAGACTTCCATCCGAAAGAATTCCATCCCTTATAATTAAGACTTTTGACAATCGTTATCGTTGATATATCGTTGATAGAACATTACTTAATCTAGTATCATTGAACAGGGATTTTAAAAGTCAGGGTTTAGTACGTCATATTTTTGTCAAAGTTATCAAAGTCAATATTTTAAGTATTACATTTTAAATAAATCAGTATTCTAAATTAAATGAGGGTAATTTATATTTTAAAGATTAGTTTTGCCACTTTTGTACACAGCAATCTGCTTTGGAGCCCTTTATAAATTGCTAGTGCTTGCCCACCCGAGCGTCACGCCGTCCTCTAATATTCCGTTTTAAAAGTTGCGAAAGCAGAAGCAGAAACGGATGTAAAAAAGCGTGCAGAACTTCAGCAGTTGCGGAAACAGAAACAGAGGTCTGTTGCAACACTACTAGATAAGAATTAACGTTTGCCCTCTTACGTTACTGCTCTAAAAGCTTTTGTGAAACATTCAAAAAAATCTATGAACCCATGATAGAGATCAGTCGTTACTACCGAAGTTCCAAGTTAGATAGAGTAGGCACTAGGTACTGTATTTTAGCCGGACCCATGTGTTTTTGTGTATCCAAACAAAGTTAGGTCCTTCTGTAACTTCTGTTTTGTTTTACGGAACCTTGAACAAGTTATAACTTAATTTACAAGGTGTTAGTTCGGCATGGTTATTTGTGTAGTTATGTACCGAGAGGTGGTCACAACACTCTGTAGTTCATTTATTCTTTCTTCGTTTTGTAATAAAATTGTGCTTGATATTTTTATTTTACACGCCTCAAAATGCAGAAATCCTTGTAAACTTTATCTTCATCTCAATGATCTGTAAATCACTGCACAATCTTTCAAAGCATTCCACTTAATCGGGTTTTTCATAAAAAATATACTCAGTTTATTGTAGGATATCTGCTTTTTTGAACACGTCGCCTTGTTTATCACATTTAATATGTTTAAAAGATCTTTGACTACTACGACTGAGCTAGTTATTTTTATTTTTTTATAAATTATAGGCTCGCGCTTGACCACTATCTCACCTGATGGTAAGCGATGATGTGAATTTAAATTCCGTGAGGTTTTTGGTTATTTTTAATTTCACCCAGGAGCCGACAATTTTTATCTTCCAGATCCAGTTCCGGGAGTCTCCCGGAATTCCGGGAGAAGTGGGCACCCAAATCATAGCACACGTGTATTCCTACAAGCATCGCCATTTCGCCAGGCCATCAACTGGGCAAAAATCCAGACTCCAAGCAATGAGAAAGTCCAATGGAAAATTTAGATTATAAATCTCAAATCTTTATTGCATCCATAATGTACATACAGCGGTAAATATAAAGAAAAGAAGCAATAGGGTAGTTGACACAAAAATATCTACTTAGTCCGTCAAATATATAAAAAAAAATATTGAACTTTTCTTTCATCACAACAAAAAACCGTCGGACTCGCGCACGAAGGGTTCCGTACTTGGTATATTGCGGTTTACGATTTATGATTTATTAAAAAAAGAACTACTTACTAGATCTCGTTCAAACCAATTTTCGGTGGAAGTTTACATGGAAATGTACATCATATTTTTTTTTTAGATAACCATAACCATAACCGGCGTGTGTGTATGACTAGATGTATGAATGTGTGTGAAGCAAAAGAAGTAGGTATGTAAGGATCGTAGCAGGTGGCGTTCTGTAGTTTCTGCCTACCCCCATGAGAAAAAGGCGTGAGTTTATGTATGTATGTATCATTCTCTTATTTTAGAAGTTACAGGGGGGGGGGACACATTTTACCACTTTGGAAGTGTCTCTCGCGTAAACTATTCAGTTTAGAAAAAAATGATATTAGTAACCTGAATATCATTTTTGAAGACCTATCCATAGATACCCCACACGTATGGGTTTGATGAAAAACATTTTTTTTAGTTTCAGTTTCAAGTATGGGGACCCCCAAATTTTTTCTAAAGTCCTAAAATCCTACCTAAAGTTTTTCATTCTGACTGTACAAAATTTGCTTAAAAAAGTATAGTCCGAAACACCACTCAAAAATATTAATAATAATGAAATTCCTGTTTCCACCGGATCGGGCGAAACTCTTACTAACCCGACGATACAGTGAGTATTGAAATATCGTGTGACGTCATAGACTCATAGTGTGCTACACTTTATACTGACTAAGTGACGTCACAAGCCCCTGAACTCGTACACTTTATCTTTGTAAATTTTATATATTAGATAAAGCAAAAAATCATCATCTGCCTAGCCTTTTTCCCAATTTTTGTTGGGGTCGGCTTCCAGATTACCGGATTCAGCTGAGTACCAGTGTTTTATATGGAGCGACTGATAAAGCAAAAAATACGGGTACAATATTATTTGGTAATCTCACTGACGGACTAAATAGAATTATTATTTATCTACTCAGGAAATATCCAAAAAAAACAAAAATCAAAATCAATCATTTTAATTTCACATAGGCTTACATGGGCACTTATAATACGTCGACAAAAGGTGCACGGTTCGGGTTGGTAGTTTCCTATGGAGAAGAACCGGTAAGAATTACTGTCCTGGATCCTGCAACGAAATTATCAGAAAAGAATAACAAGCAAAAGACAGAACAAACAAGGCCAAAAGGCACAAAGGGGATATGTCTTGTATTAGTACCCGAGAGCAAAAGCTATTCGTATACTTTTATTTTGTTTAGCCTATATTGTCCCATTGTTTGGCAAAGGCCTCCCCCAATTTCTTCCAGCCAACTTTGTCCCTTGCTTTCTCTGGCCTATCCGGCAGGAACGAGTCCAGATCGTCACACCAGCAATTTTTTAGGCCTAACTCGGCTACGATGTCCGTCATCAGGTACCCACCGCGTGACGATCCTGGCCCATCTGTCCCCATGCATCCTGCAAATGTGATCCGCCCAATCCCATTTTAGCCTCGCACATTTATAATCTCTTGCTCATCCTTGAAGTTTTCGTAGAGAATACCGTTTAACTCTCTACCCAGTAAGGTAAGATCACGTCGAAGTACAGGCACTTTGAGTTTTCAGATGAACTTGAAGTTATATCACATAGTGTGGCTCGCTGGGTCGCAAAGCCCTCGTCGATCACAAGAGAAGACCCAACAAGAAACTCTAGGATACTCTTTTAAATCTTTTTATAGTTTACACAATCACTTTATGACAATTAGCGTTACAGGTTTTCAAACATCTAATCAATCAGATTTATTAAACATTTATTATTTTACACACACAGTACACAGCCATGCTATTCTCTAAGAGACAGTTTCTTGGCTGTGCTCGACGACGAGCTCGTCAGCGAGACAGTCTCGAGATCGACCGATCGTGCAGCGCTGATTCAAACGGTATTCTCTAGCGCGGTTAAGGTCGTCGACGAACTCTAGGTCTGACAGCTCCTGTCACAATTTCGTAGACGAATTAGGGCTTGAAACAAATTCTTTAAATTACAATCAAGAAATCTCGACTGAGAGTTTTATGGGCTTAAAATGTATAATATAAGTCTAGTTTTAAGTATTTTAAGGAATTGAGTGAAACTACAAACGATTTCATGGTTATAATACTCGTATTTTAAATAATGCATTTTTATTATTTCATCTTAAGGCTCAATAACAATTTCTTTGCCTATTTCGTAAGTAAAAGCAACGCGCTCTGACGCTGCCACACATAACCTAGGCTTAGGGTATATATGTTCTGTGCACATGACACACAAACATAGCAACGCTCGCAAATTCTCAAATTCGTAACCGATGGTTTTTATTTGTTATTTTGTCGTTCGTTTATATTTAAAACTATTTTCAAGTTTGAAAACTGTTAAGTGCTTTCACAGCGATTGATTTTAACATAATTCAGTGACCGTGTGAAATGTAAGTATTGAACTATGTGACCTATGTGACAATATTATTGTTGTCCAAGAAATATATAATATGTTTATCTTTAGATAAAATATAATAGTGCTGCGTTGCAATACATTTGCAGGATGTAAACCAGTGCTATCTTGGCGTAAGAACAATATGAAAATGGAAAACCAGCCGAACACAAAACAAGTGGTGAGGTTTTTTTGAAAACTCTTACTAGATATGTATGTTGTATTTTTTGTATTTCACTAACTTTGCCTCATAGGAGAGAAGCCTCAATTGCCTCTTCATGTAAGTTTAGCTTAATTGTTGGGTCAGTGTAAGAAGCTCTAGATAATTAAATAGTGTTCTCACTTTTCATACCCAGGTTGGACCAAGTTGTTGGGGTTTTTACGGTTCCGTACCTCGAAAGGAAAAAACGGAACCCTTATGGGATCACTTTATTGTACGTCCGTCTATCTGTCTGTCAAGACCCTTTTTCTCAGGAACACATGGAGGGTAAATACAAGGGCAAATATTCAGGTCTATAATACCTTTAAGCTGAGGTTTGTACGGAACCCTAGGTGCGCGAGTCTGACTCGCACTTGGCCGGTTTTCCTTTTTTTTTCAGTAACCAAAAATTCAATTAACCTGCAATACAATAATGTATTTGCCTATAATATCTGTTCCTACAGAAGAGTGGACGTGATGCTGTTAAACGTAGTATCCTGCATATCTTTTTACATCTAATAATTAGTTTTCCCACCCGTACGCAAAATACGCGCTTAGTCGTGGAGTTGCGGAAACAGCCCGTTGAAACTAAACTAATCTAATAGTAATTAGTTTTATTTTTATGTTCACAGCTCGTCGTAGGCGGCGTTTGCTAACAGTACGAGTCCATCAAATCCAATGCTCATTTCACAACAACCTTCACAAAGGTAGTCACAAATGGAGCTTAGAATTAATAGAATAAATAGCTATTGAAGAAGGGCGCTTGGAAAACCAGCAACTCCTTATTGGCAACCAGTAGACGATGTTGGATATGAGGAAATAAGTCAAGAGAGACCTGAGCACTGCAGAATTTATGTGCATCCATCAAAAGAGGAAGTTGAATGCCTGGAACATGATTTTAATATAAATTATAAATATAGATAATATTAAGTTTTGATTATGAGAGATGTTAAGAAATTTTAATACAAATTTAAGTGCAAGTACTGGCAAATTATCACTACTATGTGGTTTATGTTACTTAAATTATACTAACTTAAATAGTGATAAAATATTCAAAAAGAATTACTTAAGATTAGAAACAAAAAGGGTCTACATTATAGAATACAATTATATTACTGGAAAATAGTTCATAAAATAAATCTGAATTTTATCATTTTAAGATTTTTTTATTTGTATTTATACATAGATTTACCCGCAACCTAAGAAAATATTTAGACATAATGTACATGTATATTATGTCATGTATATTATGTCTAATTATTTTCTAAGGTTGCGGGGTTCCGCTAGATGCAAGATGCACGCGACCGGTCAATGTGGCGACGTTTGGTGGATGGACGTCATTCGGCGTATATGATGATGGTGTAGCCGGACAAATAAACATGATTCACATCACAAAAAATATTATTTAATGTCGTCAAATTTATGACATATAATTTTAATTATAGAAGCTACTAATTAACCTATGCAATCCGTACTAATATAATAAATGCGAAAGTAACTCAGTCTGATACCTTTTCACGCTTAAAACGCTGAACTGATTTAATCGAAATTAATTATTTTAATAAGTACAATATTTTATTACTAGCTTCTGCCAGCGGCTTCAACAACGTGAAAAGCGTTTTTTTATCCCAAGGGTACATTATATTGGGCAGAAAAGTAGCCTTTGTGCTATTCTTATAGCTATTATCTTTGTCTAGGTATGCTAAATTTCATCTAGTTCCATTCTAGCGTAATTGAGTAACAAACCTATATCCACACACACATCCAAACCAACAAAACTTCTCATCCTAACTTTCATATTTATAATATTAGTTAGATTAAAATCCAAGAAGAATTACGTTACGCGCAAAAATAGTAAAATAAAAACGAGGCTGTAAGCCAGGCTACGAGCGTCTTCGACGCTGTTTTTTCTTACGGAATACCAAAATGTATGAATAACTGTCAATTATTGTCAACTTGCTCGACATTGAGTATAGTCGCGTTGAGTACTCACGGCCGTCACAGCTTAGAGCGCTAGTGTCGCTATTCGCGGCTTAGGGAATACCAAACTGTAGATTCGTCGCTGGCACAGCACTGCGTTCAAGGCTGTATCCTTAGAGAATAGCACTGTCAGATACATCTGTCCCTTACTCGATCTCAAAATAACCTTACTCTAAGAGCTTTACGTGCGATGCGCGATCTAAGTGGGCGGAACTGCCTTATTGTTTTTGTTTAGACCCTTATTACTTGGATAGTTGAATAAAGCTAGCAAACAATACTAAAATGCTGATCAGTAACGTGTAGTACCACACGTGGGATCGGACACGGAACCAGGAGACCACCACCAGGACAAGGGTAAGTTATACCATCGTACCATTTTCCACCTGGTTGACGGGAACCAGTATCTCAAAGAACAGACCCGTAGCTGACCGCTGCTGCGTATTGCAGTTTCGCGGGTATAAACCTGGTAGGATCCAAGAGTCGCAATATTGCTATGGGCCCCAGTGTTCGGCTCTTGGCTTTGTGATCCGCAGGTCTGTATTCAACAGTACCTAATGAGCAAGTTCTATAGTAATGTACAATAAACAGACATGCGATTGCAGCAAACCCGAGATATTTGACGTATATATCCGAAGTTCTTTATTAGATCTTCCACAAATGAAATGGGATCAATTCTGGAACATTTTCTTTCAGACAAAAATAATGATGAAAATAATAAAATAGCTATATGTACATGCCTATATAATTTGAGGAATTCCCTCGATTTCCATGGGATCCTAGCATCAGATACTGACCTCATGACCATGGGACCACCTAGGAAGTATACCCTTTCAAACAAAAGAAGAATTTTCCAAATCGGTCCAGGCGTCGTTGAGTAAT
Organism: Orthosia gothica; assembly: GCA_949775005.1. Classification (NCBI taxonomy): domain Eukaryota; kingdom Metazoa; phylum Arthropoda; class Insecta; order Lepidoptera; family Noctuidae; genus Orthosia; species Orthosia gothica. The sequence continues at coordinate 15,310,892 of OX459046.1, read as the reverse complement.
CGGGGAACATACTCGTATATAAAAGAAAAGGTTCCGCTGAATTGAGAACCTCGTCCTTGTGTTGTAGTGGTTTTATTCAATTATCTAAATTAAAATTGACATAGTATAAAATACTTAATTAAAAATAACTACCTATATATACACTTAAATAAAAATAAAATAAAACTACGAATAAAGGGCGGAGGGCGTCATAAAATTCGTCCACATCGCTGTCAACGTGAAAGGTGCCCAGAACGCTGGCAGCATTGCCACGTTGGATGGCAATGCTGATTCTCTGGCCAAGGAAAAGCCTAGCCTTCTGGTCACGTGAAGAGTCGACTAACCGTTTGCTTACGTCTCGAAATACTCGAAGAGCACTCGGACCCCATGGACCTAATGTTTCAATCCCAAACGGCTCAAATATATAACTTCCAATAAGGTTGTTGTATTTGCGCCGTTTGAGGTTTTCTGCACTAGCAGCAGCTGCTCCAGCACAGCCCGCCGTGCTAAGAAGATGGGATGGCGCAAGAGTGTCGACACATGTTGCATCCCACACCAAAGGCCTACCCACCTTCCAAGGCATTATGGTCATCCCGTCTGGTCTCTTCCCATCGTCACGCGCCAAGCCATTGGGTTCTAAAACAGCTGGCACCCCGGCGGTGAGAAGAGAAGAGAAGAGCCCGACGTATGATGTCATTAATGCTGGCGTGCCGTGCTAACCGATCAGCGCAGGGTAGGCCATGGTGTCCGAGGCGGTCGACTGCTTCACCACATTGACAACGATGTGGAGCTCCGCTGGGAGCACCCAAACGCAGACATGTAGCGATCCGGAAGGTGTTGTCACTCAACATAGTACCTATGTTGAGTGACGGTAGTGCCTGTAGCCAGAGGCCCGACTCCCATTCTCCCACAGCCAGCAGGCGGGCACGCTCAGCAGTATTGGTGGACGTATCTATAAATATATATATATATATATATATACTAGCTGACCCAGGAAACTTTGTTTTGCCATAAAAAGACCAAACATTTATCTACTTTACCTACCCTACCTTACACTACCTACCTACCGTACCCTACCCTACACTACCCTACCCTACCCTACCCTACCCGTCCCTACACTACCCTACACTACCCTACCCTACCCTACACTACCCTACCCTACCCTACCCGACTCTACACTACCCTACCCTACACTACCCTACCCGACCCTACACTACCCTACACTACCCTACCCTAACCTACCCGACCCTACCCTACCCTACCCGACCCTACACTACCCTACACTACCCTACCCTACCCTACACTACCCTACCCGACCCTACACTACCCTACTCTACCCTACCCTACCCTACCCTACACTACCCTACACTACCCTATCCTACCCTACCCATCTACCCTACCTATCCTACTCTACCTACCCCACATACATGATTCAGCGCACGCAATGGAAGCTCTCAAAAAGGAATATTTTTGCCCGTTTTTGCAACACTTTTCATTCATGCTCAGCTCCTATTGGTCGCAGCGTGATGTTATATAGCCTATAGCCTTCCTCGATAAATGGACTATCCAACACAAAAAGATTTTTTCAATTCCAACCAGTAGTTCCTGAGATTAGCGCGTTCAAACAAACAAACAAACAAACAAACTCTTCAGCTTTATAATATTAAAAAAAAAATATAAGTATAGAAGTATAGATTTGTAGATATATATATTTAAATATGTTTTTTATTTATCGTTTTGTAGTCGGTTAAAAATAACTTATATTACTTAACTAAAGTTTTGTTTGATGAGCCGTGGATGTCGACTCTATCTTGACGACACCCTACTCAAACGCCTCCAGCGGAAAGTTAGAATTACCTTGCGGACAATTAATTTTAAAACTTCGTAGATTTTCATTAATGCAGTAATTTACATGGCAATATTTATGTAAGCGTCAGTCTTTGCTTATAAAATTTTGCAAGATGTTCCATAATTCCGTTCCGTAATAACTAGGTGATCCCTAAATTAATGTTATCTAAGTTTTTTAGGGACATTAATTTTGATTCTTAAGGTTTGATTCTGATGGTATCATAGAAATACAGAATGTTCTTTTTTCATTTGAGATGGTTTGATCCCCGGTTCAGGTAAGTGATTTTTAGGGTTCCGTACCTAAAGGGTAAAAACTGGACCGTATTACTAAGACTCCGCGGTCCGTCTGTCTGTCTGTCTGTCACCAGGCTGTATCTCATGAACTGTGATAGCTAGACAGTTGAAATTTTCACAGATGATGTATTTCTGTTTCCGCTATGATAAAAAATACTAAAAACAGAATAAAATTAATATTTAAGTGGGTCTCCCTTATAACAAACGTGATTTTTTTGCCGTTTTTTTGCGAGAATGGTACGGAACGCTTCGTGCGCGTGTCCGACTCGCACTTGGCCGTTTTTTTTAAGTATAGTTTTATTTACTTTAGAGATTTTTCCTTTGGGCCTTACTTTACATCTAAATTTCAACCTAGTGAAGTCGAATTCTTTGTAAATAATAAAAAAAAACTATTTGTATGTACCTAAAAATATCTCTCTATTTATAGCCTATAGTTATTTAATCCGTTGGAGGGTAAGCCGTGCAAATAAGTGCCAGGTATGATGTTTATTTTGAAGGCAGATTTAATACGACAGCCCGTCAAAATCAGAAGCACGAGTTATCGAGCACGAGGTGAACGTTTGTCTGGAAATTGTTGACTAAAAATAGTATGATCTGGAAGAAGTGAAGTACTAGACGTAAGTATAAGTTTACCTAAGATCTTGGATTCTAGAAATAGTGACTTCACTGAGAATAATTGCAATTTTGTATAAAAAATACAGAATAAAAAATTTGAACAAAGCTTAGGAGATGTTTGATTTTGGGCCATCACTATGTACACTACATAGATAAATAGGAAAAAAATAGAGGAATTCCATAAAAATAATAACAAATTAATTAATATATATAATTTGAAGTATAAATATGAAGTATATATATAAAGTATATAATTTGAAGTAGGGTTCAGGCGTCAAAAATGATCATTTGATCAATTTTTACTATGGTAACCCTATTTTTAGGGCAGCCATGACAGTTGTGTTTGACATGACCTTCGACGACTTTGACAGTTTTAAGAAGTGACTTCTTTGAGTCATTCTTTGCTTTGGCTTTGAATTGCATATGTTTCGGCGTTTTTAGTGATTGTTTTAGTTTTGCGACCCAGTTTGCTACTACGGATACTAATTGATTGATTCTCTGTTGCAATTGAGCTCGTGTTGTTTTAAACAACGCAGATTTTACGATGACACGTCAATCAAATGTCATTGTCAAAATGTCATTTTTCTCATACTACAGATCTGATCCACCATGTCTAGTGTTGCTCTACTTGACAAAGTTAATTTGAGTTTACATTGAAACAAAGTGAAATTAAAGAAAATTAACAATGAAAAACGGTTACTATAGTATAAAGCGATTTTGACATAAAGTGTACATAGAGCTGGCCCAGGCTCCATACATTTCTGGAACATCTCCTTTAAGCAAGTTTTAGTTATAATAGGAAAATAAACTTTAATAAAATAATGCAAAACTAGTTTTGTTGCTAGTAAGAAAAAAGTTCGTTAAGTCCACTTATTTTTTCATTGTTCTGTCATAGATCAAATTTGAAGTTTTCGAAGTGGTCTTAGCGAAAGCCCACAATTTATTCGTCAGATTTGCCAATTTATGTCATTTTGCGTCAAGCCGCACCCGATTTAATGAAAATAAACGGCTTTTCGCGTTAAGTGCCCTTCTAAGAAGTCTGAAAGTGGATGCCTGACCAAAGCCACCCAAAGCGCTCCTATCTGAAACTTTTCAGATATATTCTCGATATTCTATTAGCAAAGGCACCTACTTGTCATCTATCAAACGACTTATGCAATATAAATGTTCCAAATACCAAGATAACATCCTTTGCAGATGACACTGCTATCACTTTTGTCGCTAACACTTGGTCTGAACTCGAAGACAAGGCACAGCATGGCTTTAATGTAGCGCTAAACTGGCTTTATTTCCACATGCTCACACTTAATACCTCTAAAACCAAGTTCATTACCTACTCGATCAGTTCTGCTACCCAACCAAACCCACCAATATCACTTAAAGCTCACACATGCAATTTTCAGACTCAAGTTTCATGCCACTGTGCAACTATATCCTCTACGGATGAAATCAAATACCTAGGTGTTAACATAGATAAGAATCTTAAATTTAAATCTCATGTTAATGTCCTTACTGGCAGAGTTCGCAAACTTATATATATCTTCAAAACCTTAAGAAATATTGCTAATCCTATAATTATACGTAATGTATATTTTGCCTTATGCCTATCTATTATTACCTATTGTATTCCATGTTGGGGTGGTGCTGCAAAAACTATCCTTAAACCGTTAGAAATTGCACATCGCGCCATACTGAAAGTGGCTACCTTCCGTCCACTAATTTATCCAACTGATCAGTTATACAAAAACTGCAACGTTCTCAACGTGCGGCAACACTTTATTTTACAATTAATTCTGTTGCAACACCGCATAACCCCCTACATTGAAATTACCAAACGCCGAAAAGATAAAATATGTACTCCTGCAAAAACTCGCTTGTCGTTTACTAGAAGATTCTTTTATTATTTAGGTCCGTCTCTTTACAATACAATAAACAAGAATTGTCCAATATATAAATTGTCTTATCATAATTGTAAAAAGACCGTTCGCACATTCCTTCAAAATAAGAACTACGACGAAACAGAAAAATATTTAATTTAATTAAATTATGATAAGTTTGTATATTGTACCACTCACCCAAAACATAGACCCACACAAATCCAATCTCCTTACTTACGCACGCTTACACTGACTTACACACCCACACGCTCACGCACATACATACACACACAAACTCATACACGCACACTCAGCACACACGCACAAACACACAAGCTCACTCACACACACACGCACACAGACACAAATGCGCTACTCGCGCTCTAATATCTGTAGATTTTAAGAATTTAAAAATAACTTGTAAAAATTATATTGTAGAAATACAATTAGAGGGTATCGGCACTGTTACTCCTTAATACAGGCTATTTCATAGCCTAGCAAGGAGGACAGCACGTCACCCACTTGATTGTCAGATATTTATAACTACCCACTTTGTAAAACTGTTACATGTACTGCAATCTGTTTTTATATGAATAAAGATTATTATATTATATATTATTATATTATCAATTCTCCTGAATATGCTTGCTTATGCTTGCATGTTTCTCATATTTTATATTAAATCGCGATTTCCTATATATAGAACCACTAGCACTTCGCTCGCGACTTCGTTCGCGTGATCCGTATTTTATCCTACTGATGACTTTTTAGTTCACCCCCTTAGAGGTTGAATTTTCAAAAATCCGTTCGTAGTGTCCCCCTACATCATAAAAAAAGACCCATACAGTAAAAAAAACAAAAATCTTTAACATCCCCTAAATCGTATTTTAGGAGTAGTTTTGAAAAACTAATAATGAAAACCTTTACTATTTACTTAGGTTAGTATTTATGCCAAGTTTTAAATATACCTATTAGCCCATTAAATGTTCACCTTTTCACCTCCTTAGGGGAAGAATTTCCAAAAACTCAATAAATACATGCATTCTTTTTATCAACCAAAAGCGTAAATCATTATTTTCACGTGTCACACTTAAAAGCGTAGAAATTTAGTACATACTTTCAACCCGCTTTTTACCCCCTTACGGGTGGAATTTCCAAAAACTAATAAATTCGTTAATTCTATTTATCAACCAACAGCGTTAATCTAAAATGTCACGTTTCCAATTTAAAAACTGTAGAAATTTCATACAAACTTTCAACCCCCCTTTTACCCCCTCAGGGATGGAATTTCCAAAAAATCCTTTCTTAGTGCGTCAACTTGAGGAACCTCCCTGCCAAATTTCATCTATATACGTCAAGCGGTTTTCGATATTTCGTGATGAGTGAGTGAGTGACCTTTCGCTTCTATATATATAGATAGATAGATTTTGCTGTCCGAGATACGCACTACTTTTACGTTCCTATGGTGTTTATAAACCTAAGACATTTCTAAATATTTTGTATGATATCCTATGTGAATAGTACCTACTCGTATATTGTCCTAAATGTAGAGTTTCTTTACAATATTTGTCTGTAAGAAAAATTGCACCTAATTGATTAGTTTATTTCTTATCGCCTACGCGAAACTGTACGCTCAGATTGCTCTGAAAATAGCAAGGCGAGGAGCGATTGATTCTTCTGTTCTGCATTACTAGACCAAAGGAACTAAAATTCAGTTTGAAAATAAAAATAATTCAACAATTAGCTGGCACGAAAGACGGCGAGACTAAACAGGAAGATTCTAGCGCGGGAATTTACCTGTACGTAAATAAAAGTGAGTATTGATACATTCGGGTTAAATGGCAGTGCAATGACGTGTATGGTGGTCATTGCCGAGGTGACTGTGCTCATGTAATCAGCATTGTGTCCTAAGCCGTACAGCGCGGCCCTTTACCGTCACCTCTCTCTGAGAATTTTCAGTTCTGTTCGTATACTCGGCCGAGCGAGTCGCCCTTGTCCCCGTGTACATCGATATATATTAACGCTTTCACATCTCTAAACTTTACGTTTATTTATTCAATTATATTTATTGTTTATATTATTTATTTGTTCAATAAAGAACTTGGTGGTGAAAAGTGGTTTGTGAACAATTTGTTGGATAAGTTGTGCGAGTTTCTTCTGAACTTTTCTGGCTGTTTTTCACGTGATTATTTGGGGTCTTGGTAAGTTTTTAATGTTTTGATAACTTATTTTTATTTTTGATATTGTTTGTAGTTGTTATATGTAGTTTATTAACAAACTTTAAAAAGTAGTGACTTTTGCTTAAAAAAAATACTTTTGTAGTTGTATATATATTATTTTTGTTAAGTACCTATATATTTCATTATATGTATGTTTAAAAAAATCAGTTTTTTATATTTAGCATTGTATTTTTTCTGAAAAGATACTTTCAGAATACTTAAATTACTTAGCAGATCTTTAAATTAATATAAATTGTGATACATCAAGGACAAACAAACTTTTTCATTTAAATATTTGTCTCAATTTTAGTCTATTAAAAACGATTAACATAAATATTTCCCGAAGAAATCTCAATAGAAAAATTTCTTAGAAGAAAAATGTAAAAACAAAAACTTTGATCATGTAAAACTTTTTCACATTACTGATCTTTGAGAAAAATAGCATAAATTAAGGTGTTGCGTCAGATTTAATGTTCCATGGAAATACTACATCACATTTATTTGCTATGAAGTCTAATTGATGGTCTATGAAGGTAAAAATACATTTTGTATAGTCGCCAAACAGCAATTGCGATTTGGCAAATGATGTCGTAAAGTTTGTAATCTATTTGATAACAATGGTTTTTTTATGTAGAAAAGATTATTATAGATTACCTATGAATTCATTTACTCCTATATTTTTGTCAGTTTTGTATGAATAGGTGGTAGGTACCTATGTTTTAGCGTTGCTGTTAATATATCACAATTCACATACTGTGTCTCCATTTCTTTATCAAGATATCCTGTCGCAGGTCTGTTCAATTTGTTAGAAGTACCTCTAAGCAGTACGTTTGTACGTCCTCTTTCTTTAAGTAATATATTTTTCCTTTATCTGTTGTGTGAACACAGTGTACATAAAGGTTCTTATTTCTAAAAATCTCTGAGTTGTTTAGATATTGATTAGCAGATTCTAAATTAAACTTCTTGAATTAAAAATCTGCTTATTTAGCCACGTAGAAATCAACTAAAGTTTGTAGAGCGGCGGCTGATCTTAAATTGTTGCAAATTTAATTAACTTTATAAAAGTACAGAACCTTTTTAGTCGAAAAACGCATAGTTTATGAGTTTTAGAGCAAAAAGTGAAAAAAACATAAAATTACGTAGATACGCGTGGTGCGCAGCGAGCACACGTTTTTCGAAGATGCAAATTTTGATTAAAGCTACCGTAACTGGAAAATACAAAAAAAAAACAAGTTACATGTTATTCACCTTACTATAAGGTGTTCCTGTTTTCGTTTCTTCTTCTTCGAAGCAGCGAAAACAGGAACACCAACTACGGGAATTGAAGTTATTTTTCACTTTGTAGAGTTTTTATTTGAAAGTCGGTTGTATTTAATTGTAAGTATTTTTTTCTCTTTTTAGTGGTACATAATGGACAAGTTCTTTAGTAAGGTACCTATAATGCCCACAGAGATCCCAGAATAGTATTTTTTTTTTTTTTTTCCCGAATAACATGTAACTTGAACATAAACGGTGGAATGAGAGTGTACCAGGGCCTGCAGTCTCGACATAGCTAACGATCGTTACGCTAGCTAACATTCGTTAACTCTTACCACAAAATAGTAAGTATACAGAAGGGCCACTCCCGCCGTTTGGAAAATTGACAGCTAAACTTGACAGATTCACTAGGGTTTCTACTATATTGATTCCGAATTAAAAAAAAAAGGGTAGGTTGCCCAAGTTACAAACATAAATACATAGATTCGTCTAAACATACATCATATCATGCTTACATGCCTTAGAGGGTAGACAGGGCATCAAATATCCATTTAATATCACGAACACTACAACCCTAGAGAATCTGTCAAGTTTAGCTGTCAATTTTCCAAACGACGGCGGGAGTGGCCCTTCTGTATACTTACTATTTTGTGGTAAGAGTTAACGAATGTTAGCTAGCGTAACGATCGTTAGCTATGTCGAGACTGCAGGCCCAGGGTGAACTGTACACGTCTGCTTCACTGTCACACCCGTTTAGAGCGTACTGGCGTAATGGTATGTTATGAAATGGTACAAACAATAAACATACATGCGATTGCAGCAATCCCGACAGATTTGCCGTCATTTATTGAAGAGTTCTGTTGTATATCGCTGAAGTTCTTCATCAGATCTTTACCAAATTTATATGGAACCGTTAATAAATAAACTTCTTTCGAACAAAAAAGAATTTTGCAAATCCGTTTAAACATGACGGAGTTATGCACGAACACATATATAAAAAATAGAATCATCCGAATTGAGAACCTCCTCCTTTTTGGGCAGTAGGTTAAAAATCCAGAACGACATCAAGATTTGCGATTTTAATGATGCTTACTACTGGGGTAATTAGTTGCTAAACAACGTTGAGATTTTAGTAAATTATGGTAAAATAGTTAACAGAGTTAATAAATAAATATTAAACATATTAAAAAAGCCAGAAAATTAACCTCATAAACAGGAACTTTCTCTATGGAATTTAATTAACTACTTTTCCGGCAGCCTGAGATGAGGAAGGTATTTAAATCCCCCTTTTTCATTTAACAGCACATTTCTGACACCGTTTTGTCGAAAGGTATGAAGGTGTTTGTTATTTGAAAACTTTGAACGATTTATTAAAAACTAAGAAGTACCTTCCTTGAGTCCAAGGGTTTATAGAAAAGGGACGTCGCTCTGGTATTTTAAATTGTATAAGAAAAAAAGGGTTTTTTTTTTTCGAGAAGCTACTAACGAGCTATTTAATTTAGTCGGGTTATATTTTAGCGATCTACAGCGCTGTCGTCTAATGTTTTGTGTTACTGGAACGCGTGGAACTGGAATTTAGTAGTTTTTTCATAATATCTAGATTCCCAAAGGTCTGTTTATAAAATTTCGCGCGCTCGTTTTCGTCCTAAGTCATCATCCATTCGATACAAATTTGCAAAAGTGCTAATTCCTACGTGAACTAGCTTCTTACTGCTCATCACAGCATCTATCTCATTCGCACGTGTTGTCGGATGAGATAGCATGCATTTTAACCTCGCGCACAAAATAGTTCGTGCCGTCGACTAGGGGAACCTTAACAAAGCTTCTCAAAAGAACCCGACGCAACGACGTTTTTAAGTTGGAAATTCAATTCGTAGCATTAAGTATAAATTTCCGCTTGGCAACACAAACTGAAGATAAAATAAATATAAATAATCCAAAAGGTATATTGTGTTAGGCTTTATTGTTCCCAGAACAGACAGGATTATATTGAAACCATTAAACAAAGAAGAGGCTACCCTCTTCAAGATAATCCTTAAAGCATTTTTAACCGACGGAAAATGGGAGGAGGTTCTCATGTCGATATGACGACGCGTAACTTTTTAACTGCCGACGGAAAAAGAGGGTTTGCTTTAAGTTTGACGTGCGTTGACGTGTGTTTGCGTCGTCTGCGCCACCATAGCTCCTAAACGGATGAATGACTTTGGATTAGTTCATTTTTTGTTTGAAAAGTGACTTTGTCGAGAATATTTGATGTAAATCGGTTTAGCCGTTCAAAAGTTATACGCATTTTAGTCTTTGAATTGAGGTTTTTCACAAGATATCGTGCCATAATTTCGTGTTTCGATAGATTTTCGATGTCGTTCAAAGCTTGTCTACTAATAGGTAGGTATATAATTGTTACTTAAAAACCATGAAATAAAAATGTTTAAAACACCCGACGCAAAAACCTCTAAAAAGTAAAAATTAAGCCTCATACTCGCGTCGGGGTCCGTTAAAAAATTTGAGGTGGCTTTTGAGACGGGTGTTTTTAATATTTAGTGTTTATTAAAACATACATAAGTACACATAACATAACATCAAGACAGTATTCACCTTAGGGTTGGGCAGAATTGCACCCACAGTGAACTCAAATTTCACCAGTTATGTTTTAATCCCATGCTATGGAGCAGGGGGGTCACAACGACCGCGGCCCGGATCTTTACCACCGACCTATTTTGTGCGGCTGTCAAAGATAGGTTCCATCGTCATCACCATCATCATTTCAGCCGAAAGATGTCCACCGTTGAACATCTTTCCCCGAAATATCGCCACATTCATCGGTCCCGTGCGTGTCGCATCCAGATATTTTCCAAGATGAAATTTCGGATTGATCCGGCTACCGGCTACTGTTACTAACTCGGGAACTCGGCGGATAGATCAAGGCAAAACAAGTACAAGTTAATTAAAAAAAAACGTGGTAAAATATTTATAACGCAGTGAGTGGGGAGGAGGGCTAGTGGGCCTTACGGAACGCGGCATGCATATTATTTTTATACCCCAAATGATAGTAATTGGTGACCCCTGTTATAGGGCGAGACTAGTGACATCAACCTGGCACACCTCCAAAATCCAGGCTGGTAGAGAAATCCAGATGGAAAAACCCAATAACACTACCGAACCGAGAGCCTTTTTTTTGCTTTGAGAAATGCTCATGCGTACTGCGGTACAACGGGGAGATAGCGCAGTTATGTGGGACTCTAACCCACTAAAACTCCACGGTGTCCTCCTGTGCCGCTTATGGCGGGAACACGGGCGCGCGTTAGCTCTCACCGCGAACCCGCCGCGGCTGTCCGTCTCCGGACCCTCCCCTGGGGTTTACCCCCACCCCATCACCGGCACACCAGAGGCCTTAGTGCGAGTTTTTACTCACGGTCAATCGCGTTAACGTAAACGTCAATTTGTATTGAAACTGCATAAGCGCCGTCTGGGGACAGTAAGGAGAAACCTCTTTTTTTGTATACATTTTGACATAAGAGATCGTTTACGTAACACGAGTGAGCGTGAGTCACGCATGAGTAAAAACTCGCACTAAGGCCTCAGAACACACTGTACGCCGTGACCACGTAAGAAGTTAGCAGGAAAGTGTATGTGTAGGTATGTGTGTGCAGAACGCCACTTGCTACGATCCCTGCATACTCATGATGCTTTAATTACGTTCGTTCTTTTTAAAATGTGTGGGCTTCCCACCCTTTACGCACAATTGGAATACTTTTATTATGCGTACAGTAAAGGGGTGGCATTCCCTGCCGGAGTTTGATTCCAAATAGCTACAACCTGTTTGTCTTTAAGTCAAGAGTGAATAGGTTTCTTCTAGGCAAGCGTGCTTCATCGTCAACCACATCATCGCTTGCCATCAGGTGAGATAGTAGTCAAATGCGAGCCAAATAATATAAAAAAAAATGTGGTCCGATTTTTATCATTCTTTATTTTATTTTATAGAGTACTTACGTAATGTACCTCCTCAGGGTAGTAAATAGAGTGATTTTTCACGAACAAAATTATAATATTACGCTTTAGGTACTAAATTAATTTGTTCTTTTATTAGGCGCAGACTCTTAATAAGTAACTTAGGTAGAGAAGCTGGAAGCTTATAAGTTATTAAAACTACAAGGTTTAATTTATATTTTTCTTTTAATATTTTACTGTTTGTTTTTTTTTTTGCTCCAGTGCTTGATATAGGTCAAATTAAGTTTGCTAACGCAACTTCGCAGTTGTGATGACAAGTGAGCGATTTAAGTCAAGGCAGATTGGACATCTGAGTCGTAAAGGAAGGCGTTATGAAGCCGAGTGCAATGATAAAAATGATCACGATGTTTTCAAACGTATCGTAAATCTTCTTTTTATTCGTCGTATCGATTTCAAATTAAATATGCACAAAACGTTTTGCAAACACTTTTATTATGCATACAGCTAAGGAGTGGAATTCCTTGCCGGAGTCTGTGTTTTCCGACAACTACAATCTAGGGGTCTTTAAGACAAGAGTGAATAGGTTATTTCTAGGCAAGCGTGCTTCACCGTCGACCACATCATCGCTTACCATCAGGTAAGAAAGTGGTCAAGCGCGAGCCTTGAATAGTCCTAGAATATATTTAAAAAAAAAAACAGAATTCAGCCAAGGAACGTAGCTCTGCAATCGCACTGTGGGCCTTTGGAGTAACATCATTTAACTAAGTTGTGCCTGCAGTGGCCCACCTGGCTCCGTAGTCAGTTTACAGATTTCCAGGTGGGCCATGGCAGTTTGTACGAAAGTGAAAATAAATAACATTTGAATTAGGCCAGTTCGCATCGAGTCACCACAGATCCATAATTTTTATTGTGACCATTTCGCCAATTCTACGAAAATCAAAAACATTTCAGTACTAACTTACAAAAATGTTCGATCTATTTGCCACCACGACATTTGAAGTTGGAAAAACTTTGTATGAAGTACGGATTCCATTGGGATGCTAGTTAAAAGTTATATTTTTAAAAGGTTACAAAGTTTTCTATTACAAGCTTATGTTATTAATAAATTTAAATAAAATAAACTTGTTCTTGATTTTTCTTTTATAAAACGAGCTTGAGTGAGTTGAAACGTTGTTTGGTAACTTTATTAAAATAATAACACTATTTTCATGAAAAATAAAAAGATATTCAACCTGGAGTAACATAAGAAATACGACGATCTCATTTATTTTTATTACTAAGTAGTTGACCCGACATAATGTAGTCCTGTCCTTTCTGAGTTGTTATACAAATCTCGTATAAAAAAGCAACTTAAGTTTTTTCGAATGCTCAATATCCGGGCAACAGTGTTGCAGTTAGCTTGACTTAATAATTATCATCATTAAGGATGTCTGGTAGATATCGCTGTCAGCGATAAAGCTGGCAACAAATTATCGGACGCGGCTTACGGACGCGATTGACAGCCGCGACTGACAGCCGCGACTTATAGAGTATCTAGGTAATGAATGTACATTACATTGTGCAAACTATCAGACGTAAGTCGTGGACGTGACCTTGAGCGTTCGGACGTCTGATAGAGATCTGGCAGCCGCGTCCCATACGACTGTGCACACATATCAGCCGCGGCTGTAAGTCACGTCCGTCAGCCGCGTCCGATAATTTGTTCCCACCTTAAAAATAGAATTACCTTAAGACCGCCTTTGTATCCATAGTTTTAAGTTTGAATAAACAATATGTATTTTTTTTATTATATAATGTATTACAAGGGATGAAATGACAAAATGATGAAATGATTATGAAATGACGATTAAAATCCCATCGTACCTTTTTTTGTATGGGAGCCCCACTTTTAGATTTATTTTATTCTATTTTTAGTACTGTTGTTATAGCGGCAACAGAAATACATCATCTGGTGACAGACAGACAGACAGACAGACAGACACACAGACAGACAGACAGACAGACGGACCGCGGAGTCTCAGTAATAGGCTCCCGTTTTTACCCTTTGGGTACGGAACCCTAAAAACTGAAAATGGAATCATCGACACGCTGGGTGTGTTACGTCACTTAGAAAAGTGTTACATCGAAGAACACGGGAGCCTATTACTGAAACTCCGCGGTCCGTCTGTCTGTCTGTCTGTCTGTGTGTCTGTCTGTCTGTCACCAGGCTGTATCTCATGAACCGTGATAGCTAGACAGTTGAAATTTTCACAGGTGGTGTATATCTGTTGCCGCTACAACAACAAATACTAAAAACGAAATAAAATAAATATTTAATGGGGGCTCCCATACAACAAACGTTGACTTCTCCCGCTCTGGGTGAAGCGGGAGGGCGTATCAGACTTTTACTGACTAAAACCCACCCGTGTTCCTTCAGTTGCTTGCGCCAGGGCCGCGGTAACTCTTTTTCAAATTTATCCGCGACCCAGACAGGCATCGGTCCTATCAGGCCCCGTCACTTTTGCTGACATCTCTTTGAGGCGCGCGTGGAACACTACGCGCCGTAAACTCGGGCTTGGTCCTTATCGGACGGTAAGCTACCCATAACTTGCCGTCCGCAAGCCCGTGCCTACGGTGGCCGGGAATCGGCTTGCGACTCCCTACGCCCGGGGCGTCTCCTGCGGTGGCTAGGGGCGTGAGGGCGTCTCCTTCGCGTCTCCTTCCGCCTCCTCCTTTGCGAGCATTACTGCTTCGCAGAAGGAGGAGACAGCTTCCCATGCCCTCTCGCTCCGTACCATGGCCTGGACCAGGGCCGGACGCGAGAGGTCGCCACCACCGATCGCCTCCACGAGGACACGGCGGTGCTCCGCCCAAGCGGGGCAGATCTCCACCGTATGCTCCACCGTGTCCTCTGGGCGGTCCACACAATAGTGACACCCGGGCGTTTCCTCACGCCTAATCCTGAACAGGAACCTCCCAAAACATCCGTGTCCGGTGAGGACCTGCGTCAGGCGGAAGGTGAGGACGCCGTGACGCCTCTCTAGCCACTCCTCAAAGAGGGGCCTTACCGCCGCAATTGTGGCGTGCCCAGCGCTGAGCCGCTCAGGTCCCCCACCCAGTCATCCCTGGGCGGGACGAAGTACGGCTCAGCGACCACGGCGATGTTAATCGACCACTGCGCTATGCTCTGGAATAGCAGATCCTGAGCAGCTGCGCAGTGGTTGATGTTCGCCTGAAGGAGGCGTAATGGGGCCATTATTGGCAATCCATTTCCGCCTCCTGCCGAGCCCCCTGTGAGGGTTCTGCCGCGGTGGTTTCGGCGGCGACGACGGCTGTAGGGGCGGCAACGGTGGCAGCAGTGGTGGCGGCTGCGGCTTTGGCAGTGACAACGATGGTGGAGGGCTTGCCTCTAACTCTGGCCTTGGCGGGTGGAGCGCAGGTTTTGCTCCCAGCCCGGTGATCGGCCGGCTTGCCAGCTGCCGCACATACGAAGCAGTGTGGCGTGGCATTGCATGAGCCGGCCTTATGACCGGGCTGCCCACAGCGGAAGCAGTGGTTGCTCCGGTCCACTTCCGAGGTGCATTGAGCTCCCACGTGGTCGTGGTTGCCCACGTGGCAGCGGAAGCACCTCAGAGGTCTGGGTTCCAGTAGCTTCACCTGCGCGGAAACCCACCCCACCAAGAGCCTACGACCCTCCCCGGCTATTTTCTGGGCCGCCGAGACGGGGCAGCTCACCGTAACGGCCCGCATCCCCGTGACGTCAGGTCGTATGGTGCCCGCCCTCACCTGTTCGGCAGAGCATCCCCCATACTTAGCCACAGCGGCCACCACCTCTCCCTCCGTCACAGAGTCGTCCAGGCCCAGAATGCGCATGTCAGCGCACTTAATGGGCCTGAACACTCGCGCCTCGTCCGCATTTAAGGAAGCTCTGAGCCTTTCGGCCAGAGCATCGGCGGTCGAGCCACTGGCCGCACCAGGAACTTCCAGCATCCGGGCCCCAGTCGCGGTGACCCTCACCCGGATGCCCTCGGTGACGCCAAGCTCCTCCAGGTTCACCGCCGTCCTCGCTTTGGCGAGAACGTCGCGGTAGGACACGCCCTTCTTTTCCGCTGCAGGCTGTAGTGTAATCACCACAGCTGCGGATTTCGGGGCGTGGAGCCTAGCCGCGACGCTTTGCTTCTTTCGCCGCTGCCGCCTCGCCTTCCTTTTGGCCGCCCTTGCTGCCTTGCTTGCCTTCCTCTTCTCCCCAGCCACTTGCCATTCGGCGTTGGCCGCAGGTGATTCAGAAGGCGCCAAAGATTGGGGCGGCCGTCCCTTCACCTGTGCTGGGGCTCTCGCTGCCTGTGCAGCCGCTCCGCCTGTTTTGGGTGCCGATTTTACCATTTTCGCCGGGGCCGACCTCGCGGGTTCTGCCCTACGGTTGGCCTGTCCCAACGAACCCGGTTTGTCCACGGCAGCCACGGTGGCAGCAAATGAGGCCGCCTTCTGCTGTCCCAAAGCCACCTGGCTCGCTGCTAGCGGGGGGCGCAGGACGATGGCCTCCAGAACAGAGAAACGACTCTGGAAGGCAGCCAGCTCCTGCCGCACCAGATTCAGAACCCGGTCCTCTGCAGGCAGAGGCTGGCCTTGTCCCTGCGGCTTCTCCCGGGGGCCATCTCCTTGGAGCCCGGCCAGGTCCGCTCGGAGCTTCTCGTTCTCCTTTTGGAGAAGCTCCATATCGGCTTTCAAGCGGATGACCTCCACCCGCATCTCGGACATTGCAACCGATGAAGGCCCGACGTGATTAGCCTCCGCTGCCGCCATAATGGAGGCCGTGGCCGCCGATATGGCCTTGACTTTAGAGGACTTATTCCTCTTCAAGGCCACATCTCGGATTGCGGCTCCCACGACCTCTGCGAACCTGGCCGCTCGCTCCGAATCCAGATCCATCTCCGAATCTAGCTCACCATCGGAAGACCCCGAAAGGACAGCCATGCGGCTGATCGATCCAGGGTGGTGCCCCTCCGCGGCAAGCCTCGCGGTTCGCCGGGCAATCTCCTGGGCGGTAAGCCTCCTCCCTACTCCTCTGTCTCGGCCCCCACCCCGTATACTGGTAGGGATCTTCCGGGCCGAGGCAAGCTCGTCATCAGAGAATGACCCTAGGCCATCCCCCGGTTTGGGGCGCTTCCTAAAGAATGTTCGGTTCTTCGCAGCAGCCCCCTCTACTTCGCGCTCCAAGCTCTGTGAGCCCTTTGCGCCAGATGCAGCGTCGGACTCCGACCCTGCATCACTCCTCACCTCTTCGTCGATTTTATTATTTTTATTTGTTGTGTCCATTTTTGTTCCCACGAGTAGTATAGGAATTAACGTCCACCTGGGCAGAGCCTTTTACCCAGGTAAGCCTACATACTGCAGAGTGCGGCAGGTGCTCTACAGGTGAAGCGCTAACGACTGAAGTCCCTCCAGCCATTCATCCTCTCGCCGCGCCTCATGCTTAGGATTAGGTGGTTTTTTATCTTAGAGGTGTCCTTCGTCTGGGCCAGGCGGTTAAGCCAAGCCCCCGACGGCGGCATTAGACATGCCTCTGTTCGCTGTCCGGCCAACCCGACTCAGCAAACCCGTCGAAAGTCCTCTCCTCAAAGGAATCCCCTCGAGGAGAGATATGCCTGCCGCATTGGTGCGCCTACACCGCTGCGGCCTGGTCGCATCCTTTGTCAACCGACGACCGTCGGTCGATCAGGAGCGACCCCTCCTTGTGTCTCTTTTAGTCAGGTCTCTCACTTGGGCCTTTCCGGCATGAGTAACTATACCGGCGCGCGGCGAAGCCCCAAGATCATTGAGACCGTCGACAGCCCTAGCGCTGGCCTCGCACAGGTCTTTCATGGTGCAGGTGTTTGTGCACAAGATCAGGACAACAGATGGGGAATTGTTTTCGGTGAGGTCTACAGTCGCATTGTGGCTGATCGGAGTACCCCCATCTGACCAGGGTGCACCTACAGCGGCCCACTTGGCTTCGTAGACTATTTAGGGATTTCCAGGTTGACCATGGCAGTTTATGCCCAGCTGGGAGCTTTTTAACATGGCTTCGCTAACGTAGCCTGTACCACAAGAACTGTGCCCTTGTCGGAATAAGTTAACGTAGTCTATGAAAATTAGCTGTAGTGTAGTTTTTTATCTATACTTCTGTACTAATATTATAAAGAAGAAAGATTTGTATTTTTGTATGTAACGAATAAACTTAAAAAAAACTACTGGACCGATTTCAAAAATTCTTTCACCGTTGTAAAGCTACACTATCCTCGGGTGATATAAGCTACTTTTTATCCCTGTATTCCCACGGGAACGGGGCCTACGCGGGTGAAACCGAGAGGCGTCCGCTAGTTTTCTATAAGTGAACGAATTTTTTGTA
The DNA here is from genome assembly GCA_949775005.1 of Orthosia gothica. Taxonomy (NCBI): domain Eukaryota; kingdom Metazoa; phylum Arthropoda; class Insecta; order Lepidoptera; family Noctuidae; genus Orthosia; species Orthosia gothica. Next base: position 15,292,488 of record OX459046.1, on the reverse strand, counting down.
ATAATGGATAGTAATGCATTCCATTGCGAAACAGAGTGATAATACATCCGTGGCACAAATTCCTTTATTGCTCCCGGTAGGGGAGAGAGCCTATTCAAATCTAATCTAATACTTATGCGCGCTAATATTATGAATGCGAAAATAAATCTGTCTGTTTGTTACGTAAATCGATAATTCGAAATTCTCGAAAACGAAATCTGTCTGTTTGTTACGTAAATTCGAATGACGTTATTGCGACGCACGTTATTTCGAAAAAAAATACGAGTGGTACGCCAGTTCGAAAACTCATTTAATCGAAAACCGCTATATCGAATGACGTTATTGCGACGCACGCTATTTCGAAAAACTTTTATACTGGTACGCTAAAACGAAAGTTTTGGTATCGAAATCTTCTGTTTCGAATAGCATATTCCAATCTAAATTTGTCTGGGGATCGAACTCGAGACCCAGTGATTATCAAGAACTACCTACGCTATGATGATAAAACTGACACTGAGCTAGTAGTCTATACCACTAAGTACAAATTATTAATATAAGTACTTATTATGATTTAATCGGTGATGAACATTTTATAATTAGAGAGATGTCTGATCATACTCATGCACCAGAACAGGGTGAGCTTTTTATTAAAGTACTTTAACATCTTACACCCATTGTTGGTACAATATTTAAGAAAAATAAGAGTATATTTTTTTTTTGGTTTTTGTTTAATCTATAAATTTTTTGAAATAAATAAATATTTACACAGAGCAGATACAGAACCATCAAGTCCCAAACTAAGCAGAGCTTGGACTATGGGTTCTAGACAATGGATATTTATAAAACTTTTTTTTTGTAAATGCACGCATGTTGACGTGATTCGATCCCCAGACAAATTTAGATTAGAATATGCTATTTGAAACAGAAGATTTCGATACCAAAACTTTCGTATTAGCCTACCATTCTAACAGTTTTTCGAAATAGCGTGCGTCGCAATAACGTCATTCGATATAGCGGTTTTCGATTAAATGAGTTTTCGAACTGGCGTACCACTCGTATTTTTTTTCGAAATAACGTGCGTCGCAATAACGTCATTCGAAACTTCATATCACTCCCAGGGTGTATAGGTTTATCAACATACCACGTGGACGAAGCCGCGGGCAGAAGCTTGTATATTATTATATTTTATAGTAAAGAGGCAACGTTGTTTTTTTGTAACCGATTATACCAGATTGTATTGCAATCGATTCGTCTTAACCTTGCGAGTGTCACTGGCTACATTAAAACAGAAAAAAAAATACCAAAATACCAAAATACCCGACTGCTTAAGAAGTCAACTAGAAATACGTAAACATGAAGAAAATCATGCTGTGCAGTCGGAGAATACATATGGTTTTGGACGGTCAGCTCGCCTTTATGTAACCTCCGACTGCTTTTTTATTTCATCCAAAAATTCAGAGTTCCTGTTAGATCGGCCACGGTACCAAAGATGCGAAAATGTTGCTGGGCAGCAACAAATCAAACCAGTTATTTCAAGTTAAATTACTCAGTAATAAAGTACGTCTCAGTGACCCTGCTTTCTGCTTATGCTAATGAAGTTAAGGTGACAAGGGGGCGCGGCAAAAACAACCGACAGCGAGTTACGGGCGCCGTACTAACAACAATTTAGTACTAAATGTTTTTACACAGTTTGATATTTCAACAGAAAGTCGGAAACATCACTTAGAAAGAGAAATATGGACCTTTGTTGCTGGCTTATTGTAATTGTTACCTTCCTTAACCTTCGCCAAGGGAGCCATTTGTCTCGAGTTATTTTACTCAAGTTATCTATGGTATTTTGTGAATTATTTTTGTTTGTTTGGTTGGTACAGGGCATGCATTCTGGAATACCTGAAATTCGTAATTACGAAATTCCGTAACAATTTTTCTGATATTTCAATTCCGGAATTGAGAGGAGTACTACCGGAATTTCGATATTCATAAATTTTGATAATTATTTAAGAACATTTTAAGACTGGAAGGAGACTATGTGGTATGAAATGTACGTGCCAAGTGATACAAACTTAGATTCAAATATCGTGTTTTTATTCATATTATTAATGTTTAATTGTATTGGTGCTTGTATTGTTTTGCAGCTTAAGCCGGTTAGACTGGAAGCCGACCCCAACAAAGTTGGGAAAAGACTAGGCAGATTGAGTTTTAAGTTTTTTGCATTGTGTGATAAATCGCGTCCCGCAACAATTTACTCAGACGCCTCACATCGCCGAAAAATATTAAAAGACTGATATAATTATAAATCTTGTTTGATTCGAAACAAACTTTAAAAGTTACCGAGTTCCGGAATCAGATCACCAGTATTGGAACTCAGTTCCGGAATTAAGAACCTTGCGATATTACATGCCCTAGTTGGAAGAGGAATAGGTAACAGTAACTTATGTACATTTATGCTACTATCTCCACGCAAAACGGGACAAATCTCCATCATCTTACTAAAATGTCACCGTGTAAACTTTGATGAAATAAGCACGAAGTGAACTATCACACTACTACAGTCCACCTGTCAGCTATGGCTTGACAACTTGCTTCAAGGTCTTACGGTGACATGTTTACAGAATAGCACTACGGGAGCTATGAATTGTCCGGTTTTCACGTTGATAGAACCCTTGGTTGACTAGTACAGAATGCCTCAGGCATTAAGTCCGCCTATGTATCTGTATGTTGCATGAAGTCCTTTGTTCGCATTAGGACAGATTCGCTTTAAGACAGATTCTCTTTACGACAGATTCGCTTTATGACAGATTCGCTTTACGGCATAAGTACAGTGAACTCGATAAATCTATAAATAAATAGGTAGCACTGCTGGGATACTTACCTACTGATCAGATTTCTGCACTATCGTTAAGTGGCATAGAATACTTTTTGTCCCGGATTTGCTCAGTTTCTGTGAGATAGGCAATGGGAGGAAAGCCGTGGTAAAAAAATGTAGCTTATAATTTTGATGAATACGGTACATTGCGGTCGCTATGGCCGAAATTGGCTAGATGACAATGATGGCATCATCAAAATCATCATCATTTCTTAAACATAATATAAGTTATATATATTTACACTCTCCTTACCATTTGGACTTATTCCTTTACTAATTAATACCAACAACTAATACCACTGGTATTTGTTTCAACTCATATTTATTTTGTATTCTGAACGGATACCATTGTTTAAACTAATACCAAAACAAGTTCAAAGATATAAGGTACAGTCAGGAAACATACTTTTTATGTAATTATAAGACATTTAATTGAAATATTTTCTGTATCTATTGGTAGTTATTATAATGAAGATAAATCACTTTTCGTGTTGGTCTGTATGACCGTGTTATTCTTCTAAACTTAGCAACGGATTTTACTACGATTATTTTTATAATTTATTATTGACAACTCGTGGCTAAATAATAACAGCCGCACGAGTCGATCTGCAAGATTAAGCAATGCTTGCCGAGGTCGGTCCGTGGATGGTTGACCATTTCAACATATCGAGTTTCTTCCGTGCATCGGAAAGCTGTTGGTCCCGGCTGTCATTTGAAGATCTTTGACAGTCGTTACGGGTAGTCAGAAGCTTGAGATCTGACACCAGTCTTGCCAAGGGGTATCGTGTTACCCAGTTACTGGGTTGTGGAGGTCAGATAGACAGTCGCTCCATGTATAACACGGGTACTCAGCTGAATCCGGTAAGAATGGAAGCCGACCCTAACAACAATTGGGAAAAGGCTAGGCAGATGATTTTTATAATTTATTCAATTTCAGTATATCAAACATCAACATTTACCGGGTTATATCAATTTATAGCAATTTATGATGTATTCTTTCAAGAAAACAAATATGTAGGTATTATCTCAGATCAAATAAAAAGTATTTGATCTGAGGGTATTATTTGTATCAGCTATACAAAATAACCACATTTGTTCATCCAATGAATATTAAATCATAGTGATAATACACTACTAAGTACATAATGTAGTTTTGAATCACGGTTTTATAAATGAAAATTATTTTAATGACACTAATTAATTTGTCAATTTACAGCTAATAATTAATAACTTCGTGAATGATGAATTAGTAATTGCCACGAACAAATAGCTGAATTGATTAGCGGTAATAATTTCAAAACCAAGTTTTATTATGTAAATATTAGTGTTCGCAGTACCAGAAATAAAGAGAGAAGCATTATTTATTTGTGACCCGCACAGGACACAAGGATAAACGATGAAACTAAAGATAAAAAATACTCATCTCGCCAATGATATTCAAATAAACAGATACGTTATACACTCACAAAACAATTGAAAAAAGTGTTCCGCGCAGCAGCGGCAGCACACATACACACTTTTCATTCATCTGACATTTCACTACAATGTCGAAAGGGATGGCTTGATAAAACAAACAAGAAAAAAAGAGACAGCTAGTGTTTGTCACTTGCGTGTGAATGTAAACAAACATTATTCTGACAACCAATGTTTTTTCTTTTTGTAACCTCCAAATATCAGAAAATTAGGAAAAAAAAATGAAATAAATTAGTAAATTGAGGTGTATTGCGTATTTACATATGGTATGAGATCCCTTCTGTTTTATGTAATTTGGTATTATAATTGGTACACTTTCTAAATACACACGATGGCATTTTTTTAATTTTGTTTTTTTTTCAACAAAGCGTATCGCTCTTCGCCATGCGTGACATAAACTAAAGACTAAATCATACAATTGTCTATTATTCGAGTCTTCACAATGCGCGCGCTTATAACATATCTGTTTATTTGAATATCATTGCATCTCGCCATCGATGCCTACCGTGTGGTCTCATCGTGCTTGCGGACCAATTCACATTTTGCTTTTCGTTTTACAAACATTTATAGAAGAAAGAAAGCGGAATAAATAAATAAGGAATTATATTATTCAACGGGTGGGTGAAGTGGAGGAAGAAACTTTAACAATTCGCTTGTTTGTGTGGTTCGTTTTGCGGACCTCTGTGACGGGCTGTCATAAAGGCAACAGGTGACAGCTTGTCAAAAGGACTCGACTTTTCGATGGTCTTACATTTTTCTTCTTCTTTTCGAGTCGATGGAAAACTCTTTTGATATTTTGGGACCAGTAGGCAGCCACGCTAATAGCTGCGTCAGTGGCGTTAATTAGGTACTCTAAAGTGCAGGTGTGTGGGCACACTCCAGCATGTGTGATATACTCCGCACAGGGGCACTGCACTCATATTGTGTGTCAAACGAGTTTACAAACGCCCATTTTTAACCCCCGCCGGAAAAAGAGGGGTGTTATAAGTTTCATGTGTGCTGCTGTGTATCTGTGTAACTACTATCTGCGTGTCTGTCTGTGGCATCATAGCGCTTAAACGGATGAACCGATTTTGTTTTATTTATTTTAAAGGTGATTTTACCGGGAGTGTTTTTAGCTATGTTTGAATAAAAGCGGTTCAGTCGTTCAAAAGTTATGGGCGTTTTACTGTTTGAATCGGGGTGTTTTCGCAAGATAAATGTGTCGGCGGTTTTTTAAATTTTGAAATTTTACTTGTGTCAAATTGTCATTGCAGCGTGTTTTAGAGCGTGTTATTGAGTGCTTTCCATACAGGCCACTGCAGTTCACGGCGAGGTGGCAGGTGTTCCTGGGGTTTCAAGAAGTTCGGTGATGGCGAGTGAGATTTGTCCCACAGCTTGCTTCTCAATATAGGTGGTATATATTGAAACCTCGTAACACACATTTACGTGTTATGCAGTTACGAGTTGTCCACTTTTGACCATCGTTTTAGTGTTTCTGTTGATGAAGTAATAAAAAAACCGGCCAAGTGCGAGTTGGACTCGGGCACGAAGGGTTCCGTATCACTATCGCATCAAACGGCAAGAAAATCACGTTTGTTGTATGGGAGCTCCACTTAAATATTCATGTTATTCTGTTTTTAGTATTTGTTGTTATAGCGGCAACAGAAATACATCATCTGTAAAAAATTCAGTTGCCTAGCTATCACGGTTCATGAGATACAGCCTGGTGACAGACAGACAGACGGACCGCGGAGTCTTAGTCCCGTTTTACCCTTTGGGTACGGAACCCTAAAAAGTTTAACCCCTTAAAAGAAGCCTAATCAAAATCAAAATACTAGCTCACACACTCTTCCACAGATTATGTCCTTTCTGAGTTTTTACAAAAATACCATAGAAGAATGACACTGTCCGATTTTCCTGATTTTTTCAATTTTCCGGCGACTATTAAGATTATTAATATTTAACCAAATCGGTGCAGCCCTTCTCAGGTAATACGCTTAAAAACGGATAACATTAGGTTTAAAGAAAAATATTCTAGAATTTTCATCATTCGCCATTTTGTGTCTATTCATATTTTTCTACTTACTGCCTCTGCCTACGTATTTTTTTTTTCGCATCTCATTGCCTTCTGACATTGTGTCAACATTATCATAGATTCACGTCAGTGCCACAATCAATGCCTTCACACTACATAAGCTCCCATTGTCCTCATCTAGTATTCTGAGAGCCTCCATTATATACCAAGGGTCGTTACAAGAACAAAGGTAAATAAGAACAACGGTATAAACCACTTATGTTTCGTAAAGTATGGCTTTCGGTTTCCTAGTGGGTGTTTGGGCAACAAAGTATGTAGTTGATAGTATTTGGCATATGGCGTGTTCCCTGTGTGTACTCTTGTTTAGGGCAGGGGATTCTATGCTATCGTATTATAAGTATCGATATTTCGAAAGCCAAGAATCGATATTCAATCAATTATGGCTTCCGTATTTGTGTTCACCAGTTGGCGCCACTGGCGAGTAAGGTGCTTAAATATAGCTGTTTACCGTTGTTATTACCCGCACGGAAGCTGCAGTTTGAATTAAAATTATTTCTAATGCCGTAGAAGTGCGATTTGTAGCGGCACCAACGCCGCCACTTACGAACTAATGAAATAACGTCACACAAATCCTGCATCACGCAAGCAAAGTTTCGGCGCGATTTGAACACATACAACAGTCCGAAAATAACCGTTGGGCAGTTGCCCGGACCAGCTAGCATACCCGGACCAAACCACAAGACCCATCTGGTCGAAGGATTTTCCCTTTTCAATAGAGGTTTGTGGGATACTCCACCCTGTTCCGCAAGCCCAAAGATTAAATACTTATAAAATCGTGTATGCTACAATTCTGCGCAGTCAGATAAAATTTTCCGAAACATAAAACTCTATTATAGTATAGCCGCGGTTTGTAAAACCTGTACCTATCTTAATCTGCCATATTTGGAAAATATTCGCAACAGTCAAAAGTAGTAAATAAACTCGCGCTAAAAGCCAAAAATCTATGAAATTTGACATTTTGAAGATCTCACTCTACACCAGAGCCCCTAGCGGCAAATTCAAACGCGATAGCCTCATTTGCCTCGCCTTTTTCCAACTATATTATGTTTAGATCGGCTTCCACTCTAACCAGATTCAGACAAGAACCGATTCTTTGTGTTATATTTAATTATAATATAACACAAATGGTATATTTAAAGCAAATTATTCTTTTTTCAAAATCAGAACTAAAAGAAAATCAAACTCATTTATTACTTTGAATTTTGGTTATTCTCTAATATACTACTGATAGAATATTATTCTATCGCTGAGTTGCTTTTTAGGGTTCCGTACCTAAAGGGTAAAAACGGGACGCTATTACTAAGACTCCGCGGTCTGTCTGTCTGTCTGTCAGTCCGTCTGTCACCAGGCTGTATCTCATGAACCGTGATAGCTAGACAGTTAAAATTTTCAAAGATGATGTATTTCTTTCGCTATTACAACAAATACTAAAAACAGAATGAAATCAATTGTTAAGTGGGGCTCCCATACAACAAACGTGATTTTAATGCCGTTTTTACGATAATGTTGCGGAACCCTTCGTGCGCGAGTCCGATCGTACTTGGTTGGTTTTACTTTTATCACAGGTTACTTTTTATGCCGGAAAACTGCACGGCTTCTGTGGGATAATAAACGGTACCGAAACCGTGGGAAAAAGCTGGTGCATTTAAGTCTATTATTAAATCTTAAAAAGACGATGAAGAGTGTTTTTGTAATATTCCAGTAACATTTAACTGGATGAGAAAATGTTAACGGGTTGAATTTTTGTATTCTAGGTTTAATAATAGACTTAAATAGTCTTTCCCGCCTTATCATCTGTCATATCTAAGTTGTATCACCCTCAGTGATGGGCAGTAATCTCATGAAGTGTCGGAAGAGTGGCTGAAGTTTTTCGGAGAAACTACCAGGCCCCTCAGAAAGTATTGCGAAAAAAAGTTTTTATATATGGGAGACTGGCCAGTTATAATGTTTTTCGAAAATATGATTATTTATAAGTAAAAATAAGTAAGTTCCAATTTCAAAATTTCCCTCCACATTTTTTGCGAGTTAATTCAAAGTATTGTGTCTCACTGAAATATGGATCTGCGCCGGGAACATTTTAGAGCTATGATTTTATACGATTTCAAGTGTCGCCTGAAACCGGATGAATCGTACGATAGACTTCAAATGGCATTCATGGATGAAGGCCCTTCCAAGGCAACCGTGTATCGTTGGTATAACGAATTCAAGCGCGGTCGACCAACTTTGGGGGATGACGAAAGAAGCGGTCGCCCTTTGACGGCTGTTACCGAAGAAAACGTGCTAGCAGTGAAAAATTTAATCCAAGACAATAGGCGAATTACATATCAGGAGATTCAACACATATTGAAGATTGGATCGGGAAGCGTTCACGAGATTCTACACAGCCATCTTCGCGTGAGGAGGATAGTATCACGCTGGGTGCCGCACAACCTCACCGATGCTCAGAAGCAGGCCCGGGTGGAATGGTGCCGTGATATGCTTAACAAATTTGAAGCAGGCTCGTCTCGGCGTGTTTACGACATCGTTACAGGTGATGAGTCCTGGATTTATCAATACGACCCAGAAACCAAGCGCCAGTCGACTGTTTGGGTGTTTCAAAATGAGCCAACGCCTACCAAAGTAAAGCGATCTAGAAGCGGGGGTAAGATTTTGATCGCTAGCTTTTTTAATTTGACTGGCCACTTGGTATCAATTCCCTTACGGGATCAAAGAAGCATTAATGCCGAATGGTATACTACCAAATGTTTGCCAGAAGTTTTCTCTGTTATAAGCAACAAGCGACCAAACACAGGGCTCCGCGGGCTACTGCTCCACCACGACAATGCACCTGCGCACACCGCACTCAAAACGACGGACTTCCTGGACAGCACGCCAGTCAAACTCCTGGGTCACCCTCCTTACAGCCCTGATCTAGCACCGTGTGACTTCTTTTTATTCCCAAAAATAAAAAATCAGCTCAAAGGGATACAATTTTCGTCGCCGGAAGATGCGCTGGCTGCGTTCGAGCAGGCTGTAAACGAGGTGTCTGCGGCGGACTGGAAAAAGTGTTTTGAAAACTGGTTTAGGCGCATGAATCTTTGTATAGAGGCTGGTGGAAAGTACTTTGAAAAGATTTAATAAAAATATATGTACGTATAGAACAATTTTTTTTAGTTTCGCAAAACTTTCTGAGTGTCCCACGTACCTTAAACGAATGTGTTCAGGTTCATAGTCCAATGAGCCACATATGGTCTGTTGTATTGTTTGAACTATTGGAGTGTCATTATGTCCACAAAATACTTGCTAGGAATTCTCGAGTAGGCAGATTAGGTCATGCTGTTCTGTAAGTACATAGGTCCATGAGGGGGTTTCGTTCTTAAGTTAGTAGTGTGAGGCAATTTTTTTAAGTACTATTTTACATTCCTGGAATGAAATCGACGAAAATGGTTCAGAAATAAAAGATCTATGAAACCTACAACACCCTTCAGAATTAAAGGGTGTTTTCGTTAAATCATTCGAAGCAGAGGCGGAGTAGGTACTTCCAAGTAAAAGTAGATACTTGAAATAATGCTAAAGAAATCCCAGGAAGTGATTCAGCGAAATATTTAATTTAAAGATCTATGGAAATGGAATGACGGTGACACAATAAGATGCCCCGTTATTTTGTTAATTGCTTATGAAATTGCTTCAGGAAATTTCGAAATTGTTTTTATTGCTTTTCATGAAAGCTTCAACGTTTCTGTTATTGCCCATGATCGTTATGAATATTTTAAGGATGCGTTGAGGAGTAGCTGATGGCTCGATGCGATTTCATTTATATCACACTATATACGACAAAAATGCAAAAAGTACGGTCACATGGCTGCGATGCGATGCAATCCCACCCATTGTGGTATTCATTCCACATCTTTTAGTCTGCTTACGTTTTATAACACTATACAAACAATACCTTCATATCTTTTGATATTGTATCAACTCATGTAACTAATTTTTATGTATTAATTGTATTGTTATCACCTGAAAAGCATACTTTTAGTTATCTCTGATTGTTTTAATATCTATAACTTAAATTATATGGCTAATTTGTAAAATCTTGGCATATTTTATACTCTGACTACTGTCTGTCAATTTTATTAAAATAAAATATAATAAATATAATATAGGAAGGTAATAAATATAGGAAGGTCAAGATAGTCCATGGTACCTATGTCATAGGTACCATGGAATACCTTGACCTTCCTTAGGCTAGTTGTACATTATTATAAGGTCAGCGGCTGACTGCCCCTCTCTGTAAAACCGTTTTTTTTTCGTTCTGGTCTTGATTTCTTAATTGAGATTTGAATTCAAAATTTAGAAGGGGTGACAGAACAAGGAAAAACTGGCGTCAGCTTTTTAGTTTGGTTTTGGTTGCGGTTGGTTGTAACTAGCGTTTTTCGCCTGTTTTCCTAAGAACATCGATCGCGTTCGGTTCCGTTCCACGGATATAGATGGTGTTAGCAGCGACTTGCAAGTACGTTTGTAGAGTTTCACTGCACCAACATGTGTAACAAAACCAATTTAAAAAATCGAGTGGATGCCTCCGAAATTTAAAACCGCGACATCTATTGGAATAAATTTTAAATGATCTGTGCTGGTGGTCTAATAAATAATCAGAACCTGATCTGAGCCCATTTTTCTTAATTTTTTTTTTCGTTTCTGTAACAAAGTCAAAGTCAAAGTCAAATATATTTATTCAATTAGGCCAATAAACGGCACTTTTGAACGTCACATAAATTAAAATTAAAAATTAAAAGTAATAAAAAATAAATTTAAAAGTAATAAAAAAAAAAAAAAAATAGGTAAAAAAAATATAGGTAAAAAAAAAAAAAAAAAAAAAAAAAAAAGATTCTACCGTGCATTCGGAAAGTAGATTGATATGGAGAAGAACGCACAAGAAACTCCATACTTACTCTTTTAAAAAAAAAAAATTGGTGTTTTACAATATTAACATACGTACATACATTAATATATGTGAGGACGATGCACCCAGAATAGCTCTACACGCAGGTATAAAGTATTAAAAAGCATTAACAGGAAAATTAATTAATTTGATAAGTAGGAACATGGTTCTCACATACTTACAAATATTACAAACATAGGTAAAATACCTAATTCAACAACAACGGAACAGTGTGTGAGTCAATTTCCTAAAAAAAAAAAAAAAAAAATACAATGAATACAATAACTATGAATGGGAATATAAATTAACAAATTTGATTTTGTCTACACCAAAGATTGCCCTATGGAGCAGGACCAGCATGTTTCCACTCAGCAGTTTAACGTTTGGGATCCCTTGCAAAAAGGTGCGGGTTTCCATAGTTGGCACGTAGCTTAACATATTATGTCGGTACTTGGTATCCATAGATTTTAAGGTAGATTTTTCCCATCAGACTACCAGAATATTTGTTTATTTATAACATAACAAATTAACAACTAAAATCTTGGCCCATCTCAAGGAGAATTGGCCAAAATGTTGTTATTTCTCGTTTCCCCGAAGAAATATTGACAGCATATAAATTACTATATGCCTCTTGAGACGATATGTTCTTACGAAAGTCGTATATAATGTTATTTGACAACTGGCACAAAGGTTAGTTTTGGTAGGCCACCCAAGGCACGAATATATGTATTTAGATTATATTTTCAGAAAGTTACGTTACTGAAAAGCAGTAGGTAGTATATCTTGTTTATTTCAGCAAGTAAAAAGTTTTTTTAGTTCTTATTAAGATATTATTAAAAATCTTCGGCCATTCTATTTCAAACAATTAAATAACTATTAAGATATTATTAAAAAACTTCAGCCATTCTATTTCAAACAACCTATACTAATATTATATTAATATTATAAAGCTGAAGAGTTTGTTTGAACGCGCTAATCTCTGGAACTCCGGGTTGGAATTGAAGAAATATTTTTGTGTTGGATATTACATTTATCGAGGAAGGTTGCTATGACCAACAGGAGCGGCGGTGGCGCAAAATGTTTTTTTTTTGTAAAAATGGGCAAAATCATTCCCTTTTGAGGGCTTTCCTTGCGTGCGCTGCATAAACAGTTTAAGGCGCCGATTCCCTTGAGTAGCTGATTTTAAAATGAGAATCACGTGTAAACGGCTAGTCGTAATTTATTGGAAAAATATATGTTATATTAGACCGTTTTTTTAATAATTTCATCTGAGTGTAATTAATTTGTAAAGTTATGTCTAAAACGGAAAAAAACACGACAATCACAACAAAACCGCTGGGCGTATTTTAATGAAATCGACACCATATCAAAGACGATTTAATTATCTACATTTTGATCTGAAGCTTTTTTTTTTAAAGTCATAGAATAATAAGAAAAATACAAAAATGAAAAATGAAATGAATGAAAAATTTCGGGTCGCGCGGGTGAGAAACGAGGCCGCGTTTTGTTCCCTCAAGGTCGTTGGCGTTAGTCGACGTCTTAAGTTACGCAACAATCATGTATGTAGGGTAGGTAGGGTAGGGTAAATGAGTAGGTAGGTAGCCAGTTGACGGGAGCGAAGCCGCGTGCGACAGCTATTTGAATAATAATATATATATATATTATTAATTATTAATTATTAATAATATATATATTTTATTATCTATTGTTTCGCGTTTGACCACTACCTCGCCTGATGGTAAGCGATGATGTGGCCTACGGTGAAGCATGCTTGCCTAGAAGTAACCTATTCACTCTTGACTGTGCAATTTCAAGATTTTGTAATATTTTTTAATGTTGCTATCGCGGAGCATAGTGTTGTAGGTAAGACTCAATCATAAGTAATTCATCGAATCGATGTGAAATGACAGTTGCATTTAATTTTACTAATTGGTGTAAATAAATAATCTTTTTTTATATTTTACAATGTACTACGCTCGCGCTTGACCACTATCTCACCTGTTGTTAAGAGATGATATAATCGAAATATATTTAAATATTACAGTGTATTAACATATTATAAAATTGGAGTGACTGTTTGTAATATTGAAATAACTGTTTTTTACTACATGTATATGAATATATATACGGTAAATACACCAAAATAACGTTTTTTACAATTTTTGTCTGTCTGTCTGTCTGACTGTTTGTTCCGGCTAATCCCTGAAATGGCTGGACCGATTTTAAAATTCTTTAACCTATGGAAAGCTACATTATTCCCGAGTAACATAGGCTATAATTTTGACGGGAGCGAAGCCGCGAGGGTCAGCTAGTAATAAATAAGTTCTTATTTATTATACCAACTTAAATGCAACCATAAAATAATAATCACTCAGAATACGACACTATTTTTATGTAACGACTAGCTGACCCCCGCGGCTTCGCTCACGTCAAAATTATAGCCTATGTTACTCGGGAATAATGTAGCTTTCCATAGGTGAAAGAATTTTTTAAATCGGTCCAGTAGTTTCGGAGCCTATTCGGTACAAACAAACAAAAAAATCTTTCCTCTTTATAATATTGGTTTAAATAAAGTGTTTATCCAAACAATAAAAACAAGGGCCGTCGTCGCAAAGGGCTGCCCGCAGGGGGTCGTCCTTTCGCCACTCCTGTGGAACCTGGTAGCTGACAGCCTCATCAAAACACTCAATGACTAAGGTTATTTCACCGTAGGTTACGCGGATGACATAACCATAATAATAAACGGGACCCACGAAAACACTCTATGCAATCTCATGCGTCAAGCCCTGAAAATAGTAGAGGAATGGTGCAACGAGCACCAACTCTCAGTGAACCCCACAAAAAACTGAACTAATTCTCTTCACAAAAAAGAGGAAACCAATGACACTGCAACTGCCGCGCTTCTTCGGAACAACCTTAAGCCTTTCAACCGAAACCAAGTACCTGGGCATCTATTTGGACAAACAATTGAATTGGGCTAAACACATAAACCATATCACCACAAAAGCCAGCATATCCCTGTGGCAGTGTAAGCGACTGCTAGGCAGGAATTGGGGAATTAGCCCCATGATCACTTACTGGCTATACACCACAGTCATCCGCCCAATCATCACATATGGCTCGTTGGTCTGGTGGCCCAGGACAGACCTCAGCACAGCCCAAAGAGATCTCGAAAAACTGCAGCGGTTTGCTTGCGTTGCAATCACTAGCAGTATGAGAACCACACCCACTGCCGCCTTACAGGCAATGCTGGGACTGCCACCACTACACCTTATTGTGCGGGAGGAGGCAGCCCTGGCCACTTTCAGAATCCATCTATCAGGTACCCTAAACAAAGACTCCTGAATTAAGCACACACGCATAAAGGAAGATGCGATCAAGCGTAAACCAATGTTAGCATCACCATGCGACAAAGCCCCCAAAACACATCACTTTCATAGGCACTATAACATAGTACTCACAGAAGAACGATGTGACTACTCAGGCCCGAAAGAGATGAGAGTATACACCGACGGATCGAAAACGGACTCCGGTACCGGAGACGGAGTCTTCTCACACGATTTCAATATACATATATCCAGACCGCTAGGAGAGTTCAACACCGTCTATCAGGCGGAATGTGTGGGCATTATACAAGCGGTCCATGCCCTAGAAGACAGGAGGGTTACGGACACTCACATACGGATACTCTCCGACAGTGCATCAGTACTCCAATCCTTACGAAAAAAATACATTACATCAAGTTTAATACTAGAATGTCACAACGCACTGGAACAAATAACTGTATCTAGTCGTAACACGGTGACACTATAATGGATAAAGGATCACAGCGGATCGCTGGGCAACGACGCGGCTGATGAGCTTGCGAGACGCGGATCCAGCTCAGCGGTCTATGGGCCTGAACCTGTTGTGCCCATCCCCTTCAACCAAATACGCAGGTGGCTACAGGAATTCACCCAGACACAGGCAGAGAACTGGTGGGCCTCGACACCGGGCTGCAGACAATCCAAAGAAGCTATGCCATCCTTGGACAGTAGGCTTACCAGGCGTCTTTTACGCCTGGATAGGAATGGCCTGCGCCTGGTGACGGGGACCATCACGGGACACTGCTCACTTAACAAACCCTTCCACACAATAGGCATAACGGACAGTCCTCTGTGCAGGGCATGCATGGAGGCTGAAGAAACCGTTACGCACGTCCTCTTTGAATGCACAATTGTTACCCAGATAAGAACACGAACCCTTGGGTCACCCAGAGCTTACACCGATGTTTTGAGGAAACCAGGAGCTCTAGTCGAATTCTGGAGGGAGGTGGGCTGGTTGGAATGACCATGCACCCAACGGCCGCCACGGCCCACGTACAAAGGACCATTTGAGGGACTAAGTGCGGAAACCAAACCCCCCTAACATAGAACATAGTTCCTTATGGATGTTTTGCGCCCTCAGGCGGGCAGAGGTGCCTGTCATTAGTCTCTTACTGACTAAAACCACACGCTGTGCTTCATCTACCTTTATCCCGGGCACTGGAGTACTAGGGCATTTTGTCACGCTCCCTTTGCCAGGTATTGGCTCGTTTTAAATCATGCGGGCCCCGTCACCCTCTGCAGCCGAATACGACCGCGAGAGAGCAAGAGCGATGCACGCGGAACAAGGCTCGGCGTCGTTCAGACCTTCGAGTGTTCAGGCAACAGACTGCCCGAGTCTGTTACCAGCAAGCCACACCCTAAGGTAGCGGCCATCTTTCTTCATCGCTTATTTCGTGGCCGCGCTCTCTGTGGCAGTTCGTCCTCCATGCGGTTCACGGCACTTTATATCATACTGTTCTCGTAAACTGCGCACAGACACAGCCGTTAATAGCGTGATGGAAGGAACTTTACACAGTCTGTTTGTAGTCTGATAACGTTTACTGTGACAGTATAAAAATGCTGCAAGTAACGATAATAGCCCAACAGTTAAAGCGGATGGCGGTCAGCTCGGGCTAAAAATCAAAGTCAGATGGCTTTTCGCTACGCAGTACCCCATCCCTAACACTCACCTATGCTGTCACATGAATTCTGCTAGTATGCCATTGGGTTTGATTCTACCTGTAGCACCTAGTGTTGCCATCTAAAATTATGCTAAGCTGGCATCACCACCGAGTATTTTTTTACGATTTATGTTTTTTTTGTAATATAATTGTATAGTGTAGTGTGGTTTTTAAACTGTCATGGTCACTAACATTAACATTAGAAACCGGATATTTACCATGATTACTATGTGTTGCGAGTTTCCGATATTTCGGTGCTGTTGGTTGCTTGTTGAATTTCCGAGCATAAATTTCTTGTTTCGTTGTTGAACTGTACGTAATAGACATACTATTACCATTTGTTCTATCTCACGACGGCGGCGGGTTGGTCTTAGTCGTGTGTGTAGATGGACAAATGGACAAACATATTAAGATAAGACCAACCCGCCGTCGTCGTGAGAAAGAACAACTGTACCTAAACTTGAAATGTATGTATTCGAAAATGTAAAGATAATAATCATTCTATTAAATACATAGATACTTTCCTACTTTATAAACAAAATCCCTACAAATAACAAAATTGTTTTATTTCAATTAGGTATATTCAATTGAAGGATAAAAATATTATTATATTATGATTGTTGAGAACCAAAACCGCATTCAATTAAAATCTTTATTACAAAATATTATTCATTAAAAAACATTTTTTTTAACATGGTTTTTTCGTATTCTTCTCAGCAGACCCTTTAATTTGATATCATGGCACAAAAATATTTAGTCCGCTAACTTGTGACACGGTATAATAACATACTCCGTATACTTGCGCCATCCGCCATATTGGATTTAGAATGACATCACTTAACCATGCATTGTCATCCAAACTAAACGTGTATGCAAAGTTTCATCCTAATCGGTGGAGGATAACTGCTTTAAAATTCAGTTGCAAGATTAGACCCGATCACACATACATACATTGCAAGTTAAATAAAAGCTTATGAAAATTATTATTCGTTATTTTCGGTACGATATTTAATATTACCAAAAATATAATACCGAATAACGTTGCATCCACTTTTCTGATTTTCCGATAGTGGCAGACATATCGTTTTGGATCACAAAAAGGTCGAAAATCTCGGCAAATAATGTTTGCTCCCACAAAACTTCTTTGTCCACAAAAACATACTTCTGTCTAGTTTATTGAGGCTGATGGAAGTTCTTTTGTTGTTATCAGGATCCGATTGTGACTTTGAAAGTGAGAGTCTTACGAATGTGTGTAGAACTTTTAGTTAGGTAAGTAGATAGGTAGGTACTCAGAGTACGGCTGAGTATAAAACAATATAATAGGCCTGTGTCCAAAAAAAAAAATTTTGTTCGTCAGTAAGATTGCCTAAAATATTGGTCACGTATTTTTCTTATGCCACGTAAACAAAACATGACCAGGCGACGATACAGTGCGTTGTAATATCGTATGACGTCACGCCTGGCTACACTTGATCCTAATAAGTGACGTCACAAGCCCCAACTCCTGAGTAATTTATCAACGTGTCCTACATGCCTACGGCCCATTTAGGACGTCTTGCAGAAATTCAAAATATATAATATTTTCATTCTGCAACTTAAGTTTACTGTAGTGTTTACTAACATAATTCCTATATAGTAACCATTTAATTGTATTCTATGTAATTTTAATCTTAGTTTGAGCATGATATTAAAATATTTATTTTCTCACTACTATTGTAAACAAGCGTCAACTATGGGACTGACTTCTGTAACATAGGTTTTTACCTAGCTCAGAAGTCAGGGCTTCAATTATTCTGGTGTAAACAATTTATTTGTCAATAAAAACTATTTGATTTGATTTTTTTGTCATGAATATTCGATGAGAGAGATTTTTTTCTATAGTATTCTTACTATTAAGTAACTAAGGTTCTTAGCGAAAGACAAAATATATAAGTTGCACGGAAAATATATATAACTGGGCAAAACTGAAAGTACTTTTCTCTATGGGATTTTTGTATGAACTTAGTTTGGACCATCATCACTTTAGCCTACCTAGGTAGGTTCTTCTTCTTCGTCGTATCGATGATTTCTCAATCATATACGTTTTGAACAGAATTCAGCCACGGCAATAGCGTTTTCATTTGCCTCATAAAGGTCCTTCATGGTGCACAGATGTGCATGGTGTTGTTGCACAGAGAGCACGATAGGTACCTAGGTAGGTAATGGGCAAGAATTGAAACTAAATTAGTGTACTGTAAAGCTCACAGAGACACGAATATTCACTTTTGTTATATTAGTTGGGTGATATTTAAGTTACAGCAAAGGTACACTTGTCGGTAAGACTTGCACTTACGATTTAATTTTAAAACATCATAAAAACGGCACCTGAACGATGTCCTAGAAAGCGAGAGCTCTCAAAACTTACGAGTAAGTTGCGAGTTTGAAAACTGACAATCGTAAACGTACTTATACAGGGTGTGACGGTAAGGTATGAGCATTTTTTTGCTTAAGGGCCTTTCACCGTTTTAGTTTTATAAAACGGTTACTTTCTAAAGCATACTCCTTCGCAACGGCTAAGTTAAAAGGTTTAAGAAAAAATATATTATTGATTTGTGTATTTGTGAAACATGGTTTTTTCGTGTAACTAATAGATTTGATTAAAAAAAAAAAAATGTACAAAATCTGTATGTATGGTAGTTGATATTCAAACCGCCGCTTAGCATTAAAATTGACGTTTTCTGGTATGTTTTCATGTTTTGATAACAATATATCAATTCTGGCTATTTGAAATAGACAAAAACAGAAATTTACTGGTACTGAAATACATACCCCTTAAAAGTTTTTTTCACTGACAGTACTAAAGGAAAAATTAAACCAATGAAATATGAGAAATAATTTTGCCAGTTCATATTTTTTTGCTGTTAAGGGACTTTCAGGCAACATTACTAGTTCCATAATGAACATAAGTCCGGTGAAAGTACTTAACTAGGACTTGTTTCGGCGATTGGCCTCTAATAAGCCTTATTTGCCTGGGTTAAGTAGACTACACTCTTTTCTAAAAAACCGGCCAAGTGCGTGTCGGACTTCGCACTTTTAGGGTTGGTTGGAAGTTGGTTGTAATAGGCAAAATGAAAGAATTTCAAAAAATAAATCTGATTTATCAATATATTAGTATGTGTTAGTAAAATATATATAACAGTTAACATTATCACCAAATTTTAAGTTCATAGATCAATGGGAAGTTAAAAAAATCTTCGGTACAAAATTTTGTAAAAGAAGCTGACTTTGGTGGCTTCTCATTCCTTTGTTTTCCAATATTTATTAAAAACAAAAATACTTTATTTATCTACTCAACGAGTTCTAAACAAAAATATCCATATTAAACCATTTTTTTTGCACGCCTCTCTTTACCTGTATGGGAGATTACCAAAAAACGTAAAAAAAATATAATTTGCTTGGATTGGGTCAACAAAATTCTTATACTGTGAAAATTTGAAGACTGTAGCTCCATGCGTTTGGCCGTAAAACCCGTGTAACAGACGACGGACAGACGGACACGTGAGTGGCAGCAATAAGGTTCCGTTTGGACTTTTCGGGTACGGAACCCTAAAAAGTAAATCAGACGCAGAAATTAATAAGTATTCCTTTGATGTAAGGAAGTAGGTATAACTATATTAGTTACTTAATTAAATGAAAGCAATTCAGTAAGTGGTACGTTCAATATTACTTTCGCAGCTGTTCGCAAATATCAGCAGTATAAATACAATGGGTTAGAAATCTTATTTAATAAAGTTAGAGGGTAAATTAATTCTGTCGTTACTTTATATGTATTTTAATGCTGGGGTGATGAACTGTTTAGTAAAATAAGATTTTCTTCAGTTTCTGTAAAAAAAGAGTCGTCGGCATGGTCGCATCACAGTTTTCGCGAGAGTTTTAAATTGTGCCTTGTAGCAAAGGAAGTATTTGAAATAATTGTAATAAAATTATCTACGTGATTAGGTATTTGAAATACAAATTCCGTACTATTCCATCATAAACAATATGATACTATCAAGTTCTTGGATTGAGGCACTAAATTATTTATTGTAATCAGAGGGTCTGATTGTATTCCGTAATTTATATCTCAAAATGGTTAAAATACTGTATTTTAAATACAAGCGCAAAATAACTTTTTGGTGGGCCCTGCCCAGCAAAATGAAATGCAAAAGCCCAAAAAAATTATTAAAAAAAAATATCGTTTCTAATTACAAAAATTGAACATGGTTGTTTTTCAAAATTATTGATGTAAAATATAATAGTTAGTATCTGTTCCGGAGGGGATGTATACCAAGCAATTTATATTATATAATTCGAATGAAACGATATGAGAGCTTATCTTACTTCGTATAATGCAAACAATACGAGTATAAGTACGATAATGTAGTTAATTTAAACGGAGTTTGGTGCAAAGTATTCTGCCCCAAACTGAGTAATTAACCCCAGTTTGGTGCAGATTACTTTGCACCAAAGTTTTTTTAAATGAAAACTTTTAAACATTCGGCACGTAAATTGCATAAGGGGAATGCCAATTTTAGGCCTAGAGTTGCAAATAGTATTGGTTTCCCTTTCCTCACGTCTGCCACATATTCATTAGCCTGTGCAAGCCAGCAACATTTTATTGATAATATTTAATATAAAAACGACTAAACTGAACTTGAATAGAAAATAATTTCTAAATGTTGCCTTTGCAAAAAATGTTGACATGTGTAATTGGCATAATCAGTGATCATTTTCTTCACTGTTCATTTTGTTTGTAGCAAACATATATACATTATAAATCCCAGAAATCCCCTTAAATAATTATTATAATTTCTATTTTTGAAGATTTTTATGATAATTAAAAAAAAAAATATCGATCTACCGATTTTTTTGTACTTTTTTGTGCAACACGAAGTCTTACTTGTCAACTGCCGGAAAACGTAAATGTCAAAATCATTGCTTGTTTGCAACTCCATTGCGGCGACTTATATATTTATTTTTTTATGATGAAATAAATGAATAACAATGTATGTTGTATTATTTGACTCCCAGTTAATTATGCTCATTAACAAATTACAATAAGGTGTTAAGTGATATATAACATAACCGTACCGTACTGCTGAAATATAAGAATCTTAAATAACTTTACAATGCATGTCCTCGAAAAGAGCGGTTTTCCAAGCAGCCAAACTGTGCGGAAAGTGTCACTTTTTTCACTAGTGCTTTTTACTTTCCTGATTTTTTTTAATTTTTAACTCCAACGTCAGCCCGACGCATAGAGTTTTTATTATTTGAGAACAGTTTGAAAAATTAGTTATGTACAGATTATCATTTATTTAAAGGTAAAATAAAACTAATACTTTATTTAAGGCGTTTTTAATTACTCTAGATTTAGATTATGATCAATTAATCTATTTTAAATATTCATTAAATATGTTTGGCAGAACGTATATTTTGCTCGTGCCTTATTGCGTGACGATGTAACAGCTATTCGCACATGCGCAGTAGATATGCCCGAGGAACTATTAGTTAATCTGTGGATATGCTGAACGCGCTTGAATAAGCCCGCCATTTTATTAATTTCATTTTATCAATTTATTTATTTCCTCGCACAATGCATAGTAAAATGTTGTATGATACACGTACGTAAGATGATTTCCGACTCGTGTCAATTTATCCACTCATCGGAAATCACCTACCTTCCGCACTTGTAGCATAAATAACTATTAAATGCTAAGTTTTTTGTGAAAAATTATTTTACTAATTAATTATTTGAATTGCACCCTATTATTATCACGAATTTTTATACGTCTGCACACTGGGCCTAAGTTACTATGGCGACTTGGCATGCCCCTTTCGTTATACCAAAATAATCAAGATACAGATAGTGAAGTTAAAGCCGCGACGACGGACAAAACAATTAAATTTAATCATTTCGAGGCTTTAAATAGGCCTAAGTAAGCTTTTGTAACAATCTGATTCCAAATGACTTTTGCAGACAAATAATTACTGAGGACAATTTTAGCCCTGCTGACGTAAACATCTTTTGTACATTAATTTTAGATTTGTTTTCTGAAAAGCTTTTGTTGACACAATTGTGTATTTTGTACAAACAGCAACACAATACTTTGACACAACGTCAATACAGTAAACGTCAGATTGTGATTAATTGTTTTTTTTTTTTGTTTGAAAAAGTAATACAATTTGTATTTTATTTTTTATAATTGGAAGGCTCGCGCTTGACCACTGTCTCATCTGATGGTAAGCGATGATATAGTCGACACGGTGAAGCACGCTTGCTTAAAAGTAACCAATTCACTCTTGCCTTAAAAATACTAGGTTGTAGCTATCGGGGAACACAGACTCCGGCAGCATCACATGCGAGATGCATTCATCGCGTCATTACGCGATGTGGACTTCCGTCTGTGCGATTGGTCGATTGATAGCGGTCAAACTCTTTGCTTTGCCGTATTTAATTTTGCAATAAGGCTGCAGGTCTGTAGAAGGCTGTTTGAACGTGACGTGTCGACTAACCACTTTGCAATGTCTTGGAAATCCACAATCTTAAATCAAACATTGATTATACGAGTATCTACGTACATTCCTTTCTCACAAAAATAACTTATATACAGAATCCGTTCGTAAACGTGACAAATCAGACTTAGAAAGAGAAAGAGTCACGCAAGGATGAATAATATTCCTTCGAAAAAAATCGAGCCGTTTCGAGTTACTTATACTTGCCAAGTTGTTCGACTTAAAGTGGGTTCTGTACAAAGTGTCGTTATAACTTCAGCGCGTGCAGGTGTGAACGTGGCTTATCACTTAGTCGAAAGCATGAACTTCGTAACCTTGCCGAGTTTCAATTTCAATACTCGCATAATATCGGGACGTAAAGGAAGCACATTATGAGATTTGTAGAGCGTTGTCTCTGTCACTCATTGAATACTCCATAGACATTGAGGAATAGACTGAGCGTTCCTATCCAGAGGTGAAGTGAATATGGTCAGAAAATTATGAAACAGGCTAAGTTATCGTGCCGCTAGTAGTTGTCTTTTTCAAGTATTCTAATTCGTCCACGTCTTTGGCCTGCAGTGTTGTCTTTGTTGCTACGAATTATAGAAAAGAAACTGGAATTGGCCGCGTTGTCACTTTTTCTACAGAGTGGTAAACTTCGAGATGATATTGCTCAGTCTATTTTATGTGTACTTAGGCTTGCAGTTTTCCCTTTGTCACTTATGAAAAGAGACTGGTATTGGCCGTATTGTCACTTTTTTCTACAGAGTGGTAAACTTCGAGACGATATTGCTCAGTCTATTTTATCTGTACCTAAGCTTGCAGTGTTCCCTTTGTCACTATGAACTAGAGAAAAGAGACTGGATTTGGCCGTATTGTCACTTTTCTACAGAGTGGTAAACTTCGAGACGATATTGCTTAGTCTATTTTATGTGTACAGGCTTGCAGTGTTCCCATTGTCACGGAATTGGCTGTACTGTCACTCTTTTTCCTCAGAGTGGTAAATTTCGGGACGATATGGCTCAGTCTATTTTATGTGTATGGTATAATCTTGTGACAGTTATTACATTCTAAACTCGAGTCAAGTACAGATGCGTGAATATGACACATCAAGTTCTCAAAGTCGCAGTCAATTTGCTGTATTATAATATTATTTGCCTTTCATAACTTTCAGCTCATAACACCATTTAAAGATAGGTAACAAAGTAGTTCTAGTACTTTTAATTTTTTCCAGATTATGGAACAAAGGAATAGGTAACTTTTTTGTACAAACGATCAGAATTCCAATAGTTAGCTGTTTTGGTTAAGTTTTATTTCACTTTGATCTAGTTTCAATCAGTATCTATTTTGTTTGGTACCTAAAGCTTTTTAATTTTCTTCGAGCTTTAAATTATTTGCGAGAACTCTCATTCAGCATACCACAGTTTAGTTAAACGGACCTCATACATAGATGTATCGGTTAGGTGAAAGTCGACTTCAGACTTAGAGCTCACATGGCTGAAGTATGTATTATTTTTATTCTTTTGTGCATGACGCAAAGATATTTTTTTGTGTGCCACCATATAATTCCTAAACTGTTCAAGTATAAAAATAACCTCAGCTTTGCGAGCTTAGAGAAACTAACTAAGCTTGGGTCTTGGTCTCTAACCAGCTTAAATATGCTGGATACTTTTAATAGCACAAATTTATAAAAGGAAATTACCTCGCCCGCGTGGTATTAGTACTTCTCCCAATATCTTTATAAATTATGGCATAATATCTTTATATGCCATAATTTATAAAGATATTGGGAGAAGTACTAATACCACGCGGGCGAGGTAATTTCCTTTTATAAATTTGTTTATTCTATTGTTTATTCTATTGTTTATTCTATTGTTTATTCTATTGTTTATTCTATTGTTTATTCTATTGTTTATTCTATTGTTTATTCTATTGTTTATTCTATTGTTTATTCTATTGTTTATTCTATTGTTTATTCTATTGTTTATTCTATTGTTTATTCTATTGTTTATTCTATTGTTTATTCTATTGTTTATTCTATTGTTTATTCTATTGTTTATTCAATTTGTTTATTTGTTTATTCTGATGTTTATGCTATATTTCTGTAAAGTTTCATCACAATATGTTCAGTATTTTCTGCGTAACTGAATAGCAAAAATCCATCCATCCATCCTCACAAACTTTCAAGTTTGTAATAGTAGTATGACTTATAAAGTTTCGAATTGTTTCACTGGTAAAAAGCTGCACTATTTTTATTCCGGCAGAATTCAGAAGATCTCGAAGCCGCGAGAAATAGCTAAGTAGTTAAATAAACCACCATATAACCGGCATGACTTAGAACCAAAAATTCGATGACATGTGACATCCACCAACCTGCACTTGGCCCGCGTGGTAGATTAAGGCCCATTCCCTCTCTCACAGAGAGGTGGCCTGTGTCCCAGCAATGGGAACATTAAAAAGCTTATGATGATGATGAGTTAAATACATTATTATTTATTATAATTTTCAGCCCGAATGGTCCCACTGCAGGGCAAAGGCCTCCCTTTCGTCCATCCATTTCTTCCGGTTTTGAGCTAGTAACACTGGTCTACAAAGGTCTCTTTTGACATCTACAGAAAAGACTGCCTTTCTGTAGGTGTCAAGCTCGTCCCGCCATCTTCACCTGGGACTGCCGCGATGTCGCCGTACATTTGGTAGCTTTTGCTCATGAGACGTTCGACATACGGCAAACGCGCCCGGCGGCCCGAGAGAGCAAAAAGAAAAGAAAAATGGGACTCCATTTAAGCTTGGCTGCCTCTTGGGTGTCGTCGGCATCACCTGTAGCCAACTTGACAATCTACAATCAATAGCGCTAGTAGAAAACGAATCAATGTATGGAGATGATACATCTGAACGTTAAGTCACGTGTTCAGACCATAAAAATATAAGGCGTTAACGATTGTAGGAAGAAACTCGATACGAATCGTTTGTAACTTGGCTACGGAATACCGGATCTGCCCGATTCGGTATTTCGAACTGACTCCAAGAATGCTGCGCTCCATTGCTCGCTGGAAAACCTCAAGCTTGAACCTCAGCTGTAGCTCCGAGTTAAATAAAGCTCAAGAAATAAAGAAAACTATACCAGTTACTAATTTCATGATCCTCGCAAGCCAAAATTTCATCGAACTGAATTCCATTGGAGTTTTCTAGTCACAATTCAATTTTATTTCTGGGTAGAATTTAATTTTCGAATTCCAAAAACCAATATGCAATAGACATTTTGTGCTCTATATTGAGACGTTACGGGTTTAAATGGAAGAGATTGGCGTAATACGGTTATGTAAAATTGGGTAGAACTGCCAATACCCCCAACGGTAAGTGGCTACCTGAATATCCTTAGAATTTACTGTTGGAGCTTTTATTTTTACACTGGTTTTCAGCTCACGATTTAGTCCGCGTGATTTCTATATTCGGAAATAGTTTTGTCTTTTATACAGTAAATAACTAGGTACCGTAAAACGGGGTGAATAGGAACGCAGGGGTGAATGGAGCATTTTATTAGGTACTCCAAGATATTAAATAATTTTAGAAAACTGGCCAAGTGCGAGTCGGACTCGCGTACGAAGGGTTCCGTACCATTATCGCAAAAAAAACAGTCATTTGCGAATCGGACTCGCGCACGAAGGGTTCCGTACCATTACCGCAAAAACGCCAAAAAAGTCACGTTGTATGGGAGCCCCACTTTAATATTTATTTTATGTTGCTTTTATAGCGGCAACCGATATACATCATCTGTGAAAAATTTCAACTGTCTAGCTGTCTAACTGTCTAGCGGTTCATGAGATACAGCCTGGTGACAGACAGGCAGACCGACATACTGACAGTGGAGTCTTAGTTATAGGGTCCAGTTTTTAACCTTTGGGTACGGTACGCTAAACAACGATGCTTTGCTTGAAACCATAAAGTGATATCAATGATAAAATCCTAATTAAAGATTTGTTCCCATTTACCCCTACGTTCCTATTCACCCCGTTTTAGCGGTACTAGATTTTACCGCAGCTACAGTCCCGTGGCCTAGCCCAGAGGAACATTGCCTTTTTTCGGGACTAAAAGTGGACTACGGCACTCGAGTTTTTCCGTTATAAGATTAGTACTACCAGAGATTACCTTTCACAAACAGATACACAATTTTATTTCTTTACTGAATAATTTAGATTGGATTTATGAATATTTAGACCGTAGGCAGAATAAACTAACTAATATTATAAATGTTAATGTGAGATTGCTTGTTAAGGTTTCACGCCTTAACTACTCAACCGATCATCATACTATTTTCATTTAGTTTTCAGGAGTAATGGTATATTTACAGTTGGTACATAGTACTCACACATGTGCTGTGCAGTTATATAATACTAAAAGAAATTGAGTTTATACAATACAAATATATTCATACAGTCTCCAGCAGATCCAACAATACTTCAGAACTTCTCTGCTTATCAGTGCAATAAGAACCAGTTTTCTTGTTTGTGTGAAAAACAATTTTTTTTTTAGTATCGAAGGATGTGTTGTTTTTTGCTAAGGTTTGTGAATTTTTTTAAACTTTGATTTTATTTACCTCAATCTTTTCCTTTTACTACCCTTTAACGTGTTTAAAGTACAAAGACGGGCGGAGGGTACTTTCATGTTTATGTCTTGGGTTTATAAGCTGTGCTTTGTCTGTCAGTCTCGGAAGTGTTTCCAAAGTATTTCATATGTAGGTAGGTATAGTAAGTAAACATCTTACCGTGAAATGTTAGGTGAAGGGAGCTTGAACTTAGTTGTCAGTACTTATTACTCCGTTAAATTTTGGTAGAACTACAACCCCGTGGAGGGTCGATCCGGTACATGAAACAGTATCGATTTGTGAAGATAAAATAAAAAAGAAATCACAAAAAATAAACCGACTTCTAAAGCCAATAAACACTGAAAAGTGCCAAAATAACTTTCGTTTCGGAAGTCGGTGTGTTTGGTACCTCTTTTCTCTTCTCTGTTTTTTATCGTTTTTCAAACCCACTTTGGTAAGAAGTATTAGTTACTTTCGTTTCGGAAGTTGGTGCTGCAAGATGATAAAACAAAGAGGTACCGAAGACCTGAATTTTATAGAGTAGGTAGAATGAAAGTTCACTTCACCAAATTTTTCGCGGTGATATTTTTCCATAAGAGACCGGCAGCCCCCCTGCCGGTCTCTAGGAATTATCGCTGTTGGTAAAAATTATAAAAAAACAAGAAAAGAAATTAAAAGTGTTTATTCGCCACAAAAACGACATACTTTTTTTTTTTCTTAAAGTAAACCCTTATCGGTAGTAATAGTAAGTACAAGCAAGAAGCAGTGTTAGTTATTTTTATCACTCGCCAAAATAAATATCTTTATATCGTTTGATTTAAATTTAATAGCAGCTCGGAAAATGAGGCGAATCTATAAAATTCATGTGATAGCCGGGGTGATCAAGTTTAGCATGAATCTTTTGACGCGTGGTAAAAATCAGAATTGAAGCCGACATCTTGTTTTTCCAACAAAAGTTCCCATGACGATTCCCTAATGTTTACCAACAACTTCCTCCCGTCATTGTCATTCGAGCGTCAAAGACCTTGTAACAATAGAGATACCTACAAACTGTTAAGTACATAAGTTAGATAGATATTCGGTAGCCGTCTGTCGTTACCGAACTCCCATGTTGCTTGTCAACTTAAAGCTTCCTGAAACTACTCGTACTTGCTGGAATCCCGGGATCTTGGGCTTAATTTGATGTTTTGGTATCAAGGTTAAGGACCAAGATAACCGAATACCCTGTTGTATTTGGACGGTGGTAACTTCTATCTACCTATGCTATTCTACTACCCTTTCCAGTGGGCGTATATTCGAGTACTAGTGCTCGATCGAATTAACGTAAATGTTATCTTATGAAAATTTTTATATATGAAAAAAATGGAAGTTGGTGTGGTTGGTACCAATTTTTTTCGTTTTTGTCTGCGACTTCCGAAAAGAAAGTTATTTTTCGCTTTTTAGTTTATTACCATGAAAATCAGCAACGATCATTTATAGCCAGAGGGCTTCTCATAGTACAATTAAAGGTAAAATAACCATCTCCTTTCAGTAATGTTGTATAACATCAGAATATCATTTACGCGGGCAGAACCGCAGCTGGCGGGAAGAAGGAATTGTATATACCTAAATAAAAGATAAATGCTGTTCGTTGGTAAATGTATCACTTGAGAAATGCTTGACCGATATGATTTTGAGTGACAGTTCGAGTAAGATTTTTAGAGAAAGAAAACAATGGAAAAGTTGCATGGAAAATTGAAATATTCCAGGCAAAAGTGATCTTTTCTACGGGATTTTGGTATGGATAGGAAAACGTCTGTAGGGTCAGTTAGTCTTCAGTAGAAATTATCATAGTTTCTACGGTTGACATCTTTTTCGAAGTTGGCACTACCCAATTGGATCGTTTGTCCCAGGTAGAGTAGTCGTCCACAACTTCGAGTATAGAGTCTCCGACCCTGATAGGAGTAGGTGTAACATGAGCTTTCAGCATCACCTTGGTTTTGTTTTTTGTCCATTTTCCTAAGAACTACTCTTTGGGAAGCTCTACTGAGGTCATCGAGCATTGTACTGAGGTCAAGGTCTTAGCCATGACCACCGAAAACTGTCATCACCATCGAATTTCGACTCGGTTGGGCAGCGTTCGGGAGGTAGCGTGGTATCTTCTCGTCCAACTTACCACAGTCTCTCAAGGCGAAAGTCTATGACCAGTGTGTGATGCCAGTGATGACCTATGGCTCTGAGACGTGGTCGCTCACAATGGGCCTCATCAGAAAGCTTACAGTCACCCACAGGGCAATGGAGAGAGCTATGCTGAGAGCTTCCTTGCGTGATCGAATCAAAAATGTAGATATCCGCAAGAGAACCAGGTTTACCGACATAGGCCGAAGAATTGCCAAACTTAAGTGGCAGTGGGCAGGGCACATTGCCCGCAGAATGGATGGCCGATGGAACAGAAAAGTTCTGATTGAAGTGGTGATTACAAAAATATATACCACTTATATGTTTAAAAGTAATTCGAAGAAGAAAAATATATCTAAAAAGTTGTAAATAAAAAAAGTTAATTTAAAACCAAAAACCCAACTTTTACGAGTATTGTGACGTGGTGGCTCAGTGGCTAAGACCTGGCTTCTCGAGCTTGAGGTCGTGGGTTCGAATCCGGGCAAGTAACAATTTGACTTTTTCAATTCATATGTACTTCTTAAGTTTATCTTGGACATCGCTGTCAACGGTGAAGGAAAACATCGTGAGGAAACCTGGACTTATATATAGTGATAGTATTATAAGATTGTGCTCCATTGGTGTAACTGCTGCAAGGCGTTCCAGTGCGAGAATAAACTAATAAAAAAAAACATTCTATGTATGTATGTTTGTTCCTATGTGACGTTCTAGAGACCAAACGCTTTTGCTGATTTTGATGATTCTTACGTCAATCGATTTGTCTTAACATTGCAAGTGTCACTGGCTACATTAAAAATACATATACATGGAAAATAGAAAAATGGCGGCTTTTGGGCCCAATTTTTTTTCTTTCATACACATCGTGGGGGTATCAACATAAAGGGTTTTCAGAGTCGATTTCAAAAATGTATAACACTTGTATGTTTAAATGTACCAAATTCGAAAAAAAAATATGTTAACTAAAACGCTATAAATAATAAAGTTTATTCAAAAAATCAAAAAACCCGACTGCTTGAGAAGTGAACTAAAAAGACGTAAAAAAAGCAGTCGGTTTCATTTTTATTAACTTTTTTTATTAAAAGTAAGTACGTATATGTAGTTAGTTTTCCAATATGTGGTGGCTAAGGCGGTGGCACTCTATTTTTTTTTTATTATATCGTTTTAAAGTAGGTAACTGTTTAGATTTAATTTGGCCTAACAGCAATAAAGCCGCTTTCGTACTACTACGTATACGTATACTTACTTATACTTTCTATTTTGTGTTTGGGTGCTATGTCAGTGCGAAACTTCATTGTTCGAATTTTGAATTTAACTACTCCCAATACTGTAACAAAGCTGTGGAGGTTGTTACATCGACGCACTTTAGTTCATGTAACTTTCC
This sequence comes from Orthosia gothica, assembly GCA_949775005.1. NCBI lineage: Eukaryota > Metazoa > Arthropoda > Insecta > Lepidoptera > Noctuidae > Orthosia > Orthosia gothica. The sequence continues at coordinate 15,261,519 of OX459046.1, read as the reverse complement.
GCCGATGTATCTAGGTATACTTCGACACCAGCATTTAGTATTTTTCTGATCTTTGCTTACTTAAAACCAATATTAGGATCATATTAGAAAAATGTGAGAGATTATGACACACATATGAGAGAGGTATTTTAAGGGATACCCCTCTCATACTTTCAAAATTGCCATGCTTTTTTTTTTCAATAGCTATTGCCCGTGTCATCGCTCCTCCATTTTCCCTGGATAAAATGTAGCTTATGAAACTCGAAGACATTGTAGCTTTCAGAAAACACCAGATTAGGTCAATCAGAGATTATCTTATACAAACATATAAACAATTAAACAAACACGGAATTCTTTACTATATTAGTTTCGAACTTTGTATTTAGCAAATAAAAGCCGTGTAGTTAACTGTAGTTACTGCAGTTTCCTTGTTGATCCGACGACGACGTGCAATAAATTAATAGGTAATATGTATTTACTCAAGACCGGTCAATGTGGTGACGCTTGGGGGAGGCCTATGTCCAGCAGTGGACGTCTTTCGGCTGATATGATAATGATGATGTATTTAGTCATTAATTATTATAACACCTTTACAGAAACTTCCAAAGCGATGCTATTACTTACATATAAAGCATTCAGCATCAATCGTTACAAGACATTCAATTACTTTAGTCATTATTTAAATGGTCAGACCATTTTCAAATAAATTTTGCGCTACTTTGACAAATTTTGGCAGGTTTAGGCAAAATATATCTTCCGATAACGTTAACATATCTATTCTCTAGTGCGTATGTAGTTCAGTAAATCGTTAGCAGCCTCACCACAGACTCTGCAGGGTTTAACTCGAGTCTCTCGTCATGCGGGCTTAGAGCATACCTTCTCGAAAACCGCACAGAATCCATCTCACGTATTGTATGTAGCTATTGCTGCTAGGTATTACTTCAAGAACAATATATCGTCTTGTCTTGACTGAGATTAATATTCGCGTAAAGAAATATAGCTGCACGACACAAATTAAATGGAATTCACGAGATGAAATAGGCGGTTGAAAACGTGAGGCAATTGTTGAAAATGCAATCATAATAACTTACGCGCGTTTTATAATTTGTCTTATAAAGGTCATTGGGCATCTTAGTATGGAAACCATACCCATGGCGTATATAAACGAAATATAGCAGAATGTATTGATATATGGCTCTAGTCTAGTTAATCTATTGCATTAATCACACTAATGTGAGTCACGGGAATGTCGAACAAAATATAAAATGATCGTATACAGGGTGAATTTTCAAGTGGGCCAAATCCGAAACTGTGAGAAAATGCTACAAACACTGAAAGGAGTCTCGGGCCCGTTTTGATGATAACTAAAACTGCATTATAGTATGTTTGAAAACTTAATAAGCCCGGAATCGAAACCGTTGATTTTGAAAAATTAAACACACTGATTAGTACACGATCCGATAGTTTCACTAATGAGGATTGAATTCTGGAAAGTAATGACACACGGCAAACTTATGGAAATACCTAATTTTTAACAAAATATACAGACGAAAAATAAAGTCATTTAAAATTTGATTCGGTTCATTTTCCGCCATCGATTTTGAATCAAACAATGATATTCTAGTAAACAGAACACAAAAGAACCGAAAAAAGTATTCCGCGTAGCTGCAGCGGCAACACACACACACACTTTTCATTCTTCTGACATTTCACTACAAGTCGAAAGGGATGGCTTGATAAAACCAACAAGCAAAAAAGAGACAGCTTGTGTTTGTCACTTGCGTGTGAATGTAAACAAACATTATACTGGCCACCAACTTATTTACCATCTCTTTCTTTTTCTAACCTCCAAATATCAGAATATTAGGAAAAAATATGTATTGTAAATTGGGGTGTACATTGCGTATTTACATAATGGTATGAGATCACTTCTGTTTTATGTACTTTGGTATCATAATTGGTACACTTTCTAAATACACATGATGGCATTTTTTTTTGTTTCAACAAAGCGTATCGATCTTCGCCATGCGTGACATAGAATAAAGACTATACGTTATTACGTCCCAATTAGGACGTATTCGAGTCGTCACAATGCGCGAGCTCATAACATATCTGTTTACTAGAATATCATTGGAATCAAGTAAATATATGCGATGAAAGGTCACAATATTCTCTTTAGTTTAAAACTTTTTGGTTAATGTCCGCCACTAATTGCAAAGCGGTTCATATTATGCCCAATGAGCTTTTTTGATCATTTTCATTTCAGAAATTGAACCAGCTTACTTATTTGGAATAAATGATAAAAAATTTAGCAATGCACATTTTACAGAAAAGTATATAACCTTATAAATACTTACGCTTTATTCACCCCAATACCTACCTTATCACGAAATCAATATTGGCTTGTAGACCCTTCCTTTAATCTTACAGTCTATTAAATAAAAGAGGCAATTTATTATCTGTTTGGTGTGTATCCGGACACGACAGCGGAAGCGCGAAATCCAATTATAACGCATCACGATTTTATTCCAGATATCTCTGGTTTAAAGATTTGGGCGTACCACAGACGGAGCAACTTTGAGCAAGTTGCGACAATAGGCAACTCGTAATTAGCCGTTTACGGTTATCAAAATTATATTTTTTAAAAACTCCGTAGAACTTTTTGGATCACCGAACAAACACGTTACAAATTTAAGTTGCTAGTTTCGGTGATCCAAAAAGGTTTTTGGTGGCAAATTCGAACGCAAATTGCCTCAAACTATCAACTGACACATTTGTACCACTTATGTTATGTTGCTGGTTTCAAAAACCGGCAACCACAACGTGTCAAGCTATTTTACTCTCTCCTACACAGTGCACAGTGCCCATGCTCAACGTCAACTGCGGAATCCGTAACCTCGCTCTTTTTGTTGCTGCAGCAACTGGCACCCGTTAATGGAATCTTTTAAAAAGTTGATAGTTGCGTCAACTAAAGCTGCTACGTCTGCAGAGTACTTTAACTTCTATATGCATAAAGCTATTTTTATATTCTAATTTTCACGGAAATATCACGCCGTTAATTTTACGAGATCCTCGGATGTGCGGAGTGTTAATTACAAATTAATCTCTGACAAACCGAGCTCACGGCTCGAAAATCCATATGAATATTATATATATGTCGGGTTTAGTCAATAGTACGGACGTTAAAATAAATCGCAAGCACGCCATCTGGCGGCAAAGCAAGAACAACTACGCAATGGCGCGCTTATTCTAACCGCTTGCGTAGTGGGAACGCAGAATATGGCAGTTGAGTACTGAACGCCGTAGAGCTAACACGTCGTAGAATCAGTGTCGATCCGTAATATTAGTAAGCAAGATTGTACCTAACCGAGTTGTGACTATTTAAATAAACCCAGTGTATCGAATAACTTCTGTGATTTCATTTGCACGATTGTACCCAACGACCTGCCCACACACGATGTCTTAACCTAAGGGAATACATCCTGACTTCCCGATGGTTTGCATCTATCGGCCAGCCTTGATGCGACATCAGAAGTGGGATTCGGTCGTGCTAATGAGATCACACGTAAAAACAATGCTAGTGAAAATTGTGGTTACATTCTTGCAAAAAAATCGCGGTGTCAGTTGAGACTACCCTCAGTCTTGAATAATAAAAAAACCAGCCTGAAGCGGAGCAGCAAGGAGGCTAGTAGCAACCAAGGAGCTGGACAGGTCAAGGAGAAGCGTGTGCACGTGTGAAAAGATCCATACGCTCTGATCTTTATGCCAATCTGGTGAGTCGTTTTCATTTTGTTATGACTATGAAGTGAAAAGTGTGTTCATTATTCAAAATTCTGGTTTTGTGTACGGTATGGTGGTCAGTGGTTCGTCGGGGTAGCCCGTGTTAGGTTATAATTTCATGTTAGTTATCGATGGTCAAGTTTTGGTGTTGTTGAAGAGTTATTATTCTACTGGCAATAACCTTTGACAAGCCCTGGCTGACTATTATTGTTTAGAAGGTAGAACGATATAGTGACATTTACGACCCTACCTTACACTTCAGTCTGGAAATTATGATAAATCTAAAAAAGTATTTCGATCAGTTTTGTAGTGTGATAGTTTTATGTAGTGAGAGTTAACTAAGTTTGAGAATAAGCATAGTATCCTTCTTTTGTGGACGGAGGGCCAAACTATCTAAAAGGTAGTAAACCCTACCAGGCCTAGTTGATTGCTACTTAAAATGCGGTGACATTCTTTTGTTTATCTAAAGCTCATATACCTACCTGGACACTTAGGACACTGTGGTGTGTGGTTCATGTTTTGGACAGGGACTCTGCACTACAATTCGGAGTCCATAATAACACATTTTGCAGGTTTAAGTTACTACTACTAATAGAAGAACGTGGCTAAATAATAACAGCCGCACTGGTCGATCATCAAGGTTAAGCAGCGCTTGACCAGGTCGGTCCGTGGATGGGTGACCATTACAACATACCGAGTTTCCTCCGTGCCTCGGCAAGTACGTTAAGCCAGTGATCCCGGCTGTCATTTGAGGATCTTTGACAGTCGTTACGGGTGGTCAGAGGCCTGAGATTTGACACCAGTCTTGCCAAGGGGTACCGTGTTATCCAGTTGCTGGGTTGTGGAGTTCAGATGGGCGGTCGCTCCATTTAAGGCACTGGTACTCAGCTGAATCTAGTAGGACTGGAAGCCGACCCCGAGGTAGTGGGGAAAAGGCTAGGCAAATTGATTGGTTTAGGTTACAGCACCAGTGCACCAGTTAAATTCTATCAAAGCTGTGTATAGTTAAGATAACCGTGTTAACATATACTCTCGTGATGTTTTTCATGTTTCAGATACCATATTGTGTCGCAGCCTGAGGTCTCTGCTGCAGGCTAGCGATTCAGACGCTAAGCGCGAAGGTTGACGTGTCAACATCTGAGAGGTTAAGGCCGAAGGCAGGCTAGCAGTTCACAGGTTGTAGCCGAACGGTACGAGCACAAGCAAATTTGGAATGGAATATTCGGTGAGTCGCTTCTATTTTATTTCGATAGTGAAGTCGAATGTTCTCTAGTGATGAGATGCTATTTCGAGTTTTAAGAGTGTTCATGTTGGAACACTGAATTGGTTGGTAGTGGTTATACCTAGCACCATCACTGGGTAATTAAGACACACCTAGTAAAAAGCAAGTAGCTAATAAGTTACCTATTGGGTTGTTAGTACTTTTCTAGTTTCAACATTTGGTTCAGTACGAACTTTAGGATGAGATAGCCCATATGAAGGAGATGAGTTATCCAAAATGACTGAATAACTAATCGTTTTCAGTGGCAAAGCGAGTTAGTGATGTCGTTGGGCTATCGTAATTGTATCGAGTTAGTAACCGTACTGGTCATTTGCGTGTATTCAGGACGGATCTTGTTGCGTAACGATGTACAACCACCGTCTTCAGATCTGAATTCACTTGCTTACTTTCAAAGTAATATTATGATAGCAGTAGATCTCGCGATCGTTTTCCGTACATGAAAACTGAGTTTGTGAGCGATAGTAAAGGGTTACTGTTGATAATCTGGTTTAAACGATATTGATCCGAGTTATTCGTGAAGGTCCTTCACGCGAGCTATTAAGAAGCAAATATGATCAGGCCTAATTGTTCCCCTCATATTAACAATCTTTATGTTACAAGATCTTAGAGTGAAAGGCGCGAATCTTGTGAGAAGGATACCCGATCACCAAGTTCCTGATGACAGTGGTAGTGAAACCAAATCTGATTAACATGTCTACTCATAAGACCAATTCTGGACCGCACCTCATGCGTACCATGTGGCGATGGGTTTTTGAAGAGGGTTTATGAGTTGAGTATGCATTGCCTTTGAATTATGGTAAAGAGTAACAGAATTGTTACAATTACTTTGTTTAGTTGAACTTGTTGATCGTCGGACCTTTTTCTAATTAATAGTGTTGTGTGGGAAAGTCTAGTACGAAAACTAGATAGGCCCTGTATTAAGTCCACTATAGGAGATTATGATAGAACAGTGATCGTTATACACTGAAAGCTTAAAATAGGTACGCTTGGAACCTGCAAGTACGCACACTGTAGGTTAAGGAAGATGCCAGCGGGCTATGTACCAGTCGATGTTGATGTCAAAGGGATTTTGATGATAATGAGCAAGCTTAAGATGTCGAGTAATTGAGTCTATCAGCCGTATTATGTTTCACCGTACCAGTGGATTCTGGCGGAGGTCGGGGTCTAGAGAGACCGTTGTGTGAGAGCAATACAATTACTGGTCGGCTATAGAGCCGTGGCGTTAGATGTTTTACTCGAGGGTTTCTATAAGCTTGGCAGTTTTTGCTGCAGCAGTTTTAGTTTATCTGGAATGACTGTGGTACATGGCCCAGGGCAATGATTTAGTTAAAGAGTAAAGTTCTGAAATTTCCCTATTTTCACGAACCTAATAATCTAGTTTGGTCAGGACTGGCCGAGCGTTGTGTGTTGGCCTGTGTGGCAACTGTTGGCCTTTATGGCAACTATCAGCCTGTGTGGCAACTGGAGGCCTTTATGGCAACTGGAGGCCTTTATGGCAACTGGAGGCCTTTATGGCAACTGTAGGCCTTTATGGCAACTGTAGGCCTTTATGGCAACTGTAGGCCTTTATGGCAACTGTAGGCCTTTATGGCAACTGTAGGCCAGTGTGGCAACTGTAGGCCAGTGTGGCAACTGTAGGCCAGTGTGGCAACAGTAGGCCAGTTAGGCAACTGGAGGTCTTTGTAGCAACTGTGTGCTTGTAGGGCACATGTAAGTCGGTATAAAAAAACATGTTTGTGTAAGAAACCTTACAGAGAATTCCTGTTGAGTTATGAGGTTAAAATAAAGTAGACTCGCATAGTCACGAGAGAGGTGAGGTCACCATGTTGATGTCGTTCGAATCGTCAAGCCTTCATTACGAAAATTGAAATAATTTTGGTTTTCTAATTTTAATTACTATGCGTAGATTGTGTTAGTAAGATACACAAAGCTCAAGTACCAATTGAGATGGGTTGATGACGAATTGACATAACATACGACAGGCTAAATGTCTGTGTGGAACTGGTTCTAAGTTCAGAGAGTTGAGTTGACTCGACATCGTGAAGATGTGCGAGTAGAGCAAATTGTGATTGCTAAGAGAGCTATAAGATAGCTAGAAGAGCTATGTGATGGCTAAAGATCGTGAATAAGATACCTGGTGTCTTGTTTCTTTTGTTTGATTTAATGTGAGATTAATGACTATCAGTGGTACTTGGACTTTGTAATCACGAAGATTGGGTCCTTTTAGGTACCGGATCGATGATTAAGTTGTTATTTTCTTTAAATTGAAAATAGAATTACTTGTTCCTTGCAATGGTGAACAGAGAGATTTAAATGATCATGTTTGATTGTTTCGAAATATTTCCTCACTCTAGAGTATGAGTCAGGATTGGACGAGTGAATACTGTTTGGAAATTTTGTGTTTCAGAAAAACATCCCTTGTATGATGGGAGACTGGCGGGTCGGAGTAGACTAAGAGGACGTGTGGCGCAACACGACATGAGATGGCAGTGAGCAAGGACAAGAAGATGATGCCTGCGGGTGATAGATTTGGGGATCTGTCACCTGAGAGAGGCCCGAGAAGGCGACGTGTTGTGTTCCACGCTCGCCTCTCAAGATAAATTACGGCCTAGAGAACACCATGTGGTTTTAGTCAGTAGGAGTCTGACAGACCCCTCAGCTTTCCCCAAGAGCTGAGGACATTCATGAGAATTTCCACATGATTCGATACACTGTTAAAACCTGACAATGAGGAACAGACGAGGACGCCTGTCTCGCAGGATGGCCGTGTCGGGTTTAGTCAATAGTACGGACGTTAAAATAAATCGCAAGCACGCCATCTGGCGGCAAAGCAAGAACAACTACGCAATGGCGCGCTTATTCTAACCGCTTGCGTAGTGGGAACGCAGAATATGGCAGTTGAGTACTGAACGCCGTAGAGCTAACACGTCGTAGAATCAGTGTCGATCCGTAATATTAGTAAGCAAGATTGTACCTAACCGAGTTGTGACTATTTAAATAAACCCAGTGTATCGAATAACTTCTGTGATTTCATTTGCACGATTGTACCCAACGACCTGCCCACACACGATGTCTTAACCTAAGGGAATACATCCTGACTTCCCGATGGTTTGCATCTATCGGCCAGCCTTGATGCGACATATGTGTATGTCTCTCTGTCTGTTACCGTTTTCACGGCTTAATGGCTGAACGGATTATGATGAAACTTGGCACACGTGTCAAAATTATCATAGTTCGACTGTTAACAAGGGACAGATGTACGCACACTCAAAATAACCTTACTTAAGAGCTTATGCGTGGTCACCCCCTGGACTAGTACATGGTCTACCCGGACTATACTTTTTTATTCCCGGTAGTATGTTCCCTGAGGATGATTTCCGACTTTTATGCGGGCGAAGTCACTAGCAGAAACTCGTGCGGATAATAAATTCACATTCAAATGTTTTCCAGCCTCAAATGCAAATCTCATAATAGGATCATTCTCTTGAATATCTCAACTTCAATTTCAATTTCTCGATCGTAAAACATTTCAATGGGCAGCACTTTACGAATTTGATGCTATGATGTAAAGGAGCCGCGAACTGCAAATAAAGTTAGGGTTCGGGCAGGGTGAGGAGATGGCGCGGGTCTTGAGTCGGGCGCGAAGTATGAAACATTTGAAAGTGCTAATTGAGTCCATACTGTGTCGTTTGAAATGACCCTAGACAAGTCTGATTAGATGACAACGATGACGATTGTCGAAATGCGAAAATATAAGGAAAGAAAGAAGAAAGAAAATCAGTTTATTTGGCACAAACAGATACACACAATGTACAAATAAAAGGAAAGGTAATTTAAAAAACAATTACATACATAGTGTGCCCCGCGGCTGCGCCAAAAAGGTCCAGTTCAGCAAAATGCCAGACAACTGGGAGTTGCCTGACGCTGGTTTTCAACTGAACCTTGGGACTAAGGGACTGATCACGATCATTTGCTAGAACGAAGATATACAAAATAAGATGTTGGGTTGTTACGAATACGAGTAGAAAAGTTAAGCCATACATTCTGCCCAAAATTTGGCATGCAAAATTTAAACAAACAAAACAAACAACAGGATAATGTAACAATTAATAAAAATAAGGAGGAAAAAAAAAGTCAGATACAGTTAAAATTTCCAAAATACAATCGAAGCAGTCAGTTTGTCAATTAGGGTTAAAACAGTCAAAATACAATTTATGAAATGATTAAAAGAAAGACATAAAACAATTAATAAAACCAGAGTAAAAAAAATAAACAAAGTTAAACTGTTAAAAATTTCAATTTAAAAACAAATCAGTCAATATATTTTTGACATTTTGCAAATCACTATACACGTAAAAAAATATATGGGCCACACTCTATCAAAATGACATTCTGGCATTTCATTAATCGCCATCGCTATTGAAAAACACTTTGTCCTTTGTCTAACTAGAGCATCAGATCTTGCCACACCAACACTACTCACTGCGCGTTCACTCAGGACAAGGCCTCACGTTACTCTACCTGACGATGGGTCTTGAAAAGTTTTTTCATATACTAGGTACGTAGTAGAGTGGTCGGTCCCGTGATACTGTGCACCGGTAGGATATTGGATCCACATTTTATACTCTTTTCTTACGATATCATAAAATACCTTTTTTGTAACGAGAAAGTTATCCCTTAGTTTATTGTTACATGACGTGGCTGGTTGTAAAAAACTTGTGAAACTGCCTGAGTGATGATATTGACGTTATAGATGTTTAGGGAGTGGAGAGAAAAATCAAACTTTGGAAAATGTTCTCTCAATAGTATAAAACAATGACGCTGTCCGCGTTCGTCGACGTCATTTCTGTTTCTTAGTTAGCTTCTTCTAAACCACACAGCATTTCAACTTTCCCACTGCTGGGGCACAGGCCTCCTCTCTGTGAAGAGGGAATGGGCGGTAATCCACTACGCAGGACCAGTGCGGGTTGGTGGATGTCACACGTCTTCGAGTATTTAGTTCTAGGTTATGCTGGTTTCATCGCGATGCTTTTCTTTATCGTTTTGAGAGCAGTGGTGATTAAATAATTTACACAAAGTAATGCGCCTGCCTGGGTTCGAACACACGATCTACGACACGTAAGTCGGGGCCGTTACCACTGGGCCATCACTGCTCTGATTTGAAACGGTTTTTAACCGAATTCAAAAAAAAGAGGAGGTTCTCAATTCGTCGGTTTTTTTTTTTTTTTTTTTATGTATTTTCCCCGATTTCTCCAAGACGCCAGGACCGATTTCAAAAATACTTCTTTTGTTTGAAAGGGTATACTTCCTAGTTGGTCCCATAGTCATTAGGATCGAGGAAGGTTCGTGTAAATAATTTATCCCGTGTAAAGTTGGAGTGGGTCGCTAGTTACCCGCCCCGATAATCATTTATTGGGTACTAGTGGGTTGGGTAGTAGAGGGTTTATTGGATCCTAGAGTCCAATTGGAATTGTTCGACATCCATATGTTATCATATAATTAAGATTCCACGTATCGAGTTGTTCCTCAAGATTATTGTCGTTTCCGTCGATTTATATTATTGTTTCATTACCTCGACGACCGAAAACTGTTCTCAGGGGTACTTTCACACGTAAAAATAATATTGTACTATTCTTCGAAATGTTCACTATTTTTACCGGTCTAAGAAAGTGATTTTAGGAAAATAGGGAAGAAAAATATAATGGGAAAACTGTCGTAAATTACTGCTTAGGAATTGGCGTTAGATTTTTATTGCTTAGTAAATAAAATTTCTTTGATCGGGACTTCAGGTGCGATGGCGTAAACAAAACGCTATTCATAGACGTTTATTTTTAAAGTGTAGGTAATTCAATAGGATTCTGTTTGCTAGTAGTTTTTCTAAGAAATTCTACTTTCGTGTTAGGGTCAGCTCGCACTGGGACGCAACAAGATGTGACTATGCGCGAACTTTTTAGAATAGAGATACTATAGGGATCTTTATTTCAGTGGTATTTTTTAAATATTTCAAAAAGTCGTGGCTTCACCTCGAGCTACATAGCCGATCTATTCTGTAGGCAACTCACCGTGATGACTAGGTGAAATTAGCTTGAATTGAGATCTCATTTTAAATGCCAGGGATTGACCCATTAATATTAATGTTAATTTTTATCCGTGCTGCTAGGCAACGGGGCGTATCCCAGTTGTAAACGACCCTTTGTGCCTATTGGCCTTGTTTGTTATGTCTCCTGCTTGATATGAAAGGAAGTGGAAATTATGTTTTTGTTTTTCTATTGCTCCTTTATTCTTTTCTGATTAATTTCGTTGCGGGATCTAAGACAGTTAAATTCATTCTCCGGGACGTCGTCGATCTTCTTTGCCTAGGCACTTTTCTGGTGGTCGCCACTGTTGACTCTGGCTTTTAGGAGTTGCAGTGGTTTGGGATAGTGTGGTGGGATTGTCACTTCGAGGTCATGCTTCGCCCTTGAGCGAATTCGAATACACCCCGGAACGAAAAGCATCACGATCCTTTTCGAACCCAAAACCACAGGCATCTTCAAGCATTGAGGAGTGTCGTCTCGGTGTGAGCTGGCCCTTAAAGTCTAAAGCCCGCATTAATTAATTACTCTCATAATGAGAGCTCCAAAGTTCCGTTCTTTCACTTAAAACTTCAACTCTTGATTGGTAGCTTTTGTAGAGTAGGCCACGGTTCGAATGCCACGTACCACTCACTATAGACCATCAGAAGTGGTCTAATGTTTATGTAGATTCAGTCAGCATTTAGTTTGTTTGTTCTTCAAAGTGAGCACTGCTCTCAAAACGGTGAAGGAAAACATCGTGTGGAAACCGGCATGCCCTAAAACCAAACAATTGAAAACATGTGACAGCTCGTGGCTAAACAATAATAGCCACACGGGTCGATCATCAAGGTTAAGCAACGGTTGCCGAGGTCGGTCCGTGGATGGGTGACCATCATTACATAGCGAGTTTCTTCTGTGCCTCGGCAAGCACGTAAAGCCGTTGGTCCCGGCTGTCAGTTAAGGATCTTTGACAGTCGTTACTAGTCAGAAGCTTGAGATCTGGCACCAGTCTAGCCAAGAGGTATCGTGTTATCCAGTTACTGGTTTGTGGAGGTCAGATAGGCAGTCACTCCATATAAAACACTGGTACTCAGCTAAATCCAGTTAGACTGGAAGCCGTCCCCAACATAGTTGGGAAAAAGGCTAGGCAGATGATGTTCATCAAAGTGAGATTGTAAATAAGGCTTATTTGTTTGAGAACTTTCTTGCATATACTACACATACCTACTGTATGGAACCATTTTTAAAGATATTTTTAATGAATTGACCAGGTGTCCATGGAGAAACCAAGTAATACAATCGTGTCATATTCATAAACTACCCGAACTCATCCCAAAATCTCCCTTTACTATCGGGCTACCAGACGCACTGCAGGGTATTACCCGTACTTAGTTTTTATCCCAACTAGTCGCAGATACTCAGGATTTCTCCTCCACGTTTAATTGGCGCATAACAAAAGTCTGGACCTCTTGGCCACTTCTGTATTCCCTATAACCCGTCAGCCTAAGCAAGAGTGAAAAGTTATCTTCTGTGCTCGTTCCACATCATTCATCGCTTTCCATCAGGCGAGATTGAGGTCAAGGCAAAGAACAACATAAGCAAATCTTCCTGTATTTACAATATTAATGAAACTGATATCGTGTCTTCGACTAATAAACCTCGAGCCATTGGAACAAAAAATCAGGTCAAGTCTATTAGTATCGTAAAGTGAGAAATATTTCATAAGATCTTGTCTCACTTGCACTGGCGGACTAAGGACGGCAAGGGCCCTCAAGTCAAAAGCCAAAATCAAAAGTCACTTATTTAAGTATATTTGGCCGGAAAAAAAAACGTCAAAATTTACATAAAGACGAAAGAAGAAAAGAAGCAAAATAGGGAGAGAGGGAAAGGTAAGAAGTGATGCAGCGAACGATTCCTCAGAAATACATCTATTTGCGTTTTGTTTGTACGTCATTTAAACGGTTATGATAAGTAGTTGGAATGTGGTTGGCCGAAACGCATGCAAAAGGTAAGTTAAACATTTTGAGCTCGTTCTTGCGTCTTGTTATTCTACTTCTCAAACTTTTCTGTTTGCTAGGGCTTTGTTTTGCTGCCTCGGGCCCCCGACTGACTTAGTCCGCCACTGTACACTTGTTATGACCTACTGATAAAATGGATAGTACACTAATTTGATGGTATCTAGTCAAATCTTTTGTTAGATCGCCCCTCGGTAAATCATAAACCGACTGATATTACAGTTGGGGTTGGTGCTTTTATAGTGGTTTTATGTTTTATTTTTATTTGTTACTGTACCTATCTGGTAGAGTACTATATTTTATTTAGGTACTTACTTACCTACTGAGTATTTAATTTATGGATAGTCTTTAAATTTTGATTGGCCCAAAACAAAGCTGGAAGTAGCTTTGTTTTGGGCCAATCAAAATTTAGGTGACGAAGACAGCGCATATATCAGTTTGGATGCATTTAAGAGGCATAGAGGGCAGGACAGTGGATGGGGCATGGTTTGTGACTCGGCTCCACATGCACTCCTTGCTACTTTTCCGTCGAGGTAGATTTTGAGATATTGTAATAGAGTTAAAAGCCACAACGCATAGTGGGATTCGTAGACTTTATATGGAACTCACAAACTTTGCAGAACCATTACCTTTTACTGGAAACTCATCAAATATCTACAAAATTATGTAAATATCCTATACTATTAAATGAGCAATATTTTTTATATATGTAACTATATATATTTGTAATCAAGTTCTCGAAAACGGCTCTAACAATTTCGGTAAAATTTGCAATATAGTTGTTTCGGGGACGAACAATCGTTTTAGCTAGGTCTCATATATGGGTAAATTCGTTTTATTGAAAGAAAATGTTTTCTCTATTTTTACTCTGCTCGGGTGAAAATCCGCCCAGACGCGCCGCGCGCCGCGCGTCTTCTCTGGATAAAATAATAACTTCCTGGTAATTATTTAATGTTATCCTAGAGAATTCTAGGATTTTTCACTTAATCTCCTTAGTGCAAGTTGGTACACTTGCATAGTTTGAATTGAAACAATTTTATATTAAATCACTGGTAAATTTTGAATTAAGAACGTATGAAGCCCAATTTTAAAGCCAAAGTTTGACAGGGTTTCAGCACAAAGTACGTAAGCGTTGGCGCGCCGGTTTCAGGCTAACATAATGGTATGTATATAATGGTAATGGTACACTTGCATAGTTTGCATTGAAACAATTTAATATTATATCACCGGTTTTTGAATTAAGAACGTATGAAGCCCTATTTTAAAGCCAAAGTTTGACAGGGTTTCAGCACAAAGTACGTAAGCGTTGGCGCGCCGGTTTCAGGCTAACATAATGGTATGTATATAATGGTAATGGTACACTTGCATAGTTTGAATTGAAACAATTTAATATTATATCACCGGCAAATTTTGAATTAAGAACGTATGAAGCCCTATTTTAAAGCCAAAGTTTGACAGGGTTTCAGCACAAAGTACGTAAGCGTTGGCGCGCCGGTTTCAGGCTGAAATAGCTTCAAATTCTAGTTCAATCATTGGTATATTAAATTAGTGAGTTACATGATCTTCCTTCAATTTAAGATGAATTTTGTTTGATAAAATGATTTATCTTTAGACCCTTTCGTATGGTTAAATTTAAAAACGGTATGGGGCTTTTTCGTTACTACGTTGGTTCGATTTCTGGTTCAGGCAAGCGACTATTCAATAATGCTTGAAAGAGTTTACTTTATTTGAAAATAAAAATCGAATGTTATCTTTTGAAGTGGTTTAAGATATTCCTTAGCATTTTGCCGTAGGCCATAGGCCTAAAATTAAGAAACCTTTCTTATGGAATCACTTGGGTTGGAACAGAAATCTTTATATGCATAAAATATTTATTTATGTCAAGATGAGACCGCTGTCTCAAGAGCGACCGAAGTTGTTTGAACAAAATCTTCAGTAAAACTATTTGTTCTGGTTTCACGCAGTCTATAAAATAGTTGAAATATCCAAGGGATCTGCCAGTAATCCTCTTAAGTAAGAGGCAGATTATTAGAAGTACTATTTTCTTTTGAGGCATTAAACAATTTAGAACCTACTGGCAAATAAACATCTATTTTGTTTTAGGTACCTCTAATCTCTATACGTACATACATAAACTCACGCTTTATGGCCATGAGAGCAGGCAGGAACACTATCTGCTACGTTGTATTTTAATATAGATTGCTTATGACTCAAATACATTTTATTTATTAAATACTTTCTTTCCACGATGCTTAGGTTCGTTCGTTTAGGTTCCTACATCTGGTCATACACGCTAGCTTTGAGATCTACCTGGATATGCTCCTGACCTTTCAAAAGAACATCGCCAATTAGGTCACTGTATTATGTTTCCACTCTAATCTGCCATGTATGCAACGTTCATATAATAGGGGTTATTGAAACACGAGTGTGTGTGATTATAGTATCACACGAGTATTTTAATACATAATTATATGCCGTTGCATACACTATCTTATCTTCACTCATAAAGTTGAAATAAAAAAAAGAGGAAACGGAAAAAAATATGTGGTACGAGTATGGCGGGAAATTTAGATTCTCATTGCGCATGACTGCGCAGCGCAAGCATCCATAGACAATGACACTATTTTTCTACTTTAAGTCAATGAGCCCATACGCGCTTATAAATTAAAAATTAAAACGTTATAAAAATTAAAAAGTTATTTTATGATGTAGTTAATTGAAAATCGATGGAAAATTTTGCACTGTTAAGGCGGTACCCCGAGCAAAACGCCGCGCAAGCCGTTTTTTGTGCTGTTTTTAGGAGCTATCTACTCGTTATTGAAAAAGAAATATCAATTAATAAAAATACATTAAATTTATTTTTATTATTATTTTATTTATTTTTTTATATTTTTATTTTTTATTTTTATTATTTTTCTTTATTTTTTTTCTTTTTTTTTGATTCTAAAATGGTAGATTTAGTTTTTTTTTAAATGTTGTATATATTTCACTAATCTACTTCCAAAAAAACATAAAAATGAGAAATAATTATTGATTTTATGCATCTCCTCGTAAAGTGTTCATTGATTATTTTTTGTACTAACACTAATGGATAGACATTTTAATAACGAACATTTCTGTAGAATTATTTTTTTCAAAAGACCAAAATTCGATTTTATAAAGATTTTATTCTAAAATCTGGGCGTATTCACTACTGTAATTCATGCGCCACCAGTGCCGCTAGACCAATAGGAACGCTCATATCGCATGGCGATTTTTTGGTCAGGGTACCGTCTTAAGGCTTTTTTTTTAATTTTAACTATCCACAAAAAAAAAGTACGTGTTTATACAATATTTTTTGAATTCATATATGGAATATTACGTTGTGAGTGATAAAATACCTTTATTCTGTCTATTGTTAACTCTAGAAAAGATAGATATAAATAGTCTTTACCATCGACATATATAGAGCTAGTCTATTTCGACTGGGATTAAAATTTATCCTGTATTAATCAGTCTTGTCTTGACATTTAGGCATTACGCCCATGTAGGTATGTGTAGTATGCCTCACTTCCTGACAAATTCCTTTGAAATTGGTTTTGTATATTATTTACCTGATTAATTATTACATGACACATACCATGGCATGCGTGTAGGTAGTTTACTTAGGGATTTACAGAGGAATGTGTTACAAGTACAGCCACATATCCCTCGTTGGATTTTGTTGAACCTTATGAGAATCGTGTTTGGAAAAGGAGTGTAAATTAAAATCAAAAGTGTCCAGGATAAAGTCTAATCAGATGATCATGAATATTAAGCACAGTGACGCTTCTTAGATAAGTTATACAGAACACTAGTTCGCCACGGCGGCGCTGGAAAATGACGCCGACTGGCCGCTAAACTCTATGCGGGGAGAACATTTTGCACCTCTGGTATTTTAAGACTCACGGAATCGAAGGTCGCAAGAACTAACTGCAGTGAAAAATCATGTTTCTTCTTACTCAGCCACTGTTCTTTGCCAGTTAACTTCGTTTGGAGAGCTTAGATAACTAGGTAATGCCACTGTTATGTTCTTTTTAACCCAGAGGTTGACTGGTAGATAATGCCGTGCTGGATTAAGTCCGCCTATGTAGCACCATTATAGATGAAGTTTAAATAAATAAATAGCTGAATCGGTTCTCCGGAACTCGTAGAGCTCGATTGCTTCTGCACTTTTCTCGTTGTCGTCACTTTTGATTCGGGCCTTTGAAAATATTGAGGTGGGCTTAAGGTGCTATACTTGTAAAGCTTATTAAGTAGCCTATATCTATCTTCCTATCTATCTATAAACAAGGTGGCCAAAAGTTGTGGATCAAACGCAACTAGAGGTTAGATAGGGTCATCAGCCGCAAAAAATTGTTCTACGGGAGGTCCTTAAGGTCAACTCCTGCAGAGTTAAAATTTATCTGCAGAGTTTATTTTATATAGGCCTAACCGAGTTTTATGGTTGGGTTAACTTTGGCCTTGCTACAAATGATCGTCCTCGAAAGATACCAAAGCCACGCATAGCCATGTGTAATATCTTTTTAGAACCCCTATTAGGTAAATGCGCCAAAACTTGTAATACAGGGTCATTTTTCGGTAGAGTATTTTTTGTTCACGGTGGGGTGAAGTAAATAAAAAGTTATGACTTGAGAAAAAAAATCGTAAAACTAATCTTCAACACACCCAATAAACACCCCTAAATATCATGTCTAACGCAAGGACTCATCAGTACAAATCTAGAGAAAATTATAAAAAAGATACAGGATGCAGATTTTTTCGAATTTTAATAAGAATTAGTAAAAAAAGACAATTTTCTCATAAAAACACAAAATAAATTATAACTCGCCAGGTGTTAACCTTAAGGACTCCCGTAGAACATTTTTTTGCAGCTGATGGCCCCATTTAACCCCTAGTTGCGTTTGATCCACGACTTTTTGGCAACCCTGTATATAAAAGAGAAAGAATGTATGTATGATCCTTATAGACTCCGAAACGGCTGGACCGATTTTAATGAAATTTTCTGACAATCTTTAGATTGATACAGCGGGTAATCCTGTTTGGTGGTAATAGGAACCATTTTTTTTTAACTTTGAACGCAGGCGAAGCCGCGGGCAGAAGCTAGTTATATATATTTTGCAAGTTTGGTTTATTGAAGTCCATGTAATCGGTGGAACTGAAAGAAAAAAAAAAAGAAAAATGAGTTTATTGGCATTCAAAACAAAAACTCCTTAAAAATATCGGTTTACTGGTTGCAAAAACTATTATTAACTCCTGTGGGTTCAGTCCTTAGATCAAAGGGAAAATTCTCGTATTTGTCTGGAACGTTTGCCTTCTAATTTCAGTCTCAGTATGTCAAAAACATCTATAATGTGCTATTGAAAAGTTTTTGACATTGACTTTATTACGACTGAGAGGAGATAGCCACTAGAATTTGATCCTTTTTCTGAAATGCAAATAATAAATATTGGTCCTTGCCACGAATTCGATTATTTACACTAGGAGTTTCTCAGAAACTAGTCTGAATTTAATTTTATCAGTGTTCTAAGTGCTTCAGTGGCTGTTTAACATTCAAACATGATAGACTGTTAATGTGGTCATTCACAGAATTTCAAGATAATTCTGAGTGCTAGATAATTTTGAGTTCGGATTCCATTTATAATATTCATGAGAAATTGAAATCTAGGCTCGTTTAGGTAAAACGCTCAATTAATACATGATTATTCAGGAACAGTGAGGGCTCTTTCAATTAAGACATTTGGTGCGGGACTGCTGCGGCGCCGCAGCGATGTGTTTGTCGTACTGCGCACTACGACCGGTTGATTTTTTCATAAAATGTTTAGCATTACAAAGCGCGCAGTGCAGCTCCGGTGTCGCGCACGCACGACCAGGATGAGTATGTGTGTACATAAATTGTATGGAATAAATCAACTGGTCCTGAGCAGTACGACAAACGCACCGTTGCGCGTTGCGGCGTCACAGCAGTCTCGCACCAAACGTCTAAATTGAAAGAGCCCTAAGTATCAGTTATATTCATATTTTTTTTCTTTCTTTTGCCTTTATCTCAATTGATATGGGGACAGTGCAACATGTTTTCTTTTCCATTCTTCTCTATTCATCTTCATTTGAGTAGTCACCTCCTATCTAGACATACCCTAGACACCCCCTTTCCACTGCAACTCCTGAAAGCCAGTAAGAATCAACAGTGGCGACCACCAGAAAAGCGCCGAGGCAATGAAGCTCGAAGAAGTAGCGGAGAATGAATTTAATTTTCTTGGATCTCGCAACGAAATTAATCAGTAAAGAATTACGGAGGAGTGGGAAAAATACAAATTTCCACTTCCCTTCATACCAAGCAGGAGATAGAACAAACAAGACCAATAGGCACAAAATTTACAACTGGCGTACTTATGCAACTTTGGAAACTTTGAAATAAATGGTACATACTATGTAGCTAGTCAGTCTAGTCTATGTCTAGTTCGTCTAGTTATGTTCGAACCGGAAGGTCACCATAGCAACTCCTCTACCAGGCACAATAACACCATCGTGTTTGAGCTCATCGGATGCTTATTGGCAAGTGTTACAACATTGTATTCAGTTCAAAAAACTTGTTTAAAAAATCAACTCCATACTTATTTCTTTCATAATCATATTTACCTGTAGGTATCAGTTATACTTACAGTTACAAGAAAATACCGGTTAAACAAAATTTTGCAGCATAAACCCTCAGGAGTGACTGCTAACAAGTGAATTTGTTGATAAATCCGATTCTCAGTTGGGTTGGTTTATTCCCGGGAAAAAAGCGTCGGAACTTTTTCATAAAATCTATAAGCTTTTTCCTCCAATACTCCGTGGAAGAGTATATGACTCAATATGTGATGTACCGATATTTCAATGCTAATACGGTCTCGTAAGATGTCAATAACACAAAGACTTCTGAACATCCTATTTAGGGAAATTGTAGGGTATGTTGTTTATGAGTGAGGGTGAACTATATTGATAAAGGTAAAACTTATGTCAAGGTATTTCATATGAAATAGGCAATTGTTGAAGTTATGTATGTAATTAAGTATTCGCGATGAAGGAGCAGTCGATCTAATCTTAATACATCTTACTGAGAAAATTTCTGTGAAATAAGCGTGTAGTGAACTGTATTTTTTTTCTTACAACAGATGGCAGCAAACTTCAATTTACTATACCTACGTTTTCATCAGAATAGCACTGCATGTATATTGAAAGGTAGTTAGTTAGTAGGTTTCGGAAGTCCAGGAACAAAACTTAAGACAAAGACACCAGTTTCCGAAACTAAAGTCATTATTTTTTTTTAAAGTCGATTTTGTTTCATAGCATAAAATAAATACACTCAGCGGCATATAAATCGCACGATTATTCCTAATCTCCTTAAAAATAATAAAATCCATATTAATTCAATGGTAAGAGTATGACCATCGTACACCATTTGAAAGACAATTTAATCAGCTCTCAGAAAAAAATATGGGTTTTTGATTTGATTAACCAAGGCATGAAATAAAATGGGTTAAATGAATGCAAGAAAATTATGTAGGTATAGGTTTGTTTTTCTTGCTTGGCTTGTTCACTTCAAAGACTGGATGGCGATTGACTCCCATTTGACCTTAATCAGCCGTTTTTAACCCTTCTAGGGTGGTCCAATAAAGTGGCACCTGTAATTATTATAAGAACAGTTATTTAACGGCTCGTGCTCTAAAGAATTGTGTCATTTATGAAATCGTACTGTTGTTAATCAGTGGCCGAAACATACTTTCAACAGACATCAATATTAACTGGGTTTAATGCATCCATTTTTGGCAGGACAAGCTTGAATGCTAGTTTCAGGGAGGTGCGATGTTTTTGATGCTGGATTTGTGTTATATTTTTTTGTAGATTTACGTTAATCCTTTGCCTAACGAGTACGTGGCTTTAGCCAGAAAACACCAAACTATATGAGAATTAAACTGTGGAGAGGTCAGAATGATTTCAAATCAGATGCAACACAGTTTGCCTAGATATACCGAGTTAACACTATATGTGCTAATTAGAAGATAGTGCTGCTGAATTTAATCAAGCCGTATTATTACAATAGTTGCATAGGCAACACTTGCATGCATTACAAAATCCTTACGTCACTAGAAGTGCTGTTACGGTTATTTTGCTTGCTATGTTCGTCACCTTAGGATCTATTTTTTAACCGACTTACAAAAAAAGGAGGAGGTTCTATGTTCGACTTTATGTTTGTTTTTTTTTTTTTTTTTTTTTTTTTTTTTTTTTTTTTTTTTTTGTGTATGTTCACCGATATCTCTGTCAATTGTGGACCGATTTTGAAAATTCTTTTTTTGTTTGAAAGAGTATGTTTCGAAATTGGTCCCATTTTAATTTGGTGAAGGTTTGATGAAGAACTTCGGAGATACACAACATAACTCTTCAATAAATAACGGCAAATCTCTCGGGATTGCTGCAATCGCATGTCTGTTTGTTGTTTATACCATTTCATAACATAACATCACGCCAGTACGCTCTAAAGGGGTACACAGATCTCTCATTTCACCGGTTATGTTCAAGTTTCATATTATTCGGTTAATCTATTCTGGAGTTATAGGGACCTTAATAAACAACTTGCTATTAGGTAGGTAAAACTAAAAAGGGAAAAATAAAAAAACTTTTTTGCAAAAAAATACTACCGACTTCCAAATGAAAAACTACAAAGTGAAAAATAACTTAACTTTTGGAAGTCGGTGTCCATATCGCAAAAAAAATGGTACCTACGAAAGACACCGACTTTCAAAAGTTAAGTTATTTTTCACTTTGTAGTTTTTCATTTGGAAGTCGGTAGTATTTTTTTGCAAAAAAGTTTTTTTATTATATTGGGCGCACGGTTCGGAACAAATATTTGTATGACCTACAGATAGTTGTTCAGGCTCTGGGTGTTGTGTATTTCAGTTTATATGTTTGTAAACGCACCCACGATACACGAAGAAATTCCTAGTGTGAGCAAAAAAAATGTTTTTTTTTTGTTCCATGCATGATAGGATCTGATTAACAGCTTTACCAATTCAGTGTTGTTATAATGTCAATGTTTCAGAATGACACTCAGTTGTTAATTGAAAATGTCTGGAAAAGGTGTGAAATGCGTGATTTGATTTTTATTTCTTCAAATAGCCACTGCATCATAAAGGTTTTAATTGTATGCCAACTAGAAAGGTTTATGCCATTTTGACCTTAATTTTCATGTGTTTAGGTAGGTCTGCTGCTGGTGCAGAAAACCTCAAACGGCGCAAATACAAGATCCTTATTGGAAGCTATATATTTGAGTTTGGGGTTGAAACATTTGGTCCATGGGATCCGATAGCTCATCGAGTATTTCGAGATGTAAGCAAACGGTTAGAAGACTCTTCACGTGACCAGAGGGCTGGACTTTTGCCATCCAACGTGGCAATGCTGCCAGAATTCTGGGCACTTTTCACTTTGACAGCGATGTGGACGAATTTTTTGACGCCCAATGACCCCTGCCCTTTAATACGCGATTGTTGTTTTATTTTTATTTAAGTGTATATATAGGTCGTTTTTGTTAATTATTTTACAATGCATGTCCTCGAAAAGAGCGGTTTTCCAAGCAGCCAAACTGTGTCACTTTTTTTCACTAGTGCTTTTTGCTTTCCTGTACTTTTTTAATTTTTAACTCCAACGTCAGCCCGACGCATAGAGTTTTTATTATTTGAGAAAAGTTTTAAAAATTAGTTATGTACAGATTATCATTCATATAAAAGGTAAAATAAAACTAATACTTTATTTAGTTTAGATTTAGTTTTTGATCAATAAATTAACTTTAAATATTCATTAAATATGTTTGGCAGAACGTATATTTTGCTCGTGCCTTATTGCGTTACGATGTGAAAGCAATTCGCACATGCGCAGTAGATATGCCCGAGGAACTATTAGTTAATCTGTGGATATGTTGAACGCGCTTGAATAAGCCCGCTATTTTATTAATTTCATTTTATTAATTTTGTTTATTTCCTCGCACAATGCATAGTAAAATATTGTATGATACACGTACGTAAGATGATTTCCGACTCGTGTCGATTTATCCACTCATCGGAAATCACCTACCTTCCGCACTTGTAGCATAAATAACTATTTTACTATGGAAATATATATATTGGTATACATAGCTTTTTTATACAGTAGTCTGTTAAGTGCCGTAGCTTCAAAAGGAATTATGTGTTCTGACTTGATGAAGGATATAATTAAGACTAACGAATCGATTTGTATATATTAAGTACCTGCTGTGCAGCGTATGCCACGTAAAACCAAGCATTGTATTAATTTAATGGACTATGTTTAACAAAGTACAAATACAATTATTTGCTAGCTTTTGTTAGTAAATGTATTATTCAGCAGTCGACACGTTTTCAGTGCCGGGTAGTAGCAAGCCATTGTTTGTCTATTGTGTCTGCTAATGACACGCTCAATGGCTTAGAATCTATGTATTTTTCTACGAATTACTTAGTTAACTGTAACATCCGAAACAAAAGATTGGACTTGTATGTTTTTAGGATTCCGTACCCAAAGAGTAAAAACGGGACCATATTACTAAGACTCCACTGTCCGTCTGTTTGCCTGTCACCAGGCTGTATCTCAGGAACCGTGATAGCTAGACAGTTGAAATTTTCACAGGTGATGCATTTCTATTGCCGCTACAACAACAAATACTAAAATAAATATTCAAGTGGGGCTCCCATACAACACACGTGATTTGTTTACCGTTTTTGCGATAATGGTACGGAACCCTTCGTGCGCGAGTCCGACCTGCACTTGTTGTTATTGTTTTGTGTGAAAAAAAAATAAAAAAAAATATTTAAAATAGTTGTGTAACTATTTTTATGTACAATAAAGTATATTCTATCTATGTGTTTAAGAATCACAAAGAATACGTATTTGAGTATTTTGATAGAGGTAATAAAATTAATCCCGCTGCATTTACTTTTTCGACTTTCATCCGTACGAAGCCTCTGGCCAAAGCTAGTCGTCTTAAATTAAGGAAAAATAATTATAGTAAGGTCGATTTTTCAATAGTCTGATAACTTTTAAACTGAGAAATAAAAATGGCCGTTTGACATATTTTCTATCAAAAGCTGTCAAACCGCCATTTTTATTCCTCAATTAAAAGTTATCAGACTATTGAAAAATCGGCTCCAAATAAAATAGAAACAACAGAATATTCACTGCAAGTGTGTAGTTTTATAGCTACGTAAATAATAATATAAATGTTGACTTTAAGATAGTTATCCGATTCCGCAAAGCTGGACTGCTGCCAGGAAAGAAGACATCTTGAAATTAATATTTGCTGCCTGTGTTGTTTTCATTAATATTATACCAGGCCCCTCAGAAAGTATTGCGAAAAAAAGTTTTTATATATGGGAGACTGGCCAGTTATAATGTTTTTCGAAAATATGATTATTTATAAGTAAAAATAAGTAAGTTCCAATTTCAAAATTTCCCTCCACATTTTTTGCGAGTTAATTCAAAGTATTGTGTCTCACTGAAATATGGATCTGCGCCGGGAACATTTTAGAGCTATGATTTTATACGATTTCAAGTGTCGCCTGAAACCGGATGAATCGTACGATAGACTTCAAATGGCATTCATGGATGAAGGCCCTTCCAAGGCAACCGTGTATCGTTGGTATAACGAATTCAAGCGCGGTCGACCAACTTTGGGGGATGACGAAAGAAGCGGTCGCCCTTTGACGGCTGTTACCGAAGAAAACGTGCTAGCAGTGAAAAATTTAATCCAAGACAATAGGCGAATTACATATCAGGAGATTCAACACATATTGAAGATTGGATCGGGAAGCGTTCACGAGATTCTACACAGCCATCTTCGCGTGAGGAGGATAGTATCACGCTGGGTGCCGCACAACCTCACCGATGCTCAGAAGCAGGCCCGGGTGGAATGGTGCCGTGATATGCTTAACAAATTTGAAGCAGGCTCGTCTCGGCGTGTTTACGACATCGTTACAGGTGATGAGTCCTGGATTTATCAATACGACCCAGAAACCAAGCGCCAGTCGACTGTTTGGGTGTTTCAAAATGAGCCAACGCCTACCAAAGTGAAGCGATCTAGAAGCGGGGGTAAGATTTTGATCGCTAGCTTTTTTAATTTGACTGGCCACTTGGTATCAATTCCCTTACGGGATCAAAGAAGCATTAATGCCGAATGGTATACTACCAAATGTTTGCCAGAAGTTTTCTCTGTTATAAGCAACAAGCGACCAAACACAGGGCTCCGCGGGCTACTGCTCCACCACGACAATGCACCTGCGCACACCGCACTCAAAACGAGGGACTTCCTGGACAGCACGCCAGTCAAACTCCTGGGTCACCCTCCTTACAGCCTTGATCTAGCACCGTGTGACTTCTTTTTATTCCCAAAAATAAAAAATCAGCTCAAAGGGATACAATTTTCGTCGCCGGAAGATGCGCTGGCTGCGTTCGAGCAGGCTGTAAACGAGGTGTCTGCGGCGGACTGGAAAAAGTGTTTTGAAAACTGGTTTAGGCGCATGAATCTTTGTATAGAGGCTGGTGGAAAGTACTTTGAAAAGATTTAATAAAAATATATGTACGTATAGAACAATTTTTTTTAGTTTCGCAAAACTTTCTGAGTGTCCCACGTATATCTTTCATATAGCTTGAAGATGAATGAAGGTGCTCGTGGCTAAATAATAACAGTCGCACTGGCCGATCATCAAGGTTAAGCAATGCTTGACGAGGTCGATCCGTGGTTGGGTGACCATTTCAACATACCAAGATACCTCCTGCCTCGGAAAGCACATTGAGGCGTTGGTCCCGGCTGTCATTTGAAGATCTTTGACAGTCATTACGGGTAGTCAGAAGCTTGAGATCTGACTCCAGTCTTGCCAAGGGGTACCGTGTTACTCAGGTACTGGGTTGTGGAGGTCAGATAGGCAGTCGCTCCACGTAAAACACTGGTACTCAGCTAAATCCGGTAAGACTGGAAGCCGACCCCAATATAGTTATAGGAAAAGGCTAGGCAGATTGATGGATAGCTTTAAGATTAATGTATGATACTGAATTATTATTATTATTATATACTTTATTGTACACCACATAATAAAAAAAACATACAGAACAACTGAATGAACATACTGAATTAATAACACTAGTCCTCAAAAAACCACTTTTTGTGTGTAATATTAAAATATTTAACTGCGTATGTTGTGCCTGTTAATAATGTGGTTATTAGTATAATAGAATTGACTTCAGAGTTATTTAGATACGGACTGATTTTTTGTAATATGTTTTTGAAGTGGAGCTTTTATGTAAAAACTGGAGTTTTCAGGTGGTGCCGGTGTAGGCAGATTTTCACTTTTAACGGATCAGTTATTTAGCAGATAGCACGCCATGATATTCAACTTTCCTTTCATATTTAAGAACACGAAATAAAGTTTTCTTTTATTTTTAAGAGAGAGAGAGAGAGAGAGATAATTTATTTGTCCGAAACATGAGTATGCACATACAAAGCATGCAAGATGTTAAGTACATTGCAGAAAGGATCACAGTCATGTTAACATATTGTAGTAGTTTTTCCGTTTTAATTTTTTTAAATAATTTCACCAAAAATCTAACAAAACTTGTCAGGAATGATCTTGACTACTGACAAGAATATAATAGAATACTCTTTATTATGTACACCATATAAGTTACAGAAAGTATAGACGAAGAAAACATTACACTGGGTGACACAATGGCCGGCATTATCGCTAAAAGACACACACACACACATACTTACACATACACACACACACACTTAGCACTTTTTCGACATTATTCGAGAATCAATTAACTCATTACACTTATAACACAAGTAAGTACTTTATTGAAAAATAAAGACACCCTGAAGAAACAAAGTACCTACAGTAGAAACGATGTACATATACGGTATTTGCTGTAACACAAAAACTAAACCTATTTACTTTATCTTGGTTGACTGGTAGAGAATGCATAAGGCATTAAGTTCGCCATTGTAACTTTGTACATGAAGCTGAAATAAATAAACCTATATCACAAGTAAAATTTCAAAGTTTAAAAACCCCCGATATATTTTTATTTCGTGCTACATAATCTATCTAGTACATAGTAGATACGCTTCGATCGGAAATCTATTAAACACGTAATTATGACTAGATATCTTGCCAAAACATCCCGACTCAAACAGTAAAACGCCCTTAACTTTTGAACGGCTGAACCGATTTTTTTCAGACATAGCTAAGAACACTCTCGACAAAATCACCTTTCAAACAAAAATAAACTAAATCAAAATCGGTTCACCCGTTTTGACGCTATGATGCCACAGACAGACACGCAGATACACAAACACACAGCAACACACGTCAAATTTATAACACCCCTCTTTTTCCGGCGGGGGAAACTAATCATAGTTTTGTAATGAGAATAGACAAGTATTTCAAAATTATTAACACCTTCTTTATTACAAAATCTTGTTGACCAGTGTAATGAAGGCATACAAGTGACCTCTAATGAGTTTTGCAAATTGATGCAATTTTTAGCATCATCATCATAATCTTCGCGCTCTCACCCCAATTTATTTGAGGTCAGCGTTGCATATATCTACATCTCTATTTAAATGTTAATCAGTCTTAATGAGTTAAAGATTACTTTTAAGGCAGTTTTAGGGATTTTGTACTTACTATTTAGACTCTCATGACACTGCAGTAACTAAGTAAGAACCGATTTAAGTTAACAGTTGCAAAGTTAGGCTAGTAATAGCCAACTTTGTTATACTTCGTAACGAGGTTGGACCAAGACAAAAGGACATGAAGATTGCCAAAAGTTCAAAACGACTGTAGACTGATCACTTGAAATTTAGTAGCGCAAGACAATCTAACACAATATTGACAATCTTTTGAATCAGCTTTTTGACTGATATTGACTTGATATAAGCCAATATAAGTTATTAAAAGTGCCATTTGACGCTTTTCTTATCAAACAAAAAAAAATCCTTAGGACGCAAACTACCGTCCTACCCGCTGTAATCAAATCCGTAATAAGTATCCCTCAGGCGGTTGTTACGATAAAATACGACAATGTTCGAGAAAAATGATTCACTTAAATCCCAGCGGAAATACAATATTCTCTAACGGAAGATTTATCTTGTTTCAGGTTTCACACGAAGGGGGCGAAAAAAGAAAAGTATGACCGATGAGTTACCAGTGCTGAAAGAGTTGTAAAGATTATTTGTAAAGATGTCTAACAAATCGCATACGTTGATGGACATTTTCCAAGAGATTTTAGCTGCATCTGGGAATGCTTCGGACAGTGGTATCAATGAGACGCAGATCGTGTCCGTGCTTCGGGAGCAGGCCAGTAGGGGCGGGAGGGGGGACGAGATGGAGTCTCTCTTGGTGAGGATGATGAAGGACGCCAAGAGCAGGCTCAACTTGACCCTGAAGCCTGACACGTGTGGTTACTGCGAGGGCGACTTCAGAGACGTCATCATGGCGTACAATGGAATCCATGGCTACGTTAGTTTACTGGTATGTATGTTATACGAGTAGTTATGCTGTAGTATGTTATACTAGTACTAATGTTTATAATAGCTTCTCTCCTCCTACTCCTCCATTATTATTTTCTGATTAATTTCGTTGCGGGATCCAAGACAGTTAAATTCATTCTCTAGGACTTCGTCGAGCTTCATTGCCTCGGAGAAACCTGGTGGTCGCCTCTGTTGATTCTGGCTTTCAGGAGTTGCAGTGGTTTGGGAATAGTGCGGTGGGATTTACCCAAAAAAATAACTTTTCTCCGCGATTGTCTCAAGTGTTTTATCCCAAGGCAAGGATTAAAACTACTATCGGGATATAATGTTTCACCCAAATTAGTTTAGCCGTTTAGATAAACGTTTAGAACGTATAGTTTTCACATCATTATTTTATTATATTCATAGGATTTATGGTTCATAATCCTTATTTCTTATGTTTTACCATTCAGATATCATGTTGAATTCTGCCGGGTTAAATTTATTAAAATATTTAATTTCAACTTAATTGGTAATTGATATGTGTTTGAGCCGTTTGGAGCTGAAACACTAGGTCCATGGGGTCCGACTGCACACCTATCTATTATTTCGGAATATGGCCAAGCGGTTAGTAGACTTTTCACGAGACCAGAGCGCTGGCCTTTTTTAAGGCCAAAGAATCAGCATTGCCATCCAACAAGGCAATGCTGCCAGCCTTCCGGGCCCTTTTCCTGTTTACAGCGATGTAGAAGAATTTTTTGACGGCCCGTAATTGTACATATTTTTTAGTTTTAATATTAGTTTGTAAATAATGTACATATTTAAACAAATAAATAAACTACTATGACAGAAAACAAAATCAGTACCTACTTGTTTTACAGAACACTTGAAAGAAAACCATACAAAATTTTGCTGGGCTAGGTTGTGCCGCGGCCCCCCCGGTGGGTTCCCGCATTGTCGAGGCGGGGGGGGGCTCAGTAGCCGTGGCTTGGATGAGGGGCCGCTCGTCAGGGCTTTTGCCGATAAGCCGACGACGTAGCGGCCAACATGTAGGTTGCGGTGTTGCCTAGGCGACATCGCAACTGAGGCGGGCCGCGATGTGGTATGGAAGGCATCGCGGCTGAGGGTCGGAGGCCGCGGCGGGAGAGGAGTGCCGGTATTACGGTGCGCCGCTCGCCCTACCCTCCGCGGCCTTCACGGGGTCGCCACCGTCTGATGGCGGACGCGGTGGGGCCGCAGGGGAGGAGGAGTGTCGGTATAGCGCTGGCCGCTCTCCCTATCCCCTGCGGCCGAAAAGTGGTAGGTGGCGGGGCCACTGTCCTGACCCGTCACAGGGGGACCAAGGGTGCCATACACGGGGTTGTCTGGTACCCATGTGCTGGTTTGGTCCCCGAGGTGGTCACGGCGTACTGTGTGTTCAGGTGCGCCGGTGATGGGGGTAAACCCCAGAGGAGGGTCCGGAGACGGACAGCCGCGGCGGGTTCGCGGATGTATGCTAACGCGTTCCCGTGTTCCCACCATAAGCGTTTGGCTTTGATATTCTTATGCAAAGCATACAGGACGGTTAGTACTGAGGCCTTACCGATACTTGCTGGTGTACTTCCGGTCGACCTTGAAGTGCAGCGACGTGCTGCAATGTACTATTCCGCACGAGAGACCGCGGACGCGAACTTTTTAACGCGGAGTGACCGTGAGAAAATCTCTAGATTATTTAAACCACCTATTGACGTCTGGGAGGAACTTTTATCCGAATGGCAATGTAGGTGGGATAATTCTATCAAGGGCCGACACCTCCACCAATTCTTTCCATCCGTTTGCGTGCGGCTGGCCAGCACGTGGCTGGAAGTGGATCACTGTGTTGCCCAATTTCTCACGGGACATGGTAACTTTAAAAGTAAATTATTTTCTTTCAAGCTCGTTGCCTCGCCTTTATGTCAGTGTTCTACATCTGACTGCGAATATGTACAATCTGCACATCATATCTTATGGGAGTGTATTCTTTGGCAGAATGAACGTAATATTATGTTGAATAATGTACAGGCTGCATCAGGAGTTGTTTACTATACGGACCTTGTGGAAACTAGAACAAAATTCCGTGCGTTCAAGCGTTTTTGCCATACCTATTATTGGAACCAAATATAACAGCTCACAATGTTAGGACCCATTAATATGTATTAATGCTATTTTTTTTTTTATCCGTGGTGCTAAGCAACTGGGCTTATCCCAGTTGTATATGACCCTTTGTGCCTATTGGCCTTGTTTGTTCTGTCTCCTGCTTGATATGGAGGGAAGTGGAAATTTACATTTTTCCTACTCCTCCGTTATTCTTTTCTGATTAATTTCGTTGCGGGATCCAAGACAGGTAAATTCATTCTCCGGGACTTCGTCGAGCTTCATTGCCTCGGCGCTTTTCTGGTGGTCGCCACTGTTGATTCTGGCTTTCAGGAGTTGCAGTGGTTTGGGAATAGTGCGGTGGGATTGTCCCAAAAAAAAAAAAGCGGCACAGGAGGACACCGTGGAGTTTTAGTGGGTTAGAGTCCCACATAACTGCGCTATCTCCCCGTGGTAGCGCAGTATGTATGAGCATTTCTCCACGCCAAAAAAAAAAAAAAAAGGTTGTGCCGCGGCCCACGGCACATGAAAGAATTTAATTTACACTTATCCTCAAGTCACTTTTGCTGTTAAATTCAATCTGTTTAGTCATAAAGTTCCTGTGGGGATGCCGCCATTTTTTCTCTTATCTACTAATTATTTGCATCATACTTGTGTGAATAATATTTTCTCACTGAGATGAAAGTATTCCTTTGATAATATAAGGAATATTTCAGCTTTTCTGCTGTTTTTGTTTTTAGATCTTAAAGTCACGTTATAAGTAGCTCTGTGGCAAAAGTTTTTCTTTATTATTTTTCTGAAGCTCAAACATAATAAGTTCGTAAACATAATGTTTTGACATCTGGATTCCTTTGATCAAGAACCACAAGGTTTTAAATATCAAAGATGAAAGTTAGATAAGATCGTAAAAGATACGTTGGAGTAAAAACTAAAAAACTTATAGGTCCAGTTAGTTTGTAGTAGGTATCTATAGTAATTTTCCAGTTCGAATAGCTTTTATAAACCATTTCATTTCTATATTTTTAACATTCATGCTAGTACCTAGTTACCTATTTTAAAAACTGTACGGTAGGCAGATCATGAGTCATGTCATCGGATTATTGCAAACACGTAAGTTTATAATAAATCGCGCGAGATTGTAAACTTCTCAATAAAGCACGGGTTTATTTGAAACTATCGAATTTGAATAAGAATTATTCAAAGTCAAAAGTAATAAATATTTATTTTAACTGGGCCATTGAGCGGCACTTTTGAAAGTCAACAATTAAAATTTACAAGTGATAATAATTGATTAGTAGTAGCTTGTTATTCAAAAGAACGGACAAGGCACATTATACTTACTCTTTTAAAAAAATAAGTGTTTTACAATATTTACATACGTTCATACATTAATCTAATATATAAAAATAAGTCGGGTTTTTTCCTGACGCTATAACTCCAGAACGCACGAACCGATTTCCATGGTTTTGCATTCGTTGGAAAAGTCTCGGGCTCCGTGAGGTTTATAGGTAGGGTAGGTTAGGATAGGGTAGGGTAGGGTAGGTTAGGATAGGGTAGGGTAGGGTAGGGTAGGGTAGGGTAGGGTAGTGTAGGGTAGGGTAGTGTAGTGTAGGGTAGTGTAGGGTAGGGTAGGGTAGGGTAGTGTAGTGTAGGGTAGGGTAGGGTAGTGTAGGGTAGTGTAGGGTCGGGTAGGGTAGGGTAGGGTCGGATAGGGTAGGGTAGTGTAGGGTAGGGTAGGGTAGGGTAGGGTAGATAAATGTTTGGTCTTTTTATGGCAAAACAAAGTTTGCCGGGTCAGCTAGTAAATTCATATATATGAGGACGATGCACCCAGAATAGCACTATAGTTATTTGTGCAACAAGAGAGCAAAGTTGGTTTTTGCCGCGAGTGTTGATTTTGAATCCCGAGTAAGCGAAGGATTCTATATTTGAATCACGAGCGTAGCGTAGCGAGTGATTCTAGGTTAGAATCCTGAGTGCAGCGAGGGATTCAAAGACACGAGATGCAAATAATTTTGGTCTCGTGTAGCACATACAACTTTCACTTCAGCAGCGAGAAAAAATAATCTAAAGGTAAAAAATACAACTTGGTAATATTTAAACCACATGTATATTTGTAAAAATTAAAAGTAAAATTATTGCAGTTTTGCAAATTAAAAGTACCTACCAGTTTTGTTTGGAACCAATGGAACCGATATTGTTGTTTTAGCGACTTCAGTTTGAGTATTCACTGATTCGCTTTTTACATACTGCTTCAATTCTTCCGGTGTTAAATTGCAGACATCATCACTGGATTCACTGATATTTATTTATTATTATTTTAATAATATCCAACGTGTATCGCACTTTGTAGCTAGCGAACAGAAGAAGAAAACAATAAAAATTTAATGCCCGCTATTTTTTAAAGATGCGTTCGGAAATTGCACTATTACTAAGTTATTCTGTCACAATAAAGATTGTTAAAACCTTAAATAATTATGTAGATACATGATAAACTTCGTATTTTTTACTTCAACATATCTTTATTTGATTATAAAAAAATATAATTCGATTATTAAGAGAAAAGTATAATTTTTACATTTAAACCTTGATTTGAAATTTTATAGATGACGTGTTTCCGAACGTTTTATTGTTGGTTTCTTTTTTGAGCCTATTATATATGGAATTTGAAAATCGAACTTCGAATCGACTTGTTTCTATCTCTCGTTCTTTTCATATCGAAGTGAAAGTGACAGAACAAAGTGAAGTTCAAATCTTTCGAATGTTGTGAGTAGACCCAGCACTGACTCGGCATTTAAAAAAATAATTAAAAAGTTTCTTTGTCTCACGCTCGCAGCAAAATCGAATTTTGCTCACTGTCTTTAAGCAGCAAAACCTGCTTGTTTGAGGTGCTGAGGTGAAAAATACTTTACTACGTATAGGTATAAAGCATTAAAAGCATTAACAGGTTAATTAATTAATTTGATAAATAGGAACATGGTTCTCACATACTTAAAAATATTGCAAACATAGGTAAAATATCTAATTCAACAACAACGGAATCTTGTATTTGAAATATTGTTTACAACAACGAGATAATAAGTTATCAAGGTGAGAACTTATAATCTCGTAGTACCATACGACGACCATTTCTGATAAATTGATAATATTTGTGGCCACGTGTCATGGCCATAGTCAGAACTGTCACTTGCCGTCAATTTCTATGAGAAAACGGTGTCAAACGTTCTATACTATAAAAATTTATGTCAATATCAACTCTAACAGTGGCCCCAGAGGTGTCTGGGCTCTGTGTAGCAAGTAACTACTATTGAACTACTAAGTGAACTAGAAGAACTATAAAACTGTAAGTAACGTATACTTGCTTGACCCAGAAACTTATAGCAACACCCACGGTAGAAGATGAATTCTAATTATATCTACTATGTGAGAGCTTGCATAAGTAATTTGTTTGGAATAGTGCAACTTACTTAAAGGTCGTAGCTCTAATTTTCTTATTTATAACTTGTGCGATCTAAGTGACAAAAATCAATGAAACTTCTAATAATTTTATATAATAGTCTCTGTTATACAAAAGAGTAAAGTCCAGGCTGGCTCACTCACTGATTCAACAACGCCCAGGCTAAACCCTTGGAACTACAAAACTGAAATTTTGCAGAGAGGTTAGTTACCTGGGCGACCGAGCTCTGCTCAGTTGAAAATAGAGAAAACGATGTTTCCTAAAAAAATAACCTAGCTGGATCGATTTACCGCCCTCGAAATGAACGACGTTTCCGCATATATATGTACAAGAATTGCTCGTTTAAAGTTTTTTTTTTTCTTTTTTCTTTAAAAAAAACGTTGCCCCACACTAGGAATTTCTTCCTGTATCGTGAAACTCACATACACAACACCCAGAGCCGGAACAACTATTTGTAGGTCATACAAATATTTGTTCCGTGCGGGAATCGAACCCGCGACACGCAGCACAGCAGTCAATCGCTCAACCACTACGCCAACCGTGCGCCCAAAGATATTAGATTTCACAAGAATATTGCGATCACCGTAAGTAGGTAGCTTTATTTAAGTTAAACTTGATGGATACGAGTGATACTTTTTAACCGACTTCAAAAAAGGAGGAGGTTCTCTCAATTCGTCGGAATCTTTTTTTTAACCCGGCACCTTTGGGTACGCAGATGACAGCACTGTTGCTGAGAGTTACGTGTCCGACGCACGAACTACTGGGCCTCAGATTCTGTCTCGCCGGGAGGCCATGGTCGAACGCTTGAATCTGTCCTTGGAGGCCGTCTCCGAATGGGGTGATGCCAATCTGGTCAGTTTCAATGCTACTAAGACCCAGGCGTGTCTTTTTTCCGCTAAGAAGAGCCAATTCCACCCGGCTCCAACTTTCCGTGGTGTAACCGTGCCGTTAACGGACCATCTCGAACTTCTTGGTATTACGTTGACATCGACCCTTAATTTTGGTCCATTCATAGAGGCGAAAGCTCAGTTGGCTGCAAAAAAGTTGGGGATTCTTGCAAGGGTGAGACGGTACTTCACACCTGAACAGCTGCTTAACTTGTATAAAGCGCAAGTTCGATCGTGCATGGAGTACTGCTCTCACCTCTGGGATGGGTCTGCCAAATACCAGCTTGATGCACTTGAGTCGATTGACAGACGGGCCAAGAGGCTTATTGGCGATGATGCACTGGTCGCGTCAAAGCTCCAGAGCCTCGAACATCGACGCCGAGTTGCCAGCCTGTCGGTTTTTTATCGGTTACACTTCGGGGAGTGTGCGACGGAACTGCACAATTTGATTCCGCCTAGCACTTTCCATCATCGGACTACAAGACGTACGGCCATGCGCCATCGGTACATGGTGGACATCCCACCCATACGCACAAAGCGTTTTGCTAATACTTTCATTGTGCGCACAGCTAAGGAGTGGAATTCCCTTCCGGAGTCTTTGTTTCCTGATAGCTACAACCTTGGGGTCTTTAAGTCAAGAGTGAATAGGTTTCTTCTAGGCAAGCGTGCTTCACCGAAGGCCACATCATCGCTTACCATCAGGCGAGGCAGTGGTCAAACGCGAGCCTATGGATAATAAAAAAAAAAAAAAAAAAAAATATGTTCCCCGATTATTCAAAGACGCCTGGACCGATTTCAAAAATTCTTCTTTTGTTTGAAAGGGTATACTTCGTAGTTGGTCGAAGTCATCAGTTCAGGATCTGATGATGGCATGCTAGAGAAATCGGCGGAACTCCTCAAATATTATAGGCGATTTTAGTATTTTCATCAACAATGCAATCATTTGCACTTAGAAAGTATCATGTGGTGAAGTGGAACTGATGCAGAAGACCACAGATGGCCACTGAAATTCCTAAATGCGAAGTATGTCACGGGCATAAGATATCGCAAATAGTTAACCGACTATAATTAAGCAAATACTTATAAATAAATGATACTGATGAAAATGGCAACATCGAACTGATCTGATGATGAAGCCGGAAGGTAGGCACTGGAACTCTAAAATAAAACAATGTATCCTAGACGTGTTTGGGCTTATTAGAATCGCCATGTTTTTTTTTAAATCGTTCATACAAAGTTATCGCGGCAAGTAAAATGAGAGACTTCATCGAACTTCTTAAATTGTTACTATTGTTATGTTAAACAATTTATTTTGGATGGGTTTTATTGTATTTGAAATGATAATTGTGACAATCGTTACCATATCGAGAATTTATAATCTCACAAGATTATTTACAAAATATGTTGTCTGCAAAATCCGATGACATAAAGGACTAAGAAATCATATTTCGAATGACAATTTATGTATGGAATATTCTAGTATGCGGTAATTTTCTTTTTGCGGGCGAAACCGCTGGTAGAATAAAGTAAAAAGCAATTAATTTTAAATCACTTGTAAAATTACCTCAACACTTGTAAAAATAAAATCTAAACCATACCATAAAGGGTTCTAATTTTAAAACAAAGAATTCTAATTTTGAATTCTGAAAACTGACGAACAACGGTATTCAAATAAAATAGAACTTCAAATATGAAAAGCACAGTTTAATGAGTTCTCTTTTGTAGAATATACTTGAATAAAATTCGATGCTTTTTTATATTTTTTATATAACGGTTTTTGGAGGGCTTATGGATTCGTGGAAACGAGGAATATTCACCCAAGTCTTGAAACACGGTTAATATATCAATGTTATTATGTTACAGTAGGTTTGTTATATAGAGAGTGTGAATTTTGTGAGTTCGTATGTATGTGGAGGGTAATGTCCAGAACCACAGAATTTATTTTATAAAATGACCATTTGAAAACTACATTATTCGATAGGCTTTATTTTACATACATACCTAAATAAACTCACGCCTTTTTCCCATGGGGGTAGACAGAAACTACAGAACGCCACCTGCTACGATCCTTACATACTTCTTTTGCTTCACACACATTCATACATCTAGTCATACACACACGCCGGTTATGGGTACTGCGCACTTGGCCTTTCTGAAGAACATCACATATAAGGTCTATATATGTCTTTCTAGGGCGTCCCCTCCCGGCGTTTCCATTCACGTCTGCCTTGTAAATACCTTTCGTTAGTCGCCTTTCATTCATCCTCTCAACATGACCAAACCATCTTAACATACTCTTTTCAATTTTAGTCACTACATCTTCTTTTAAACCACAACGTTGTCTTATTACCTCATTCCTCAATCTATCATTTAAAGTTACACCACTATTTTATACAGCTATAATAAAATTTAAGGCGGGACGCTAGTATGTGAGACGTATTCACAGATGTACATTCGTGAAATATACATTCACTCATGTTATTACGTTCCAAATATTTACTGATGGTTTGGGTCTCGTGCATACAGATGGTATGATCACTTGATCTCTGAGTATCCCCTGGAAAGATTTATTCTTCGTTCGGCCCGAAGTTTTGTCCCACATTCGTAAAAATTCTTAGTTCGTCCCACATCATCATTGAAGTACTGTTTCGTCCCATATTACAAGTACTTTAAAGGTACAGTCAATAAAAATAACACACACACATGCACACTGAAGCGTAAAATTAAAAAAATACATATTTTTTTTCGACTTATAATACATCGTACTTTAGAATAGTCAAAGAAAAATATGAATCTAGTTGCACATTAGCAAGCGTCAATAGGTCTCTATGGAGAAGAATGTGCAAGAAACTCCACGGACTCTCTTTTCCATCAGTTTATTATTTGGTTCCATAATTCTTGTAGAAAAAATACATGTGTGAGAACGATGTAAAAAGTCGTGCACGTAAAAGCATCACGAGTGAAACAAACAAGAAAAAAATACAAAAAATAGGTAATTAAAAACTAGCCGATTCAGCTAAGTTAAGTTGGCGAGTAAGCCAATCCCAACTGATGGCGCCCGTTTACGAACATGTCGCATGAATTGGCACCACTCAGCTCAACCATCATAAAGGGAATTGAATAATCCAACACCTGTGCCACCATCAGAGAGACAGTTGAGAGAGCATGACACAATCTCAACTGCCAGGGCACACACAAGTCAACGAATGACACATAAGTACAGTAAATCTTAGATTTACAGTTGGTACATAGTACTCACACATATGCTGTGCAGTTATCACTAAACGAAATTGAGTTTATACAATAAAAATATATGCATACAGTCTTCAGCAGGTCCAACAATACTTCAAAACAATAATGTTCTACATATCACTGGTTTTTGCGCCCTAGTGGTTGTGGAGCAGGGCTATGATTGAGCCAAGCATTTTCATCTGCGATGTAAGCGCCCAACCTATAATATGCCTGCCTGCATAGTGTGCGTTTATACAAGTTTTAAATTTCGTCTCATTCAGTTATAGAATGGGGGGGGGGGGGGATTTTATTGTACCATTTTATACAGTACCCCATGAAAGAAGAGGCTACTTTAGCCAGTCTGAAACCTGGTTGAATTAATTGTTTCCTATTTCTACTAACGTAATTATGTCTGTCGCCGTTTTTACTAAAAAGTATTTTTTTTGTTTGTTTGTTTTATCTTGCGATCTGTCTTTCACTATGAGCAGATGAAATGGTTCGGATGGCGTGTTAGGCTCTACTCTCAGTGGGGTCTGCCCCATCTTTACAAAGTCACTCTTCTGGCTCACTGTTCTGGTCGAAAATATCCCGCCGCTTTTTTAATCGGCGGATGCTTTCTGGGATTGTAAGTTGTTCTGCGAGCATGTTCGGATAATTTAGCAGTCGGTATTTGTACTGGACGCTATGTGCATTTATCTCCTCATTGACCATAGGAATATTGAGGATTTCATGAATTTCTGTTGTTTTGATAAACCATGGTGGCGTTGGATATTTGTTTTAGTATATAATTTTGTGCCCGTTGCACTTTCATTATGTTGGAGGCGCTGGCTGATCTCCAAAGTTGGATGCCATATGTCCAGATTGGCTTCAGTATGGTCTTGTATATTAGAAGTTTGTTATCTATCACCAGTTTTGAGTTTTTTTTAAGTAGCCAGAAAAGACACAGACATCGAACACCATTTAAAACTAAATGATTGGCAGTGAACCAATCTTGAACCTGCCGTAGGGAGTTATTTACGCCGTCAACCTCACTGTTAAGGCTAATTATAAAATAAAATAAAGATGTGTCATCAGCAAATAATACCATGTTTAGTTTATTTTCCAACAACACGGAAGTTATATGCGTACTGAAGTGCAGCGATGAGTCCAGTATGACGCCCAAATATTTATCCTTAGCTATGACAAACTCGATCAATTCTCAAGCTTTCTTTATACACACTTTAAACTGGTGACGAATGAGTACTAATATTGAATGCACCACTTTGCATCACAGGAGCTAGCGTGAAGCCTGTTTTGCTGATAACGGAAAGTAATGCTATTGGCCAAATGAGTCAAAACAAACAAAGGACGCAATATATAAAAGGGGTGGACCTTTTTTACCCGCTCTTTTAAACAGATTCCGGTGACTTCAGCTGTACCTATACGTGTAACTTGCTCACTAAGAGCGGCTAAAAAGTGTTATTATAATAATACGAGTACATTTTCCATCGCGGAGAAGACAGAGAGGAGCGGTGGTTTAAAAAAGTTTATTGATGTTAAATATTTCAAAATACGTAACCCTTTTTAATAGCTGATTGTACAAACAAGTAAGTTTGGTACATACAAAAAAGATATGGGCCGTAGAAGGAATATAAAATAGGACGAAGCAGGCATAAAATAATTAAAATTTTATTTTGGGACGAAGGAAGCATATTGTTTGGGACGAACCAGGATTTTGGCATTTGGGCCGAAAATCAGTGGGCCGAACGAAGAATAAATCCCTGGAAAAATTTTCAATATTTATTTGGGAGCAATCCATCTGTCCCGCACAATTTTGTATATTTCTTGGGGGTTTTTGGCAAAATGAAAACATAAAAATGTATCTACATAAATATTTTGAACGTAGAGATTCTATATCATCTGTTACAGTTGGTTGTAAGGGTTCAGAAAAAAGTAAATTTCGTGTTGACAGATCTGATGTATTATTACGAACTGAACCCATATTATAGTCTGATCTCAGATCTCTCGTTTCACATATCTATATATACATATTTCATACTTCTTATATATATAGGCGCCAGATTAAGCAGTAAAGTATATTGAACTTTCACTTAGGTATACGCACTACACGTCCGTATCCGTGATTTGTTTGAGTTCCGAGTTTAACATATTCTGAATTATGACAGATTATGACACATTTATTTATTTATTTATTTATTTAATACTTCATGCACACAAACGTACAGAGGCGGACTTAATGCCTTAGGCATTTTCTACCAGTCGACCTTTGGGTGATGCAGAGAACAAATAGTGGTAGGTGCAATATTTAAAGTAAACATGATACATAAGGTAGGGTCATTCAAATAAAACGCTATACATACATACTATAAATACATACAATAAATACTCAAACATATAAACTAAATACACGAATATACTTTCTTTCTTTCTTTCATTGTTCGGATGTAGTGCGAAAGCTACCCTACAAGAAGTACTACGGCTACTTAGGCAACAAAATTTCACGGACACGGATGCAGTGCATAACTGCCCTAAGGCTCAATTTAAATTGCCACGGAATACAACGGAAGCTAATTTTTGCAACGAAAGTGTACATAGCAAAATGAACTTTATGTCAAGTGTGTAACGTAAAAACTAAAAACCTACGAGCCAGTAGCTACGGGAAATCTCAAGAATGCCGCGGAAGGTGCGCGACCTCTTTTTTGGCTCGTATTTAGTTTGTACGTTACACAGTTGACATAAAGTTCTTTATACCATTCCCCCTCTAAAAAGCCTATTTTATTCACTGAAAACAGTGAATAAAAAGCACTTTTAATCACTGTTTTGGTGTTTGAATTTGGAACACACCAATGTATTAGACGTCCATCTCAATGCTATGTAGCCTCCTTGCGCAAAAAATACTCGATACAAACTTCTTGTGCAGAGAATATTCGACTTTCAAATTCCTGCTTCGATTTTAATTTTGAGTTTTTTTTTTATATTTAGGATTTTAATAATGATTTTGTCTAGGATATTTATTGAATACTTATTTGGATTGTAATTCTAATATTAATTGCAATGGTGTTTAATTAATTATAATTATGTTACGTAACGGAGGTGGTCACTGGCCCCTGAAACACAGGTGCTGTTACCTAGCTCAGGGGTCAGAATTTCACATTTTTTGTAAATTTTGAAGGAAATAAACCATTTATTTATTACTCGTAATATCCCTTGTGCTTTTCGCTTAGATCTTTCTTTTTCTCGAAGTCATGGTATAAAATATAGTATGCAACTCTTGAATAAAACGGATTTATATCGAGGGCCATGAATCACTCGTGTCGCTCATGATTCTAACACTTGAATCACTCGCTATGCTCGTGATTCAATCATCATGAATCAATCCCTACGGTCGTGATTCAGTTGTTAGAATCCTTCACTTGCTCGTGATTCATCTATGGCCCTCGCTTTAAATCCGTCTTTTATTCACTAGTTGCATAATATACTATTATGCTATGTACGATTTCGTTCAATTCCAATCCATTCCACGGCATTGTAAATTGAGCCTAATATATCTTTCGTAGGTCCGAACAATAAATTTATGATAAATTTTTCATAATTTTTTTTAATCGTAAAAATGCTTCAACAAATTGTTATTAAATCAGCGATGCCGATGGTCGATATGCCATCATCATCATCATCAGCCTTTTAATGTTCCCACTGCTGGGACACAAGCCTCCTCTCTGTGAGAGGGAATGGGCCGTAATCCACCACGCGGACCCAGTGCAGGCTGGTGGATGTCACATGTCTTCGAATTTTTGGTTCTAGGACATGCCGGTTTCCTCACGATGTTTTCCTTCACCGTTTTGAGAGCAGTGGTGATGAAATAATTTACACAAAGTAAAGCACTTGCCTGAGTATTAACCCACGATCTACAACTTGTAAGTCACTCCCGTTACCACAAAGCCACCATAGCTCGCAGAAACTGTAAAACGGCGTATTCGAAGAAAAGACGTCCTCATCTCTTTTCAAGGTTATAGTAGAGATGTACTTAGTTAGAATCCAGCCTTGTACTCGATTCTAGATAGGAATGGCTGATTGATAAAAAACCGGGTCAAATTGTAAGGTGAGGTCGCTACCACTGGGCCATCACTGCTTGATATGCCATCATGTAAGGCATTGAACACGGGACGTTCGATAGCGCTCGGCTTTTATAAGACTTTTTAACTGACTTACCAAAATGGTTTTATGTTCGACTTCTTGTATGTTTTTTTTTTCAATTGTGGACCGATTTTGAAAATTCTTTTTTTGTTTGATAGACTATGTTTCGAAATTGGTCCCATTTTAATTTGGCGAAGATCTGATGAAGAACTTCGGAGATATACAACAGAACTCTTCAATAAATAACGGCAAATCATTCGGGATTGCTGCAATCCCGAATTTTCCCGAATTGCTGTTTATTGTTTATACCATTTCATAACATAACATCACGCCAGTACACTATAAAGGGGTACGCAGATCTCTCATTTCACCGGTTATGTTCAAGTTTCATGTTATTCGGATAATTTATTCTGGCGTTATAGGTTTTGGGGGCCGAGTCACCCACGTCCGTAGGAGAGTACCCTTAGATTCCCTACACGTGGTCCCCGGGTGGTGCAAATCAGGTGACACAACTGGTGGTAGGCTTCGGCCGAAGGCTTGTGACCACCCACTGAGCAAAGACGTACCGCCAAGCGGCCTGGCCGTGTTCCGGATACGATGCTCAGTGTAGCCATCTAGAGGAGTTGGGTCGAGATAGCTGTTCCACTGCAAGCAGACCAGTCTGGCGCGCGCTGTTATGGGCGTATCGGGAGACTAGTCGCGGAGGGTAGCAGGATCCGAGGCACGGTGCACCGCTGGCCGACCGCAGGTAGTTGGGGGCCCAAGTAGTGTGCCAGCCACACATGAAAGGCTGCCCCGCCAACTGTCGAAAAATCCCGGAATGCACTATCGTGCTGGTTGGCGACCAGAAGGGAGGGCCCGATAGACATTCCGGGGGGGCTCGGGCGTCCCCGCAGTCTCCGGGCTAGTGCCCCAATGATGGTGTCCTTTCAGTGCGTGTCTGTAGGTTAGCAGCGTGGAACCTCGTCTCACTTCCTACTCCTCTCTTCCATTCACTCTTCTTTAAATCAAAATGCCAAGGATAAAAAATACAGGTTATAAACAGCGGCTGCACCCCCTCCCACACAAAGTGCACCTCACCAACATTAGAGGTCTGCACTCAAATCTCTCTGCAGTCGACTACCACCTGGAGACTGAAAAACCAGCGCTGTTTTTCCTTACGGAGACGCAGATAGCAAGTCCGTCAGACGCGTCGTACCTATCTTACCCAGGGTTTACCCTGGAGCACAATTATAAACCGCGCGCGGGAGTGTGTATGTACGCCCGTGACGACACTTGCTATCGGCGTCTCCGTAACCTTGAGGACCCAAGATTTTCGACGCTGTGGGCTCTAGTGGACACAGGTCTGGATAAAATTATCTACGCCTGTGTCTACCGCTCGCACAGTGGAGATCAGGAGACAACCAGGCTCACAGAGTACCTCAGTGAGGCGGCTGATGCGGCACAGCAGCGGTACCCTTCCGCCCAATTAGTGTTACTGGGGGACTTTAATGCCCACCACCAGGAGTGGCTCTTCCCATACCAGTGCACTGACCATGCTGGACGGGAGATGCGTAAGCTTGCGCTTGCGCTTAACCTTACCCAGCTGGTCCAGGGGGCAACGAGGGTGCCGGATGTTGATTCGCACACGGCCAATTGCTTGGACCTTCTGCTGACAACAGAGCCAGACCGATACTCTGTGTCGATAACTTCACCTTTATTTTATTTTTATTTAAGTGTATATATAGGTAGTTATTTTTAATTAAGTATTTGAAATGATGTACAAAGAGTAATTGAAATGAATAAATAAATAAAACCTTTGGGTAGTTCCGACCATTGTCTGGTGAAGTCGGTGTCCGTCTACTCCCCGCCCGATCCCAGCCCAAGAGGCACGCGGCGGGTTTGGCGGTACAGGTCAGCAGATTGGGATGGCATGCGATCTTTCTTCGCATGTTATCCTTGGCAGCCTACTTGCTTTTCTTCGGATGATCCTACGGCGTGCGCGGACAACGTGACGGATGTGTTGCGTCAGGGAATGGAGTACTACATTCCGTTTTCTGACGTAACAATGACCAATGTTGACCGGCCATGGTTTGGCGCTGAATGTCATCGCGCCGACGCGCTTAAACATGAGGCGTACCTGGCATGGGTTGACGCTCGTTCGCGCAAAGCGAGTGACGTGGGTCAAAGGAAGAAAGCCTATAACAGGGCTGCCAAGTCCTGCAAGAAGGTGTTGAGAAGGGCTCGGTTCGACCACATTGGCCGAATAGGGGCCAAACTTGCTTCTTACCCAGCAGGTAGTAAAGCGTTTTGGTCCCTGGCTAAGTCGGTCGAGTCCAACTTCAGCCGTCCCTCACTACCACCACTGCTGAAACCCGACGGGTCGCTGGCCCACTCTGCTGAGGAGAAGGCAAATTTATTTGCCTCTC
Source organism: Orthosia gothica (assembly GCA_949775005.1). Classification (NCBI taxonomy): domain Eukaryota; kingdom Metazoa; phylum Arthropoda; class Insecta; order Lepidoptera; family Noctuidae; genus Orthosia; species Orthosia gothica. The sequence goes on along the minus strand of OX459046.1, from coordinate 15,216,607 downwards.
TTTTTGCGGAATCTTCACGTCTGAACCCTGGTGACGCGCGGCCCCCTTCTTATCCTGATGGATGCGAGACGAGTATGTCGGACATTCGTATCCATCAAAAGGACGTCCGTAAGGTACTGCGCAACCTCGACGTGAACAAGGCTAGTGGCCCGGACGGAATACCAGCAATAGTTCTCAGAACCTGTGCGCCTGAACTGTCTCCGATCTTGACACGCCTATTCCGCCTTTCGTATGAGACTGGAAAAGTGCCGAATGCTTGGAAGCTAGCTAACGTACAGCCCGTGCCCAAGAAGGGTAGTCGAGCTGACCCGGCCAACTACAGACCCATCTCTGTAACGTCCATACTCTGTAAGAGTATGGAGCGTGTACTTAACACGAAGCTCCTGGCATACCTAGAATCTAACGATATCCTTAGTGACCGCCAATACGGCTTCCGCCGAAATCGGTCTACTGGGGATCTTCTAGCGTATGCCATTCACATCTGGAGTGAGGCCATCGAGAGACACGGGGAAGCGCTTGCCGTCTCCCTCGACATCTCGAAGGCTTTTGATAGGGTCTGGCACGAAAGCCTTATTGGTAAGCTTCCTTCATTCGGTTTGCCCGGTGGTCTGTGTGATTGGATTGCAGACTTCCTGAGAGATCGGTCCATTCGAGTGGTTATCGATGGCTGCTCGTCGGACCAATTGGATATCAATGCCGGGGTCCCTCAGGGGTCGGTACTCTCAGCAACTTTATTCTTGCTGCATATTAACGATCTGCTTAAACCCGGCACCTTTGGGTATGCAGACGACAGCACTGTTGCTGAGAGATACTTGTCCAACGCTCGTGCTACCGGGCCTCAGATCCGGTCTCTCCGGGAGGCCATGGTGGAGCGCTTGAACCTGTCCTTGCAGGCAGTCTCCGAATGGGGCGATGCCAATCTGGTCAGGTTTAATGCCGCTAAAACCCAGGCGTGTCTTTTTTCCGCTAAAAAGAGCCAATTTTACCCAGATCCAACTTTCCGAGATGCGACCGTGCCAATAACTGACCATCTTGAGCTTCTTGGCGTTACGTTGACATCTACTCTCAATTTTGGCCCTTACATTGAGGCAAAGGCTTAGCTGGCTGCCAAAAAGCTGGGGATCCTTGCAAAGGTGAGACGGTACTTCACGCCGGAACAGCTCCTCAACTTGTATCAAGCGCAAGTTCGATCATGCATGGAGTACTGTTCTCATCTCTGGGACGGATCAGCCAAATACCAGCTTGACGCACTAGAGTCGATCGAAAAGCGAGCCAAGAGGCTCATCGGCGATGAGGCGCTGGTCAAGTCAAAGCTCCAGAGTCTTGAACATCGTCGCCGAGTTGCCAGCCTGTCGGTTTTTTATCGGTTACATTTCGGGGAGTGTGCGATGGAATTGCACGATATAATTCCACCTAGCCCGTTCCATCATCGGACTACCAGACGTACGGCGATGCGCCATCGATACATGGTAGACATCCCACCCATACGCACAAAACGTTTTGGGAACACTTTTATTATGCGTACAGCTAAGGAGTGGAATTCCCTGCCGGAGTCTGTGTTTCCCGATAGCTACAATCTAGGGGTCTTTAAGTCATGAGTGAATAGGTTATTTCTAGGCAAGCGTGTTTCACCGTCGACCACATCATCGCTTACCATCAGGTGAGATTGTGGTCAAGCGCGAGCCTATAGGTTATAAAAAAAAAAAAAAAAAAAAAAGGTACCTTACTAAACAACTTGCCTATTTTAGGAAAGTACAACTAAAAACAAAAATAAAATTTGCAAATAAATACTAACGAATTCCAAATAAAAAACTACAAAGTGTAAAATAACTTTACTTTTGGAAGTCGGTGTCTTTCTTTTTTCCCATTTTTTTGCGATATGGACTGCCAAAAATAAAGTTATTTTACACTTTGTAGTTTTTTATTTGGAATTCGTTAGTATTTTTTTGCAAATTTTATTTTAAATAGTTCTTTTTTACTTATCTCTTGCTTTCGTTGACAAAATGTCTCATGTCTATCCCTAAGCGGTAAGGTCAAACGGTTTGATCCAATAAATAGATTTTGGTTTCACTCTAAAATCATTTTAATCGTTAACATAAGCTAATTTGAACAGATTTATCAAACAAAAATGCTTTTAATCAACTCAAAACCTACGTGCTTCAATCAAACCGTTTGACCGTCTCGGGGGCGCTTTAGGATTACTGTTTGACTGTGTTATGCCCATTTCCGTTTTTTAAATTAAAAATCTCAATACATCAAGGTGGTCCAATGACCGCTATTCAAAATCTGGCTCCTATCATGGTAAAATAATTAAAACATTTGGAATTAAATCTCAAGTAACAGTAGATACCACGCTCTCGGTCCCGGTCGCTTACCATCAGGGAGGAGTGCTGACTCGTAGTCACACCAGATTATCACACCAGTATGACAAACAGGAATATTTTTCTCGTTTGTCACACCACTGATTTTTCCACACCATTTATTCCTAACTAGTGCTGTCCTAGTTATACTAGTTGGTTTTTCAACCTTACCGATTATCACACCAGTATGACACATTGGATTGTTTTTCTTGTTTCGTTTTTTTTTCAATACTTATGGGCGGTTAGATGTTGAAATGAAATAAAATAAGCTGTGTGTAAGGTATTAACAAAATTCTTTTTTATTTGAAAGGCTTACTTGTGCCATTAAGTGTGGAATATAATATGACATCGTTCAAATGCCCGCCTCGGCTATTTACAGTGGCACGGATCCGAGTGGTCCAATTTTCAATGACTCTTCTGCATAGATCCGGCTGAATTTGAGCAATGACCATGGCATCGGTCGATTGTGGTTTGTTTGCATAGACCTGCGACTCCAAAAAACCCTACCAGAAAAGGTCTAGCGATGTCAAATCGCATGACCTTGGTGGCCAATTCACATCAGCCCTGCGAGGGATTACCATACGCTCAAATCGCTCATGCAGATTTTTATCATTTGATCGTGTAACTTGCCATGGTGATTTGGCATTAGTAACTGAATAATAAATTATTAACAGTATTATTCAATCAAAAGGAAATAGATATCGAAAACAAGAAGAGACCAAGGTTTGGGCGCCTGGGCGAATTAAAAACCTTCAAATTTTCAGTTTTTAACGCAATGTTTCAAGGAAATGTTCCAAAGATATTGTAATTTGTATTTTGATTTGTAATTTGTGGAGATGAATAAACGTTTTTTTTATTATTATTACTTACCACAAAATATGATATATAATTCCATTTGTATTAGTTTTATTTGGTTTTTCCAAAGAAATGAAAACAGTTATGAAAAAGTTGGCAAAAATATAACTAAAAGTAGAAAAATAAATGAAAAACGCCGATCAGTAGATCGACTTTATTAGAATATATAGGTACTGCACTAGCAATTATCGTATACATGGTGTGGAAAAATCAGTGGTGTGACAAACGAGAAAAACCTTCCTGTTTGTCATACTGGTGTGATAATCTGGTGTGACTACGAGTCAGCACTCTCAGGGAGATAGTGGTAAAGCGCAAGCCTATAGACGACAAAAAAAAAAGAGATAGCTATATAGACTAGGTACGGGGCAGATCGGATTAAAGTTTGATAGTTTTGAGGCAAATTGCTAGAGTTAACTGTACTTACCTACTTATCTAAACTTTTCTGGAATTTACGTAACTAAGTAGGATACTGAATACATAAAGAATTAACGAGATGCAATTTAAACAGGGTAAGTTTTGACCCGGAAGCCAGTGATACTATAAAGATAATTTCTAACTATCTATCCTCACACTGACCGCCTCGATACCTCACATATGGTTTTGGTGGAAACGGTCACATTTTTAAGCCTCGCTACGCATCCTCATGCAGCCTCGCTACGTCTCATATCGTTGGTTGAAAAGCACCGAAAGAGTCCTAAACACTGCATCCGATCCTAATCCGAGAAATTTCGATTCCGAAGTAGCGGTAGTACTTCTTGTAATAAGTTACGCTCTACACCCAAACTTCGCCCGAATATTTTCGATTCGGATAGAACTCGGAGCTCAAATCACGAACATGGTTGGCGGTTACTTACTACATGTCCGTGTCCGTGAATTATGACGGATAGAGTTCGGATGTAGTGCGTAAGCTTCCCTACAAGAAGTTCTACGGCTACTTTGGAACCGAAATTTCACGGACACGGATTAAATGTAATGCGTAACAGCTCTTAGTGAGTCCGTAGTCGACTAGCTGGTCTGTTTTTAATATTAATATTATCTACAAGTATATCCTATCTCCAACAGTTGATACAGCTGCTATAGTAATCCATCAATCTACATAGTCTTTTTCCAACTAAGTTTTGGTCGACATACAGTCTAATGGGATACAGCTACAGTGTACCAGAAGTTCACATGGAACGATTGCCTACCTGAGCTCAACTACCCAGTAACTGGGCAACGTGATAAGACTGGTGTCAGATTTGCTGGCTTCTGACAACTATGTAACGCCTGTCAAAGATGTACAAATTACAGCCGGGACCAATGACTTAACGTGCTTTCCGAGGCTCGGAGAACTCTTGGTAATATGTAGAATTGTGTCATACTCTCTCTAATGTCTCTCTGATGGTGGCACATGTTTTGGATCATTTGGTTCCCTTCATGAAGGTTGAGCTGAGTGCTGCTGATCCATGTGTCTTGTTCGTGAACGGGCGCCATCAGTTGGGATTGGTCATAACTTACGTGCCTCGGCCTGTTATTATATTTTTTAAATTGTTTGTTACTCTAGACGCTTATACGTGCACGTCTTTTTAGATCGTTCTCACATATAATTATTTTTTCAACAAGAATGATGTAACCAACTACTTGTAATTAAACTGATGAAAAAGAGTGTCCGTGGAGTTTTTTGCAATTTTTCTCCATTGAGCTTGCAAATTTGCAACAATAGTTTAAAAAAAAAATAGCTTGATCTCTGCGACAGATGTCAAACTGACGTATACGGTATTGCTACTGACAGCTGTCGTAGAGATCAAGCTATCTTTTATGAAGTATAGTTTTATCTTTTTTTGTTGTTTGACAATTCAAAAATACCTCAGAAGGTTTATTTGAAATATACTATTAGATTCTTTTTTTTATTCTATTTGATACCGAGAACCATCTATGTTATAAATGGACAATTGGTCATCCATCCATGGACCGATCTTGTCAAGTGTTGCTTAACCTTAAAGAACTCCCCGAGCGGCTGTCATTACAAAGTCACGAACTGCCATGGTAATCACTGCTAAAAATATCACTCTGTATATAGATTTCAGTTTAGTGAGATCAGAAGATCGGCAGGACAGTTTAGTGACCCTACGTCCGTCGATGTTAGTTCAACGGGCCTCTATTGTTCACTCAAATAACGTCCTCCCAAGGTTGGTCTCCGCACGATTTCGTATAGAGGTGCTAAAATGTAACATTTGCGAAATAGGATGTAAGTTTAAAATAAATTAAGTATAATTTGTGATAAATTATATTAATTTATTTCATAAATTGGTTGACACAAACACATTTTGAACGTCAAGAAAATAATATTTTAAAACTAGGTGAGATCGGTTTGCTATTCGACTACACTGAGAAGAAGCACTGAAGGACAGAGTCTCTTTTTAAAGCCAAATATATGTATATTATCTATCTTTGTCTGATCGGTCTTACGAGTATTATGTAGATTAGTGTTTATATATTCTTTATTGTACACAATACAAATATATACAGCTCGCGAGCTCAACCCATAATTGGCTTCCATGTTTGAGATGGTCTTTTGAGGCAATAACCACATAGATTTCAGAGGACCTGTTACGCTAGCACACGTATATTTATCAGTGATTGTCTAGCGCAATTTAGAAGAAAAGGACGTTAACGATTCGACGAACAATTCCAAATAAAGGATATTGATGATGACAAATTGGTGTTACAAGTTTATTACGAGCTCTATTCACCAAGCGCACTCGAGTGTAGCACGGCACGTTTTCTATAACATTTTAAACAAAATCGAAGCAACGTTCATGAAACTTTTTTTTTTTTTATCGTCAATAGGCTTGCGCTTCAAACCAAAAGAACATGCATAAACGGTTTTATTTTATATTCCATCACGTTTACCATAATTTGCACTCACAATCTAAATCATTACAAATTTTCTATATGTAAAGTTAAGTAAACAAGTAAAATTAAAAAAATTAAAAAACCCCTGACACATTTTCATTTCATGACATAATTTATCTAGTACATAGTAGATACGCTTCGATTGGCAATCTATTGAACACGTAATTATGACACGATATCTTGGGAAAACACCCGATTCAAACAGTAAAACCACCACCACCTTGGTGCTCTTCTATCTTTATATGTATTTTCTCTTTTAAGTGTTTTGTGTGTACATAAATAAAACGCCCATAACTTTTAAAAGGCTGAACCGATTTTATTCAAACATAACAGCTAAGAACACTCCCGATTAAGTCAACTTTTAAACAAAAAAAAATTGTTCAAAATCGGTTCACCCGTTTGGACGCTATGATGCCACAGGACGACACACAGATACAAGGCAACACACTTCAAACTTATAACCCCCCTCTTTTTCCGGCGGGTGTTAAATATCAGAATTAATGTTCAATGTCTGTGTTAATATATCAACCTTAATGTTCAACCCCTACAATGAACCAATATTGTTCACCCATAATTCATTTGAATGTTTCCTGCTCTCTCGACGTACTAACAAGATAAATGTCCCCAACTGTTAATAGGAGCTGACAACAGCTTTTTTGAACTTAAACAAACCAGACCCTCGTTCATTAATGACAGGCTACTAAAACTCAATTAGTAGACTAATCCCTGAAGCTTTTTGTTAGGTACAATTTTACCGGAAAATATTTTCTCAAGAGAAAAACAAATATTTATTAAAAAATATTTTTTTTAATCAAGCTTATTTCATATTCTTCTCAGCAAACCCCTCATTTGATACCCATATCAAATTGTGACAGTGCACAATATATAACTAGTCCGCCATCTTGGGCCGTCCGCTATATTGGATTTAGAATGACGTCATTTAGCTAACCATGCATTGTCATCCAAACTAAACGTGTATGCAAAATTTCATCTTAATCGGTGGAGGATAACTTTATCCTTTTGGCAACTTTTTTTGGGGCAGCTTCCATTCTATCCAGATGCAGCTGAATACCAGTATTTTACAAGGGTGACAGTCTATCTGACCTCCACAACATGATAATTATTCCTTGGCAAGTCAGAGGGCCCTGTTTAATAAAGCTAACAATCTGACAAGTCGCCATATATCATAAAGTGACAATTCGTCAATTTTTCTGTTCAATAAAATTTAGAGGCGACAAAATTGTCATGAAGGAAAATTCACAAATATGTCGGCTTGTCGCGACTATCTGACATTTTACTGAAAACTTTTTGAGCGACAGGTGACAGATGACAATGTGTCGTAAAAATCTTGTCAAATCTGCTTTATTGCTTCATTGGTCGTAATTACAGACTTTGAATTTTGAAGGTGTAATAAAGTGTTTATAGAAGGTTTATTACATAAAATGGTACCTACATCGAGCAGTAAGCGTAGTGATGATAAATTCTTGGAACGAATACAAACGAGGAGGCAACGACGATCATTAAATTTAAAAGCTGAATCAATTTCTCCTTCTCAATTATCTATCAAAACAAACAATCGAAGTTGCACTAATGATCGATTCATTCAAAATATTAACAAAGTAAAAACTTTGTATATATTTTTCTATTTTACCCTCATTGAGCTATATAAAACAAAAATAAATAAATATATGTCAAATGTCGACATAATTGTCATAAATAAATTTACTGTGATTTTTTGACACATTTCGAGTCACATTATAAGCGTTTTTAAATGACAAATGTGTCAACATTTAACCTGTCGATTTTGACATATTTGTCACTTTTATTATACAGCCTAAGCGCGACAATTCTACAATTTTGTTAATTTTTGACATATATGTCGAATTGTCAGCTTTATTAAACAGAGTCCTGTGTTACCTTGTTTTTGTGGCTTTTGAAATGAAGTGGATGCATACCTATACACGGGCTTATCTAGCGTTGCTTAACCTTGAAGATCGACCTGTCAGATCCATCTGCCAAGCCTGCCAACTATGACTGGACCAGATGCGACTGAATGCCAGTATTTTACATGGAACGTGCTTACTTACATCCATAATAACCCATTTACTAGTTAATACGATCCGTAGATCGACCTGCGTGTTTGTTATTATTTAGCCCCTAAAAAGATTTCGTAAATATTCGCAGGAAATTACTCTGCATCGTGCTTACGTAATGTACGTCTTACTTGTTTATTTGCGCATTGACAGTTTGTTTACGTCGCAGTCAGTCGTTTGTTTCGCATTAGCGTGGGTTTGAATATTTCTTGTTCAATCAAATAGATGTGTACCGACTATCTAAATATTATATTGAGCAAGGTGAAGGAGAAGTGCAAAATAGTCTTTAGGAAAAGTAGATTTTCTCGTAAATTAGGTTACTTCTACTAGACTGAAAATGAGTCTGCTCATTGTCAGTTTAGTAGAAAATTCACTTGGGTCAGATTCAGTCCAGTAGAAAACTGACTTGGGTCAGACTGAGCCCAGTAAAAAATTTACTGAGGTCAGAGTCAGGCCAGTAGAAAATTGACTTGAGTCAGACTTAGTCCAGTAGAAAATTTACTTGGGTCTGACTGAGCCCAGTAAAAAATTGACTTGGGTCAGACTTAGCCCAGTAGAAAATTTACTTGGGTCAGACTCAGTCCAGTAGAAAATGACACGTATCCGATTCTGTTCAGTAAAACATGTATTAGCTCAGACTCGATTCAGCAGAAAATTTTCAGTGGTTAGAGTCGGTCTTGTTGAAATGAGTATCCTAGCTATTTCCTTGTCGAAAATGGACCGCTATTTTTTAGATCGTTAACGGCATTGATTCGAACTGTAAACACGTTTCCGACAAAACGTTTCTGAGAAACGAGTTCCAGCAATTGAATCGCTCTAGAATCACTTAGCTGGTACGTCACATCGTGAATTATGTAGTGAGCCTTAATAAAAGTCAAATAAAGGTTAATCTTGAACATGGGTTTATTTATACTTCTGTAGAATTATGTTCTACTGAAATCGCCTCTATTTACCTAGGACATATTTAATCAAACTGAGTTAATATGACTGTCATGTTTTCTGTATCTATTTGAAATATTTTTGATTTGCATAGTAAAGAGCAATTCTTTTTCATCTCGACGAATGGTCTTCAGACAACGTTTCTTGTAACTTTAATATATTTTATTTTACGTGCTTTGAAGATACCGAAAGTGCTTATAGTTGTGGAAAACTTAAATATAATTGACATTGTCTAGACGGTCTTGTTATGAGAAATTCTAAATGTGGGTAGTTATGTGTGGGAAAATATTGCTTATTGGGAAATTGGCTGATTTATAGAACGGTTGGTGGTGGCGTTATACCTGCAGCTGCACAACTGAAGTTCTGGAGTCTAGACAAAGTAACATTCAATCAAAAAGTTCAGTAGAAAAGTTAAAATGATTAACTATGTGATATATCAGTAGCGCATGCGTTTTGGACTTTTTGACTATAGTTTTCGCTGATAAAATGTCATATTGTTTACAGACTTTGGTTACTCTTATCTCTAACTTTGTCAATAAAAAATGAAGAATGCTTGTGCTTTATAACATTGATCACACTGATATTATGAAGACGAAAGTTTGTGAGTGTGTGTGTTTCTGTTTGTTTCTTCGTCACGCTCAAACGGCTGGACGGATCTGATGCAAAATTGGCACAGAGATAGAGTATGGTCTGGAATAGCAGATTTATCGCGGGATGTTACTTTGGGATAATTTTTGACACAAACGAAGCCGCTGGCAGAAGCTAGTTGAATATAAAAGTGAAGATATTGTGACGCATGTTCCACGCATTGAATACAGATTTATTTTCGATTCGTTAGTCTTTGGAACTTTTCTTATTGAATCTGAATAAAACGCAATCAAGATAATATTATGTAGAACTTTTTCTGCTCAGGTATACATATCTATATATAAGCCACGTGCCAGAACTTTTGGTCTGAACAGTAGGTACTAAAATGTTGTGTTAAAAACAAGTTCCAGGTTAGGTAGATAGCATTGTTGCAATGAAAAAGGTTACAGCATTGAAGCAAAGTTAAAATAAGATTTATATTTACTTAAACCTGCTTGGATGAAACGCATGTTCCTAAAGGAGTTATGAATATAAATGTGGATGGATGGAGGGAGAGGAAAGACAACAGAAAAGATGGATGGACTGTTTGAGAGGTGATACGAAAGAAAAGGGGACTTTGATAGAGTGTCAGGGGACAGGGTGGTACGGAAGAAGAAAACGTGTTGCGCCGAGCCCAAGTAACATGGGACAAGGACAGAAAGATGATAAAGATTTACTTGAAACTGCTTTACCAATAGGTACTTTTCAAAAGTAGGAAAGGCAAGTCGAGAGATAAAAATAAGATTAATTTGAAAATTGTTCAGATAATTTTGTCATATTCCTTTTGTTCATTTCTTCCTTCACAAGGACAAGGTAATCTTATACTTAGAGAATGTTTATGTGTATAAAATAATCTAAATTTACATCTCTCAGAGGAAAACACGGTATTACAGAGTGTATTACTTTAAACTGACGAAAAATTTAGATATAAAACATTTGAGCATGACTGACGAGTGTAAACTTGATAGTAGAGCCTTTCCAATGTATTTTTTGTATAAATCCTTTAACATTTTGTACAATGTTATATTGCTGCCTGATACTCGAAATGTTTTTTTTTATTGAGGAATTTTTTGAGAAAATTAAATTGAATATTAGGTCTAATTGCCTACTAAAACTATATTCCGCAGACTAGAACTTACCCAAACCTAAGAAAAAACGACACAACTATGTATTTTCAGTGTCCGAAACAAGTTGTTTTAAGGCGAAGTTTAAATTAAAATAAGTAATCAAAGTTTTATCCTAAATGAAAAATAAAAATAAGTTTACTAATAATGTTCGTGCCACTTACCAGTGTAATGAAACTGAAAATCTTAATTCGAAAACACAACGTTTTCTATGAAAACAGTTCCATTTCTCAAAAAATTGCTAAGAATTGCAATTACCGTGAAATTTCATTGACTAAGTTTTAAGGGTCTGACTGAACACTTTTGAGCTTCGAACAGTGTTCCAAGAATCCTTGTGTGATTTCTCTTAGCTTAAAGTAATTTCAATAAATCATAAGGAGTTGTTTTTTATTTTTATTTTGCACGGTATGAAATGTAATGTAAGCTGTTCTAAATGGTTTTCTACATTCGGCTCAATTGAATTGACAGTCATAGCTTGTTTTTACCTGACAACGGTGGATTATGGTTTTGACTGGTATGGATGTATATTCATATGTACCCACCTTCAGTGTTTTATTCTATTTTGTTTGTTATTTATTTAATCTTCTATTTCATTTTATTATATAAGTCCTGTTTCCGTAAGTGTGTCCGTGGCATCAACAGTAGGCCCTATCAGAATATCAGCGCAGCGTTATTACATTTTTTGGATATCGCTGCACATGCTGAGATAGGAGCCTTTTTGGTCTCACACAAGGTTTTTTATTTTATTATTGTTTAAGTGTATGCTTATTTTCTCGTGTCTCCTGTGCGGGTCACAAATAAATATTTTGCTTTCTTTCTTTCTTTCTTTCTATGGTAACGTTAAACAGGGATTTTAAAATGAAGGTTTGCTACATCATATTTTTCTCGAGCGTACCGTCGAGATATATCCCGCAAAAGTCATGAAAACAATTTTTTTAATCGACAACGACACCCGGCAGCGGGGTCGCAGTCTTTGTTGATCGGTATATATGTATATGTATGCAAGTATCTATGCATGTATGTTAATTTTGTTTTCTCAGGCTCTGTCCCCCGTGGTCATATATGATTGTATGAAGTACAATAAAATATTTATTACATGTAAGTTATTTATTAAATACCCGATACATATCGAATAGTTCATACATAATAATTTCAGATGAGAACTAATTTTTATTATTGACATCAATCGAGGGTTTTATTTCATTGTCGTGATGTGGGCGAAAAAAGTGGTTTACTTCAAAAATACTTAAAAAGGAAAGGTAGAAAAACTCCAATAAAATATGAAAATGAATACTTACATAACCTTTACCTGTAGCTGAATATAAATAACTTCAAAAATATAATGTTAATGGAAAATCTATAGGGACTCATGAAACGTTCATATTTTCTTGTAATCCTTCATTTCTTTGATGTATGTGTTATTTTTCGATTCATCAAAGGCGCGAAATAACGTAGGTTGCATATGAAATAAGGTTTGAATATATTTTCGTTGGTTCTCGGTTAGTTAAGTTTCTTCTTACTCCAAAATATATAGACGGTCCTGAATAAATTAACTTGTTCAAAATTTTCGGGTTGTTATCAAATTAATACAAAGACCTTTATTCCGCTTCCTTGACTAAAATTATGTCTGTTATAATCAATATTGATTTTGTCAGCTTTTGATTTGATTAGAAGCTTCGTCACTGTAGTCAGTCCTCTTTGGACTTAGTTCTTAGAACTGTATGAATAAAAATTAATATCAAAAATTAGGTGCTTGACAAATTCATCATCATCATATCAGCCGAAAGACGTCCACTGCTGGACATAGGCCTCCCCCAAGCGTCGCCACATTGACCGGTCCCGTGCGTCTCGCAACCAGCGGATCCCCGCAACCTTCACGAGGTCATCGGTCCACCTGGTGGGAGGCCTTCCAACGCAACGTCTTCCGGTTCGCGGTCGCCACTCCAGAACCTTTCTGCCCCATCGGCCATCCGTTCTGCGAGCAATGTGCCCTGCCCACTGTCACTTAAGTTTGGCAATTCTTCGAGCTATGTCGGTAACATTGGTTCTCTTACGGATCTCTACATTTCTGATTCGATCACGCAAGGAAATGCCGAGCATAGCCCTCTCCATTGCCCTTTGAGTGACTGTAAGCTTTCTGATGAGGCCCATTGTAAGCGACCACGTCTCAGAGCCATATGTCATCACTGGCAACACACACTGGTCATAGACTTTTGTCCTGAGACACTGTGGTAAGTTGGACGAGAAGACACCGTGCAACTTCCCGAACGCTGCCCAGCCGAGTCGGATTCGACGGTTTATCTCTCTCTCGAAGTTGGCCCTACCCAACTGGATCGTTTGTCCCAGATAGACATAGTCGTCCACAACTTCGAGTGTAGAGTCTCCAACCTTGATAGGAGTGGGTGTAACATGGGCATTCAACATCACCTTGGTTTTGTCCATGTTCATTCTAAGACCCACTCTTTCGGAAGCTCTACTGAGGTCATCGAGCATTGTATTGAGGCTCTCCATGGTCTCAGCCATGACCACTATGTCGTCGGCAAACCGAAGATGACTGATGTACTCGCCATTAACATTGATGCCTAGGCCCCTCCAGTCCAGAACCTTGAATACATACTCCAGCGCAGCAGTGAACAGTTTCGGAGAAATGACATCTCCCTGTCTCACGCCACGCTGGAGAAATATTGGTTTCGAGGCTTGACAAATAAATATCAATAAAAACTCTTTTTTACGAAAAAATACTACCGACTTCCAAATAAGAAAACTACAAAATGAAAAATAACTCTATTTTTGGAAGTCGGTGTCTTTGGTAAGTATACATTTTTTGCTTTATGGACACCGACTTCCAAAAATTAAGGTATTCACTTTGTAGCTTTCTTATTTCGAAGTCGGTAGTATTTTTTTGTAAAAAAAAGTTTCTATTTTCTATTGTACCTACCTAACAGGCAAGTTGCTAAGTAAGGTACCTACCTATAATGCTAGAAAAGATTACCCGAATGTCATGAAACTGAAAATAACCGGTGAAATGATAGTGTACCAAGGTGAACTATACACTTTTGCGTATCCCTTTAGAACGTACTGGCGTGGTGTTATATCACTAAAGCTGTAATACAAGTAATTTCACTCCTATTTTTTTGTCTAATTTGACTGGACTATAGAGTCTTGTCCCCAGAAAATGTTCCCAATGCTGTGGCTTTGGTTTCCCGCGTGAAAATCGAAAGCTTTGCGAAGGGAGCGTACTCCCAGAATAATAGTATATTATGCAACTAGTGAATAAAAGACGGATTTAAAGCGAGGGCCATAGATGAATCAAGAGCAAGTGAAGGATTCTAACGACTGAATCACAACCGTAGGGAGTGATTCATGATGATTGAATCACGAGCATAGCGAGTGATTCAAGTGTTAGAATCATGAGCGACGCGAGTGATTCATGGCCCTCGATATAAAGCCGTTTTATTCAAGAGTTGCATACTATATTTTATACCATGACTTCGAGAAAAAGAAAGGTTTAAGCGAAAAGCACAAGGAATATTACGAGCCATAAATAAATAAATGGTATATTACCTTCAAAATTTACAAAAAATATGAAACCCTGACCCCTGAGCTAGGTAACAGCACCTGTGTTTCAGAGGCCGGTGACCACCTCCGTTACGTTACATAATTATAATTAATTAAATACTATTGCAATTAATATTAGAATTACAATCCAAACAAGTATTCAATAAATACCTTAGACTAAAATCAAAATCATTATTAAAATCCTAAATAACAAACTCAAAATTAAAATCGAAGAAGGAGTTTGTGTATCGAGTATTTTTTGCGCAAGGAGGCGCAAGGAGGTTACATAGCATTGAGATGGACGTCTATACGTACATTGGTGTGTTCCAAATTCAAACACCAAAACAGTGATTAAAAGTGCTTTTTATTCACTGTTTTCAGTGAATAAAATAAGCTTTTTAGAGGGGGAATGGTATAAAAAGTATTTTATGTCCTTCTCCAAGGTCGATCTATATAAAATTTATCAAAATTGGTTAAGCAGTTTAGGCGTAGCAAACAGAAAGATAGACAAAGTTACTGTCACATTTATAATACATATTAGTACTAATGGATGTTTTTACGACTATGGCCGATGGCTTTGCTAGAAGTCATAACGCCCAATGTTTGCAATATTATTTAAAAATAATTGAGATGGGCTTGCTCTTGACTCTAGTCTAGGTCAGAGGTGACAGAGACAAATTGAACCTGAGAAGAAGTTTGTTCACTTTAATTTTGAAGAGATTGGGTTGAATGCGTTCGGATACATAGATGCAGGCAAAGAGTTTCACTTCTTTGCTGTGCGCATTATGAAGGATGTTTGGAAGCACTTGGTGCGAATTGGTGGAATGGCAACCAGGTAAGGATGGAAATGAATTGGTCCACTAAATCTATCTATCTAAAAATACACTATAGGTTATATTCAAACTATGTCAGCTATATCAATATCTAAAAAAGCAAATGTAACGGACGGTAAAAACAATTATTATTAATATTAAATTTATATTTTGACTTTCAATAACGTCGATTAATAGCCTAGTTTAAATAAAGAATGTTTGTCATGTCTTGTCCTGTATTTTGAAGATATTTTATTGTAAAATGTCTATGTGTGTGTTTGTGTTTTATTGTAATTGTGTTTGTTGCCTTATGTTTTAAATAAACGATATATTATAAACGACAACCTCCCATTTTAATGGAGATTATTTTAGAGCCGATAATATAAAATATCGCAAAAGGAATATTAATAGGAATGGCTATGGAACGTATTGCCTTTAAAATAGTTCCTTAAATTTTATACATATCCGCTAACTATAAAACTATAAAATATAACTATAAAATAATGGTTTTACATATTAAAAGCGTCCCGGGTATCAAAAGAAAATCGCTCGACTCATCGCATCAACTGGAATGCTTTTCATAATCTCCACAGACCTCCGAACTGACTACAGATGCCACTGCTAATAATATTCGTGGCTACTCAATAGCTAAATCTATGATAAACAGAGACAGCACTACATGCGTCTGACGTCACCGGCAACTATACCATAGTGACTTCACGGCATCCAGAGGATCTCGAGTATAGACAAAAGAAATTCAATCAACGAAAGCGTCGCGACAGCGATTGTATTAATGTCAAAAATGTGCTTATAACCGACACCGATGCCGAACACCGGCGAACACAAACAAAAAGAGGCAAACACAGACAAACCCCCATCCACACGTTCGTCTTTGCTGTTTGCCATAGTTCGCCAAGCGTGTGGAGGCGGCTTAAAGTGTAGCACACCGTGACGTCACACCATATTTCAACGCACTGTATCGTCGTAATTTTTTGTTTACGTGGCAAAAGAAAAAAGACGTGACCAATATTTTTAGGTTATCTAACTGACGGACTAAATTCGTCAACTACCCTATTATCACAGGTCGTCAATTTCTATGAGTAAACGGTGAGACACTCACTGACAAGCTTTGTATGGATATCTAGAACAATGCCGTCTCTAACAATGGCTACCGAAGCGTTTCATTACTCTGTGATTAACCCAATATCGGAAATATGTCATGGAATATTTAATTAATACTTGCTATATTTATTTCTGTAAAGCAATGTTTCGATATATTTTTATTAATTGTTATCAATATGAGGAAACAATGCAAATCTCTTTCCATTATTTTTATGTATGCAATACGGACATGAATTCATTGACGCAGTAAAACTTTTCCAGTAAAAATATTTACGCTAAATGTTAACTAATATTTTATAGAGGTAAGTTTTTCATTTGTTTGTAGGTGGTGAATTCTGGATAGAATACTAGGTCACGGGGTCCCAACGCTAAGAAAGAAAATTTGGGTCAAATAAATAACACCAGATGGCGCGACATGCAATGATTTGTTTTTTAATTGAGTGTAAAATTAGCATTTTCTGGAATTGATCATAAAAATTGTACGTTATTGTTTAATCAACGCTCCTAAGCACAAAATTATGGAATATTGCGCTCTTAATTCACATTTCAAAGATTATTTGAAGCGATCATTTAAAATTGATTCCAAGAGATGGTACAGTGAAACTGTAAACGTGCAAATAATACTATAAATCTTATCGTCTCTGTATTTCAAGAAATAAGTAGTCACGAACCGTGTACTCGTAAACCCTTTTACCTGCAAGTCGCTGCTAACACCGTATAATAATATAGCCGCGGAAAGAAACCGAACACCATCGAATTACTTTTATTAAGGACGCTGTTACATTTTCGACGAACTCAAATTTAGGTATCTAGTCGCACACAGCAACATTACGCGTACGCACACATTGAAACTACTGAGCGCTCGATTTTATACATCACGGAAATAATCTTGGTCCTTGATATTATTTTTTAATTTTATTGAAGTTGATTCAGGAAGGTTATTTGGCACTTTGAAAATGCATTTGATAACTGTTACGAACCGTCGTCGTAAAAAGTAGGTTATTATTTTCAACCGACTTCAAAAAAAGCCTTTGTTCGCATAAGGGCAGATTCTCATAAAGACAGATTAGCAGAAGGACAGATTCTCATAAGGACATTTTCGCATAAAGATGGAAAAGGTACAGTTCCACACACTACTTTAGGCCAATAACAGTCTCACCGCTACGCATATATACAGTTTTCCAAAGCAGCAGGCCATATCGCCAGGTGGTGAGAGTATTAATAAGAATTGTACGGTCCACCCGTACAATTCATAACTTTTACGTTCAATAAGCAGTTTTGTAACGCGTGCGCAATTTACCTCACTTCTCGTTCGGTCGTCGCCGCGTATACTCAGTATCATAATATCGAAGCAGTTCGATTCAGTTCGGTTTGACAAAAGTATTTTGTTAATGAATTGAATATACCTAGTACCTACATTAACATTATTTTATTTTGGTTTAATTTGTAAAGTAAAAAATTAATTAAATATAATATATATTATTTTCAACTTAACTGTACTTTGTCTTGATGCGAAACTGTCCTTATGAGAATCTGTCCTTCTGCTAATCTGTCTTTATGAGAATCTGTCCTTTTGAGAACAAAGGTTCGATATAAAAATGACATGCATAACGAAAATTTGTCTAATTTTTTTCGGCGCCATCTTGTATTTTGGTTTTGACCCCATATTCGATATAAGCGACCCCAAAAACCATGACAAGGACACCCGTGACGAAAACATGTCAAATTTTAGTCGGCGCCATCTTGTATTTTGGTTTTGATCCCAAATTCGATATACGCGACCCCAAAATCCATGAAAATGAGACCCATGTCGAAAAGCGGCCAAATTTTAGTCGGCGCCATCTTGTATTTTGGTTTTGACCCCATATTCGATATAAGCGACCCCAAAAACTATGACAATGACACCCATGACGAAAAGATGACAAATTTTAGCCGGCGCCATCTTGTATTTTGGTTTTGACCCCATATTCGATACAAGCGACCCCAAAAACCATGAAAATGACACCCATGTCGAAAAGCAGGCAAATTTTAGTCGGCGCCATCTTGTATTTTGGTTTTGACCCCGTAATCGATAAAAACGACCCCAATAACCATGAAAATGACTCCCATGTCGAAAAGCGGCCAAATTTTCGTCGGCGCCATTTTGTATTTTGGTTTTGGCCCCGTATTTGTCATACATACATACATACAAACCGGTTAAAATCATAAATGTCCTCCCACCCATTCACTTCTAAACTTTCCCGTCGTCAGCTTAACCTTACCCATCCAAATCCTAAACTTACTCAGAGCTGTTTAAACCCACCCATCCATTTCTCAACCTTGTCAACAACTGCTTAACACCAACTATTCAAATCCCGATCTTACCCAAAATAATTTCTAAATCACATTCTAATAATAATAGGAAACTCAAAAATACGGCATACGTCCGATAAAATATCAACTCCTTTCGATCACGACGAGGACGGTACTCACACGCATGCACACTACAATCTTTCTATTACTTTTATCGTATTTATTTCCTGCGAGAAAGCGATACGCCCGTCCTTCCACGATCGCTTCTGAGCGCGGAATGATGAGCGGCGGGTACAAAATGTATGAAGACGTCGGCAAGTGATTTTATTTTAGCTAATAATTAAAAAATGTAATTTTTTTGGTGAAAAATAATTAGCTGAACCTGTAAAGAAAGAAAGAAAAGATGAAAGAAAATGAGTTTAAAGGACTATATATACCGCAATTTTTTATAATTTTGAAGATAAAATATGCTGTAAATTTACCTAAACTGGAACCTATTCGGACCCTACTTTTTTTAATTTTTTGCGATTATTGTGATGGGCAAAACGTATTTGTGCGAAAATTTTGTATGATGTCATACAATTTTTCAGATGCATAACTGGAGCTGAATATATTATCTTTAAATTAAGACCATGATATTATCTTCACATCGGTGATTGCTTATACATTAAAATGGTACCTCAAAAGTACTGTTATTTGTAGAAAAATGTAATAGCGTCCTTAAGTAGTCCGTATACCTAGTCCGTCAAAAAACGTTAGTTACGTCAGCACCGTTTCTTTGTATGGGATGAGGCATCTGTATGCTAGTATTATATTATCTGTGGCTAGGTATACTATTGCTAAGTTTACTTTTATTCCATAAAATACGAGGTAACTGTGGTCACCACAGATTTAGAGCAGCGGAACCGAAGCCACGGCAGATCATCTAATTACGAAGAAAATATTATAAAATTTTGAAGACATACATACAGTAGGAGCCTTCACATTATATTGGATACACAAAAAAATACATAAACTGAGCCCCTTTTGCCAGAGGGGTAGGCAGACACAATAAATTCAATGAGAAATCAACAATTTGGCGTGAAATAACTTTGTATATTACGAAAGTTTGGGGTCTCACTATACAATGTCCAATCTGAACAACGTTTCCTTGCCAGCCCCAAGGAAGTCAAAATTTATCCTATTCAAATACATCTACGATAAAATCCGGGTACCAGCAAGATCTATTTGAAAATTATAAATGTGAAAGTAATTCTGTCTGTCTGTTTGATTGTTACGTTTTGTTAGAATAAACCAATTTGATGATTTTTGGTATAGGAGTTGTATAGTTTTTCATCCGGGATATATACGCTCCTTTGCAATAACTTTTTTCTTTTACGCAGGTATGTATTTATTTAAACTTCATGCACAAAGGTACATAGGCGGACTTAATGCCTTAGGCATTCTCTACCAGTCAACCATGGGTGGTGAAGAGATAACATGGCAGGTGCATTGTTTAATAATAAAAATAAAACCAGTTATTATATAAAATACTAATATA
This sequence comes from Orthosia gothica, assembly GCA_949775005.1. Lineage (NCBI taxonomy): Eukaryota > Metazoa > Arthropoda > Insecta > Lepidoptera > Noctuidae > Orthosia > Orthosia gothica. Next base: position 15,196,390 of record OX459046.1, on the reverse strand, counting down.
GACACAGGACAGGTCAGGGACCGGGGACTATTGGCATAGTTGCTGTCAAAAGATACACATAAAAATCAATTGCTGTTTGTTAGTCTCGCTAAAACTCAAAAACGGCTGGACCGATTTGAATAATTCTTTTTTAAGGTTTCGTACCCGAAGGATCCAAACGGAACCCTAGTGCTGTCACTCACGTGTCCGTCTGTCTGTCCGTCGTCTGTCACACGGGCTTTGCAGCCAAACGGTTGGTGTTACAGTCTTCAAATTTTCACAGTATAAGCATCTTATTGACCGAAACGTATAAAATTTTAAAAAGAATACGTTTGTGGCGGCACCAACACCACCACTTACGAACTAATTACATGACGTCACACAAATCCTGCACCGGCCAAGCAAAGTTTTCGGCGCGATTTGAACACATACAACAGTCCGACAATAACCGTTGGGCAGTTGCTCGGACCAGACACAACACCCGTCTGGTCGGAGGAGCCTCCTTTTTCTATGGAGGTTTGTGGGACTTTACACCTTGTTCCGCATACCCAAAAGTTTTTAGGGGGGGCTCCCATACAGCTAAAGGGGGAGGCCTGAAAAAAAATTATTTACCCCATCAAGTGGGGTCACGTTGTTTAGAGCTTGTTGAATAAATAAAAACTGTACTTTTGTTTGAAAAAAAAATGGAAAACAAATGAATGAGAAGCCACCAAAGTCTGCTATTTCTACAAAATTTTGTTCCGAAGATTTTTTTATCTTCCAATTGAGCTATGAACTTAAAATGTGGTGATAATGTTTATTATTACAGATATTTTACTACAAAATTGCAATATATTGATAAACAAGTAGTAAAAACAAGCACAAGCCTGACCTGAAAATAGACAACTTTTTAATTCATTTTAAAGTTTTTCTGACTCGATATTCGTTTTCCTATTTCTGTTTTTTTTCTAGACTAAACTATATGGTTTAATTTTTTTTAAGTTTATCCTTAAATCCATCAGACCTAGATCATTTGCATCATAACATTTTACGGTCTTACAACACCTATTATTAATATTTATATTAATAGGTCTACGGTGCTACGTCTGATATGTGGTAAATTGTGGGATGTTTATAATAGTATAAATAACGCTGATAGTTCTATGAATCACTTGGTTTTATTAGTTTAAAAGTGATGTAACCGCAATATAAGATTACTTACCTATATTGAGTTTGCAATCCAAATATTTCTCTATACAGTTCCCGTCAAACTTCTTGGCCACCCTGAAGTTGGCTAAAATGTCTGCGTAGTAGTAAATCGCATACAAAAATAGCACAGATCCGTGCCTTGCGTCCAGAAAGTCAACTTCAGGGCGGCCAAAATGTTTGGCGAGAACTGTAAGAGTGTTGATTCTGTAACATATTCTTCAAGATTATCCTGCCCTTGTATGGCAAAAATCTTTATCTCAAAAAACTAAATTTGCTTAGCCCACAATCTGTAGTTTGGCCTAAGCACTATCACTTCTCATGCAAAGAAGGCAAATACGCTCCCTCTAGACGGGTTAGCGAACTTTTAAAACACAATGTTTAAACGAATACAGTAAACGAATTAGACAACGTTCTGTTGAACATTCAAGCCAACTACAAGTGGTCTTAACAAGCGGAATCGTTACAATGCCCTTTCAACTCCCACCGCAACAAAACGAGGCAACTGGGTATAAACGGACATTTGTAGCCCGTTAACAAGACGTTGTAGCCGGAGAGGAAAGACACAGTAAAGAACTTTTCACAACACCAGGGGGTGACCATATGACTATATGACTTGAATACATCTGTCCCTTACACACACTCAAAATAACCTTACTCTAAGAGCTTATGGTCACCCCCCTCTGCAATGTCCAATAAGTGCATATCATGCAATCTCAACGTAAAGTAAAACAAAACTCGCAAGGGAGATAAAGTTGTATGAAACTCCCAAGGGAGTAAAGTGATTTGAATTTGGAACGTCAAATTCGTGGTGTGGTGCGTCAAAACTCTAAAGGTGGGAACAAATTATCGGACGCGGCTGACGGACGATATATATAGAGTATCTGCGTAATGAATGTACTTAATAAATTCGTTAAGTTATTAATAAATCTACTACCGGAAAAATCAAAACAGAAAATATATAAATCTATAACTTTTTAATTCAATATAGAACAACAAAAATAGGAGTCAAGCCTGTATCGGAATCCGTCCTTTTAGTTTATTTCCAACATTTAACAGAAACTCGAAAGTCAAGCAGCCTATGGTGTATTTATTAAATGCTCAGATCTACAATAAGCATCAAACACAATATTGAAATCAATTCACACAGCAGCTTTTTAGTGTCTCGCAGAAGGTGTGAAAAGTAAAGTATGCTCCTCTAGTACAAAACCTGTCTTCGCCTTGAACAGCTTGGACCCCTCGCTTCACTCAGTCACTCACTCTAAATAACTCTCTCGTTACGCTTAGGGTTCAATATGCCGCCCGTGACGTAAGACAGTGCTTTATCCCCTTGGTGCATAACCTACTATAAAAAAAAAACTCAATACTTAAAACAAACAGAGGTAGCACTAGGTACATATTTTAGAAAAGAAGAAATATATATGACGTATTTCACATTGGGCAATATAATGTTCAATATCTAACTAAAAAAAACAAAAAGGTTAGATATATTTTTATCATGTTATTAAACTCTCTACTGATTTTAATCAATTTTTTGCTTTTGACGTCCAAAATAAAATAAAAGTCCTAACACTAGTACCTACTAATCCGTAGGTGCCAAATGTGTAATTATTCATAATTATTTATTGCCAATACAGTACAATCTCAACTTAATAACAAACAAAGATTACTTATGGCGTATACCAGATTTGAGATACAGCAAATGTTAAGCAGTGTGCAGTGTATTTTCATCATCATATCAGCCGAAAGACGTCCACTGCTGGACATAGGCCTCCCCCAAGCGTCGCCACATTGACCGGTCCCGTGCGTCTCGTAACCAGCAACCATCACCAGGTCATCGGTCCACATGGTGGGAGGTTTTCCAACAAAACGTCTTCCGGTTCGCGGTCGCCATTCCAGAACCTTTCTGCCCCATCGGCCATCCGTTCTGCGAGCAATGTGCCCTGTCCACTGCCACTTAAGTTTGGCAATTCTTCGGGTTATGTGGGTAACCCTGGTTCTCTTGCGGATCTCTACATTTCTAATTCGATCACGCAAGGAAACTCCGAGCATAGCCCTCTCCATTGCTCTTTGAGTGACTGTAAGCTTTCTGATAAGGCCCATTGTAAGCGACCACGTCTCAGTGACACGTCAGTGTGTTTTGCGTGACGTTATAGAATAACTTCAAATGCATGTAACTTCTTAATTTTACCACCAGTTCTATTTATTTTTTAACAATTGTATTATTTTAGTAACATTTTTAAAACAAGTCTCCCTTCATGTATATTTTTACCAAAAAGGAGGAGGTTCTATATTCGACTTTATGTATGTTTTTTTTTGTGTATGTTCACCGATATCGCCGTCAATTGTGGACCGATTTTTAATATTATTTTTTGTTTGAAAGAGTATGCTCCGAAATTGGGTTTAGTTTGGTGAAGATCTGATGAAGAACTTATAGATATACAACAGAACTCTTCAATAAATCTCTCGGGATTGCTGCAATCGCATGTATGTTTATTGTTTATACCGTTTCATAACGTATATATGTAGTGTAATTATACATATTATGACGATTACAACTCTTTCAACTTTTTAAATCGTTATATCTCAAAAACAGTAGCTCTTAGGAAAAAGTATTAAAGCATTTTTTATAGATAATTATCTGATCTACAATTTTTGTCGAGGCTAATTTTATGATAAAACTTACCGTTTTGCTGAAAAAAACGAAATATGTACCTGCTTTTGTGACCTTTGACCCCGTATATTGTTTTTTGCAGGTGTCGGTTCGATGAGGACTTTTTAGATTTCATTTATGATGGTGTTTTGAACAATCCTACCAATTTTCTGCTGGGTGCGAATTTTTGTACTCTCGGATGTCTAAATTGACCGGTCTACTTATCAATACAATAGTTAAATTATTCAGTTTTATTAACTATGTTGAGGATATGAATAAAATCTGACTCGCTTGGATTTTACTAGATTTAATTAAGATTATTTCAGTAACAAATATACTTCTAAAAATAGATCGCACTGTGTGGTACGTCTGCTGATGACCACATCTGTTGGCGAGTCGGCGAGTAGTGGTGGAGGGCGGTGGCGCGGCCATTGTCTCGATCAGCTGTGTGACCCTTCCACCCGCGCGTCCCCCTCCGCTGCTGGTACACGCATATGATGCGTGAACAAACTACACTGAGAAAATCTCTCAATGACTTGAGCAGTGTTATTTGCTAAACGTTAAATACATTTTTATACACAAGTTTGTGGGATGTTCGTTTATCGCCATCTTATTCTAAGCTGGATATTTGGAATGGTTTTGAAAAGCCTTTTCCTAAATTTAAGCCTCTTCTGGGAATTTCTATTCAGTATTTTTTAATAAAAACATAGTGTGGGATGAAATCACAGTGGAAGTAATCTTTAGTATCTACGGAATAAAATAGAACTGCTTTTTCGTAGAAAAATATGGGAATAAAATTGGAATGACAAAATAATTATTCGAATTTATGTTGGGAATGTGGGTAGGATGTGCTTCTAAAAAAAAGAGTGGGAGGTTTTCAATTCGTCATGTATATTTTTATGTATGCCCACGCATAACTTTTTATACAGTGGTTCGAATACAAAAAATCTTTTTTTATTGTATAGATATACCTCAAAGAAGGTCCCATTTAAATAACAAAAAGGATTTATCGATGATTTTTCCACTGTATTTTCAATTGTGAACCGTTTCTGTTGATAAAATTCAACAGTAGTTGGACCCAACAAAGAAACATGCAAATTAATTACCCAAACTGTAGAATTATTGTAGCTAGGTTGATATTCGTTGATGGTTTGTTTGGCGCCATCTCAAAAACCTAATTATTTTTTTGCATTTCAGTTCCTTATTTCGGTGGTTAATTTTTTCGTTAAAAAGGTTTTTATTTCATTAAACTGTCAGTCTACTAATAGTTATTTATGCAACTGTTGTATAATAAGGGGTATTAAAACACGAATGTGGGTTTATCATCACACTAGGCGAAGCCGAGTGTGATAATAGTATCACAGAGTGTTTTAATACCTAATTATAACAGTTGCATACAAGACTTTATCTACACCCATGATATGAATCCTCTATAACGGTTCTGAAACCATAGGGTATTAATACTTAGCGTACTTTTCAGCATTGAATAGAAGGTCCATAGGAATGAAGATTTGAATTTTTCTGATAATTCTTGAAAATATACTAATAGCACATCTTCAGAAAATGATGTACTACTCTTTGATATTTTCCAATTCATGACATTTTGGTACGTCTTTTCATAATGTTTTCTCGACTTTTCTGCTAATAATTGGTTAGAAATATCCTTTGCTGCATTAGAAATATCTGGTAGTGTGTTATCAAAGCTTGGTTTACTATTTTTTGTAAACATCAAAATATGGGTGTAGATAAAAGTATATATCTAGACACTGGTGACAAGGTAACTAGGTACCTATAGTTTTTTATCTGTGTTTTACCTATATATTATAAACCAATAGTCTTCTATGTAGTAGTTGGCTCATTGCCGTAACTTCAAACGGTATTTTGTATTCTGACTTGATAAAGGAAAATAATGCGAAAAATGACAACGGTATCTACCAGGCCCCTCAGAAAGTATTGCGAAAAAAAGTTTTTATATATGGGAGACTGGCCAGTTATAATGTTTTTCGAAAATATGATTATTTATAAGTAAAAATAAGTAAGTTCCAATTTCAAAATTTCCCTCCACATTTTTTGCGAGTTAATTCAAAGTATTGTGTCTCACCACAAAATAGTAAGTATACAGAAGGGCCACTCCCGCCGTTTAGAAAATTGACAGCTAAACTTGACAGATTCACTAGGGTTACTACTATATTGATTCCGAATTAAAAAAAAGAGTAGGTTGCCCAAGTTACAAACATAAATACATAGATTCGTCTAAACATACATCATATCATGCTTACATGCCTTAGAGAGTAGACAGGGCATCAAACATCCATTTAATATCACGAAACATTTAATATTACGCCACATACGATGAATATTGGAGAGTAAAAAGTCGTAGTATAATAATAGTGTAATAATGATCCCACTTAAAAAAATAAATTGTAAAGAGCTCCACGCTCGACAAAAATATAAATGTGAAAAACAGGTACCTAATAAAATCAAAAGACCAAAGATTAGAAGAAGAAAATTATGCTGTGCAGTCGGAGGAAACATATTTGTAAGCTGTATGACTTGAACCTTATTATTATGACAAGTTCCCAATTTCATCTATGGACTTAAAATAATTTATTATAATCCTAGATAATGAATTTCTAATTTGTCATCTTGAAAGATTAATGTGACCTTTATAACTTAAAAATAATTGAAAGAAAGAATTAAAAACAAAAAAGTAAATTCGGTCTGTAACAAATAATAAAGGTAACCCATCCAATGCAACCAATCTCGTTTCAGTACTTAATGTATGAATGACGTGACAAACGCCTGCACAAAGCAATCATGACAGCCGCGACTGAGCTCGGTCCATTATTGCCCAATATTCCCTGTAAAACCGAAATGTCAAAGTGAGAGTGGCCCCTCTGTCTGCGGCGCGCCGCCGCTTACGTACTTTGTGGTCTCACTGAAATATGGATCTGCGCCGGGAACATTTTAGAGCTATGATTTTATACGATTTCAAGTGTCGCCTGAAACCGGATGAATCGTACGATAGACTTCAAATGGCATTCATGGATGAAGGCCCTTCCAAGGCAACCGTGTATCGTTGGTATAACGAATTCAAGCGCGGTCGACCAACTTTGGGGGATGACGAAAGAAGCGGTCGCCCTTTGACGGCTGTTACCGAAGAAAACGTGCTAGCAGTGAAAAATTTAATCCAAGACAATAGGCGAATTACATATCAGGAGATTCAACACATATTGAAGATTGGATCGGGAAGCGTTCACGAGATTCTACACAGCCATCTTCGCGTGAGGAGGATAGTATCACGCTGGGTGCCGCACAACCTCACCGATGCTCAGAAGCAGGCCCGGGTGGAATGGTGCTGTGATATGCTTAACAAATTTGAAGCAGGCTCGTCTCGGCGTGTTTACGACATCGTTACAGGTGATGAGTCCTGGATTTATCAATACGACCCAGAAACCAAGCGCCAGTCGACTGTTTGGGTGTTTCAAAATGAGCCAACGCCTACCAAAGTGAAGCGATCTAGAAGCGGGGGTAAGATTTTGATCGCTAGCTTTTTTAATTTGACTGGCCACTTGGTATCAATTCCCTTACGGGATCAAAGAAGCATTAATGCCGAATGGTATACTACCAAATGTTTGCCAGAAGTTTTCTCTGTTATAAGCAACAAGCGACCAAACACAGGGCTCCGCGGGCTACTGCTCCACCACGACAATGCACCTGCGCACACCGCACTCAAAACGAGGGACTTCCTGGACAGCACGCCAGTCAAACTCCTGGGTCACCCTCCTTACAGCCCTGATCTAGCACCGTGTGACTTCTTTTTATTCCCAAAAATAAAAAATCAGCTCAAAGGGATACAATTTTCGTCGCCGGAAGATGCGCTGGCTGCGTTCGAGCAGGCTGTAAACGAGGTGTCTGCGGCGGACTGGAAAAAGTGTTTTAAAAACTGGTTTAGGCGCATGAATCTTTGTATAGAGGCTGGTGGAAAGTACTTTGAAAAGATTTAATAAAAATATATGTACGTATAGAACAATTTTTTTTAGTTTCGCAAAACTTTCTGAGTGTCCCACGTATATCGGCAGGTTCACAAACGACTCTGAGTGACAAACGACACCTACTTTCCCTGTGACCCAATTTCATCCCTACAAGGTATACAATAACAGGGTGTGAACTTAATTGGTGATCGATGTTTTTACCCGACTGCCGAAGTTATGTGTTTATCAGTCTATGTATGTATGGTTGTTTGTTCCTATGTGGCGTTCTAGAGACCAAACGCGTTGGCTGATTTTGATGATTCTTACGTCAATCCATCCGTCTTAACCCTGCGAGTGTCACTGGCTACATTAAAATTGGAAAATAAAAAAATGGCTGATCGCAAAAACCCATCGTGTGGGGTATCAAAATAAAGGATTTTCAGAAGAGATTTCAAAAATATATAACACTTATATGTTGAAATGTACCTAATTCTAAAAAAATAATAACTAAATAGTAAGAAATAAAACAAAAGTTAATTAAAAAAAAACAAAAAACCCGAATGCATAAAAAACGAACTAAAAAGAAGTTATTAAGAAGAAAATCATGCTTTGCAGTCGGAAGATACATCTAGTTTTGGTCAGCCAGCTCGCGAATATGTATCCTCCGACTGCATAGCATGATTTTCTACTTGTTTACGTCTTTTTAGCTCTCTTTTTAAGCAGTCGGTTTTTTTATTTATTTTTATTTTATGTGTTACATGATTGGCTCTTGTGATACAGGATTTCCTAGTACAAGAGCCAGGGCTACACTGATATTTGTTGTCACGAAGTGTGTTAAATAAACCAACCTTATCAGCCTTTTTACCGCTCTCATAAGCCTCCTCTCTTTGAGAGGGAATAGGCCTTGACCACCACGCGGTCCCAGTGCTGGTTGGTGAACGTCACAATTCTTGAATTTTTGGTTCTAGGACATGCCGGTTTCCTCACGATGTTGTCCTTCACTGTTTTTAGAGCAGTGGTGATGGAATAATTTACTCAGACTGATATGCTTGCCTAGGTTCGAACCCACGGGCTACGACACATAGGTAAGTCGGGGCCGTTACCACTGGGACATCACTGCTCAGACTAATAACAGGGTGTGAACTTAATCTTATCGATTGTTACAGGTGTGCACAATAGGGGTGTTGGCCAACACAATGAACATAGCTGTCCTGACTAGGAGAGACATGGCAGCTGCTCCGATCAACAGGCTTCTGAAGTGGCTGGCCGTGGCCGATGTCTTCGTCATGATTGAATACGTGCCCTTTGTTATTTATCGGCATTTGGTGAGTTAATTTTACTTTATCTTCACTTATCTATACCTACCAATATTATGAAGAGGAAAGATTTGTATTTTTGTATGTAACGAATAAACTTAAAAACTACTGGACAGATTTCAAAAATTCTCCCTTGGGAAGCTACACTATCCCCGGGTGACATAGGCTACTTTTTATCTCTCTTTTCCCAAGGGAACGGGAACTACATGGGTGAAACGAAGCGTCCGCTAGTAATATTATAAAGTAGCAATATTTGTTTGTGGGTTTGTTTGTAATGGATAAACTCAAAAACTGCTTAACCGGTTTTGAAAATTCTTTCACCAGTAGAAAGCTACATTCTTTCTGAGTAACATAGGCTATTTTTATCCCGGCTCCTATAGGGTGCGCCACGGAAGCGAATCCGCCGGAAAAAGTTGGTATAAAATGAAAAGAAATAAAAATAATTTATTTGTCACAGACTTCTGCTTAATAATGATTAACTTACGAAGGTCATAGATGCTTTTGCTTAGTGACAGTATGTATTATTATTAGACAGTATTCCCGGATTTCTACATAAATAATTCTACGTGAAAAATATTTGTCAAGTATTACTTTAGCCTGAAAATTCATAGTCAATAATAAATGTGCCGTAGTACCAATAGTTCAAGAAGAATTTTATTGGTTTGCAGTGTTTTGTTTGAACCGACTTCAAAAAGGAGCAGGTTCTCAATTCAACTGTATTTTTTTAGGGTTCCGTACCCGAAGAGTCCAAACGTCCTATTTCTGTCACTCACGTGTCTGTCTGTCTGTCCGTCGTCTGTCACAAAATTTTGGTAGCGAAGAATTTTTAATTTCCCATTGACCTACGATTTTGGTAACAAATACAAATATCTGATTTTTTCTTTGGTGCGGATTGCTAAATGTGCGAAGTCCGACATGCACTTGGCCGGTTTTTTTTATGTGTATTATCTCACAACACTTTACTAGTTGATCCGATTTTAGTGATATTTTTTTTATTTGCAAGCTTTGCAGCTTCTCATGTGGTCCCATTTAAATTTCGTGAAGATCTGATGAAGGATTTCGGAGATATACAACAGAAACCTTCAGTATACATCGAAAAATCTCTCGGGATTGCTGATTGTTTATTGTTTACGCGATTTCATAACATGACATCACACAGTACGCTCTAGTTCACACTGATACAGTTATGTTCAAGTTTTATGTTATTCAGGTAATCTATTCTGGCATAACTATGTGCATTATAGTTACCTTAATATAGAACTTGTGCATTATGTACCACAGCTAAAAAGTGAAAATACAAACATTTTTACAAAAAAATACAACCAACTTCAATTTTGGAAGTCGGTGTCAAAAAACTAAGAAACAAAAACAGGGACATCGACTTTTGATTGGAAATAGGTTGTAGTTTTTAGTAAAACGTTTTTATTTCTAGAGCTTGATTGCGTAACGACCGAGCCCTCTCAACTGTTTTTATATCGTAAATAAGTTAATCGACCGTCAATCGATTTTGCGCTGTTTTAAAAGCCGTGCATACCTATTCACGACTATCACACGGTAAAATGAAAGCGATTATGGTGTGCAATTAAGCTGCTAATGTCCTAAAAGCAACTATAATTGAAATTAGCTTCTAACAGCAGCTTATCCCAAGGGAACGCGTTGAAAGGGATCCCGGGATGAAAAATATCTAGGTTTAGCGGTTTTCGCATGAAATCGTTACATACAGACATACAGAGATATGCCTGCTTTTATAATATTATACTCCATTTTAAATAACATTAGACATGTTTCCAAATCTTTTTACAGTCCGTTCAACCGATTTTGAGTTCTATACCGTAAACATAAGGATGACATAAAAAGCATAAACCTGTTACCAAATCCAACTGTTTACTAACAACTACTACAGCTACCATTTGTCGTTTCACCAACGCAATAGAAGTCAAAATCGGTTGAACGGGCTGTACATGGGCTAATTTGAACGTCTAATGTTATCGCAAGTGGAGTTCCCACCTAAATGTGGAATGGATTAAATACATAGTACCGGACTATGTTTTACCTGATTCGTTCTTCTTGTTGATATACAAACTACTATCAAATCTATTTTCGTCTCCAAGCAATATTGCCGTGTTCATTTTTATTAACTTTGTGGCGATAGTTCCATGTATGGTTTTATATAGAGCAATGGACTGAGCGTTCGCTATCACACTGTGAAGTAACTACAGTCAGAAAATTGTGGCAGAGATCAAGCAATCGTGTAGCCAGTAGTTGATTTGTTCTAGAATGTTGATTGGGCCAAGTCCAAGCTGTGTAGTTATCACCTTCGAAACTACCCACAGAAAAGAGACAGGTATTTGGCTGCAAAGTCGCTTTGTCTCATTTTTGCCCTGCCTGGAGCTATAAATTATTAAGCCCGCTACAGGAAGTTAGGTTAAGCAAATGACAACCTCATAACTTAACAGACAAGAAGTTGCCTGCAAGAGATCGCAGATCGCGATAAGGCCGCCTGTTGTATGTTGTTGTTATTTTAAGGTTTCCGTATGTAATGTTATTATCTTGGTGTACAATAAAGTATATAATAATAAATAATAAATAAGAGGCCATTCACTTTACAAAGCGAGTGTAGCATCGTGGTAAAAATGAAACTTCTTAAAAAATAAAGAATAAGAGCGAGTGTGAGAGCAGAAAGGAGTTGTTTATTTCTTCCGTCTCGCTGACGCTTCCTTTAAATTTCACTTTCGATTCTCGTTCAATATTATCAAATCGCGCAATCTAAAGTTTCACTTCAAAAATGTCTCTGTAAAAAGTACTAAATTTTGGGACGATATTGCTCAGTCCATTCCTCTATGTCAATGATAGTTGCTATAGGCGACCGTATGCGATTTCGATTAACTGGGCGGCCTGTAACACAAAAAAGTAACTTTTCGTTCAATATGGAACGCCACGGTCGTCCCACAAAAGGCTTTAATTTGATGCCTTGTTGACATTCTTTTTTAAAGAACTTTTCAATATCGGGACTTTTCTTTGTTAGACTTTAGTGTTTAGGACGACGATTTTTAGGTGACTGTACCATCTATCTAAAATCTGTGAATGTAATCTCGATCAGTATTCTACAGTAAAATTTATTTGTTTGTTTGTTAAATTTAATTTTGAAAGCACTGATCAATTATTAAAATTCTTTCGCTGATGAGTCTTCCAGTACGCGGTCGCCACTCTAGAACTTTTATTTATTATGTACTTTATTGTACACCACAAAAACATACAGGACTTTTCGGCCCTATCGACCATTCTATACTTGATCTGAATTTGCCGCACGTGTAGGCCACCGTTTAAGTGTTTTTTTTTTTTTTGATGAGCTTTTTTCAGTTCAATCAGATTGATTGGCTACCTAGAGCCTCCAGCCGGACACAAAAAGCAAAACCTAAGCAACTAAGCTCAGGGCTACCCCCTATGGGGTCGAACCTCGACTCAGGGCGTCGCTGGGGGGACAACTAGGGCTGGATCACGAGTAAGTGATTCTACCATCCTTTCGGAAAATACCTACGTGGAGAAAAACGGACAAGAAACTCCTATTTGTTAACTAATTATTTAACTACGGCTCGGCACCGGTGGGCCTCGGTTGCGGGGACGGATCGAAGGCGGTTTAGTTCTTTTAAGTGTGCTGGTTTCCCTGCGGCTCTCTTGGAGCAGGGTGGTGGCATCGTCGGGAGCGATGTGAGTATGCCTTGGTCGGTGAATTCGGGAGATTTGGGAGGGTTCGTAGCGGGTGGCCGCTTTGATTAGCGGATTACTACACGTTTAAGTGTACCCAAAGTACCAATAGTAAAAGTACTCACGTTTCGCCTGTGTGGGTACACATTTGAGTACTTAATCTCTAGCACCAATGGATAGTCTCCACTGAGATTTGCCGTAGTGACCGCAATTGTGTCTGGAGGACTATTGCCATCAACTGGACATGAGTTCAGACTCTGGGCAGCAACTGAGAAAACACAGATGAAATACGTTAAAAAAAAAATATTATTTTGTTTTAAACGTATTTGTATTATTTTCCTCTCTTTATTTTACTCTTCTAACCTTTTTGAGCTCCTGCAGCACTCTGATTTGCTTAAGAGTGGATTTTACTTTGTGCTCCAAAAAAAAGACAGCAAGAATTTAGATGTTTCCGTGACCCGACCAGTCATCAAACGATCGTATTGTAATTTCGGGTCCGTTTTTGGTCCAATCCTAAATACCACAAAGATATGCCGCGCTTTCGGTTATCCGGATAAAGCTATTGTTAAGCAAGTCTGGCCAAATTAGACGTTGTCCGGCCTGTGTATTTTACCAGCCATTTTGATTTTCACTGAGAATTGTATCATAAAGAAAATAAATGCTTTTATAACAATAGAAGTAATGACGATTTTATATAATAGGTTGGGGAAAAAGTTTCTTCGCTTTTTTTAAGAAAATTCAAAACATTTTTTTAATATAGTTTATTTACATTTTACTAAAGTATGTAGGTACCATTTTATTCGATAACTTCTTGCCATCTTGTAAGTAGGGACATTATCCCATTGCTATAGAAATTTTGGAACTTCTGACCAAAATACCGCGACAAGTGGTTTTGGCAGTCCTCTCGTGATGTTAACCTGACACTGCCTAAAGAATTCTGAAGAGACCGAAACAGGTGGAAATCTGAAGGTGCAAGGTCAGGACTATACGGCGGATGCATTAACACCTCCCAGCCAAACTCTTAATTTTTGCTGAGTGGCTAAAGATGTGTGAGGTCTAGCGTTATCATGATGAAAAACCACACCCCTTCTGTTGATTAATTCCGGCCGCTTTCTCACAACTTCCTGCTCCAATCTCATTAGTTGTTCGCAGTAGAGTTCAGAATCGATGGTCCTGCCTGGTGGTAACAGCTCATAATGAATAATATCCTTCCAATCCCACCACACACACAGCATCACCTTGTTGCGAATTAACCTGGGTTTCGCCACATTCTGTGAAGCCTGACCGGCCCTTTGACCACGACCTTTTTCGCACGTTCTTGTCGTACGTGATCCACTTTTCCATCACCAGTTATCAGCTTCTTCAAAAATGGTTCGGTTTCATTACGTTGTAATAAAGAATCACAAATGAGTACACGGTTTATTAGGTTTCTTTCAGTGAGCTCGTGAGGTACCCAAATATCGAGCTTTTTTGTGTACCCAGTTTTTTTCAAATTTGCCAAAACTGTTTTGTGGTCAATTCCCAGTTCTTCAGCTACGTCGTAACTACTGATATGCCGATCTTGCTCCACTTTTTAAAAAATGGCATCCATTTTATCCGTAATAGGGCGACCAGAGCGACGGATTTTCCGGATTGAAAACGCTTAAACCAAATTTGTGTTACTCTCACAGACACTGCACTAGGTCCATAAACATAGCAATTTTTTTTTCGGCTTGATTCACTCATCTGGACGGTACGAAAAACAAATGAAAAAGGCACATTTTCCTAATTTGAATTTGGAATTATGTTTTTAAAAATTTAAACTTTCAATGATACCAAAACCAGCCAGATACAAATAGTATAGCCAAAGAGATTTTATTAGAAGTTCATACATACTATAATGCGAAAAGACTTTTTCCCCAACCTAATATTACAGGATAAAATAAGGAGCATTATAAACGATCGAATAACAAAAAACTTAGCGACTCATGATGAGATACTGTTAACTTGAGCGGTATAATTTTGGGTGAGCGAAAAATTATTTGAACTAACGAAAAATATTGATTAATAATAAAATCCAGAACGAGCTTAGAAAAAGTGGGTTGTGATTAATCCTTTTCAGATTTTAAATTTCTAGCCGTGCGACTAAATTACTAAGTGGGCGACTAGAAATACAGAGAGGGCAACTTCAATATTAAGATAGGGACGGCACCCGGACCCTACGGATAAATATGTCATCTCCTTCATGTTAGGTCACTTTAGACCCTGCAGACAGAAAAAGGAGCCCCGTCAGCGGAGCTCCGTCGACAAACTTTTATTTTCAAGTCACCAAATATTGAATAATAATAAAATAATGTTTATAATATTAAAACTAAGACACAAATTCTTAAAGACTAAGTTTTAGGTTTAATAAGGTTTTGTGTCTCATTTTAAACAGACAGAAGTTCGGCTAAACTGGCTGGTCGATTCGGATTTCCGATTTTACCGGGCATCCTTACTAGACCCTTGTCTCGGATCACGGATTAAACACAAGCAGGAATGTTGTTCCTTTGACGGACTTAAATTTAATTTAAACAAATAGCTAGATCTATTTTAGGTGTTTTATTTTTCAAGAATATTCTACTTATATAACCAGCTGTGCCAAGTGCCACCAACCAACGAATCAAAATGAGCTTCAGATTGATTTAAGTAGATACTGTCATCGGTACCCACTGTGTGTTTTGCTAAAGAAATAAATGCATTAACAACATTCAGCACATTGCATGGACCGCTCGGCAGCCACAGCGTCTTTAGCTATTTATCTTTAATTATTGTAATTGGATTCCGACCGTTGTAATTACAGTAAAAAAAATGCTAATAATCGTGGCTGCACAGTAGCCTTGAGCAAACGTTTCAGCTTATCATCATAGCCACAGACAGAATGAGGATCTAAACTGCCATATTTTTACGATAGGTGGCGCATCGTCGCCATGGCCATTGAATGCTGTCAATGCCATACATTTTGTAAGATATCATTGAGTAAATTTTTAATTATCTCGAAATATGTCTCCGTGTAGTATGTGCGTTGTACCAACCCCAGTGTTCACTTATTTCCCAAAGATACAACGTTAAAAAAAGGCTATACATATTTATGGGTTATATTATGTACCTGTCAAAGTAACTAATTAGGTTGCTTGGTAATCTTTGTCAATATGGTGGAGTTATTAACGTCTTGGTAAAGTTCTACAGCAGGCATGCCATTTGCATAAATTTCAGAAGCTTGAGGGCTCTGGTTGCCGAAAATAAACATAAATTTCTAACCTAAAACACCAACAAATTAAACTAATGTTCTCTCATTTTTCGGAAATTTTCCTACAATGCATCTAGTAAGAATTAACGCGTTACAACTAAAAAAATATGCAAATCTAGAACATATAACTGATCAAAAATATTTTATTATACAAAAGTCTGCCTTTCAATAAGATCTGTTTTCTTTCCAATTATCCTTGCTCAACGTTTTTTTAGTTCATATTTAAATTCCTAAAGCTTCTAGGGACAATAAATATTATCAATGACGATGGTAGACCGGTTTCAACAATAAATAGCAAAAACAACCTGATGTAAACAAAGTAAGAACAATTTGACAGCGGCCATCGCGCTGCTAGCGACATCTCCGCTGAGCTTTGCGCGTGGATCCCCATTGTCAATGTGCCATTAATTAAAAACACTAATACGCATGGTTTTTATGGACAGTATTAGCAACGCTGTCTAAACAGTGGTCGCCGAAGAATCTAAGTGTTCTTCGTTCAAACCTTAATAATACTTATTAATTTATCTACAATGCCCAGGCATTCTGTCTCGATTTAATAAAAGCCAGACGTTTACCAGCAAATTCCTTCCCAAAACAATGATAGATCAGCTGCAACGTTTCCAACGGGAAGTTTGAATTGTATAATGGCTGCTCGATGAATGCATCCAATTCTTCTATTGTGTTCGTTGATTTACTGGCACTACGGTGCAGCTGGAAGCTATTGTTAAAAGATAGCTAAAATAAAACTGTAGCATTGGTCTTTTTCCTTAGCCACGTGGTAGTGGAAGAGAATAATATTTTTCACTTTTTGTCATAATAATACGCCAATGTTACCAATACCTATAATTATGATAGTTTTGATTAACATTTTTCTATAACTCGTACTTAAGGTTGAACTAGTCGACGGCACGAACTATTTTGTGCGCGGTGTTAAAATGCATGATATCTTATCCGACAACACGTGCGAAAGAAATAGATGCTGTGATGAGCAGTAAGAAGCTAGTTCGTGTACGAATTAGCACTTTTGCAAATTTGTATCCAAATGGATGATGATTTAGGACAAAACGAGCGCGCGAAATTTTATAAACAGACCTTTGGGAGTCTAGATATCATGAAAAAACAACTAAATGTATATTAATAAAATAACATTATTTGCATTGTTGAATTACTAATCTATCCCTGTATGGAGGCCGTTTTGCAATTTTTATTTTATGGTATTTATTTCCGCCCAAATATGCGTTAAAATTAGTGTTGAAATATGGAACTTTCGACGCTCATAACTTTCAAACATATAACTTTTTTACATTTTTGTTTCCATACAGGACTAGATAATGTTGAGACAAATTGATATCATTTTTTATTTTGAACGTACATCGTCAAACAGTGGAGTAATCTCTAGACTACGTTTGTATGGAAGAATTTTCGACTAGTGTAACCATTTTTTTGAAGTGGAGACATCTTCAATCGCGTTGAGCGATTTCGGTAGAAGTGAAACGTATGGCTTCGCGTCAGTGTCATGTTAATGTGACAGCGTCATCGACATGCTAATATGACGTGTGTGGCATAACTATGTTTTTGTGTGTGTGTGGTACTCCAAAGTTATAAGTTTTCTTCTCTGTAAGCAGTTGCCATGACTGCTTTTTTATAGGCACAGTCCACAGAGCACGGTGCTGCAGCTCCAGAAACTATAAGAGACACCATTACTATTCGTGACCGCGCAGTTGCACTGAGCAAAAGTTTTGGCTGACATAGTCTTAGTCAGTATTGTTTCGGACCGCATTATCACTTACTGGCACGATTGTATGGCAAGATTTGATATTGTTACGGACCGTAAATTTCTATGGGTGCACTCGGTGTCAGACTCTGACACGCTTTGTTAGTATGGAAAGTTGATAATGCCGTTTTCAGCTGTGGTCGCCGAGGCCTTTTGGTGAGCTGTGACTTCAAATGATGCTGGCCAACTACAAAAAATAAAACAACAGAAAATAACCCCCGTTTTTAAATTATTCGTCCATACAGCTGGGAACAAATTATCGGACGCGGCTGACGGACGCGACTTACAGCCGCGGCTGATATGTGTGCACAGTCGTATGGGACGCGGCTGTCAGATCATTATCAGACGTCCGAACGCCCAAGGTCAAGTCCGCGACTTACGTCCGATAGTTTGCACAATGTAATGTACATTCATTACCTAGATACTCTATAAAGCTGGCAACAAATTATCGGACGCGGCTTACGGATGCGACTACACCGCGTCCGATAATTTGTTCCCAGCTTTATTCACGGCTGTCAGTCGCGTCCGTAAGCCGCGTCCGATAATTTGTTTCCAGCTTACTACAGCACATGAGGTATTTATTTATTCCTTTGTGTGATAGGAGCGCATAATGGTTCATAGCCGGAAACCACTCTCTTATGTACATTTTATTTAAAAATAAATGGGTCAATGGATTTTCCTCAATTTAATTCACGTTGTGACCCAGATAGGACAGACAAGAGTGTAAATGACATGATTAAATGGTGTAATACAAACGGTCCAATTTGCTGTGTTCATCTCAAAGACTTTGAATTTCTGGCGGAGGTTCGCCTCCTATTGCATATAGGACGTAAACATAATTGGCGAAATGTACATGTGTTATATAATATAGTCCGGTAATTTTAGACATATCAAAATGCATTAATTCGCATAGAGCTGAAAATTGGTACGAATGTTTGGAACACCATTATAAATGAAATGTAAAAAGACCCCATCGATCTAAATCGAAAAAAAAAAAAATAATCAAGTTCAAAGTTCTCAAATATGGGTTTTTTGCGTTTTTTAGCCGAACGGTAAGTTTTATGATAAAAATAGTTCAGACAAAATTGCAGATTATGCAATTATCTATAAAAACCGGCCAAGTGCGTGTCGGACTCGCGCACGAAGGGTTCCGTACCATTATCGCAAAAAACGGCAAAAAAATCACGTTTGTTGTATGGGAGCAACAGGAATACATCATCTGTGAAAATTTCAACTGTCTAGCTATCACGGTTCATGAGATACAGCCTGGTGACAGACAGACAGACAGACAGACAGACAGACGGACCGCGGAGTATTAGTAATAGGGTCCCGTTTTTACCCTTTGGGTACGGAACCCTAAAAATGGTCTCAACAGTTTTCTCCTAAACGTCACCGTTTCTGAGATATAATGGTTGAAAAAATTGTATTCTTCATAATATACACACGTTTTCATGCCACCTAGTGGCAGGTAGTGTACTTGGCGCGTCTTTTTTTGCGTGGTTTCCCCGATAGGCCTATTCCACAATCTATTGTGATCCTGTTTAATTCAATACTATACAAAATTATGTAATAACTGGTGATGATTTTTAATCCCCGCCGGAAAAAAGAGGGGTGTTATAAGTTTCACGGGTGTTACACAGCAACTATCTGTGTATATGTGTATCTGTGTGTCTGTTTGTGGCATCATAGCGCCTAAACGAATGAACCGATTCTGATCTAGTTTTTTTCGTTTGAAAGGTGATTTTGTGGAGAGTGTTTTTAGCTATGTTTGAATAAAATCGGTTCAGCCTTTCAAAAGTTATGTGCGTTTTACTGTTTGAATCGCGGTGTTTTCGCAAGATAAATGTGTCGGGGGTTTTTTAAAGTTTGAAATTTTACTTGCTTTCATAAAACTTACCGTTCGGCTAAAAAACGCAAAAAACCCATATTTGTGTATTTTGACTTTGAATAAAAACATTTGCAAGTGTGGGATCGGTGGGCACTTTTTACATTTCGTTTATAATGTGTTCAGAACATTCGTACCAATTTTCAGCTATAAGCGAATTACCCCTATTTTTTGGTCTAATTTGACCGGAATTATATATAGGTGTATAGTTGTTCTATCTCTAGAAAGGCGGGTTACGTGACTTTTATGACGTCAAAATAAGAGTCATATTGATTCATCCGCCTTCGTTAGCACAAACTCCTCCCTAACATTTCGGGGAACACAGGTCTGATTTCATGTATGTAGGTCTGTATAAATTCGGAGTCAGCCTGCAACTGTCTTACTGAAGCTTATAGCCTGAAATAACAGTTTAGTTGATGATTCGAGGTGGAGTCGAGTTAAAGAACAATTTCCCACTCGATTCGACCACGAATAATGAAATTGACAGTTATAGCTGCTTATGTATTGACATGACGCATGGGTTTCATGGCTACTGAATCGATTGGAGGTCCTTCTAACTGAATTTAAATTGGAATATAGGCCTAAATTGCATTAGGTTGACGAAATCAGGGCTTTTGGTTTTGTGCTCACCAGCTGGCGCCACTGGCGAGTAAGGTCCTTAAGGCGCCTCCCCGATCAAAACGTCGCGCTAGCCGTTTTTGTGCAGTTTTTAAGAGATATCTACTCGTTATTTAAAAAGAAATATTAATTAATAAAAATACATTAAATTTCTACTTAATATTGATGCCGAAATGGTAGTATACTTTTTTAAAGAAGTACATGTTTCATTAATCTTCTTCCACCAAACCATAAAAATGAGAAATAATTATTGATAACATGCATCTCCTCGTAAAGTGTTCATGATTTTTTTTTTGATCTAACACTAATGGATAGACAATTAGATAACGATCATTTTGTAATTTTTTTTTTTTCAGATGATCAATATTCGTTTTTATAAAGATTTTATTTTAAAATCTGTGTGTATTTACTACTGTAATTCATGCACCACCAGTGTGCCGCTAGGGCACTAGGAATGCTCAAGATTTTTTCGTCTGGGCGCCTTAAATATAGCTGTTATTATGCGCACGGAAGCAAAGTTTGAATTAAAATAATTTCTAATGTGGTAGAAGTGCGATTAAATATAAAGTCGAATATGCCGCAGATTTACGCAGTCTCTTTTTTTCGAAAAAAAGGTGGATACAATTTTCGGAAACATAAAACTCTTTTAAGGCAATGGTTGATAAAACCCGTAACTATCTTAATCTGTCATATTTGTAAAATATATGAAAAACATATGAATTTTGACGTTTGGTAGACCTCACTCTACACCAGCGCCCCTAGCGGCGAATTCAAACGCGATAGCCTTCATTGCTTATCTTGTGTACCTATACTGCTTCTTACTAGTTTGATATATTGCGTCCGACTTCTTTCAGCCCTCATAAAAATGGTAGTGTGAAAATAGCTGTCATTGACATGAGAGAAAACGATTAATCTGTCACAATGTGGTGATGTATTTGTCGTTCGTTCGTCGACAATGAGTTAGCCTACACTGGAATGACATTATAGATACCTGAATTAGTTTTACCCCAGGCCTTCGCTCCCGTGGCTTTTCTAGAATGTAACGTGCATTTTTCCGTGATAAAGGCAGCACTCAGCGGCAGTGTGCTTTTCAGATTTGTATATGTGAAGGAGTTTCCGCCATCAGATCGAAAACCCAACTGTACACTTTCTGTTAAAATCTAGAGAATTTTGAAGCATTCCTAATCGTGGGATTAGGACAATTTTAATTAATTATGATCAACAAATTCATCAGCTCTACAACGCAATTAACAGAGAATCTTTTATTAAGCATTTACAACAAACGATTTGTCCTTTATAAACGACGAAAAAACGGAAAAGGTTCTCAAATCAACCCGTATATTTTTTTCTTAAGATTAGTTTAGATTTTATACGTTACTGCATAGTGATGTCGAACGGCACAAAAGCCAATTTTAGTCCCCTTAATATGAAATAAACTCGCTGCTATGCACGTAACACACTTCAAAAACTACCAGTATTTACCTACTCACATAAAATTGTTTCACTAAGAGTTTTATTTCGCAGGTTCTGCCAGAGAAATTGGATTTCCCGTACTCGTGGGCAATGTACTTGCTGTTTCATATGCACTTTGCTCAAATACTGCACACGGCGTCAATTTGTCTCACTCTCTCTCTGGCCATTTGGAGATATTTGGCAATCAAGTAAGTATACCTACTTCTATAGTAATACAGATGCTTTTCCAGCCTGTAACTGTTCAATTGTTGGGAAAATGCCACTTCATGTATGAGATCCTAGACACCGTGACATTCTCCGACTTATTACAAAAAGCGGTTTAACTAAAACCCAGGTTGAAACCTTGTTTACACTGTACATTATAGAGGTTTAAACCTCGGTTTTTAGTAAAACCACTTTTTGTAATAAGACTGTCTATGTCTAAAGCCCGAGAAAGCGGTCACTGGTTTTATGTACGTATACAGTAGCGTACACAGAAGGGATTTAATAAAACAAAGCAGGCAGGTTCATCATAATTTTTATCGACATTTATTTTTACGTAATACTGTGTAAAAGTCGAACAGCTGAAAGACATAATTAAAGCCGACCTTCTCATAAGAGAAAATTAGCTTCCAGTCTATAATGTAGAAAAATTAAATATTCAAAAATTGTATGAAAACTTAAATGTCATCAAAATTCTTGACCTTTTATTTGGAGAGACGTGCTTAGTCTCATTATACTGTTCCACGCCATTAATATACTTCACAGCGCAAACGTTCGCGCTATCGACTTCTTTGCATTGTACATGAATCATTGTACCATTTGTACCCTATTATTTGATGTGCGTCGCGGACATGCAAATAATTCTCTCCTTTTTCTGCTACCCTGGTAACTAACGTTTGGTATTTGTGCTACTGCTGACACTTCATTCTTTTATCAGATAAAACATAAGTAATCATAGGAGGTACTTAAATAATGTTCCAAACTCTGTATCGTACATTTCTCATCTAGTAGATAAGATATCACACAGATATTCAATAGTTTTAGATTAGGGTTTTGTGTTTCGCTTTTACAGGTAAAGATTCTAAGATTTGTTTTTCGATTTACCTTATCTTCTAAGTCATTGTTTATAATATCCAACTGACTTAATATGTACATTCGTAAACACTAAACTATACTTAATTATACTAAACCTAACTACTTACATATAATATAGAAATGAAAGGGACACCTAGGCGTCGAAGTACTCCTCTACATCGTTGTCATCAGGGAACGTGCCCAGAAGACCGGCAGCATTGCCGCGTTGAATGGCAAATTCTTTCTGATTCTGATTCAACGAGCCAGCCTACTACAGGTCTACTCACGGTATCGATCAGTCGGCGAGAGATCTCCTTAAAAAGGAGACGTGCTCTCGGACCTCATGACGCAAGCGTTTCGACCCCAAACGGCTCAAAACTGTAATTACCAATTAGGTTACAGTATTTGCGCCGCTTGAGGGCCTCAGCAGCCGCAGCAGCGTTTTCTAAGTTAATTCAAATCTGAAATAAACTCGACTGTGCTAGCAAACCTTTTGTATTCCACATAAAGAAAGAAAGAAATAAAAATATTTATTTGTGACCCGCACAGGAGACACGAGAAATAAGCATACAATTAAACAATAATAAAATAAAAACCCCGTGCGAGACCAAAAAGGCTCCTATCTCAGCATGTGCAGCGATATCCAAAAAAGGTAATAACGCTGCGCTGATATTCTGATAGGGCCCACTGTTGATGCCACGGACAGAGTTACGGAAACGGGACTTATATAATAAAAAATAAAATAGAAGAATATATAAATACCAAACAAAACAGAAAAAACACTTAAGGTGGGTCAAAGTATGTGCAAGTATAATACACATAACTTTTTAGTTTATTCCTTTAACATATACGTTTAGACTCTAACCATTCGCATAATACCATACGCCCTTAGCTTAGCCTTACTTTTCTTTTATCTTGTGTAGCTCAGCAATCTGTAAAAGATGAATTTTCAAAACACATTATTCACTTTACATTTTGTTTTAAAGTTTCAGCAGACAGTTCAAAGCGCTACTTCAACGTTGTGATTTCATTTTGAAGGAGATTGAACGATGAACTAATGGCGTTAAAGTACATTGCTTGCAGACGCTCACATCTTCATAATCACTCCATTTCTTTCATACTGTATTATAAATTCGACGACTTGATTCATTTTTTTCTCGGCGTCAATCGCACCTTCAGGATGAATCGACGTCAATCGCACTATCAGAATGAAACTGACTTAACTCAAAATTATGCACTTAGTGGCAAATGAGCAAAAAAGTCTTCACAACAGTAGTTAATTACAAAAGCGATCTATGCCGATGTAAAAAAAAAATCCACATCGCGTCTTTCGTCTCGTATGTGATTGGTCGATTTATCATACTCTTTGGCCCTTTGCCTTGCTGAATTCATAATGCAATAAGGCTGCAAGCTGTCCCTTTTTTACTCAGAATTAACTCTTATTCACCACAGGGACCAGCGGGGTTTAGAGTGAGCTTTTTAAGGTCAGTTTATAGCAAAATCAGAAATAACAAATTATGATTAATTTTTAACTAGATCACTTTCCTTCTGGGTGCGTTTTGATGTGTCAAGCAAATATTGTGTGAAAAGAAATTGTGTACGTGTCGATACTTACAATTGTTAAACATTATATTCATAGGCTTCAACGGTTAAATATTTATGTTTCTTCTTATTTGTAATGCGTGCTGTTTGTTGACGGCTTTATTTTTTTGCCGATACCCGATGAAAAATCTTGTAGAATTTGCTTGGAATAAAATTCACCAGTAAGGGTTTTTGCAATATAGTAGTTCGGCTACTTTAACATGAAATCAAGTACATACTTAACCCAATTTTTGTTTTTAATTTCTGTTCCATAATTAAAGGCTTCAGCACCCTAGACCACATACATAGTAATACGCTGCGGCAGGTTATACAAAAGACCGAAGAGTACAACCTGCCTTTCTGCTTAGCGTTTGTGGACTCTGAGAAAGCCTTCGATTCGATCAAGACTTGGGCTGTACTGCTGTCTCACCAACAGTGCCAAATCGACTACCAGTTCATCGAAGCGTTGAAGTGTTTGTAACACCACCATGTCAGTTCGACTTCAAGACCAGACCTCGGAACCTATCCTTCTGAAGTGAGGTGTAATACAGGGAGACGTCATATCTCCGAAACTGCTCACCGCTGCACTGGAGGATGTCTTGAAGGTTATGGACTGGAGAGAGCTGAGCATCAACGTCAATGGCGAGTGCATCCTTCGGTTTGCCAATGATATAGAGGTCATGGCTAAGACCATGGAGGACCTCAGTACAATGCGAGAATACCTCAGTAGAGCTTCCGAAAGAGTGGGTCTTAAAATGAACATGGACAAAACCAAGATGATGTTGAAGGTTCATGTTACACCCACTCCTATCAAGGTCGGATACTGCACTCGAAGTTGTGGATGACTATGTCTACCTGGGACATACAACAGCTGGATAGGAACAACTTCGAGAAAGAGGTCAACCATCGAATCTTGGCTGGGCAGCGTTCGGGAAGTTGCGCGGTATCTTCTCGTCCAACTTACCACAGTGTCTCAAGACGAAGGTCTATGACCAGTGTGTGTTGCCAGTGATGACCTATGGCTCTGAGACATGGTCGCTTACAATGGGCCTCATCAGAAAGCTTACAGTCACCCAAAGGGCTACGGAGAGAGCTATGCTCGGAGTTTGCTTGCTTGATCGAATCAGAAATATAGAGATCCGCAAGAAATCCAGGGTTACCGACATAGACCATAAGAATTGCCAAATTTTAGTGGCAATGGGCAGGGCATATTACTCGCAGAACGGATAGCTGAGAGGGCAGAAAAGTTTTGGAGTGGGAACCGCGAACCCGAAGACGTAACGTTGGAAGGCCTCCCACCAGGTGAACCGATGACTTGGTGAAGGTTGCGGGGATCCGCTGGATCCAAGATGCACGGGACCGGTCAATATGGTTACGCTTGGAGAAGGCTTATGCCCAGCAATGGACGACTTTCGGCTGATATGATGATGATGATGAATTGAAGGCGCATAATATTGCGCTGGAGTATAGCGAAAAAATATATTAGTACTGTGTAATTAGTAATCTACTAATTACACAGTACTAATATATTTTTCTCTCGTGAGATGATTATTTTCAGCTAAGTGTTTTTTTTAGACAATATCGGACCAGTAACAGACAATTAAGTTTGTTTGATTCATTTACTGCATCTTTCAAACGACGCGTCTCCAAGTTTATGGTCTTCTTCAGTGTTGACTGCTCGGCATATTGCCCCCAACAACCTTCTTTATTTCGTCTGATCATCTTGCTGGTGCACTGCCTTGAGCGCGTTTTCCTTCCACTTGGCTCAGTATCATGAACCTTTTCTGTCTGAAAAAGCTGAGGGCACGCTCCGGTCATATTACAGATAGGCGCTTGGTGATGTTGAGTTCTTCCAGTATGGACACATTCATTTTCATGGTGGTCCATGGTATCTGAAGAACCTTCCATCAACATCACATCTCGAAAGTTTAAAATGAATCTTTCTGATGTCGTGAATGTTAAGGCCCCACGTTCCTGAATACAAAAAAAAACTTTTATACTTCACAGTAAAAACCGGTTCAGGTCTGGTTAAAAAAATTGTGGGAGTGGAAAGATTGCTGATTTCCAAAGATAGCTGAACCATTAAATTTTATTATTTATTGTTTCAGAGAAGTCTGAAAAATAAAACAAACAAGCTCTTATTTTTTTTTATTATATTAGGATCTCCAACAAAGAATACACCTTACATGCTATATAATTATAAAGTAACAGAACACAAAAAAAAACTATGTGCTTCCTCAATTATAGGAGACCACATCATGCAATAGAGAACAATCAAACAGTATGAGATACCCAACTTAGAATATGGCAGTTAAAGTTACAGTTATTTAATATAATTACTTAAAGTTTTCATTTTCGTTCTTTAATATACAATCAGTGATTAGTGCAAACTTAAATCACAATTGTTTTATAGGTATAGGTATATAATCTTAACAATAACTATTCTATAGGTAGTATGTCTGGAATACCTAATTATCATTTAAGTTGGCAACTTGAATCTGAATTGAATAAAAACAAAGATCAAACAGCAAAGGAAAAACAGAAGAGAGAAAAAAAAATTGCCTGCAGACATACAAAAACAGCAGTAAACAAAACACAACTAGGCAGGCAGTTCAACACCTACATAATACGCAACTGTGTACGGATTAATGACCTATATTTACCCAGAGTATTAGAAAAAATGTCTATGTCTTCTGATGCACATGCTAAGGCATTGTACTGCTAGCTCATCCTGGCAACCGGTGAATGTTTACCCAGATTTGTTTGGCATTGTGGGGCTTTGAGTAATGGGCGGCGATAACGCGGGATTCTAGCAGGAACATTAAGGTTTATTCTGCTAAGAAGATCTGGACAGTCAATACTACTGTCAAGCAACTTAAACAGAAATGTTAAATCAGAGACTGTACGGCGAGACTTGAGAGGAATGATTTTAAAATAATTGAGCTTGTCCGCATGTGATCTCAAATTCCTAACTCTAAACCGAAAAGCTAGGTGACCAACAAGTTTCTTTTGGACTCTTTCTATTCTGTTTGTGTGAACCTGGTATGTTGGATTCCAGACCGTGCTACAGTATTCCAACTGACTTCTTACATAGCTATTGTATAACAGAAGTGTAGTAGAAGGTTTTTTGAATTGTTTAGAAGATCGCAATATAAATCCAAGAGTCCGATAAGCTGAGTTGAGCATTTTGTCAATGTGTTCGTTAAATCTCAAACTGCCATCCAAATACACTCCCAAATCTCGGATAACCGTCACTTCATTTAATGTGTTTCCCTGAATACTGTAGCTCGACTGAATTCTATTACGTTTTCTAGTAAATTTGATGTGGTAACATTTGGTACAGTTTAGATACATTTTATTCTTCGTACACCGTTCAGATAAGTTATCTATGTCCGCTTGCAGCAACTGAATATCGGATTCAGTCAGAATTATGCGTGTCAACTTCAGATCATCCGCATATAGGTATGGTGTAGTATATTTAAATACGCTCGAGATATCATTCACAAATATAGTGAAGAACAATGGGCCCAAATCAGACCCCTGTGGCACCTGAGTTTGCAAAATAAGGCTCCGACTCATCAACCTCTATGACAACTAAAGATGGCCTATTGTTAAGGTATGACCTACACCAATCTAAGGCGGCACCGGTGATGCCTAGGGACTGAAGTTTAATCAACAATAGTTCATGATTCACCTTGTCAAATGCCCTCGAAAAATCGGTGTATATTGCATCTACTTGTAGACCCTTGTCAACTGCGGATATTAAGTCAGTTAAATAAGTGACAAGATTTGTGTCCGTAGACTTTTTAACCATGAAACCGTGCTGACTTAGGTTAGGTTAGGTTAGGTTAAAACGGGCTGGTTTCCGCAACTCCACGACTAAGCGCGTATTTTGCGTACGGGTGGGGATTAACCTACTACCAACTTCCTCACTCGATCCATCCCAACTCCTCGAGGAAGGCCAGCAGCGCCTTCGTGTTGCTGACTACCTCCTGTACGGTACCTGGTTCACCGAGGTATTTGGCCCTGTAGCCGGCGATTACCGGGCAGCTTAGGAGCAGGTGCTCTGCTGTCTCGTCCCTTTCCATGCATGCTCTGCACAGCGGGCTATCCGTAATCCCTAAGACAAAAAGGTGCTTATTAAAAGTCCCGTGACCAGTCGTTACAGCTGTGACTGCTCGCAGCTGTTGTTTCGTCAGCCGTAGGGCCTTCTTGGTGAACCGACTATCCACTGCGGGAAGTGCCTGTTTGGCTTGCCTGCACTCACTGCGGTCAATCCACAATCTGTGGTGTTGCTCTTTGGTGCGTTTTCTTACCAGACTGCGGAGGTATCCGAATGGTATTGACACGATTGGTTCCGGACCAACCACCGCCATACTGGATCCCCTACGGGCGAGCTCATCCGCCGCATCGTTGCCTCGGGACTCACTGTGCCCTTTTATCCATTGAATGGTTACCTTATTGCTCGACCCAACCTGGTTTAGGCGTTGGTGACACTCGTATATCAGTCCAGAGCATACCGTGTGGCTGCTCAGCGCCTGCAGGACGGCCATGCTGTCTGAGAGGATGCGTATTGGGAAATCTTTTACTTGCCTGTCTAGAATGGCCGATGCAGCCAGGCTTATGCCCACACACTCTGCTTGGAACACCGTGTTAAAAGCCCCAAGTGGCGCGGCTATATGAATGTTGAGGTCCTCTGAGAACACCCCCGCACCTGAGCCAGTACCTGTCTTGGAACCATCGGTGAAGATCCTCAACTCGTCTGGGCGTAACCCCTCACAGCGGTTGTCCTCATGGAGTTGGATTTTGTATTTTTTGTCAAAAACAAACTGCTTAGGTATCCGGTCAATACTTGCTGTCGTGATAGGGAACTCTTTGTTTAGGTCCTCGAGCAGAGCCGTGTGTAGTGTAGTTCTCTTACCCCAGAGATCTAATGCCTTAAGCCGTACTGCCGCCGTCGTGGCCTCCTGCTGAATGAAAAGGTGGAGCGGAGGCAGATCCAGCATGGCCTCGACCGCAGCAGTCGGGGTAGTTCTCATGCAGCCTGACGTCGCCATACAGGCCAGTCTTTGCGTGCGTTGCAGTTTGTTCACAGCGGTACTTAACTTAGTGCGGGGCCACCAAACCACGGCCCCATAGGAGATCATGGGCCGAATCACCGCGCAGTACAGCCAGAGAATGATTTTGGGGGACAAGCCCCATTTTTTGCCTATCATTTTCTTGCATTGCCAGAAGGTAATGCACGCCTTGTTAAGTTTGTTGTCTAAGTGACTGCTCCAGTTAAGCTTGCTGTCGAGAATGACCCCAAGATACTTGACCTCGTTGGAAAGCAGGAGTTCAGTGTCGAACAGCTTTGGAAGACGGAAAGGGCCAAGTGCTCGTTTTTGAGTAAACATGACCAGTACTGTCTTAGAAGGATTAACTGAAAGATCATACTCCCTGCACCATCGTTCTACTATTCGTAGCGCTTGCTGCGTAAGGTTGCAGATGGTTCCAGTCACCTTCCCGGGTACTAGAATTGCGAGGTCGTCTGCATACCCTATAGTGTAATAACGGTGTTCGTTAAGTCTGGTGATAAGATCGTTGATTACCAGATTCCACAGGAGAGGGGAGAGCACTCCTCCTTGAGGGCAGCCCCTGGCTATCAGCGCCAGCTGGTTTTCACCCTCCATACGAACCGCACGTTTGCTTAACATGTTGGTTATCCAGTCAATTAGTACCTGTTCTGCTCCGTGTCTGGAGAGTGCAGCACCAATGCTGGAGAAGTTGGTTTTGTCGAAAGCTCCTTCGATGTCTATGAAAGTGCCCAGGCATGAACCTTTCTGATGGATTGCTTCCTCTATCTGGCCTACCACCATATGGAGAGCAGATTCCGTGGACTTACCCGAGCTGTAGGCATGTTGGTTACCGTGGAGAGGTATTGATTTAAGAACGCCATCTCGTAGTTCCCTTTCGCACAGTCTTTCCATCGATTTTAGTAGAAACGAGGTCAGGCTGAGGGGTCTGAAGGATTTGGCGTTAGTATAGTCACCTTTGCCTGGCTTAGGGATGAATATTGCTTTCACTTCCCTCCATCCTTTCGGAACGTATCTAAAGGCCAGGCACGCCCTCATTAGTGGAACCAGTCTTTCTGCAACAGACGTACCTCCCCACTGCAGCAGCGCAGGGAAAACCCCGTCTGGACCAGGCGCCTTGAAAGGATGGAAGCTTTGGATGGCCCACTGTAGTTTCTCCATCGTAATCACCCTGTATGCATAGAACCAATCGTCATCTGTTGGCACCTGGGTGGTATCTAGCCAGTCAGTTACCCGGGTAATAACGCTGCCTGGGAAGTGAGTTTCTATTAGGACGCGTTTAGCTTCTTCAGGTGACGTGGTGAGTGAGTTGTCAGGTTTACGGAGTGACGTAGGCTCGGGTGTGTGCACCTGTGCCAGTACTTTCCTTACCCTGTTTGCCTCTTGGCAGGATTCAATGTTACCACAGAAATTGCGCCACCCTGCAGTACGCCTGAATCTAATGCATTTTTTGTAGCTGGATTTGGCCTCGTAATAAGCGTTCCAGTCCTCATCCTTGCATGTGTTCATGGCCCTGTTCAGGGCCTTTCTTACCTTCCCGCGTTTGCGATTTAACTCTGCACCCCACCATGTTTGTTTACCCGGTGTAGTGCGCGGTGTAGTCAAAGGGCAAGCGGCATGGTAGCTGCTTATTAGAGAATCGGTAAGTTGACTTACCTTCATGTCTAATCGCGTTTCGTTCCCTATAGTCCGCGCCTCACATAAGGGCGGCAGTTTTGTCACTAGGGTGCGTGTGTAGACAGCTCTGTCCGTGTTGCGCGGATTACGCCAGGGTGGTTTAGGTGTTACACAGAGCTGAATGTCGAAGCGGATCCATCTGTGGTCCGAGCAGGAGGCCTCCTTGGAGACCTGCCACCCAGTAGTGATCACCGCTGCGCCTGCCGTCGCCAAAGTCAGGTCAATAATTGTACGACTGCGTCTCGTTACGAACGTTGGTTCTGCGCCTATGTTTAGTAGTGACAAGTTGGTTGTAAACAAGTAGTCCACTAATGCCTTACCTCTTTCATTAGGCGCTTCCATTCCCCATAGGGGGTGATGTGCGTTCGCGTCGGTCCCAATAATGACCTCTTCCCCGCTGGACTCGCAGTAGGTTACGAGTCGAATGAGGTCATGTGGGGGCGGTGCCTCCGCCTCAGGCATGTAGGCCGAGGCGAAGACAATCGGCAGCTCTAAGGCACCGCGCTGCATATACAGCCTAGCTGCAGAGGTATCTCTGCAACAGAAATCATTTAGAAGCTGTGCTTTGAGGTTACCTGTAACAAAGATACACGCTCTAGGGTGATCATGATTAGAAGTAACAAGGAGCTTACCACCCAGGTTGGATAGTCCTCTGATTTGGCCACCCCTAATCCACGGCTCCTGAATTAAGGCGATGGCAGTCTGTTGAACCTCCAGCCACTTGCGTAGTTGAACCGTCGCAGTCTGGCTGTGGTGGAGGTTTGCCTGCACAACTTTACAGGCAGACGAAGGGGTCGCCATCATGAGTGGGTCCCTCCTCCTCTTCGCCCTCCAGTTGCAGCCCCGCGAAAGCATCACCCACGATGAGGTCGTCCTCCAAAGGGCCGGAAGCTGGTGACAGTATGATGTCGTCCAGCTCCCCGCCCGTCAGAGGGACCTTAGACGAGTCATCGTCAGGGGTCACCTTCTCTGCAGTTGCGGCAGGGTCAGCCACAGAAGCTACCGGGTTGTTAGGCAGGGGGTTGCTCCCCCCTGTGCTGTCTTCCTTTGCAAACTGTCTCGTGATCGGGTCCCAACCCCGAGGAACACACGCAAATCTGCCATTGGCTCCCTGGAACTTTATGTACACCGAGCCCAGGCCGAAAGACAGCCTGCGCTCGGCGCCCATCAAGACCGGAATGTGATCCTCGGGGACGCCCAGCACCACGAACCAGCATGCCTTCTGCCTGTCTGAGTGGACCACCACCCACTTCTTAATGTCCACCCATGGGTTCTGATACCACAGCGTTCTCGCTGCGATATTCAGGTCTTGGTACACCCCGCTGTCGTCCGGTATAACTATACCGCAGCGTACCATTTTTGGGAGCTCCGATTGGCTCTTGACGATTAGCGAGGTGTCAGCCGGTAGAGGCAAATCGGGGACCGTCCTCTTCAGCCAGGCCAGGGTGAAGTCGTCGCAGCACCACAGCTTTAGCGCACCGCCGCCGAATTGCGGTTTAGCGGTGAAGGACGGTATTTGCCGCTCAGGAGTCTCCATCGTGGGAGAGAGAGACTCGTCTATGATCCTCTTTTGGATCAGCTTGATCACCAAGGCCGACACTTCTTTGCTGATAGCACCCGTGCGTTCACTAGTCACCGCGACGCATAGGTGAGCGCTGGCAGCCCGGGCGTAACTCATATCACCAGCGCTCCCGGACCGATCAAGCCGCTGCCGCTTGTGCTCTCCACGAGGTGACAACGTCTCGTTGAGAGCCCGCTTGGCACCGACCTGACCGTCCCGAGCGGTCTGCTGCGATGAGGTAGCCGTCTGAGCCGGACTGCCTGCCACTGATCGGCTCGTGTCCGGCGCAAGTTGAGCCCCATTCCCTGTCGAGAAGCTAATAGGAGCCTTTGCTTTGCCTCTCCTTTGTTCCTGACGCCGCTGTTTCCTGTTCATGGGCTTATTGCCCTGAGCAGGTCCAGACGCACTCGTCGGGTCCTCGGCTGGGGCAGGGGTTTGAAAATTTCTTCTCTTACCCTTGCCCTTACCCTTTCCCTTGCGGGTTTGCACACGCCAGGTTAGGGCAGCCTCACCAACGGGTTCGCCAGGAAACCCCGTTTTACTGGAGTCAGCGACGTCGGAGGTAGTGGTTAGAGGAGCCACAAAGTTCCTTGATTCTACGCTGGAGTCCGCAGCCTTTGCCGCGGGTCCAGGGACTCGCGAGGTGCCAGGAGCACCCCGCTTATTTTTCTTACCCGTACTGGGACCTGCAGCTTTCGCTGCAGGCTGCCCAAGGGACTTATTTACACTCCTCGCTGCGGTTTTCACCGCAGCTGGAGGGGCAGCAGCAGTTTTCACTGCAGCCTTGGGGGCACCCGCGCTGGATTCTGCAGAATTAACCGCAGGTCCAGGGGCAAATGTACTCAAGTCTTTAATAAATTCCATGATACATATTAAAATAAAATTCATCTCTCCGGCTCCCACCCTCCATCGAGCCCGCAACAGGGAACGCCCCACCACTTAAGGTGGGGCGTTAGGACTACCATCGAGATATAGGTGCGCAGGGCTGGCTTACAGTGCGACATCGGGTGCTCGTTTGGGCTGGCTTGAACAGAACAGCCCTCCCTTACACCGTCAGCATGATCTTCACCACCACTTCAGCCGTCCAAGAACGACATCAGTGGACCCCACGCACCTCGCTACTCTCAGAAGGAGAGTTCAGCCGATTGATCGTGAGTTAGCTACTCCCACAACCTCCCGTGTGGTAAGAAATCCGGGTCAAAGTGGCGTGTTGTGTGCAGCCTGCTCCACTCAACCACCAGATCCCTTCATCCCTCTGTAAGGGTCCCCGCGCACGGCACAAACACGCGGGAGGTCATTGCAATCCAACATTGTTCTTGTTCAATGGTGGACACCCAGGGGCATGACCTCGCCACCCCTGTGTTGCGTCGCCCGGTGATTTCTGTTACGTCTATTTCATAGGGAATTAGACCAAGAACAGGGCAGCAACCACGAGAAGGATAATCACCGCACTTGCCTTGAGGATCTACACGACCGTAGCGCTCTCCCTCAAGACCACGCCACCTTGCCGTCTCTGAAGGAGTCAGACAAGGTAGGACTGCATTGACAAAGCCAAGCCCTACGAGGCTTGTCGCTGAAAGCTCAAAGCATAAGTTTGTTAACCCAGTCCAGCCCCAGCTGTGACAGACCGTGCTGACTTAAGGTTAGGTCGCTTTTAACCGGGCTGTCAAAAATCGGGTACACTAGTGATTCGAAGACCTTAGACAAAGTACACAGAATCGAAATTGGTCGATAGTTAGATATCACCTCTCATTTATCGTTTTTGTGAATAGGCACTATTCTTGCCCTTTTTCATGAATTCGGGAAGACACCTGTTTTAAGTGAGATATTATATATATCTGCTAATGGAGAGGACACATACCAAGCACATCGTGACCAAAATATTGGGGGTATATTATCAGGTCCTGCACCTTTTGACAGGTCAAGTTCAGAAAGTTTTTTAGATACTGCCTCTTGAGATATTGAAAAACATTAATGGGTGGAATAAGGATTGATGCAACAGGTGGATTATCGACAGTGTTACCATGGTCAAGACTTTGTGAGTCGTATACCGATGCGAATTGATAAGCAAATAAATTAGAGATAGACATCTAGAATTACTTCTAGATGCAGTTACAGTACCCAGGGTCATTTTAGAGGGATAGGAAGTGTTTTTTTTCCGAAGTTTTTTAATATGTGAACAGAAAAATTTGGGATTGCCTTTTATTTTATTCTCTAATTCGTCCATGTAATTATTGTAACATGTTTGCATTGATTTTTGACAGTCCTTAAAATTTATAAAAATCCAGCTACTGA
Source organism: Orthosia gothica (assembly GCA_949775005.1). Lineage (NCBI taxonomy): Eukaryota > Metazoa > Arthropoda > Insecta > Lepidoptera > Noctuidae > Orthosia > Orthosia gothica. The sequence continues at coordinate 15,161,315 of OX459046.1, read as the reverse complement.
CTAGGTTTCAACATAAGGCAGTCGATTTGAAGATGCAGATCACAAACTATTGGATTTTGATTCGTATCATTGTAGAAACAGTGTTCTGTACACAATTTATCAAGAGATTTCGGGCGCACGGTTGGCGCAGTGGTTGAGTGATTGACTGCTGCGCTGCGTGTCGCGGGTTCGATTCCCGCAGGGAATAAATATTTGTATGACCTACAGATAGTTGTTCCGGCTCTGGGTGTTGTGTATATGAGTTGATATGGTTGTAAACGCTCCCACGATACTGAAAGAAAATCCTAGTGTGGGGCAAATTAAAAAAAAAGATTATCATGTCTCGAGATATTTCTGTTTTCTTACGGTGTTTTTCTTGCAATAAGCCGGTAACGTTTATATAGCTACCAACCTGTTAATCTATCTCCAAAACAAAGGCGAGATTAAGGGGCGTTCCTGCTCTTTGATCAGATAGTTAATCTATAATGAAGGTGAGATCAACACCGGCCGTGATTAATTAAATTTGGGTACTAGAGCATTCCATCAATTAATTAACCAAATACTCAATCCTTGAGGAACTGGCTTCTCATTTGAATTTCCTGAGAAACGTTTATTAATTTTACTTTTTGCTTCAATGGGAATAAATCAGATAATATTGTCTTGTTATACATTCCTTCGAGGAATACTGGTAATAGATCTTGTTAGCATCGAATTTATTAATGTTTTCGCCATGGAATCAGATTTATGATATCATGTTGATTTTATTGTAGTATCGAATATAACTTGTTAAAAGTTATTTGATTTATCATTGAATTATTGTCTGAGAATTGTAATTAGGTCTTTATGTTATTATTTTTTCAATCAAAAGAAAATGCTTGGTCACGCATGCGATTATGCGGCTCTGAAGGTACACTGAGAAAACTGATAATCATAAAAGAGGTGAATTCAGCTTAAAGTATGATGAATTCACTCAAAGGACGGAGCATAGTGATTCACCAAAAAGAACGATGATAATACTGATGTTGATGATAACAGTATTTAAGATGATGTGTCACCATGGATTTAGTTTTAGTTACCTACAATTTTTCGATGCCTTCCTCATATATCCAGTTTTATCCTATTAGTTTTCCTACAATTTTTCGGTGACTTCCTCACATATTCAGTTATGTCATACAATTTTTCGGTGCCTTCCTCATATTTCCAGTTATATCCTATTATTTTTCCTACTATTTTTCGGTGACTTCCTCATATATCCAGTTATATCCTATTAGTTTTCCTACAATTTTTCGGTGACTTCCTCACATATTCAGTTATGTCATACAATTTTTCGGTGCCGTCCTCATATATCCAGTTATATCCTATTATTTTTCCTACTATTTTTCGGTGACTTCCTCATATATCCAGTTATATCCTATTATTAATTATATCCAATATATATTAAATTATTATTAATGTAAATACCAGGGGGACGGCGCGTACGCAGTCCCCACTACCAAAATTACGCATCCGAGTTATCCACATTAGGGATAATCGCAGGGGTCAACCTAACCGCAGTGCAATGGGAAGGCCTCGCCCTGGGGGAACCGCCTTCATAATCACGGTGTCCCCTATGCCAGGTAAGTATGATTTCGCTACAAAATCTCGCGAGGGTCGTTCAACGGCGGAGAATCTTAACACCGCGATTCAGAAACGTGACGTAAATGTAAAGCGCCATCTATTGAGACAGGACGAAGTTAACATTCAAATGCTACTCATAAATGGGTTCCGTAATAATAATTTAGTAGGATACACATAAAATAATATGACTATATTATTGAACTTTGATGCTTACTCTAAAAATATGAGATTATTTAATCGTATTATCATAGGATTCACATAAAATAATATGACTGTAATATTAAAAAATGATGCTAACTTTAAAAATATAAGTTTAAAGCATTATAATTTAATATAGTACATTAGGGGGAGGTCATCGTATTTTTAGAGATACTTCTTCATATTAAACTATGAAATCTATTTATATTACAGTGACTGTCATTGTGTTTTTTAATTAGAATCTTATTAATAATTATCATACTAATTTATGGGACAGTGGACCATTTTCTATTACATCGTGTTATTATTTGAAGAAGACAATGTTATTTCATAATTACAAATTTTTACGATGACAAGTATCATAATATTGCATTATTTACCCAAAAAATTCGATTCCATCTTAACACATTTCAGTTCTAGCGTAATATTTACTTATTATCAACATATTATAAGACAACGCATCTATTTTAAACCAACGTCACGATATTTTAAGATTATGCCAAAATTACATTTTTCTCAGTGTACTTAAACATAAACAAATCATCATTTTTCAGTACCTGACCAGCATATTCCAACTCTTAAAACCCATAGGATCATATTGGCCATTACTTTCGCTTGCATAGAAGATTCCTCTGATAGTTTCATTCAGTGTATTCTCCTCTACTTCTCCTAAGTTTCAGCGAATCGTTGCTCAGAATTATAAAAGTTTCCGATTCCAATAAAGTGTCAAGAGTAGAACGAGCAGCATTCCTTCCAGTGTTTATTGCAAACTTTACCTACAATGCTGAACGTATATATGCCGTTTACCAAATGAAATACCTAGAAATCTGATAGCTGAATAGGTGCAGCAACTTCACATTTAGGTAGATATTATGTAATTCGGGGGCTAATAACAACCGTACACTGTCGAATTAATGGTTATGAGGAAATGTGGTCGCAGACAACCGACTGAATTTCCTAAGTAAAAGTCATAATTCGAGGTTTGGTTCTCGCCTATTTCCTCCGCCAATATTAGACCAATTTAAAAGATATTCCATAAACTGAATAAGAAAGATATATACTGTGCCACTATGTTTTCCTACGGGTTTAAAGAGTTGGAATATGCAACCGCATTTCCTCTCAAGCAACGTTTGGCGAGGTCGGTCCGTAGATGGATGACCTCCATCACACTCCGAAAAATAAAGGACATTGCCTCAGAAAGCACTTTAAGCCTTTAGTCCCGGCTGACATTTGAAGATCATTGACAGACGTTACGGTAGTCGGAAGCCGGGAGTGATATGAAGTTTCGAATGACGTTATTGCGATGCACGCTATTTCGAAAAACTGTTAGAATGGTACGCGAAGTACGCGAATACGGAAGTTTTGGTATCTAAGTCTACGGTTTCGAATAGCATAATCCAATCTTCATTTGTCTGGGGATCGGATTGCGACCCCAATTAAAGCCTTACCTTCGGTACCTCTTGTTTTTATCATTTTTCGGCACCGAATGTCGAAACGAAAGTTATTTTGCACATTTTAGTGTTTTACTTTTGAAGTCGTTTATTTTTTTTGTGAAAAAGAATTCCTTCTTTCTTTTTAGTTTTAGTACACCATCACTGCAGAGCAGTGGTGTTAGTGAGACCAGTGGTGGCCTAGTGGTTACGGCCCCGACTTACGGGCGGTGGGTCGTGGGTTCAAACTTTACTTTGTGTAATTTATTTCATCACCTGCTAGTACCACCGTATGCTAGTATTATATTATCTGTGCCACTGCTCTCAAAACGGTGAAGGAAGCCATCGTGTGGATGGAGCTAAATCATAATAAGTACTTATATTAATAATTTATACTTAGTGGTATAGACAACTAGCTCAGTGTCAGTTTTATTATTATATTTGTATATACGTAGCGTAGGTAGTTCTTGATAATCACTGGGTCGCGAGTACGATCCCCAGACCAATTCAGATTGGAATATGCTATGCGAAACAGTAGATTTCGATACCAAAACTTTCGTATTAACCAGTCCAGCATTTTTTCGAAATAGCGTGCGTCGCAATAACGTCATTCGAAACTTCATATCACTCCCTCGGAAGCCATAAGAATCTGACACCTGTTTTTTCAATGGTTATTGTGATAACACAGTTACTTGGTTATGGAGGTTACATAGGTAAACGTTCCATGGGTTGTTGGTCAATGTACAATCACTTACAAAATTATAAAGTGAATAGGTCAAAAACAATGCAAAAACATATGCGTCGGACGAGTTGGGAAAGAGACGAAATACGGCTTGAGACGAGTTTAGAAACTGACTTCATGTAAAGAGACCTATTAGAGTTAGCGACAAGATAGCTAGTGTGACGAGTTGTCATCACAACCGTTCCATGTACAAGCAAAATTAAAAAAAAACTAATACCTCCGACACATTTTAATTACTTGCTTTTTGAACTGCATAATTCATCTAGTAGTAGACACGCTTGGATCGACAATCTATAGAACACGTAATTATGACACGATATCTTGCGAAAATACCCCGATTCAAACAGTAAAACTCCGATAACTTTTGAACGGCTGAACTGATTTTCATCAGACATAGCTAAGAACAGTCTCGATAAACAAAAAAAACTAAATCAAAATCGGTTCTTCCGTTTAGGAGCTATGATGCCACAGACAGATACACAAACACAGGTACTGATTTCAAATTTATAACACCCATCTTTTTCCGTCAGGGATAAAAATACGGTTACACAGACTCTACGGATACGGTCAGAATGGAAGCCGAACGTAAAATAGTTCTGAAAAAACTTAATTTACTACGAACTAATTTCACTCAATGAACATGGACGAAACCAAGGTCATGATGAACGCCCATGTAACACCCACTCCTATCAAGATCGGAGACTCTACACTTGAAGTTGTAGGCGATTATGTTTACCTGGGACAAACGGTCCAGTTGGGTAGGTCCAACTTCGAGAGAGAGGTCAACCGTCGAATCCGACTCGGCTGGGCGGCGTTCGGGAAGTTGCGTGGTATCTTCTCGTCCAATTTACCGCAGTGTCTCAAGACAAAAGTCTATGACCAGTGTGTGTTGCCAGTGATCACCTATGGGACCGAGACGTGGTCGCTCACAATGGGCCTTATCAGAAAGCTTAAAGTCACCCAAAGGGCAATGGAGAGGGCTATGCTCGGAATTTCCTTGCGTGATCACGTCAGAAATGATGATATCCGCAGGAGAACCAAAGTTACCGACATAGCCCGAAGAATTGCCAAACTTAAGTGGCAGTGGGCAGGGCACATTGCTCGCAGAACGGATGGCCGATGGGGCCGAAAAGTTCTGGAGTGGCGACCGCGAACTGGAAGACGATACGTTGGAAGGCCTCCCACTAGGTGGACCGATGACCTGGTTAAGGTTGCGGGAAGGCGCTGGATGCGAGACGCACGGGATCGGTCAATGTGGCGACGCCTGGGGGAGGCCTATGTCCAGCAGTGGACGTCTTTCGGCTGAAATGATGATGATGATGATAATTTCACTCTGTTTCAGATATTCGGATAAAAGTCACATACTTTGCACGGAGCGGAGATGCAGCATCGCGATACTAACGAGCTTTATATTACCGCCTATACTGTGTGCACCTACCTTTATGGTAAGCTCTTTTATGTATTTTTGCTTTTTATTTCAAGCACAATTCTTGTTTCCTGTGAGTATATTTTCAAAATATAGAGAGCAGTGGTGGTTCAGTGGTATTGGCCGCGACTTACAAGTTGTAGGTCATGGGTTCGAGCCCAGGCAGGCGCTTTACTTAAGTGTAAATTATTTCTTGACCACTGCTCTCAAAACGGTGAAGGAAAACATCGTGAGGGAACCGGCATGACCTAGAACCTAAAATTCGAAGACTGACATCCACCAACCCGCACTGGGCCCGCGTGGTGGATTACGGCCCATTCCCTCTCATAGAGAGGAGGCCTGTGTCCCAGCAGTGGGAACATTAATAGGCTGATGATGTGAGTATATTTTCAATGGTATGGAAATCTTCTTGGATGTAAGACTGCACTCCTACACTGGGGTAGATGAGGGAAACTGTCCAACTTATCCAACCATCAGGAGTTTTTTCAACTACCTCTGGTAAGAGACCCTGAACAAAGTGACAATTATTTGTTTACTAGCTGGTGCCCGTGACTTCGTCTGCGCAGCATTAGTACTTCGATTAGCCTTTTTAGGGTTCCGTACCCAAAGGGTAAAAACGGGACCCTATTACTAAGACTTCGCGGTCCGTCTGTCTGTCTGTCACCAGGCTGTATCCCATGAACCGTGATAAATAGACAGTTGAAATTTTCACAGATGATGTATTTCTGTTGCCGCTATAACAACAAATACTAAAAACAAAATAAAATAAATATTTAAGTGGGGCTCTCATACAAGAGACGTATTTTGCGATAATGGTACGGACCCCTCAGTGCGCGAGTCCGACTCGCACTTATTAACCGGTCGTCACATTACATTACGGCCGGTATTTTTTTATATCGCGCCGTAATGTTATGCGGGTCGCCTTAATTGATAAATTATTAGTTCACGATGCAAACTTCCACCCCCTTTCCGCCCTCTTAAAGATGATTTCGGGAATAACAAAAATAAAAAGTATCTTATGTCCTTCCCAGGGCCTCAATCTCCATACCAAATTTCATCTAAATGGGATCAGTGGTTTTGGTTTAAGTGCAAACAGTATTGTAATAATAATTAAACATAGCTTAGAACTTAATGATAGAGGTAGCAAAAACACTACTCACAACAATATCCACATATTGCTAAACATATCTATTAGTTGTTAAAAAAAACGATTTAAAAAACCGGCTAAGTGCGAGTCGGACTCGTGCACGAAGGGTTCCGTACCATTATCACAATAAACGGCAAAAAAATCACGTTTGTTGTATGGGAGCTCCTCTTTAACTCTCTCTTTTTATTCTGTTTTTAGTATTTGTTGTTATAGCGTCAACAGAATTACATCATCTGTGAAAATGTCAACTGTCGAGCTATCACGGTTCATGAGATAGGTACAGCCTGGTGACAGACAGACAGACAGAAGGACAACGGAGTCTTAGCTTAGTAATAGGGTCCCGTTTTTACCCTTTGGGTACGGAAACCTTATAAACAGAATAAAAGTAAACGTCACTTAATTATTCGGGATCACTTAAAATAATAACAATTTATTTTCTAAATATATCCTTACTGAGAAACATAATATCAGTTGAGCCAAACTGCCTACTAGAACGCCTGAGTTGGTTCTACAAAAAAGATTCCGACGAATTGAGAACCTCCTCCTTTTTTGAAGTCGGTTAAAAAGCAGTTGCAACCAAATCTCTGAACTAACCTGTCGACCATGTACGGTACGAGAGATCAGGTAGTACAAACTGTTCACTAAATCAGTACTGTCGACTTTATTACTCTTAATTCTATCAGTAAAGGCGATTGTCAAAAGCCCCAAATATATAGGACATTTGAGAACGAAATATGACGTAGTCATTCCCAAACATTTTGATTTTTGTAAATGGAACGTCAATTCCCCCCACGCTCTTGGCAAAGTTAGCGTTCAAACATCTCATCACGGGCAGGTACTAACTAGCCAGATGTTCCCCCCCCCCCCATCCTCTACGGCCATTGCCCTATTATTATTGCCTAAGTTTCCACGAAAAACTTAATTAATTAGAAGAGAAATGGCTATTTAATATTAAATTGTAGACTTAATTAAACAAGCTTTTAGATATTTTAGTGATTCTACAAGGGGTAATTTAAATATTTGAAAATGATAGCTATTTACCTACTAGTCTGCCTCTTTGAATATTTATCTACAACCAAAGTAACAAATTTGTCGATCGTTAGCTCTTTTCAATAAAATAATGATGCCGTTTGTAGATATTAGATTTTAATTATGCTCTATTAAACAATGTATATTTTATTTAAAAAAAAAAGGATGATGTGATATCACAACTGAAATATCTTGTTGACTTAAGCAGATCATTAGTATTAACTAGATTTTTAAATTACGATGCAATTCACCTGCCATGTTATCTCTTCACCACATATGGTTGACTGACTGGTAGAGAGAAATTGTCTCAGGCATTATCATGCAACAAAGGTACGTAACCGGACTGAATGCCTTAGCCATTCTCTACAAATAAAAAGTCAGTTAATAAATAACACATACCCTTTTTAGGGTTCCGTACCCAAAGGGTAAAACCGGGACCCTATTACTAAGACTCCACTGTCCATCTGTCTGTCACTAGGCTGTATCTCATGAACCGTGATAGCTAGACAGTTGAAAATTTTCACAGATAATGGATTTCTGTTTCCGCTATGACAACAAATACTAAGAACAGAAAATAAATTCTATGCAACAAACGTGTTTTTTTGTCCGCCTCGCACCTGGCCGGTTTTTTTTTGTTACCGGGGGGCATTCTTCAAAAGGCGCCTGGACTTTTGGGGCAAAATACAAGGAAGTATCTCACTACATCCCGGTGATTACAATCAACACATAGAATGGGTCCGTTACATCTTAAAAGACCACACTGGAACCCTCTCTGTGCAACGCCTGTTAACTACATACCTAGAAACAATGTTAAACAATGTTAGGACCCATTAACATTAATGATATGTTTTATCCGTGGTGCTAGGCAACTGGGCTTATCCCGACCCTTTGTGCCTATTGGCCTTGTTTGTTCTGTCTCCTGCTTTATATGGAGGGAAGTGAAAATTTGTATTTTTTCCTACACCTGCGTTATTCTTTTCTGATTAATTTCGTTATCGGATCCAAGACAGTTAAATTCATTCGCCGGGACTTCGTCGAGCTTCATTGCCTCGGCGCTTTTCTGGTGGCCGCCACTGTTGATTCTGGCTTTCACCAGTTGCAGTGGCTTGTGAATAGTGCGGAGGGACTATAACAAAAAAATTACGTGAAAAGGTAATAAGGACAGACAGAGTTATTTTGCATTTATAATATTAGTATGAATATGCTATTTTCCATACAATGTCCATTATCATCGATTGTGTTCATTGTTCAAGGAATTAGCATTGTCTTTCGATATGGTATGTTGTCAATCAGACGGTCACGGCAGCAGAAAATATATAGCGATTAGAGGCAGTGTGTGGATGCGCTGTTTATGTTATAGCATTTAGGTACGTGTTTATTAAACTGGCTAATTTACAAAATCACTATTCGAATAGTTCCATTAGTTGTTCACTACATTTTTATTAGTACCTATAACTCTTTAAGATGTAGGGAACAGCCGGCTGGCTTTTTTTTATAGATTTTTGCATAGGACAAACTGTATTTGATTGACACCAAATGCCTGATAAAAACTTGAATGGTTATAAAAACATTGTTGTATTAAACTGGGTTAGGTATGTTTTTTCATTTCTGTGCATAAAGGTGCTTCCTCACTTGGAGCATACGACTGTATTGTAATGTTACAGAGTCGAGTATATTACATTGGTGAGGGAAGACAACCGAGCATCACAGTGCGAAACTTGATAATACAATGTGTAATATTTTGATACTACTTGTTACATCAACCACCGCTTCGTCTGACATTTTGGAATCAATAAAATACTCAAAATCGAATCTAATGTTACATTAAAGACGAATGCTCGTCAGGTCAGTCGGGGACGCAGTATTGTTATGTAATGTTCAAAGTCGGACCAGATTTTTACATTACAGACGAATGCTCGTCAAGTCCGGGAGGCAATACTGTAATGTAGTGCTCAAAATCGAATCTGAAATTTTACATTACAGGCGAACGCTCCGGGTGATAGCACCTTTATACAAGAACAGGAAAGTACCAATAACGAAGTAGGTTATTAATTAATATTCAAGGACTGTCAAACTCAATAAGTATGATGGCTACAAAACGGTTTCCTAGTCCTATAAACCATAGATAGTAGATTAATACACCTCAAACAGTTTTCACAATAAAAATATTCTTTCAACAGGTATTCGACATACACACGAAAAACGTGACGGACAAGTACGGCAATCCAGACATAGCCTACCACGTGGACTCAGACTACCAGGGAACATTGTACCAAGCCAACTTCTGGGTGCACGGCGTGGTCATCAAGCTGCTGCCGTGCTCCATCCTCACGGTCATCAGCATCTGGCTGATCCGCGCGCTCTACAATGCGAACCAGCACCAGAAGAAACTCCGGAACTATAACGCCTGTCCAGCTGCAGAGAAAATGGTGAAGAGGCAGAATAAGGCAGACAAGAGAACGGACAGGACAACGAAGATGTTACTAGCAGTACTACTACTGTTCTTAGTAACAGAATTGCCGCAAGGAATCATGGGTCTGATGAGCGGCCTCCTCGGCTGGTGCTTCTTCAAGCGCTGCTATGATCTCTTCGGGGAGCTGATGGACTTCTTAGCGCTGCTGAACGGGGCTATCAACTTCGTGCTGTACTGCACCATGTCTCGCCAGTTCCGTCAGACCTTCAGGCAGTTGCTGCTGCAGCCTCACCTGGCGCGGTTCCTGCCACCAACGGCCTCGCATTCCGATTCACACAACCAGAACACGTAAGCTATATTTTTCTCTACTAAAGAATCCTGCATTTTGATTCGCTTCGATTTTGTTCGTTCTAGTTCAGTTTTTTGCTAACTGCATGTTCAGTGAAACAATTTAAAACTATGTTCATGAGCCATGAAATTGTTTCCTCCCTGCAGGTGCACAGAAAAGATAAAAAGGTAACTACAGCCGAGCTTCAGTATAAATATGGAAATGTGAGTAACGATTGCCTTGCATAAAATATTTGCATATTCCAAGTGTTCCTCAAACTGCATAAGGAACATTGTTTACCTTTAATAAACTAATATGCATGTATGCATTTGCTGCATGATATATGTGATAACCATTTTCTTTCTACATATCATATGCATTTGTTTGTGTTATTGCGAAGAAGGTAAATAATAAGAAACAACCAAAAGAATAATATATTCATGACGAACAATATTAACTTTTTTCATTTGACTGTATTATTCTGAAACGTAATTTTTTACTGAAACTGCACACCACCTGTGTTGTGTAGTCTTTTTTGTGTTGTGTGTATCCTTTTAATGAAATAATACGACGTAGCTATCATTCTTTCATTGAAAAGATCCAAACAATGAGAAAAAGACGGTTATTCGAAGCTCTTGATTTATTCAAATAAAGCAGCAATATAAACGAGGTCACACGTAGTCAAAACTGTGGAAAATGTTCGCTTGGCAGTATCCGACCCGCGTCAATTGCTCTCGCACAGGTCATTTCTCCCACATGTTGTCTTTTCTGTCAAGTTTATTTCTCTTTTTATTCTTTCCGAAATACATTATTAGATACGAGTGGTACAGATCTTCTTTATCGCGGTTAATGCTTTCATTCTCGGCTCTTTTTTCATTACCAGAAACACTTTTACATTTTTTTATAGAATCACACAAAAGTTTCGAAGATTTGTTTTCAATTTTCTTTTTGGTAAATAGAGAGGGAATTCTCGTAGCGATAATAAGGATGGACAATACAAGACCGCAGATAAAACCAGAGGTACCCAATAAAAAGGGATTAAAAGGATTGCCGACTGTTTTTAATATCTACCATTACTTTTGTGTACGGTTTGCATTCATTTTGTGTGCCGTAAATAGGACTTAATTGCGGTGGCTTTTCCGATTTTAGAATTAGTAAGTAAGTAATAACTTATTTGTGTATGTATCTGTATCTTTTTTTTTTTTAAAGCAGTATTTAGGTTTTAGTTCATTAGTAAAGCTAGAGATTTGAAAATAGACGTTTTATTAGGTGGTTCCATAAATGTGTCCATTGTGATTGTACTCTGTCAGGAATATGCGGTTCTATAGAAATAACACACAATCACAGCACGGAATAAATGTAATGTATTCAGTGTGTAATTTGCGAGTTTGGGCTGTCATAGCAAATGTCAGAATTGTCACTGGCCACCAATTTCTGTGATTTACCACTGCGAGGATGCAGTTTGTAAGGACGGACATTTTGGACAATGCCATCTCTATTTATTTGTGAATCAGTGTCTAATTGCAGTTAGGTATAGTTGAACTATGGCAGTGGATATCGAGTCATGATAAGCAAACAATAAAAATGAAATTAACGATTGTTTTAAGGTTTTGCACTTGAAATTGCTAAAAATTTCAGCTGGGATAATTTATAGAAATAGAAAATCTTGTGGCCTTTCACCATTTTTGGCATAGAAAGCATTTTAACGTAAAAGTAGCATTTACCTACTTAGTATTTGTGAAAATTTAAGATAAGCACAATTCTTTGAAGTCCTTAATCCAAGAAGTGTTAAATTCTGCTCAGGTTTTAACCTTGTCAGAGGTTTAGCAAGAAAATGAAAAGTTGTGAAATAGGCTTCATTTGGCAAACGATGCCTATACGTGCGAATTTCAAACGAAATCATGAAAGATAAGCGCGAAAATATTCGGAAAGAAAATAATGACAGATATGGAGGCTCTTATAATCTCAAAGAATGGTTATCTTACCCTTGAAATGGGTAATTGTGTCGTATTTTCGTTTATATGGAATGAGCTCATAACCGTTTGGGTTAATGGTGCCATCTTCAGGGTTTTGAGGTAAAGCAAATATTAAACCGTGTGTGTCGTCCGAATTAGGTGGTGTTTATCTGGGCTATATTGCTATCCGGCTTTTAGGCACTAATAGGGATGTTTCCTGGGCAGAAAAATACAGTTTTATTTAGTCCGTCAGTGAGATTATCAAATAATGAAGAGCCATATTTTATGCTTTATCAAATAAATAAAAATTCACAAAGATAAAGCGCAACAAAGGAGTGGGGGCTTGTGACGTCACTTTGTCAGTATAGAGTGTAGCACACCGTGACGTCACACGATATTTCAACGCACTGTATCGTGGTAACTTTTTGTTTACGTGGCAAAAGAAAAATGTTAGTCCAATACGTGTCCAATATTTTTAGGTTATCTGACGGACTAAATAGATATTTTTTGTCAACTACCCTATTTGTGAATGTATGGTGAGGTTCGGGATTAATAATAACAGCTGCACGAGTCGATGTTTAAGGTTTAGCAATGCTTGCCGATGTTGTTTTGATGATGGGTGACTTTTTATAATATACCGTGACTCCTCCGTGCCTCAGAAAACACGTTAAGCAGTTGGTTCTCTATGTAATTTGTAGATGGTCATTTGTTAGATGGCAGAAAATCTGCCACCAGTCTTGCAAGAGGTTTCATCATATTTTTACAGTTAGTTGTGGAGGTCAGATGTAATCCCTCCATGTAAAAAACTGGGGGGTGACGATAAGCTCTTAGAGTAAGGTTATTTTGAGATCGCGTAAGTGACATGTGTATACAAGTCATATACATCTGTCCCTTACGCACACTCAAAATAACCTTACTCTAAGAGCTTATGCTCACCCCCCCCCCCCTGGTCTCTTTGTAACCGACTTTCCAAAAAGGAGGAGGTTCTATGTTCGAATTTATGTTTTTTTTGAGTTCTCCGATTTATCCGTCAATTGTAAACCGATTTTGAAAATTCTTTTTATGTTTGAAAGCGTATAGTCCCATTTCAATTTGGTGAAGGTCTAATGAAGAACTTCGGCGATATACAACAGAACTCTTTAATAATTGATTGCAAATGGGATTACCGTATCAGCATGTATTTTTATTGTTTTTTATACTATTTCATAAAATAACATCACGCCAGTCCGCTCTAAAGGGGTACGCAACTTGCCTATTAGGTACCACAACTAAAAAGTGAAAAATAAAAAAGGTTATCACAAAAAATACAACCAAATACAAACACTACAAAGTGAAAAATATGTTAAAAAACTACAAAAGAAAACAGGAACACCGATTTCCGAAAAAGTAGTTATTTTTCAATCTGTAATGTTTTTATTTGGAAGTCTGTTGTATTTTCTTGTAAATGTATTTTATTTTCATCCATTAGATTTGAAGCCGATGTCAGCATAGTTGTCAAAGGTTAGCAGGATCGATTGATGTATATGATGTTTAGTTCACAGGTAATGGTTCCCAGTCCCTGTTGTATTTATACGTTCACCGAATTTTATTATTGTTGGCAGCAGTCTGTTATTTATGTTTCAGGGAATGACCGATAGTGTCGGATATGATACCTTGGCGGCAATTGGCGTATTTTAAAAAACGCTTTCTAATATTAGTTAACTCTATTTGCCTACATTATGACAAGTTTTTGACTAAAGCTGACGGCAAGATGATAAATGAATAAATGAGATTACAACTTCAATTTGTTTAAGTACGAAAATTGACACAATCAGATTTATACGTCAATTCATTAATCGTCAGTCATTAATTCAGAAGTCGGATTTGACAGCTATAAAAATACCTAATAATAATTAATTTTGATGCTTACAAATGATACTCGTTGTTATAGTGTATGGGTAACTAGGATTATGAATTTGATTTATCAATTTCTTACGTGCAAAGTTATCGCGGCATGTATAATGTTTTTTTATAAAAAGAAAAAGAAAAAAAAAGGATGAGAAACGTCATCGAACATCTTAGATTGTCACGATGTAGTATATTCCGTACAGCCTTTATTTTATCCTTTGACATAAGCACGCCTATGATGGTCTCTAACTATTAGCAGGCAACCATAGACATTAAAATGCAAAACTTCTTGGACGCTTTCAATAGTGAAGCGATGTGCTTTTTAGCCCCGATATGCTGATGAATTAAAATTCACAAATAAATCGAATTATGTATCAGTAAATGAAGCAGCAAAACATTAAAATTGCAATGAAAACATATTATGAAAGCTATAAGCTAATATGATATTGAAACAAACTAAAAAAATACTATAAGTGTTTTTAAATTTTTACCATCTATAAAATACTTATGTAAAAGTGATAATCATAATTATTGTTTAATGCATGAATAAAAGGCAGAAATTTTATTTTTTTATCATAAAACATAATAATTTAAGTATAAATAAGTTAAGTAAGAAAGAAAGGTAATAAAAAAAGTGGATAAATGAAAGTTAGACAAAATATTGAGTACTTAAAACATAGTCATTTGGAGCCTGTGTATGTTTATATAACAATACAAAATATTGGGCAAAATAAAATACTAATGTGTTACAACGATTAAATTTGGTGATTTTTATCGATTTAACACATTAGTATTTATGATTTTTGTAAGAAATCGAATCGTTAATGCATTAGGACATCACTAAATCTAAAATTTTTGAGCTGTCAAATGTAAAATTAAAGGCTGGATGGATTTTAACTATCAAATATGGAATTCAGCGTCACTTCAATTCGCATAAAATATTGAACACGAAAAAAATAAATAACAAAAATTTCTTCTCTTATTAGGTTCTATATTTGAATCCCTAACGACAAGCAGAAAGTGTTAGTACCTAATTTCAAGCTGTCGACCTCCGCATTTCAGTAATACCAGTTCCTAATTTTATTCTCGTAACCTAGTTCTAAAAATGTTCATGTTATTAATTCCCTGTCCAAAACATTTTTAATTAAAATACCAAGTGATAAATTTTAGAATTATAGTGCATACTAACGTCAGTTTCCTGTAGTTTAAAACTGAAACTTTTGCGTCGAGTAAGGCTTTGTGAAACGTTTCATTGTTCGAACCACAGAGCACGGAACGACACGGCGCGGCGGCAACGACTAGAAACAGCATTACTAATACGAATTGCATTGAGCACAAGTGTCGGCTGTACGATTTCTACTAAGACTGCCGCTCCTTAGCGCATTTTCATAAGGGGAAATTGAAGCGATTGTAAAGTGGCAAGACGTCATATTTGCTTTTTATTTAAATAAAAAATAAAGCCGTTTGGATCCACACGCATGCCGCGGCAGCCAAGCGGCTGGTTCAATTTACTTTGACATGCCAAAATGTGGTCTTGTGCAGACTCTCACTGACACGCTTGGTTTGCATGGAAAGTTTTGTCAATGCACCTACAATTCAGAAGTCATTCCTAGTATGGTGTGGGCAGCGATTTTTTTAAGATTGTATGCCGTTTCTAGCAGTAGCCACCAAGGCGTTTCGATGCTCTGTGGTGCAAACTTAGCCTGACAAATTTCGTTTTTGTTTTTTTTTTAAATAATAACTTTAATATTTGTTGCAGTGCCAAGACGTCCGTGCCGTGAGGACGGGTGAAGCACGGGAACGTCCCAGTGGTACGTGAACATTTCCTATAGTGACTGGTACTGACGATTGCAGTGCTCTAGACGTAATCAGTGTTCAGTGTTACAGAGTAAGGTATCGTCCAACTTTCTTGGACTATCAGGAAGTACTTTAATGAGAATCTGACAATGTATCCTGTGGAATTCAAAATAACTGTTTGCTAAAACCTAGGTTTATAAGAAGTCTGTTTGGAAGAACTCCACTGGCAGTAGTACCCATGCCAACAGAAAAACTCTCGGTTAATATCAACAAATATCAAGCTATTACTGTCAATTTGATGATTCGAGGTGAAGTCTAGTTAAAAGAAAAGTTTGGATAGGCCTAGTCTGATTAGGCTGATTGAAAAATTGAGCGTTGTTTGACTCTGATGTTTGGTCTGAACATTACTCGAATGTAGACGTCAATTAATCAGCGCTTAGTGTTATTTATTTTAACCTAAAAATAAGCGTTATTTATTTTAAACCGCAATTCTTGCTTAGCTTGCAATAATCCGGTCTTTTGTACGAAAAAACGTTTTTTTTTGTCAACACTACTTAGAAAGTGCTCCAATATAGAAAAAAAAGTAATTTTACGGGCTACATTGAAAGAATCACTTTAAGAGTTTATTGAATGTTTCGCTATGTAATGTTGATGTGTCAGAGTCAGTCTGAAATTGTTTGTATTTGAGTTGAGACTGTAAATAAGTTATACCAAAGAAAAGTATTGACTGTACCAAATACAAATATAATGTTGAAGTGAAAATGAAAATTATTTTGCTTTAAAAAGTTCAGTCTTTCATACTCGAGATTTTCTTGTGAAACTTTGATGTATTTTAGGAATATTATATTTTTGTTAACGCTCAAAATGAAATCTTTGATAAGTTGTTTGTAATAGGTTTACGAGGAGATTTTTTTGGATTTAGAATAAAAGTTTAGTATATAAGATTGGCCTGTTGTCTGTCTAGTGTTGTCCCAAATTGGAAAATAAATTTGCTATTTTTATGACTATTTGTAAATTAAGTACTAATTGTAAAATATGTCCATGAATGAGTTTTCCTTTGTGAATTAAAAGTGTTATCTACATTTAAGTGAATATTTATTTCTAAATAGTCTATATCATTACTACTATTAAGGGCCTACAACCGCTTCAGAAAGTTTCCGCGCAACGGTAACTTTCTAAAGCATATTCCTTAGTAACGGCTAGGATAGGAATATAGGAAAAAAAAAGTTTCATATAAATTATTTGTGAAACATGGTTTTTTCGTATAACAAATAGTTTTGCTTTAAAAAAATAATTTACAACACGATATTTTTTCGCTACTTTTGGATACTCCTCCAAAACGACTTCAATGTTAAAATAGTAGATTGTTGCATCGAGCGCAAAGTGAGTTATTAATGCACGAGTGTTATGTTGGTGCCCGAGCGCACGCGAGGGCACTAAATTAACACGAGTGCATTAATTACTCACTTTAGCGAGGTGCGTAATCTACTTTTCTTTCAACTACCAATCTACCTCTCATCTATTTCCATTTTTTTATACTTTTCTTGCTAAATATGAAGTACCTACCTATCAAAGTTTTACAATGGTACAAAATGCGGGGCATTTTTTTCACCTAATTGGTTTTATACGCCGATTTTTTTTTCTCAGCCAGTACTACATACATACATTTTTCGATCTACTGCATATCTATACCAATATTATAAAGAGGAAAGATTTTTTGGTTTGTTTGTTTGTACCGAATAGGCTCCGAAACTACTGGACCGATTTTAAAAATTCTTTCACCAATAGAAAGCTACATTATTCCTGAGTAACATAGGCTATTTTTTTATCCCGAAAACGGGTCCTGTGGGACCACGCCCACGGGAGCGAAGCCGCGGGGAACAGCTAGTATTTTATATTAAACTTAATGGGAGACAATAAACCTCTGTGGTGAATTTAAATCTAAACTAGCTGACCCCCGCGGCTTCGCTCCCGTCAACTGGCTACCAATCTACCTACCACTACCTACCTACCCTGCCTTCCTTACCTACTCTGCCTACCCTGGCTACCTTATACTGCCCACCCTGCCTAGTCTAACATGCCTACCCTCCCTACCCTACCTACTCTACCTTCTCTACCTATTCTACTTACTCTACCTAATCTACTTACTCTACCTTCTCTACTCTACTTACTCTACCTACTTTACTTACTTTATCTTCTCTACTTACTTTACCTTCTCTACCTACTCTTCTTACTCTACCTTCTCAATCTACTCTACTTACTCTACGTTCTCTACCTACTCTACCTTCTCTACATACTCTTCCTACTCTACCAACTCTACTTACACTACCTTCTCTACATATTCTACCCACTCTACTTACTGCACCGTCTCTACCTACTCTTCTTACTCTACCTGCTCTGCCTACTCTACTTACTCTACTTACTCTACCTACTTTACTTACTTTATCTTCTCTACTTTCTTTACCTTCTCTACCTACTCTACCTTCTCTACCTACTCTACCTACTCTATACTCTACCTTCTCTACCTACTCTTCTTACTCTACCTTCTCTACCTACTCTACTTACTCTACCTTCTCTACCTACTCTACTTGCTTTACTTACTTTATCTTCTCTACTTACTTTACCTTCTCTACCTACTCTACCTACTCTACCTTCTCTACCTACTCTACATACTCTAGCTTCCTTGTCTACCTTTTCTACCTACTCTACCTACCCTAACTATAGTACCTACTCTTCGGCTTTATAATATTAGTTTAGATAAAATATACAAAACAGTGCATTAAAGTAAAACAGTGCAACAATGAGATTTCATATAACTTTTCTGCACTGGTTTGGTTCTAAGCAATAAATACGTACTTTGTGATCAGTTTTGTAGTGATGAATGATAACATTACTACGTAGTTGGAAGAAAAAATATTTTTACAATGCATGTCCTCGAAAAGAGCGGTTTTCCAAGCAGCCAAACTGTGCGGAAAGTGTCACTTTTTTTCACTAGTGCGTTTTACTTTCCTGTACTTTTTTAATTTTTAACTCCAACGTCAGCCCGACGCATAGAGTTTTTATTATTTGAGAAAAGTTTAAAAAAATAGTTATGTACAGATTATCATTCATATAAAAGGTAAAATAAAACTAATACTTTATTTTAAGCGTTTTTAATTACTCTAGATTTAGATTTTGATCAATAAATTAATTTTAAATATTCATTAAATATGTTTGGCAGAACGTATATTTTGCTCGTGCCTTATTGCGTTACGATGTGACAGCTATTCGCATATGCGCAGTAGATATGCTCGAGGAACTATTAGTTAATCTGTGGAAATGCTGAACGCGCTTGAATAAGCCCGCCATTTTATTAATTTCATATTATTAATTTATTTATTTCCTCGCACAATGCATAGTAAAATGTTATATGATACACGTACGTAAGATGATTTCCGACTCGTGTCGATTTATCCACTCACTCGCTTCGCTCGCTCGTGAATAAAAATGCCACTCATCGGAAATCACCTACCTTCCGCACTTGTAGCATAAATAACTATTAACATTTAAGTCATTTTGGCTAGAATTTCTTCATAACTGAAATAGCATATGTAAATATAAGATATTTTGCAAACAAAACTGTCCAAAAGGAGGTTCTATATTGATATTCTGGCTCCGAGCGGGCGCACGGCCAGTACTGCGTTAACATAGGGAAAAATATATACGCCTTAATAAATATCTGCTCCCATAAGGATAAACAATCAAACGAGTCTTGACATGAAGCAAATTGTGTGAATAATGAAGAGTTATTGAGTAATAGTGAATGAAACCTGACAGAATGCGAGTCAAATGATAAATGGAGCCATGTGTCACTATATTTCCGTTGTGAGGAAGAGATAGTGCTATTCGTCCTACTTAGTTCCGTCTCTCTCATTATTATTCTGACACTGGAATAATAATGATTTTTTAACACGTCATAGTACGAGCTGTGTTGTTTGCATAATATGCATATGTCACCGGGTTATTTCAAACACCGCAAACTTATAATTAATCGCGTGAGATTGTGAACTCTTTCTTTTCAATAAGATACGTAAATCTTGAAAACTATTGAATTTGAATGGTATTTGAAATGATCTGATCACATTATATCGAGATAACTACATTAGTTTGCAAGACTTAACGTATACTGTAGGTGTGACCCAGGTTGCTGACGTCATCATCAGCTTTTTAATGTTCCCACTGCTGGGAAACAGGCCTTCTCTATGTGAGAGAGGATGGACCGTAATCCACCATGCGGGCCCAGTGCGGGTGGGTGAACGTCACCAAACCGGTGACTACGGTGGGCTGGTTGCTGTATCTGAAACAAATTTGCCGTATATCTGAAATCTTGGTGCAGTAAACGTGATATATATCATGAGACGCAAGCAGGATGTTGCCATACAGACAGACATGGTTTGAATTTAAACTAGAGCACTAATTCACAACTCAACACGTGTAAATGTTAGGAATCAAAACTATGTGGAGATTCAGTCCAGCAGAATATCTTTGAAAATTATTTTTGGCTGGTGTTTTGGGTGGTTACATGTGGGATGTTTCCTGGGTAGAAAAAATATAATTCTACCTAACGGACAAAATTAAAAATTTTAGTTAACATCCCTACTGCTGTTTAAAAGAAGGTAATGAATAAGCAGAATTTATAAGAACAAAATTATTTATTTAAATTTCCACTAACATTTATCCACCCTTGTCAGTTTTACTTATTGGCCGCAAAATACGTTTTTACAAGCTATTAATTAACTTACAATGTTTGTTGTATGTATGAATCTTGCAACTGAATTTGAAAGCAGTTATCCTCGATTGAGATGAAATTTTGCATAAACGTTTAGTTTGGATGACAATGCATGGTTAGATAAATGACGTCATTTTAATACAATATGGCGGACGGTCCAAGATGGTGGACCAGTTATTTTTTGTGCACTGCCATGATATGGGTATCAAATTAAAGGGTTTGCTGAGGAACACGAAAAAACCATAATAAAAAAAAACATCCATGCCGTCCTGTCAACTATCACGCTATCACTGACTGCATTTTCTTTCAAATCATTCCTCACATCCATCCATAGTATCTATGGCTCCCCTTTTTTTCTCCATCCATCCACATGTACCTATACCATTAATTATAAAATTCCTTGTATTTTGAGGACTATCTGAAGAATCATCCATTGCCTTCCTACTTAACAAACATTTATCATATTCAATTTCGATACTCAAATTTATACGAAATTTCTTTTGGTTTTGTTTGTTTTCAATTATCGAAATTGTACTAACAATATTTGTTTTCCATATCTCGTGTACATAGGCTTATATAGGCTTTGAAGATTTCTCTGAAAATTAATTATATAAGTGTTTGTATTGAATGTTTAATTTTCGTAATAGGGCTTAATTTTCTTGCAAAATACCCGATTCAGACTAAATCATATACGTATCTTCTTCTTTATCCAGAAAGTTAGCAATCTTTTCAACAACCTACATCTGATTACGTAAAGTCCTGAAAAAGTTTGATATAATAATACTCAGCTAAAGAGCAGCTATAGAGACGCACAATTCTTATAAACACTTCGTAGAAAACATAATAATTACATGAAGGAAGAAATACCTCTTTATATATTGAGCCTTATTACAATAAAAACCGACCAAGTGCATGTTGGGCCACGCGCAGTAATAGGGTTCCGAAGTTGTACAATAATGCGGATAAAGAAGAAGGCAAGGGCAAGGGTATATTTATGTATATTTTTAAATGATTCATAAACTTATATTTACTACCTGTTTTACACAACAAACAACGTTATATAAATACATTTTAAATGTATTTTTAATTTTATTTTTGTTTTCTAATAACATTTTATAAGTTGGTCGACTATTACGCGTAAACTTGTAAAGCTTACTTAGCTGTGATAGTTTTCGTTATATATATATATTACTGCCGTGATTTTTTTCAAATATTCAAAAGCAACCAATTAGCAGGCAGGACACACAAGCTTGACTAACAAAAAATTGCAATTTAAAGCTTAATTATACGCAAATGGATCCCTGAATCGAAAAATGTTTATGACAGACAATATTTGTGAATGGCCTAACCAACAATACCCCATACCATGGGATAGACGAGAAAAGAAACATTCTCTTTTTATGTGTACAGGATGTACGATAAAAAAATGCACGATTTTATTTTACCACTTTGTGGCTGTGATTAATATGTATATCCATGCCAAATTATAGTTTTTTAGTATTAAGAGTCTCTGAGCTAAGCTGCGGACAGAAATACGGACACGGTGTATCTATAAAGGTTCATTGTTGACTACGGAACCCTAAAAATTTCGGTGTGGTTTAGTAACTGTTAAGCAGATTCTAAATTCAAATATTATCTAGAAAAGTGGACAAGAATGACATTGTATGAAACCTTTTCCCCAAAATGTCTTGTAGAGAAAATTGTTTATTACTACGGGAATTCGGAAAGACAAATTACGTGTGTTTCGTCCAATGATGATGGCGAGAGGGTAGATAAATGTCCCAGATATTAATCAAGCCGTCATGGGTCCGCTACTGTAGTTTGGGATACAGAAAAGCTTTAATAAATCAACAGTAACGGTCAAAGGCATTAACATGTTTCTAACCAGGAAGCAGTACGGATCTTGTCCTTGATCATAGTTGTCATAAAAAATAAAAAAACTTGACTGCTTAAAAAGCGAAATAAAAAGACTTGTACTCTTTTGTCTTGATCTGTTGTCTTTATGTATTATACTGTGTGTGTACATTAATTATTAAATAAATAAATAAAAAATCATGCTGTGCATTCGGAGGATACATCTGGTTTTGGACAGCCAGCTCGCGAATATGTATCCTCCGACTGCTCATCATGATTTTTTCTTGTTGTCGTCTTTTTAGTTCGCTTTTTAAGCAGTCGAGTTTTTGAATAAGTGTATTTTTTTACCCTTATCAGTTATATGTTTTAATATACCAAATTCGAAAAAAATGTTAAGTGTTTTATATTTTTGGTATCGCCTTTTAAAACCCTTTATTTTAATACCCTACACGAAGGGATTGGAAGAAAAAAATTGTGCATCCACAATATGGCACCCAAAAGCCAATTTTTCTATTTTTAAATTTTAATGTAGCCATTGACACTCGTAGGGTTAAGACGAATCGATTAACGTAAAATCATCAAAATCGGCCAACGCTGTTGGTCTCTGGAACGCCACATAGGGACAAACATACATACATACATACATACCTAGACTGATAAACACATTACCCTCCTTCGGCAGTCGGGTAAACATAAAGAAAAAATTAACATATTTTCATTGAATGAATTCAATGTTATGGTAATTAAATAGAAGGCGTATGCGGCAGTTGTCTGAACCTTGAATATGGGTTAAATATGAATTGAACAAATTTCGTAATGAAAATTCGAGTGTTTACAATTACGTTAATTTCATGTTTATTGTAATTGTTTCCAGGTATCTGTTAAATCGTGTTTTTGTATATTTCTGAGAACTGAAATATTGACTTTAACTATTGGCACTGTTAGCAGAGACCACGCGAGTCTGTCCTTTTGATTTTTTTACAATGCATGTCCTCGAAAAGAGCTAGAGAGTGTCACTTTTTTTCATTAGTGCTTTTTACTTTCCTGTATTTTTTTAATTGTTGACTCTATCGTCAGCCCGACGCATAGAGTTTTTATTATTTGGGAAAGGTTTAAAAATTAGTTATGTACAGATTATCATTCATAAAAAAGGTAAAATAAAACTAATACTTCATTTTAGGCGTTATTAATTTCTCTAGATGTAGATTTTGATTAATAAATTAATTTTAAATATTCATTAAATATGTTTGGCAGAACGTATATTTTGCTGGTGCCTTATTGCGTTACGATGTGACAGCTATTTGCACATGCGCAGTAGATATGCCCGAGGAACTATTAGTTAATCTGTGGATATGCTGAACGCGCTTGATTAAGCCCGCCATTTTATTAATTTCATTTTATTAATTTATTTTTTTCCTCGCACAATGCATAGTTAAATGTTGCATGATACACGTACGTAAGATGATTTCCGACTCGTGTCGATTTATCCACTCACTCGCTTCGCTCGCTCGTGAATAAAAATGCCACTCATCGGAAATCACCTACCTTCCGCACTTGTAGCATAAATAACTATTGTCGTTTCAATTTTGGTAATATATATAACAAAATAGCGGATGGGTGAAATTATGTTCTGAATATTGTATTGTGCATTAAGAAATTCCATTCATTTCCAAATCCATCAACATATATGTATAATTAGGAATGGCATTTCTATTCACTGCCGGTGTGGCATTTTGCCCTGTGGTGGTTCTATGTTTGTTGATGGACGATTTCCAAACATTTAGACTCTGAACCAAATGTCCCGCGCAAATATTTGTTAAATGCAGACTTTGTGGGACCTACGAATTGATTAATGCATGCACTCATTTGTAATGAATTGTTAATAAACATAAACAATAATAATAAACAATATTCATTTGTTCAAGGCTTAAACCTTTTTACAATGATTGTACCTTAAATTAGAATCATTAAGTTAGTGGCAAGATACAAAATATGTGCAACTGGGCTTAAACTAGGAGGATTCCTGTGCTATAAGCACCAGTTACTTCCGTCACCACCGTGTTCGAGCTGCCATTACAAGTGTGGTGCGGTGTCAAAGTAAGTAGTAGTAGTGTGCATGTGAGTATGAAGATAGTGTGTGTGTGGTATTCTGGTGTGTTGTGTTTGTGTGTATGTGTGGATGTGTATGTGTTAGCGTGCATGGGCTTAACTGGTTTTATTATTATTATTTTATACTTTAAATAAGTTTTAGTAAATTTTCAGTGTTTTCATAATTTTGAGAGAGAAGGAAGTTATCTATGGTAAGTTTAAGTTTTTTTATCGGTAAGTTATGTAACTGTGTAAATTTACTTATTTTATTATATAGGTATGGACCCATGTAGCACGGTTGTCTCCTGAAGAAGTCTGTTTTATACGGTTTCGGGTCAAAGACTATGTCCTTCCTACGTTTGTTTTTCAGTCTTTCTGGGTCATACGTTGAGCCTTTATGGCTTATAAGCAGAACGTTTAAGTATTTAGTTTGTTAAAGTTAAATTAAAAGCAAAAATGATATTATGAGGAGTAAAAGGCATATGTAAAGATCGTAGCAGGTGGTTTATTTATTTTCACACCACCTGTTCGACAATGTCCAATTACATATCATGCAATTTCAACGTAAAGTAATATGTATGAAATGAAATGTATGTAGTATGAAACTCCCAAGGGAGTAAAGAAATTTGAATTTGGTACGTCAAATTCGTGGAAAACTCGACAAAAATCCCATACAGCATTAAAACGAGGTTTGTTTGAAAATCGAAATGGCCTCCATAAGCAGAAGTCAAAAAGAAAAAGGACACCAAAACACAAGTTTCTACACATTTGAGTATGCACTGAAATAAACTCCACCATAACTTCCATAAATGTACCGAACAAAAATGTTTATCTATCCTTCCATAACTGGACTAATATGTATAACATATTAACTTTTGATTTGTAGATATTAATTACAAAACAAATATTGAATTTATACGGAGCCCCAGCTTTTTATTGTCTCGCAGAAGGTGTGAATAGTAGAGTATGCTCCTCTGGGATAAAGCCTGTCTTGGTCTTGGGCAGCTTGAACCCCTCGCTTCACTCATGACTATAGATAACTCCCTCGCTTCGCTCGCTTAACTCAGTCCCTCATTACGCTCAAAGTTCAAAATGCCAACCGTGACGTAAGACACTGCTTTATCCCCTTGGTGCATAATCTACTATTATGTTTTGTCTGTAATATGAGTGATCGTGGCTAAATAAAAACAAACGCGTTGCTCAACGTGTTGACTGCTTACGTCTTTGCAGAGGGTGGAAACCAGATAGGTGAGCAGCGCCAAAGCTACCATACAGCTGGATTTCTGGTGAAGTGTAGGCAGGTAAAGGTATAAATAGACTATTAACGGTACTGCTCTGACAAAGTTAACAAAAAGGAAAAGTGGACGTATTAAATAAACCTCGATTTATTTAACTATTCGTTATTTTGATATAAGTACTTAGTTATTTCATGTTTATTATTATTTATTTATTAAAATAAATACAAAGCTTGGTGTTAAATTTTAAATTAATGATATATATTATTAACAGAATAACTCAATATGAATTACTTTTTATGGCAATAAACTAACCTTTTTGTTTATAAAAGTACCTCTACGAGAAAATTATTGCACTGGTAGAGAGCTGTACCTACGTACTATTACCAAGTAACTTTAACTACATAGTCTTCTGAAAAAGATACACGGAGCGGACCCACAAGAAAGACCGAGTCTAACATTAATGAAGTATCTGTTATTGGTGGCGTTAGAACACCAGAAGTGAACTGTGATCAAAAAAGTTGATTGAAAGTTAAATATGATCAGAAAATCATTTAGAAAAGTTCTCAAGAAAGACTCGCGTGTCAGGTGCAATGTTTGTTGAGAGAGGGATCTTACAAAATTCAACTCGGCTGTATGTACATCTGTTCGTACAAATTGTGTTGCTAGGTGAATGTAGTTCCTCAATCCTGTTAGTAGTTATTTTTCTTTTCTGAATGCAGTGGAAAGACGAGACGTAAGTAGCGTAGCTGGTGCTAATTGAATTGCTATTGGTAATTGGTGGCACAGGACACTCAGCGGATTGAAGATGGCAGGGGAGTAATTGATTACGGAAGCTATCTCAGTGGAAGCAGAGGTGAGCAAAGGCGTAAGTGGAGATGGAAAAATAAAGGAAAATATTTAGCCAATTGTATAGAAAAAATCGTCCATTTGTTAATCATACAAGAATTTTTATTTCACAAAGGGCCGATTTCTGAATTGAGTATGTGAGGTTAAGAATGTGTCAAACCTTAATTTAGTTCCAAAAATATATAAAAGATGTTTCCCGATATTCCGAAACCTCGTCTTCAGTAGGCCAAATCGGCTAGAAGATGTAATCAGGGCCCAAGTAGGCAAGTTATTAAAATGTAATGGCGTAAAACATACGTATAAATGTTTTTATTTATTTATTTATATATACTTTATTGTACACCAAGACAAATTCAATGCATAAAGAAATCTTAAAACAAAACAAACGTACAACAGACGGCCTTATCACATTCCGCGATCTCTTCCAGGCAACCAAGAATGGAAAGAGATAACCTGGACACGCTATGGGGTTGCACTTGGTGCAAATTTTTCTACAAACAATTAGTTGTACAGAGTAGGTTTAATGTGGTTTTTGCCAGTATGTAAGTTAAAAATGGTTATATTTTGGTTTCCATCTTTTATTAGGTTAAAAACTTTACTAATGTGTTATAAACTATAATTTTAAAGAAAGTTGATGAAATTTTCTATTCAACGTTTTTTTATATCAAAACTCTGACTTCTATAGTAAGAGAAATAGCAAGTTTAAAAGTGTGGTAATAAAAGTTGTATAGGTCTACCAGAATCTCATGGCAAAAGGGGAAATAAAAATTTGTTGTATGCAATACTGGGGAAATTGGATCAAACGATCTTGATACTGTTTAATTTTTATTTATGTCTTTAGTATTAATGAACATGAGGTACCTATATTATAGTAGTCACAACGGATCTTTGTGTCTTTGAACTTGGTCCTGCCAACCATTGCGTAAGAAACAGTTTGTCATCGAGTATACTGCATAGAGTAAGCGAGATAGGACGATGACAAAAAAGACAAAAGATATTTATTTCAACTGGGCCACCAAGCGGCACTTTTGAATGTCACAATTTAAATTTACATGGAATAAAAGTTGATTCTACCGTGCATTCGGAAAGTAGCTTGTTATGGAGAAGAATGCACAAGAAATTCCGTAAGCTTATGTGACATACATAAGCGAGTGAAAGAGACAGTTATACAATGCTATCTTCACCTTCAACATTGACACAAAAATAGCTACTGCGCGGGGTCTTGCAACCAATTCAGAGACACAAAGATCCACTGTGAGTATTATAGGTATGTGTATGAATAATGTTGTTATACATCGGGTTCTTAACATAGGAAAAATAAATCAATTGAATATTAATTTATGTACTAATTTATTATTTAGCATTTAAATCATACTAATAACTTAAAACCTCATTCAGAACTAGAAAACTAGAATACGATTCCATGAACTCCACTGGCATTTCAAAAACTTGTATCTTTGTAGTTTTATGTCATCTCTCTCCATCAAAATGGTTCTTTTTCATTGGCATTTAACATATTCAAAACCAATCTCTTTATGTATAAAGTCTGTAAAAAATAATAAAATGTATCATGTTACTTAAAGTCATTCATCATCATCAGTCTATATAAATTTTTTTTATGTAAGTTTTATGGCCTGGTTGCTAGGACCTTTTAGCCACGTCTTTGGCAAGAGTTTTGGATCTTATATTTATTCTTTAGTATGCATTAGAATGCGGATGTAACAGATTCTAATGTTTTTTATGTAACAGATTCTAATGTTTTTGGCAGCAAATTGTATCGAGTCAGTCTTCCCAGTAAGCTTTGCAGAGGCAGTCAATACTACAATAAAATACACCGCTCCACTATCCCGAGATCGCTTTTGTCAATGATTTTACAAATTGTCCAGTTGCGGAGACAGTTGAGACACAAAACTACACCAATAATATATCACAATATCCACTAGGAATCAATTTGCAAATAATATTAACAGCCACTGAACTTCACTCGACAAAATCCCGCCAAAAACTCCCGTCTATATACACGTCCCACTGCAGGGCGCAGATTATTACTTAATATTTTTCTTACGTCAAAGATTCTCAATCTCCGTGAAAATCAATATCTTGTCGAAGAATTAGTAACAGTTACATTACTGTTGCCATTTCCTTCCGGCCATCATTCGATGTGCTCTGACCTACGATTTACCAAATAATAGTAATGGAAAGAAATTAAAATTAAGTAAGAAAAATATAAATTAAACTAAAAGTATCAAAACAAGTCAGTCCAACTTACCGGTCCACTCTACGACGCACTTTAAAATCATAGATTGAGTTTGATTTACGCCTTCTTCTTCCCTTATTTTATGATACACATTGAAAACAATATGTCTCGCATGAGATCGAAGTGGGTTTTTCGACATTTTCACAAAAATAACAAACTTTCAAGATAATATCAAAAAATTTCAGCAGCGGTTGACACATCAAGTACTTTGATTCGACAGGTGACAATTGACATTGCCATATGAAAATCACAATTTAAAAAAAATAAAAAATGCCATGAGATTCTGGTACACCTATACTAAGTTTTGAGGTTTGAGTTGTTGTGATTCATGACAGCGGGATGGGTAAACTAATCATTACTGTCTTATTAGAAAACTTACAGAGAAAACATTTGTCACTGAGGAAATAATCACTCTTTCTCTAAAGGTTTTTTTTTATTCAGAAGTCGGGTTCTTGATACACAATCGATGGAAATGCCTTTCATTTTGACAAATCAACAATATTCATTGCCTAAGTTTGCAAACATATAAAGCAAAGGATTTGTAACCTTCAAATTGCTTAGCAATTAGGATGACCCCCGAAACCACCCGCAGTCTTATTACGTATCTTTTGCAAGTGCAAAACGATAGCGATTTTTGCGCAATAATTGCTCTTCAATGCAGAAGTTTTAGAGTAGTGGGCGGTTTTTTTTTAAATAAGTGCATCTTACAAACAGCGAGCGATTAGCAAACGTTTATGTAGGACTTACCATACCTACACTGCACATACATAAAGCGTTTGATCGCTATCGTTTTGCTCTTGATAAAGATACGTAATAAGTCTGCCGGTTTACTGATTTCTTCATCTAGAAATAGCGTAGAGATGGTAACAGATTCTGGTCACATCCGACCTGTAGCGGCAGCCGGAACGTGTCATCAACAATTGAGAATAATTTAACGAAGATCTGTTGTGATTTTTGCTACCCTAGTACCTCAGTATACTCGTAGTACGGATTTATTAGATGGTGAATATTTTTGTTTTTATTCGCTACCCTATGAGATAGAGTATTAACTATTTTACAAGCTTTTATACATACTTAAACCTGTCCCGGTGTCTGTAATCTAATCTTGCTACTTAAAATTGACTCCAGTGTTCGATTGAGCTGTAAATTTGCACGCATGTTTTTTCTCGTGACAATGCATTTTCTTACAAAAAAATAAAATAAACAAAGAACAACATATAGAAGCTTGTTTTAGTTTTTGAATAACTTGTCTATTAACAGAAATACCTAAATAATATAGCCGAATATCTTCACGTACTTCAAAGAAGGGCACATCGGATCGCTCGCAGAACGGATGGCCGATGGGGCCGAAAAGTTCTGGAGTGGCGACCGTGAACCGGAAGACGATACGTTGGAAGGCCTCCCACTAGGTGGACCGATGACCAGGGGGGTGACCACAAGCTCTTAGAGTAAGGTTATTTTGAGATCGAGTAAGGGACAGATGTATCTGACTTGTATACATCTGTCACTTACTCGATCTCAAAATAACCTTACTCTAAGAGCTTGTGGTTACCCCCCTGGTTAAGGTTGCGGGAAGGCGCTGGATGCGAGACGCACGGGTTCGGTCAATGTGGCGACGCCTGGGGGAGGCCTACGTCCAGCAGTGGACGTCTTTCGGCTGAAATGATGATGATGATGATGACTTGAAAGATTTTTTATGACAAGCTTTTATTTTACTTGAAATGTATGTAAGTGTGTTCGGGTCAAATCTTGCAACTGAATTTTAAAGCAGTTATCCTCCACTGATTAAAATCAAATTCGTTTAGTTAGTATTACAATGCATGTTTAGCTAAGAGACGTCATTCTACATTCAATATGGCGGACGGCCCAAGATGGCGAATTATTACGTTTTTGTACACTGCCATGATATGGGTATCAAATGAAAGGGTTTGCTGAGAAGAATACGAAAAAAGATTGTTTTAAAAAATATTTTTAATCTTAATCTATTTTTAAGATTCGGATACCGAAGACACTAGATTAAGTAAAGGGTTAGATATTGTCAAAAAGTCCAATTTGTATGGGATTGATATTTGCTACCGAAATATCACGAGCTCAATCCTTTACATTTTGAGTTTGAAAGAGAGAGAGCGAGTATCTACTATACCCTTACTCATTGATAAAAATTGCTCAGAATTCGTTTGAAAATTCTTGTCATCAATATTAACTGACCAATAATTTAACGGGAACGTAATAGGAAGTAGCAAAATAGGCCTGCAAATTACGTGCCAAAATCAACACTTAAAGCTTGTGCAGACGAGGGACTTTTGTCCGCAGAGGACAAAAATTTGACCCTGTATACAATGTACCTATTGCAGTTATTTAATTATTCAATTATTACATCTTTCCGAATCAAAAATGGTAAAGATCACTCTGTGTGTTTCCAAGTTTAAATTATTAAGATTTCCGTCATGTTTTCAACATGATTCTACATATGTTAAACAGCAGGATTTTGTTTATTTAACTTACATACTCTATCTTACAGGTTGAACCCAATGCAACAGAATGGTTAAAATCTTAATCTAAAATCAGACTTTACATAAATATATAGTAATTATATAAACCTAAACTTCTAACACTATTAAAATCTTCTAAACTAATATAAAATAGAACTTTACTCATCTAAATT
Source organism: Orthosia gothica (assembly GCA_949775005.1). Lineage (NCBI taxonomy): Eukaryota > Metazoa > Arthropoda > Insecta > Lepidoptera > Noctuidae > Orthosia > Orthosia gothica. Next base: position 15,129,651 of record OX459046.1, on the reverse strand, counting down.
TAAATTATAACTAGCAAAATTCAACAAAACACTTGGGAATTCACTTAAATTGCACGAAAATAATTATCTTCAGCCACTCATACAATTCCTTGAGCACAAAAATTGTGCGATTGAGAGGAGTTTTTGCCAATCGATTGGTTCTAGCAGCAGGCACGGAATTAGTTAAACCCCTGCGTAAATAATTCCCTCGTCTGCGCAGGCCTTTAGGTGTGTTTTTATAATACCTGAAGAAAAGAGTGCCGTAGGATTTTCAACACTCAACTCACCTCCGAGAGTTTGTAATCCAAAAATACAATAATATCTAATTATTTAGGTCATCTTTTACATATGTGTAGGTATCCGTGTTAGTGCGAACGGGTATCGACGAACCAATATTACGGTTGGCGTAGTGGTTGAGCGATCGGCACTGCGCTGCGTGTCGCGGGTTCGATTACCGCACGTAACAAATATTTGTATGACCTACAGATAATTGTTCCGGATCTGGGTGACTTGTGTATGTGAGTTTAAATGTTACGATACAGGAAGAAATTACAAGAGCTATAAAAAAAAACTGTGCACTTACTGTTTACCTACTGTACTACGCGTAGAAACAACCTATTGTGTACCTATTTTTGTAAAATAATTACAAATCTTTGCTGGAGACCGGATATTGGAAACTTGGAACGAATTAGTGAATGAATGAGCTTAACTGCAAAAAAGAACCTTATCTGTTTGGGACGTTAAGTCAAATTTAAGAGTGCTTTAAGTTCGTGGTCGAAACGCATAACGCTCCGCTATATTGTATGCGGTGCTGGACATCATCATCATATCAGCCGAAAGACGTCCACTGCTGGGCATAGGCCTCATTCAAGCGTCGCCACATTGAACAGTCCCGTCCCACATTCAGCGGATCCCCGCAACCTTTACCAGGTCATCGGTCCACCTGGTGGGAGGCCTTCTAACGCTAGTCTTCCGGTTCGCGGTCACCTTTCAGAAGGCAGAAAAGTTCTGTTTCTGCCCCATCGGCCATCCGTTCTGCGAACAATGTGCCCTGCCCACTGTCACTTAAGTTTGGCAATTCTTTGGGCTATGTCGGTAACCTGGTTCTCTTGCGGATCTCTGAATTTCTGGTTCGATCACGCAAAGAAACTCCGAGCATAGCCTTCTCTATTGCCCTTTGGGTGACTGTAAGCTCTCTGATGAGGCCCATTGTCATCAACCACGTCTTCGAGCCATAGGTTATCACTGGCAACAAACACTGACTTTCGTCTTGAGACACTGTGGTCTGGACGAGAAGATACCACGCAACGCGCTGGATACATATCATATGAAATTTAAATTAGAAAGTTTTTTAGTTTATGCTTAATTTAACACTCTATGGCAATGCGGTTTATTCGGTAAGGAAGATTATGTTTCCGGCTCCGCATGCCGCATATCGATGCGAATAGCGTTGTGCGTAGCGATCGATCAAGAGGCCCTAGCTTAACATGGCTCCAATTGAGCTGTTTACCAATCAGCGCATCCTTCAGTGCATAACGTCCTAGCCCTTCGCAATTAACCTAAGATCAACTGTTTTTTTTTGCTGTTGCGAATTTGTAGCTCATAGATAATGGAACACTTTACTTCTTTCCAATAGAAAGAAGTAAAGTGTTAATTAATTATATCCGATCTTTCGCAAAGTTCCAACGATTTTCCCAATTATCCAGCAACTTGACCGATTTGTGTAGAATCTATTGAAGGAATTTCGTAGAAGTGTATGTTGAATAGGCATTTATGTAGGTACTTACTCGTTACATTTCTTGAAATTTTGTGACATGGTGCAAAGGTATTAATTTGGCCTTTGTGAAACGCAGGCTTTTCTCAATTACTATGCCCAAGCGTAATCCTAAAAACCCCAACCTATGTATTCACCCATTAATGAACACTCAATTACTTATTTTGGAAGTCGTTGATTCAAAATCATAATCAAATAGTTTATTTCAAATAAACCTTATAGGTGCTTTTGATTGGCACTGATTTAAAGAGGCAGTTGTAAATGGCGGTTTTGGTAAGTTAAAAATTATAAATGGCACGTTTAATAACTAATTCAGCAGTTAAAACTAAGCAGTAAAGTAAACAAAAATAAGTAATATAAAATAATGAAATGGATCAGTGAATATATAATTGAGCAGGAAAATAATTAAATGGGCTGTAAAAATTATTTATTTTATTAACAAAGTCGACGGACCCCGCTGCGCGGGGCTCCGTCGATTCGCTCGCTCTTGGACTGATTCGTTGACCGTCATTTATTGTTTTAATGTTCAAATTGGTTTTAACATAGAATAGGTGCAAGTACGATTAGAATTTAAGCAAAAGTCGACGGAGCCCCGCTGCGCGGGCTCCTATTTCTGTCTGCAGGGTCTAAAGTAACCTAACACGAACGAGATGAAGGGAGCTGAAGTGAGCGAGCAAAGCGAGCGAAATCTCTTTTCAATGAATTTGAGTTCGGGTGTCACCGCTCGCTATGATCTGCCGAACTATTTATCGAGCCGCTCATTCTATCATTTTTACCGCTATTCAGTTATTGGACTGCTCAATTATTTTTAGAATTGACATTGTTTGGTAAAATAACCGACAAATTGTTTTTTATTACTGTCCATGTTTTACTTTCGCAATAATTAATCAACCGCCATTAAATTATTATTATAACTGCTCATTATGTTTTTCAACTGATCATAATAACAACTCGAATATTTAAATAACAGCTCAAAAAAATAGTTCCCCTTTTGTATTGTCAAATAAAATATCAATCTAGTGGCACATTCGCAAGCGTCAGTAGGTCTCTATGGAGAAGAATGTGCAAGAAACTCCACGGACACTCTTTTCCATCACTTTTAATTACAATTATTTGTTTACATCATTCTTGTTGAAAAAATACATATATGAGAACGATGTAAAAAGATGTGCACTTAAAAGCGTCTGGAGTAAAACAAATGTATTCAAAAATAAAATAAGTACATAATCAAAAGCAGGCCGAAGCAGTCAAGTTATAACCAATCCCAACTGATGGCGCCCGTTCACGAACATGACGCATGGATTGGCACCACTCAACTCAACCATCATGAAGGGAACCGAATGATCCAACACATGTGCTACCATCTGAGAGACATTTGAGAGAGAAAGACACACTCAACTACCAGGTCACACACAAGTCAACGACACATATGCACACCGCAAAGGGAATGGTAGATTTACAGTCGGAACATAGTACTCATGTGCTGTGCAGTTATTTAATACTGAAAGAAATTGAGTTTGAGATTTTATGTTTTTATTTTATGCAAAACCAAAACATTTGCATAAAATAAATAACGAAATTAAAGTAGCAAGTACAGTCCAGTACTCATTCTTACACATCACGTCTTAAACATAATGTAACCTGCTGTAATTTTCCTATTCCAACTCCAAAACCATTAAAAAGAACAGTCCCCAGCGACAGCCAAATAAATTACACAATATATCCTGAAGATAACTGTGACATGTTTTATACAGCTAATTTATTTCGTATCAAACATTCAAGAGCCTACAATGTACGATAGGAGCTGCTCATAAGTAAGAAAATAAGGTAAAATACATAAAAATCCTTTGTGAACCGAATAATTTTCTACTCGACGAATCTTACTCGTACATCTAAGATTACCAATTTTTTAGAAGAAGTAGATTTTATCTGATTTTAGAAAGAGTAAATGGAAACTATGTAGGTACTAATAAAAAAGGAAATTATATGTTATTTTTAAAACAGATATTTTTGTGAAACTTATGCAATTTTCGTTGTTTTGAAAATAATTATACAATTCATACACATCAATTTAAATGAAGCCATGTTTTTCGCTTCCCATCGTTTTGTAATTAGTACCAACAAGATAAAAACTCTCTAGATATTCAAGCAATTAAATTCAATATTTGAGTAAAGTAAAAAGAGTATTTTACCGTATTCGATTGCTTTTGTAGATGCGGCATAGAGTTCGATACTCAATATTTGAGTTGACAACCCTACCTACATCACAGTCTACCATTCCCGAGTACTTATGCGGTTCATTAGTCATTTAGATATGACAATTATGCTAATAGACTAAAAGCTTATCCAACATCGGAGGGTGCCAGCAAAAACCATCCGATTTTTACGGTTTATTAACTCTGCTCGAAAACGTTTCCATCGGGCTAGAGATCAATTTTGTGAACGATAAGTAAAAGCTGAAGATGGCATTTTTTCTAACACTGCTTTTTCTATGAGTACAGTCAGCAACAAAAATATAACTCGAACCACAGAGTAAATAAGGCCGTGCCCGTCAGTAGCCGAGTACCTACTTAGTTTTTGTTTTTTTGGCTTCGCACGTTTTGTGCAGCATTTACACAGTGTCACGTTTAGAAGTTCCTTTAGATTTTAGTCCAAAGTCTTAGTTAGGCCGCAGTAAAATGGCGGTAACTTTATTGGGAGCTTCCATGATGTTTTGTCGACAACATGAACAAACTCATGTTCTACCGCTGAGTTTTACTAACCCACACTCGTGCACGTTCACTAATATTATCAGAATAAAAACCACCACTTTTACACTATTAATATTCAATTTAACTCAATTTTAGGCGAAACAAGAGAAGCGACATAGACGCCATCACATTCCCGCCAAAACTCGCGTACTTACTTTGAGCATAAGTTTCGACGATAACCAGAAACGTCACGGGCTGTCAGCCTGTCAATTTCTAATTCAAATTTCAATCCTTGGTTTGTATGAAAAGTTTTGACAATGCCGTCTCCGGTAGCCGAGCCGTCTAAGGGCTCAGTTCTGATTATTCTGTTCGGCCCAATATTATTGAAGCTGACTGTATAAAACCAAAAAGTTTGTGCTAGCAAGAAAATGAAACGTCTTCGAGTGTTTTTTTATAAAACAAAATCACAGACGAACTTTCAGTTTGTAAATTTTCTGAAAAGAAATCTGTTCGACTTGATGTTTCCGGTTGTTGGAACATTTTTTTTTTTACAAAATGTATAAAGAAGATAAAGAAAAAGAGTTTATTTGAGCCACCCATCAAAAAGACAAATTTAAATACAAGTCGAGCAAGTTTGTGTCACATCCGCGCACAACGGAATCACTCAACATAATGCTGGGACTGGCGGTCGAAACAGAGTCACAGCGCTGATTTTTAGTGATAATATAAATTTAAAACGACACGGTTGGCGTAGTGGTTGAGCGATCGGCTGCTGCTTTTCGATTCCCGCACGGAACAAATATTTGTATGGCCTAAAGATAGTTTTTTTTTTATGGTTATTTGCCGAACACAATTTTCCAGTGTCGTGTAGTGAAGACTCGGGTATTATTGTATTTGCAAATTAATTTTTAATTAATATCTTGAATTTTTTTGTGCCGATCCTTTGAGGAATTTACAGGATTTTGTTAGTATTTTGCTTGAATTCTTTAGTATGCATTAGAATGCGGATGTAACAGATTCTTATGTTTTTTGGAGTATTTGGCAGCAAATTGTATCGAGTCAGCCTTCCCAGTAAAATAAAAAGAAAAAACAAAATCAATCATTTTTATTTCACATAGGCCTACATGGATACTTATAAAACGTCGACAAAAGGTGCAAGTAAGCTTTGTGGATGTAGTCAATACTACAATAAAATTCGCCGCTCCACTATCCCGAGATCACTTTTGTCAATGATTTCACAAATTGTCCATTTGCGTAGATAGTTGAGACACAAAACTACACCAATTTTATATCACAATAACCACTAGGAAACAATCTGCAAATAATATTAACAGCCGGTGAACTTCAACCGAAAAAAATCCGCCAACGACGCCCTCTCGAGACTTATTATTCTATTTGTTTGGACAAGTTCAGCTGTCAGTATCCTTACAGATAGTTACTACCATGGTATAATAACATACTCCGTATACTTCACCTGGTATGTTCTTCCCAGGATGGCCTAAGCCTACGTCACGATAAGTGTTACCATTGATTGTCCTTTTTAGAAAATTTAGGTACTTTCTCATGTAGTTAATGAAAATAAAATAAATTACTAACTAGCTTAACTATTTAGTAACTCATGTGATACATCTATGTTCATCTATGTCATGTATATTTAGTGTTAAATTAATTTATATTTTGAATTATTAGTTCATAATTGCTTTGTTAAGATAAAAAATGCATTTTGCTCGGGTATTTCAATAACACACAGTGGCAACACATCGAATTGACAAGTGTCATACTGACAACTAGCCATTTCATCGCTATTGTTGTGTAGCTCACACCTATAGCGTTGTTTCGCTCGGTAAGAAAAATTTCTGTGGCTCCCAAATATTTGTGATGAACCCGTTAACTTTGAAAGATACACAAGAAAAATTGTTAATTGTTCCGTAAACTGTAAAAACAGCAGTATAAAAGGCAGTGTAATATGTTTTTTCTTTTCCCAATGAAGAGACACTATCATATGCGAGGCTTCAATATTGTAACTAACTTCACCTAAAATAACTGGTATGTGCCTTTCATTAATTTATTATTTAATTTATATACGCGTTGTAAATGCCATAATTTAAAGGCATAGTTGTGTCTTTACGCACGAACTTAACCTAACACTAATTAGTTTTTGACTTATTTTAGTCAAGTCAAGTTTTGTGGGTTTTCGTACCGAACTAAATAAAAATACTAAAATGCAATCAATTAAAAGAAAGCAAAGTAAATAAATAGAAAATGTATCAAATATGACGATTTATTAAGAATTATAAAACATTTGTACTTATTGTATTATTTTTATATTTTTCCCCACTAAAAAAGTTTGAGAACCGCAACGCAATTGATGACGTAGTCTTATGCCAATCACGTGACCAAGCTGTCACGGGAAGAGACTACCATGTCTTGTTCTACCATGGTTACTACTTTAGTCTGGCCATAAATACTCTTAGAATTAAAAATAAACAAAACAAAACATTGTAATTTTTATATGATTTTTAATTGTTTTAAAAAACTTTCAGCCTTTAAGACGTACTGGTCAATTCTTAACTGATAATTTAAAAAAGAATAGGGTGGTAAAATCGAAACGTACGCAAATGGAGGTCACAGAAAAATTTTGTTTACGAATGAGATTTTTTTTACAACTGAGCAACATTTTAACAAACAAAATGACCGTATTTATGCTCAAAGCTCTAAGGAAGCTTCCCAATTAGTCGACAGAGTGCAACGTGGGCATTATCCGACTTCAGTGATGGTTTGGCGGGGTGTTAGCTATGAAGGAGTGACTGAGCCATACTTTTGTGAAAAAGGTATCAAAACATCGGCACAAGTGTATCAAGATACCATTCTTGAGACGGTAGTTAAGAATGGTCCTTCCAGCAAGACTCGGCGCCGGGTCACAAAGCTCGGTCTACGCAGTCTTGGTTGGAATCGAACGTGTCCGACTCAGAGCTGAAGACTGGCCGTCGTCTAATTCCGATCTTAATCCGCTGGATTATGATTTATGATCAGTTTTAGAGAGTACGGCTTGCTCTAAACGCCATGATAATTCGGAGTCCCTAAAACAATCCATACGATTGGCAGTCAAGAATTTTCCTATGGAAATAGTGCGTGCTTCTATTGATAACTGGCCTCAACGTTTAAAGGATTATATTTATTTATTATATTCTTTATTGTACACCAAAAAATATATATGTATATATATTTTTTGGTGTACAATAATAACAATAACAAAAAAAATAAAAACAAGTGTACAATGGGCGGTCTTTTCGCACAGGGCAATCTCTTACAGACAATCTTTGGATGGACTGTACTAGAGGAGAGGAATTTAGGGTTTCAGTGTACAATATAGTGTATATCTTAAATAATAGTACTTAGACATAATAACATAAAATACATACATACAATAATAAATAATATACTAATAAATAACAAAAATATCACAGAGAAAGGAGAAGACTAATTATAATGAAAGGAAATGCTCCTTCACCATTTTTTTGAATTTTGGTAAGGATTGAGTACGCTTCACTTCAAATTCAATTTCATTAAAATGCATTCCACAAACGAGCTGCTTGAACTGTAAAAGATTTGTCGAAGAAGGATGTGGAATGCTTACGTATACTTAATTTTAGATTCTCCGATGATCTCAAAGGACCTAGAATGTGTGTCAGAAAGGAACTGAAAGCGTTATTTAAGATATAAAGGACTAGATGGATTAAGGAGCACGTTATATAGCAAAGAAAGTATGTGAGCATTCCGGCGAAGGCGAATAGGAAGCCATTTGAGCTTGGTTCGAAATTCAGAAACATGGTCATACGTGCGCAAACCAAATATGAACCTGACACAGAGATTTTGAAGTCGCTCAAGCTTGTCCAATTGGTCTTGGGTGAGATCAAGATAGCTGGCATCAGCATAGTCCAGGATAGGGAGAAGTAGAGATTGTGCTATCGCAATTTTAGTGGTTATGGGAAGAAAATTACGAAGGTGTCTTAAGGAACCAGCAGAAGTAAACAGTTTACGACTATATTTCAGCCATTGGAGACCACTTTTTATATTATAAATTGTTTTATATTTATGTATTAAACGAACACATTGTAATAGTAATAAATGTTATTTGCAATAGTTTTTTTTTCTTTGTTACTATATTCATGGCAAGACTAGGTATACACTTTTTTCTCTATTCATCCTATCATTTAGTTGCACCTGCCTTATTTTATCTCTGCACCACCTTAAGGTTGACTGGTAGAAAATGCCTAAGGCATTAAGTCCGTCTTTATACTTGTGCTTAAAGTTTTAATAAATAATAGTTGTTCCGGATCTGAGTGTCTTGTGTAAGTGAGTTTAAATGTTTGTAAACGCACCCACGATACAGGAAGAAATTCCTAGTGTGGGGCAACGTTTTTTTTTAAAGAAGAATAAGAACATTAATTGTTTTAAAAAGTGGCAGCTAAAGTGGGATAGTTTCCATTATTCTGGTAGTAATTATAAACTAGATTTATACTGGTTACCAATATTGGTTTCAGACAGGACTATGGCAGATAATCCTAGACAAGTTATAATGATTAAACTTGTTCAATCGAATTGAGATAGGGTATTCTGTTCGCGATAAAGCGTCACCATAAAGTAGCATAATGTAAATAGGTTAGGTAAAAATAAAATAATGGCCGCGAGACCCATGTAGGAACACGGGTACAAGTCGTGCGGAGGGCGTTCTATCGACGCGCTAGTCTTGAATATATTTTTTTTTGTTAATTTTGTTTGAAAACACAAATTTGGTGTTTTACGTATTTGATCTTGAATAGATACTTGGTAGTAACAATAAATAGAGAAAATTAATGGAATTTCACCCTAGAACGGTAAATACAGATGCATTTTCGTAAATTCTTTCTTTCTTTCTTTAAAAAAACGTTGCCCCACACTAGGAATTTCTTCCTGTATCGTGGGTGCGTTTACAAACATATAAACTCACATACACAAACACCCAGAGCCGGAACAACTATCTGTAGGTCATACAAATATTTGTTCCGTGCGGGAATCGAACCCGCGACACGCAGCGCGATTGTTGTTTTAGCGCATCCAGGTAACCTAGACCTCGGTCTCGACCAAGGCCCTGTATCTAGATTAAAGTCATTTAGTTCTTGTAAATAAAGTCCATTTAGTTAAGAAATTTGGGAGGGATTTTGATAGCGAACCACCGGAAGAACTTTGGAACAGAGCAAAGTCCCTTATAGAGCTGGCAGTCTCAGGATCTAAAACACCAACTGTGACACACATACAGCAACACTGGATGACGGATAAAACCTTTGCACTTGTTGAGGAGCGTCGAAAAATGAAAGCAACCGGTGCAACTGCTTAAGCCAGTAATGAAAAGTCTGCCCAGATCCAAAGGAAATGCAGACAGGATCATAACGCCTACCTGCGCCATATATGTGAGGAAATAGAAGCTCATGCAGGTAGGTACGAGTCGAGAGACCTGCATCACAAAATCCGGCTTATAACTAAAGCGCTCCCATCTAAAAGTTGGGCCATTGAAGACGGTAATGGTCAAGTGGTCAGCGATATAGAGCAGATTTCTGAGGCTTGGAGATGTTACTGTAGGTTGCTGTTTGAGGGGGTGCGGGTCAGGTAACCTCCACGTTGGCCTAGTTGGTTGCTGGTCTCTTTCGGATACGTCCGGGGGGAAGAGCAACCCGTTGGGCTGGTGCACCCTGGGCACCGTCAATAACTTCCCATTCGTGGGTTCTTGTTGGCGGTGGCGAATATCTGACGGGGGGGTGGGGGGGGAGGCGTCGCTCTGGGTGTTCCCCTGATTAGCAGGGGACACTCCAGATGCGACGAAAGGGTAGTCTGGGTAGGTAGGTTAGGTGGTTAGGAAAGCGGTGGGGCTCACTTCTTGGCCTCTGGGCGGGCCGCCTTCCCCTGCGGGGGGGAACGCCCGGGGCACCCCAGCTCTGCACCCTGCACTGCCTGGCTCTGCAGTGACCGGCTCTGCCCGCTCTGCACCTGGCTTTGCACTCGGCGCTCGTGCGGTTTGAGCTCCCCGAGTGCACTGACCAGCTCTGCAGCCTGCTTTGCCCGGCTCTGCATCCGGGCTTTGCCCGCTCTGCACCTGGCTCTGCAGCCCGGAATCTCGCCTGCGGGTGGGGGTGGCTGCGGCTCGGGGGCGGGAGGTGGGCCCAAGAGGAGGTGGTGACTTGTCGTTGCCGACCCTCCTTTGACGTGGGATGGTCGGCAGGGACAAGTCAGTGGTAGGAGGAGGCGGCGGAGCGTCGGTCTCGACGCTTCGCCGCACACGCGGAGGGTGGCGTCTGGCCTTCGTGGGCAGATGCCGCAACGTAGGGGACCGTAAGGTCCAGCGCGGTTAGGAGCACGGCGCGGCACACCGTCTAGGTGTGCCCAGCGCGGGCGTAGCTGCGCCGTGCCCTGAGGAGGAGGTTGTGTGGCAGGTCCTCTCGCTTCCCGGTGTGGTAAATCCATGCCGGGGAGCGGGGAGGCCTGGGCGGCGGTTGCCTCCTTTTGCGAGGACGCCATGTCGCAAAAGGAGGCAGCGGTGGGGGTGGGAGAGGGCGGTTGTACGATCGCCTGCGCCCACCCCCTGGTGGTGATTAGCGGGCGGCAGGTGCGGGGGCGCCTGTCGTCTGCATTGCACAATCACCACCCTCGTCGGGCGGGAATGGCCGAGCACTCACGGTCATTCCCGGGCCCCTCCACTGAGGGAGGGGCGTGCGGGGCCCGCCATTATGGTGGGCAATCGTCGGCGGAGGACTGGGCGTAAAGGCTGTGCCGGTTTCCCAGTCCTCCTCCACACAGACGATGCGGGAGTGCGCTGGTTTATTTTAGTGGGTATACCGGGCTTGCCCGGGGAGTCCCACATAGCCCGTCCATTCCCCCGATGGGCGGGTATGCGTAATGCATTTTTTTCCAGCGTTATCAAAAAAAAAAAAAAGGTTGCTGTTTGAGGATCCACCGTCGGAAGTCTTAACACCTACAGAACCTGAGAGTGATACACTGGAGCCAGACATTCTTGAATCTGAAGTCAGAGCTGCCATTAAGCATTTTAAGAATGGAAAGGCTACGGGTTCTGATACCATCCCAATTGAGACCATTCGAGCATTAGGGGAACGCGGCGTTCAAATCTTTAACATCATCTGCAATAAGATATGGCTGGCAGGAAAATGGCCGACGGAATGGGCTTACACTGTTTTCATTCCTCTCCACAAAAAGGGTTCCACCAAAAAGTGCAGTAATTACCGTCTGATTGCACTGATCAGTCATGCTAGCAAAATATTGTTGCACATACTTAACGAACGGCTAAAGGTACACCTGTCGAAAGAAATCGCACAAGAACAAGTTGGATTTGTGAAGGGAAAGGGAACTCGAGAGCAAATTTTTTTTGTCCGTCAGGTTATCGAGAAGGCACGAGAATTCAATAAGCCGACCTACATATGCTTTGTTGATTTCTCAATAGCGTTTGACTCCGTGAAATGGCCAACCCTGTGGAAGACGCTACTGGAAATGGGCACACCAAAACATCTTGTGCACCTTCTTAGAGAACTCTACGAAGGAGGAACTGCATCGGTGCGAACAGATAGCTACATTTCGGATAGCTTTCATCCCAGTGCAGGTGTCCGCCGGTGATGTATTGTAACGCTTCTTTTGTTTAACATCTATACGGAGCTCATTATGCGAATCACCCTCGACGACTGGACTGCTGGTGTTGCAATTGGCGGCTACAAAATTGCGAACCTTCGCTACGCTGATGACACAACATTGTTTGCGACTAGTGCTGACCAAATGGAGGAACTTTCTCCTTAAGATGGAACGCGTGAGTCTTGCATTCGGATTTAAGATGAACCGGAGTAAGACCAAAATAATGATTGTGGACCGTAGCAACAACAACTCGTCGGCTGTGACACAAATTGCCAACTGTGACGTAGTTCAGTCATACATATATCTTGGCGCTATGATTGCAGGCAATGGCGGTTGCGTGGATGAGGTGAAACGGCGAATGGCGATGTCTAGAGGGGCAATTGATAAGTTAAGGAAAATATCGAGAAATCGCGGTATAACGGAAGCTACTAAGATCAGGCTCGTCCGTGCGCTTGTTTTTCCTATATTTTTGTACGCAACTGAGACATGGACACTAAGAGAACTGGAACGGAAAAAGATAGATACTCTAGAAATGTGGTGTTGGAGAAGAATGCTTGGCATTTGGCAAGAACTCGGCATCAAGCAGCGTCTATCATCAATAGTACAGTCTCGCATACTGAAATTCTTTGGCCATGTCTCAAGGCGGAATAACGATTCCATTGAGCGCCTGGTGGTGCAGGGCACCGATGAGGTGGACCGACCAAATTAAATCTGCGATAGGAGGTCCAGTAAATGAATGCGCTAAACTTTCATCTAACAGAGCCAAATGGAGAGAGATCGTCAGGCGAGCGACAAGAACACCAGCGATCGGACAAAATTCATCGTGACCACGACCGCCCTGTCAAGAGCGAAACGAATAAGAAGAAGAAGTTAATAAAATGCGTCTGGACGTACCAGTACGTTGGTTTCTTTGTGTGTTTTAGCAGACAGCTTTCAACCTGAAAGCTGTCTTGCCTAACTTGGTGCCTAAAAGGTTATAGATATACTTTCTGAAGTATTACCTCTCGGTAGCCTACTAGCACTTACTCAAAGCCATGTATGATGAAGATCGCTTGGGTGGTTTGAGTAGAAATGAAATAACCTGTCTTTCTGTTTAACGTTTGTGCTAGCCTTCGATTCGATCAAGACTTTGGCTGTACTGCAGCCTCTCCAAAGGTGCCAGATCGACTACCGGTATATTAGGTATGTCAACTGCACATAAACTGCATTCGAACTGCAAATTTGCAGTTGAAGTGCAGTTGAAATGCAGTCCGTTTATCTAGAGCCTTACATATATTATTGCATGCTGAAATGAGAATAAAGGGTCCCGGTTGCCTGGAAGAGATCGCGGATAGCGAAAAATTTTATGTTTTTTTTTTCTTTTTTGTTTATTATAACCTGGTGTACAATAAAGTACATGTAAATTAATAAAATTGTTTGTTTTTATTTTACTCTTGTTCAAAAATTTTCAAATCTTACCTGACAGGTATTTTTTAAATTCATTTTGATATTTAACATATAAAAAAAATTTTTGCAAAAAAATTCTACCGACCTTTAAATAAAAAACTACAAAGTGAAAAATAATTTAATTTTTGGAAGTCGGTGTCTTTCTTTTTTCCCATTTTTTTGCGATATGGACACCGACTTCCAAAAATTAAATTATTTTTCACTTTGTAGTTTTTTATTTGAAAGTCGGTAGATTTGTTTTTGCAAAAAAGTTTTTTATTTTTCCCTTTTTAGTTGTACCTACCTAAAATAGGCAATTTGTTTAGAAAGGTACTCTTTAACGCCAGAATAGATCACCCGAATAACATGAAACTTGAAAATAACCAGTGAAATGAGATATCTGCGTACCCCTTTAGTGCGTACTGGCGTGATGTTATGTTATGAAATGGTATATACAGACATACGATTGCAACAATTCCGAATGATTTGCCGTTATGAATTGAAGAGTTCTCCTGCATATCTCCGAAGTTCTTCATCAGATCTTCACCAAATTAAAATGGGACCAATTTCGAAACATACTCATTAAAACAAAAAAATAATTTTCAAAATCGGTCCACAATTGACGGAGATATCTATGAACATACATAAAAAAAAAAAAAAAAACATTCAAGAAGTCCTCCTCCTTTTTGGTAAGTCGGTTAAAAAGCGAAAGGTCACTCATTCACCTATCACGAAATATCGAAAACCGCTTGACGTATAAATATGCAATTTGGCAGGGAGGTTCCTCAAGGGACGTAAATGCGCGCCAAGAAAGGATTTTTGGAAATTCCACCCCTTAAGGGGATAAAAGGGGTGTTGAAAGTTTGTATGAAATGTCTACAGTTTGTAAATTGCACACGTGAAAATTTAGATTTTGCACTTAAGTGATAAAAATAATTCATGTATTTATTAGTTTTTGGAAATTCTACCCCTAAGGCGGAGAAAAGGTGGAAATTTGTTGGGCTAATATATTTGAAACTTGGCATAAATACGTTAGTGTTCAAATCTACTCCTTAAATACGATTTAGGGGGCGTTCAAGATTTTTGAAGAATTTTACTGTAAATGGCTTCTTTTTATGATGTAGGAAAGCACTAAGAAGGGATTTTACTCAATTCAACTTTTAATTGGGTGAAACTAAAAAGTCATCTGTACGATAAAATACGGATCACGCGAACGAAGTTGCGTGCGAAGTGCTAGTATTATGTAGAAATGATTCTTTAAATTAAGATTCGTAGAATAAGCTCGAAAGGTTACAAAAAACATTATTATCTTTAAAGAAGAACAAGAACAACATTATTCATAAAACTACAAAAGAAAACCGTTTGAGAAAAAAGTTTCTTTTAAGACTGGAAAAACAAATGGTAAAAGTTATTTGACTTCCCTTTGTTCAAGCGTTTTTTGGCTGACGATTAATTCAGTGTTCTGTAGCTGTTTTAACTCCCGACGGAAAAAGATATTATGAGTTTGACGTATGTATCTGTGTTTGTGTATTTGTGTATCTGTCTGTGGCATCAAGAAAAAAACGAAATCAAAATCTGTTAAGTAAAAAAGTTCATCCGTTTATGAGCTACTAAACGGATGAACCGATTTGGATTTAGTTTTTTTTTGTTTGAACGGTGACTTTATCAAGAGTGTTCTTAGGTATGATGAAATTCGGTTCAGCCGTTCAAAACATATGGGCGTTTTACTGTTTGAATCGGGCGGTTTTCGCAAGATATCGTGTCATAATTACGTGTTAGCTTAGACCCAGTTTTTCGGAAGCTCTACTGAGGTCATCGAGCATTGTACTGAGGGTCTCCTTGGTCTCAGCCATGGCTACTATGTCGTCGTCAAACCGAAAGTGAGTGATGTACTCGCCAATAACGTTGATGCCTAGCCCTCTCCAGTCCAGAACCTTGAAGACATCCTCCAGCGCAGCAGGGAACAGTTTCGGAGAAATGACGTCTCCCTGTCTCACGCCGCGCTGGAGAAGGATTGGTTTCGAGGTCTGATCCTGAAGATGGACTGACATGGTGGCTTTTTTGTACAAACACTTCAACACCTTAAGGCTCTAGACAGACGGACTGCATTTCAACTGCAAATTTGCAGTTCGGATGCAGTTGGCACAACTGCAATAGAACTAACTATGTGTCAACTGCATTCAAACTGCATCCGAACTGCAAATTTGCAGTTGAAATGCAGTCCGCCTGTCTAGAGCCTAACACATCTGAACAACTGCATCGAAACTGCTAACCGACTGCGCAGCCCACTCAACTTAAATGCAGTCTGTCTGTCTAGAAGTCTAGAGCCTGACGAACTACGAAAGAAAATGACGACTTTATCAGTGGCGTACACACATATGTATTAAAATAGCCAAAATGAAATACGAGTACCATCCAAGCTTACCTTTCAGTAGAGAGAGGAACAGGCCAATTTTTAAGGGCTAAAAAAGTCAACCGTTAAGCTGGAAACCAATTATCGGACGAGGCTTACGGACGCGGCTGACAGCCGCGACTTATAAGAGTATCTAGGTAATGAATGTACATTACATTATGCAAACTATCGGACGTAAGTCGCGGACGTGACCTTGGGCGTTCGGACGTCTGATAGAGATCTGGCAGCCGCGTCCCATACGACTGCGCACACATATCAGCCGTGGCTGTAAGTCGCGTCCGTCAGCCGCGTCTGATAATTTGTTCCCAGCTTTCGTGAATGCCCTAAATTCCACAGACTAAAATCTGAAGGGATCTAAATTCCACATTAAGTTGGTTCCAAGATACAGACAGCTTGAAATAAGTAACTGCATACAAAAAAATGTTTTTTGTTGTATCTCCTATATTTGTATCCAGATTCCCACTTTTTTTTGTGAGAAGGTAATAATGTAAGTGCTGAAATTAGGGAAGTTTAATTTAAGTGCGCTCTCATTATTTTTGAAGTTATTGAATAATGCCGAGGCACGGAGAAAACTCGGTATGTTGATATGGTCACCCATCCACGGACCGACCTCGTCAAGCGTTGCTAAACCTTGAAGATCGACCCGTGCGGCTGTTATTATTTAGCCACGAGCTAGAATTTCACTTTTTCACATGAAGTTTAAATAAATAAATACATACGTTTACGCAGAATATGTGGGTATGTAGATAAATTAGGTATACTTTATACTGCACCAAAATTTTTACATACCTTTTTTACAATATTCTTCAGCTTGACTGCCTAGTATGTCTAATGGTTGTGCTAAGTGTGTAAGTGCTACTACTGAGCGTAAGGTCGAGGGTTCGATTCCTGGATCGGGCAATGAGTTATTGGGTTTTTTCATCTAGTATTTCTTAGTAGCTTACCGGAGTTTGGACTTTGTGCCCGGTAGATGGCAATATGCTCGCCTTCTATTACATGATATACATCATACATTGTTTCATCATCATCATCATTATCAGCCTTTTAGTGTTCCCACTGCTGGGACACAGCTAGGCCTCCTCTCTGTGAGACAGTGAATGGGTCGTAAACCACCACGCGGGCCCAGTGTGGGTTGGTGAATGTTACATGTCTTCGAATTTTTGGTTCTAGGACATGCCGGTTTCCTCACGATGTTTTCCTTCACCGTTTTGAGAGTAGTGGTGATGAAATAATTTACACAAAGTAAAGCGTCTGCCTGGGTTCGAACCTACGAATTACAACTTGTAAGACCACCACGGCTCACACAACAATAAATTGTTTAATATGTTATAATCGTGACAATCTAAGAAGTCAGATTACGTTTCTTATTTTACATGCCGTGATAACTTTGTATGAACATCTATGAATAATCAAATTCATAAACCTAATTAATTACCATGTTACCCATAAACTATAACAACGAGTATCATTCGTAAGCATCAAACTTAACTTACATATATCCAATGATGTTATATGTAATAGAGACGTTTTACCGAGGTCTGCGCGGCACTACACACACAAGCTGACCAGCTTGAGTGAACTCAGTCAGCCCTGCGCCTGGCCGCAACACGAACGTACGTTTGAACAGTATGTTTATCTCTTTCTGACAACGAGGTCCTATTTATTAACCGACTTACCAAAAAGGAGGACGTTATATGTTCGACGTTGTATTTTTTGTGTATATTCACCGATATCTCCGTCAATTGTCGACCGATTTTGAAAATTCTTTTTCTGTTTGAAAGAATATGTGCCGAAATTGGTCCAATTTTAATTTGGTGAAGATCTGATGAAGAACTTCAGAGATATACAACATAACTCTTCAATAAATAACGGCAAATAACTCGGGATTGCTGCAATCGCATGTCTGTTTATTGTTTATACCATTTCATAACATAACATCACGCCAGTACGCTCTAAAGGGGTATCTACGCAGATGTGTACAGTTCACCTCCATACACTCTCATTTCACTGGTTATGTTCAGTTTCATGATATTCGGGTACTCTATTCTGTCTGGCATTATAGGTGCCTTACTTAACTACTTGCCTATTAGGTAGATCCAACTAAAAAGTGAAAGATAAAAAACTTTTTTACACAAAAAATACTACCGACTTGCAATGAGAAAATTACAAAGCGAAAAATAACTTTATTTTTGGAAGTCGGTGTCCATAGCGCAAAAAAATGGTACCTACCAAATAAACCGATAGCCAAAAATAAAGTA
This sequence comes from Orthosia gothica, assembly GCA_949775005.1. NCBI lineage: Eukaryota > Metazoa > Arthropoda > Insecta > Lepidoptera > Noctuidae > Orthosia > Orthosia gothica. The sequence goes on along the minus strand of OX459046.1, from coordinate 15,111,441 downwards.
ATTTTTCACTTTCTAGTTTTCTTATTTGGAAGTCGGTAGTATTTTTATTTTTTTTTATATCGCTTTGATCTTTTAACCTACTCAGTGATTGAAATAAAGTCCCAAGTTCCATACTCGTAGGTCCTATGTAGGTAGCTATAGTAAAATATCGCCATGTTTTTATTTCTTTATAATGAGTATGACGTCTCTATTGGTAAAATCTCATTTTTTATAACGTATTTTTATAGCTGTCAAATCCAACTTTTAGATTTCGTGACAATCTAAGAAGTCAGATTTTTTTGATCTTCTATAGTAATATTAAGAGGAAAGATTTATATGTTTGTATGTAACGAATAAACTTAAAAACTACTGGACCGATTTCATTTTACTTTCACCGTTGGGAAGCTACACTATTCCCGGATGGCATAGGCTACTGTTTTATCCCTGTATTCCCAAGGGAACGGGAACTACGCGGGAGAAAGCGCGAGGCGTTCGCTAGTTAGTTATGATTTGAATTCAAAAGTTATGAGCACTTATAGGTACTGACACCTCTGCTTTACCCTTCGGGGAATACTGGCGTGATGTTATGTTATGTTAATCGTACAATATCGTTCATAAGCAATCAGAATAATATAAGTTTATTCAGAGAGGGTTAGATTTCTCAAAGTTAGATAACTTGCAAACAATCAAATTTCGACCACAAGTTATGGGTCACAATCATTGCAAATTAGTTATAAAACAACATAAATTGTTTCCTGTATTATTTTGAGAGACTAGGGTGACTTGGTCCTACGGGAGACTTGGTTCATACAAATTATAAATCCACTTAAATATCTTCCATTGATTATACATATCATATTATTTGCATTGATTATACATATCATATGGGGCGCACGGTTGGCGCAGTGGTTGAGTGATTGACTGCTGTGCTGCGTGTCGCGGGTTCGATTCCCGCATGGAACAACTATTTGTGTGACCTACAGCTAGTTGTTCCGGCTCTGGGTGTATGTGAGTTTATATGTTTGTAAACGCAACCAAGATACAGGAGAAATTCCTAGTGTAGGGCAAAGTTTTTAAAAAGTAAAAAATATATCACGGGAACGGATATTAACGCGCGTGCGCGCTTTCCTGTGATATATTGTTTTTCAATTATGAAACGCAAAAGTTTTAAAGTTAATATATCAATTCTTACTCTATTATTCATTCTACTTGAAATGTATTACCATTTCAAAACGATTTAAGATGCTGCGTAGCTTTTTAATTTTTAACCTATTTCCCAAAAAGGAGGATTCTCAATTCAAAAGTTTTTTTTTAATCTCCTGTCTATATATACTATATATATTATATACTCCGTCATATATAAACATATTTGCAATTTTTTTTGTTCGAAAGAGGTTTATTTCGAAATGGTTTAAATTTGGTAAAGATCTGATGAAGAATATACAACCGAACTCTTCAATAAATGACTGCAAATCTCTCGAGATTACTGCAATCGCATGTCTTTATATAGTTTACACCATTTCATAACATACCACCACGCCAGTATGCTCTAAATAGGTACAGTTGAAGAGAATGTGTACAGTTCACTCTTGTAAACTCTCACTCCACCGGTTATGTTAAGGCGGTACCCCGAGCAAAACGCCGCGCAAGCCGTTTTTTGTGCTGTTTTTAGGAGCTATCTACTCGTTATTTAAAAAGAAATATCAATTAATAAAAATACATTAAATTTCTACATAATATTGATTCTAAAATGGTAGATTTAGTTTTTTTTAAATGTTGTATATATTTCACTAATCTACTTCCAAAAAAACATGAAAGTGAAAAATAATTATTGATATTATGCATCTCCTCGTAAAGTGTTCATTGATTATTTTTTTGTACTAACACTAATGGATAGACAATTTAATAACGAACATTTTTGTAGAATTATTTTTTTCAAAAGACCAAAATTCGATTTTATAAAGATTTTATTCTAAAATCTGGGCGTATTCACTACTGTAATTCATGCGCCACCAGTGCCGCTAGACCAATAGGAACGCTCATATCTCATGCCGATTTTTTGGTCAGGGTACCGTCTTAAAGTTACATGTTATCGGGTAATCTATTCTGACATCACTGTGGGCATTATAAAATACCTTACTGTAGAAATTGTCCATCCACTAAAACAGAAATAATTAAAAAAACTTTTTTACTTTTCCTTCCCAATAAAAACAGTAACTCCGACTTCCGAAATTGAAGTTATTTTTCACTTTGTTGTGTTTTTATTGGGAAGTCGCTTGTATTTTTTTGTAAAAAGTTTTATGTGCCAAATCTCTCGTAGGATCAAGTATACCTAAATCCTGTTTAAAGACAAATTATCATAATTGTCGAAGGAGAGTGCCGCTGGGCGGAAGTAAAATTACTCCAATTTTCTTATAAGGATTGAATTTTTGTAATGAATATTACTACTGTACTTCCGAACGCATTCAACCCGAATCTCTTCAAAGTTAGAGTGAACATGCTTCTTCTGGGTAAGCTCACTCCATAGTCGACTCTGTCTCTGTCACCTCTGACTTAGACTAGAGTCAAAAGCAAACCCATCTCAAATAAAAAAAGAAAAAGCAATAGTAAAGCTTTCTATTTTCTATAAGTGAAATAATTTTCATAATCGACTCAGCACTTTCAAAGGTGCTTCTTTTACCTTTTACAAACATACTCGTATAAACAAACATTAGTATTTCAAGCGTAAGGCAGGGTACTGAAGGTACCTATGGTTAGGTTATCTATGGTCACCGAATAATTGAGTAGGTACTAACTTTCTATGAACAGACAGCGCTATCTATGGTAGTGTTAAGAGAGACGATGTAATTTGATTGGTCCGGTTTGTATTAAGGCATGTCAATAGAGTTAAACTAAGTCTATTATAGTCCACAGCTGGTCATTGACCTTTCCCAAGCTGCGATATAACAGGTGGTGCTCTGACTTCCGCATCCAATCTGTCCCAGCTTTTAATGGTCGCTGGTACACCTTACTGGGTGGTCCTACACTATGCTTGCCGATACTTAGTCTCCAGTCGAGGACTCGTCTTTTTCGGCTCAGCACATAACTAATATAAATAATTGAATACAACAATTGAGGGTTTTAAAAAAAATCTTGGAATAAAGCCATCATGTTCTTTCCAAAGAAAAATGAACTTTATTTCTTTTACCACAAAAATAAGACCTTGATTCCAATGCAATTTTAAACCTTTGTGCATGTTACATTGAATAAAGATTTTAACCAAAAAATATTTTATTTGACGTTGTGAAAACACGTGCTTCGACTACGGCGTAGCCTCGTAGCAAGTCCTCTACGGCGATGCTACGAAAACTACGAAGTTCTGCAAAATAGCTGAGTATTCCTTGATTGTCCGTTATGCTGGCAACTAAGGTTTCATCAGCCTTTACACACAGTATACATATGGACGAACAGTACGGAGACTATCTACAAACGCATTACTGACAGCACCGCGATAACCGCTTAGGGGTCTCATCGATGCACTTGTTTGTGTGAGTGTGCCGTTTCGAGCGTTTTGTAGGTAGTTTCCGTACTGTTCTTCTATATTTATACTGTGCTTTACACACAAGCATAGCGATAGCGAGTGGTAAAATAATAACAAAAATGTATGGGATTGTTAAGTACTATCGACATTTCACGTGATTGATCACTTACATTTTGGCATTGCGGCCACCACTTTCACTGAGGATGACACATTATCTAGTCTATGCTTCTATAGGCCGACCGCTTAGAATAACTGAGAGGGAGATGTTGACACCCATCAGCGGACTTTAGACTGACAGGTCACTAAACCCGCGGTGACACTAAGTCCTCCTGTGTACTTTTATGTTGAATGAGGTTTTAGTAAATAAATAAATACACCCATTTCGTACCGCGAAGCTCCTTCAGAATGGTCTCAGTTAAGCTATCGGTCTATAGGCCTCTAGACAAGTGTCATTTGATGTCACTTTAAAAAACAAGTGCGTTTATTTTTGTTAGAAAAGGGTAATTATAGTTATAGGAGCGTCCTCACTGGGAGCATTCATTCGTGAGCATTTGTAAACAAGCCATCGTAGGCGAGCAATAAATGCTGCCCAGCGAGCCCAGCATTCACTTTCGAGCAAAACTATGAACGTTCGAGTCGAACATTCCCTTGCCGGCTTGGAGCATTCCAATACGATCTCATCAAAAGTCAAGAAGGTCACAAACACTTAAGATCAAGGAACTGTTCCTTGCTTTAAAAGTGGCCAGTAATATTCCTACTCATTGATTTCATTATTTGAGTACTGGCTTTCGAGCGTTTTATTTATTTTAATGCGAGCCGTTTCCGCGAAAATCGTTGCGACGTCCACACCGGCCGAAGTGCGAGCTTGCGTGTAAGATTTGTAACGCTCGGCTCAACGTCCACACTACTCAAATATTCGACCTCGGATGCTCATTACACGTGAATGCTATCAGTGAAGACGTTCCTAAACAGGAGCGATGTTACCCAGTAAAATAAAATTGTATATACAGTAGTGTCTATATTAAGTATATAACTTAATCAAGGCAAGATTTCCCTATGGTTTTACTCACCGCAATAAAACCAAATGGTAGGTAAGTCGTAATTCTGCAAGCTCTGTCGCGACAGAATTATAATCAACACTTTTAATTTACGAGTGGCAAAACACAGACTGTCGGCGTCACTATGCTAATTTTATGAGGCTATATTTTATTTCATAATTTTAACAGTCAACCCGTGCTGTACATGAAAAAACGTAAATATTCATGTAATAAAATCCCCGAATAAATCCGGAATACGATGTTCGTTTAAGGGATGTTCTCCACCAGAGATGTGCGAGATAGTTAGGCGGAGCGAGCATATGTAGCAGCATTGTGTGTGTTTCTACCAAAGTTGTGCGAGGAGCGTACCTACGCAGTTTAACTAAGTGGTGCATCCACACAAACATCCTTCATACACATTCTTCACCCGCATTCCATGTTCCACGATACATACTAATCGCAATATTTCTCAAACTACCCGAGTATAAAAACAACTTTTTAATATTTGACGCTACTTGCAATCCTTCTATTTCGCTCAGCTGCTCATGTCATAATGGTTCACGCCGAATTATTATACATATATATCGTTTATAACACACTAACATATATCTATTTACCTGTATATTTAACACCGTCAAACTGATTTACATCCGTACACTTCAACGTAAGGTTCAGTTGAAAACCAGCGTCAGGCAACTCCTAATTTGCTGAACTGGACCTTTTTGGCGCAGCCGCGAGGCACACTATGTATGTATGTAATTGTTTCAAAATTAAGTGCCCTCTTATTTGTACCTACATTGTGTGTATCTGTGTGTACCAAATAAACTAGTTTTCTTTCTTTCTCGCCCGTATCTACCGCCCTTTTTTTTTGGAGGAAAGGTTCCTGGACTTTTTGGGAAAAGACCAAAACTTGTAGCATTTTTAGGTCACTAAAAACACCCTGGAGATCTGCACTTAAAAGGGGCTCCGTAACCTCTTACAAGACCACCCGGAACCTCCTCTGTACAACGCCTTTTAGGGCACATTCCTGGGAGACTGATAAAAACACCTTCCTTGAGCTTCACAGCGCACGGGCAGTACGTGATCACTGTTCTACAGACAACGTCCCCAATCTGAGCGCCCGTGATTCCGGAGTCCCGGTGATGCAGGTGGAGTTTCGGCATTTGAGGCATCCAGGCGGCCTCCCCTAAATTTTCTTCTCCGAGTGGGATCAGCCCTCTCACGCACGATGCCGATCGTTGTAACAATACCTAGTTCCTCTAAATCTTTTTCACCAGAGCTGCGCTAAGCCTGGCCAGGTACACGAAGTGCTCCCATTTGCGAATTGTTCCGACCCGCACCCGAAACGAACATAATCCCCGTGTCGCGATAAAAATGATCCGAAAGGTCAACGGACGTAAACGATACAATTTTATTGCCTTAATCTGTATTCAATATGATCGGGAGGCAATTTGGAGCGCTAATTGATATTCCGAATGAGTATTCTTGGTCGCTACTGATATTATTGTAATGGAGTTCTGTCTATATCTGCAAAAAATTCTGCCGACCTATATAGATGGGCAGAATTTTCTAGTAATGGACTTAGCTAGTGTCTAATTGAGTGTATTTCTGTAAGGCAATTAAAGAAACAATTTATTTTTTAGCTAAAGGTTAGGTAGCTTTTTGTATTACTTACAGTAGATCCATATTTTAAATTATAGCCGTTGATCAAAATCGTCAAGCGCAGTGAGTGCTGTGATCTAAAACTAATGTTAAAAATGCGAAAGTCTGTGTGTTTTGATTCTTGCTTTAGACGGTTGGAATCAATCATGCCTAAACAGCAAAATTACGGATTTGGATGCAATTTGTAACACGGGGACACCAGAGTCTGAATTAAGATATAGGATTATTTTTATCCAGGTAGCGCTCTCAACCGTATTTACTAGACTAGTCAAGCAGACAAGAAAATATAGTTTTTTAAGTACCTAACCTTTTTCCTATTAATCTGTCGACCATGCTTCTGTTCCCCTCTGCAGCAGAAGGACAGATAAGCAAAATCCCGGTCCTGTGGCGTTAGATAGTAGCTGACCACGTGTTTGTGCTGGAACTAATGAAGCGGTAATTATTTTACGTGTAGATACGGTCAGAGAGGCTTCAACTACAGGAGTGCTGAACCACGTATGTACGGGACGGACGTGATCGTCCAAGACCGACAGGCAATCAGGAGGTTGTAAGGCTCCTGCTTGAACGCGTTGACGCCCCTTGCACCTATTGTTCAGTTGTCATCTGGTAACTATGGACCTTGAAGACACTTGAAGGCTGCCAAGTAGGTTGAGGTGAAAACGTGATGTCCAGGTTTAAATAAAAAACTATTTGTTCATGGCCAGAAGCGACGTTCCTTCATGGTCCTCGATGCGCAATGATGCGTGGAAATACTTTAAGTGAAATAATGGCTACGAAATGTTCACGCGCCTGCGCACTATTAAACAGACAAACTCGACTGCGACGAGGACCACAACATTCCGACCGCAAAAACTTTTATTTTCAAAAAAATATAAGCTAAGACTCGTAGCTTCAAACTGACAGGAACTACCCTTCCACTGGACCGATTCTGGTGAAATTTGCACCTTTGGATAGGTCTCGAGGAGACCTTCCCTCCGGTCTTTGACCCAGGTCCCTAGCCCCTACCATCAGGGAGTTCTCGTAAGGAGAACGTCAAAGTAAGGGAATTCCCGCCAGTTTGAAGCTTTACAATCGAGTTTTCTCCTAAAACTAGACATGTTAGCTCTAGGGTACCAGCGAGGGACTTGGAGCCCTCCCACTGGGCCGTTGACACACACAAATGTCACGGTTGTATTCAAAACCTTCAGGCGTACAGCCGCGCAATGGTGCGAGAAGTTAGCTTATGACCCTGATCCTGGCATATAAACTTGATTCCTACTCAGACTGCTGGGTGGATTTTCAAGTTACATACACCCTCGGGTAGCCCTCGTGATGGGCTATCCCAAGGTAGAAGTCCGGTGGCTACATGTCCAACCCCCGATTAGTTAGCCTGTGTTACAAGTTTGTTTACATAGCAAATCCATGTAACCTCGCACTATGTCAGGTCGTTTAACTCCTCAACCACCAGAGCCAAGCTCCTTGCGGAAGTGTGGTTGAGTAGCTGGGAAACTAGGCTGTCTAACGGTAGCACCCTGATGGGTGTACCACCAGCCTTTCTGCAGCTTAAGGTGCCGGGAAGCGGCCGAATACGAAATCTTACGTCGTGTCACAGCTTTAATGTGTCTGTGTGCGTTATATACACCTATATACTAGCTCTGTGTCATGACTGAATCTAGGCGCCTGCCTGAGGGTCCACGAAGGTAATGCTTCAGACAGCATATCTATAACTGACCAGGCACCAAGTTTCCCTGGACGTAGTGACCCATCGGCAGACGCATAGAAACGTCCATACACAGACACATCACTTCAAGCAAGTGATGTCTATGTACTAGAATTACATAGGTGCTGTCTATTTATAGGGCCTAGACAAAATTCTAGGTCACCTAGAAGCGCTAAAATGGCTTGTATCGAATTTTCTAAACACTTACTTGAGTAAAATGTATGTATATTTCCCTTTTTAGAGTGAAAATGCATTAAGACTGGCCATGTACTGCTATTATGTATAACTTCTCAGTCATGGCATCCAGCCATCCTATCTAGAACACCTAGATGGTGTTTCCTAACAAAACAATTATGTGTAAGGAAGCAATCTGATTGGTTGGTGAATAGAATACCTATAGCACCATCTGATACCATTCCTCAAAACGGGGGGTCTAAAATAAGTAAACAAAATATTTTTATTTCCTTAAACCTATACATTTATCATATAACTAAGGTACCTTATGTATAATTCTAACACATAAGCGCTATATGCGCACTATAAACTATGTAAAAGCCCCTAAAACATGAGTTTAAAGTTATCAAAATTCTACACTAGGCGCCGCCATTCTTGTCCGTTCTTCTCCACGTAGGCTTTTCCGAACGGATGGTAGTCACTTTATTAGATCCGGCCTTAAAAGCTGTCCCCCAAGCGACGCCCTGAGCAGAGGTCCGACCCCAACTGGGGTAGCCCTCAGCGTTGTCGCTTTAGGTTTAGTACTTTGAAGCCTGGCCGGAGGCTAAGAGATTAGTCTCCACAGGGAAGCCCGGTTAAGCATATGTCGGTCACTCTGACCGTTTGCGAGACGCCACGTAGAAAAAAAAAAAAAAAAACTGACGGCTCATTGTGAACTAATCAGCCGCGGGCGGCTGCTGTGTTTACGGAGTTAAATACTTGTTTCTCTCCGTAATAACACAATCAGTATGCATATTAATGCTTCTAATTTATTGTTATTAAACTATATGACTCTATTACATACTGATAGACACATAAAATATAATTTTAGTGTCTCAAAAACATGAACAAAAATTAGTTACGAGCTTTACTATAAAAGGTTTTTTCACCTACCGACATCGCTTAGTATGCGATGGCGCTCTGGGGTGAGCAGACGTGTGTCTGTCAATACTATTTACATTTTACATACGACTACCTATCTAAATGGTGACGTATCGTCGCGAACAACGTATGTGAGACTGAAATATATTGGTTAATTCTCTCCATTCAATAAAGGAATCATTTCTTTACCGAATTAAAAAAACCAGCCAAGTGACAAAAGACAAAAGATATTTATTTCAACTGGGCCACCAAGCGGCACTTTTGAATGTCACAATTTAAATTTAAATGGAATACAAGTTGATTCTACCGTGCATTCGGAAAGTAGCTAGTTATGGAGAAGAATGCACAAGAAACTCCATACTTTTTAAATTTACATGGAATAAAAGTTGATTCTACCGTGCATTCGGAAAGTAGCTTGTTATGGAGAAGAATGCACAAGAAACTCCATACTTACTCTTTTTAAAAAAAAATTATTCTACCGTGCATTCGGAAAGTAGCTTGTTATGGAGAAGAATGCACAAGAAACTCCATACTTACTCTTTTAAAGAGTGTGTGTCGGACTTCGCACATATAGGGTTCTGCACTAAAGAAAAAATCGGATTTTCAGTATATTGGTAGGTATTTGTTAGTAAAATATATTCGTGATAATAAACATTATCACCAAATTTGAAATTCATAGGTTAATGGGTAGTTAAAAAAATCGTTGGGACAAAATTTTGTGACAGACGACGGAGAGACAGATACGTGAGTGAAAGCAAAATAGGGCTCCGTTTGGACCCTTCAGGTACGGAAACCTAAAAAGGAGGTTATCAAACCGATACGTATGTATGTAAATAATATATTGTTAATATATTGTAATAGATATATTATTATATATTGAATATTGTTGGTATTGCACAATATTCACATAATTATGTTACTCTATGAGGGCTTCTAAGTCTAAACATGTGTGGCAAATTTCATAAGTGTATGTTTGTCCACACATTTCTCCGAAGCAACTTATCGGATCGCGTGCAAAATAACTTTCGTTTCGGAAGTCGGTGTCTAAAAACGATAAAAACAAGAGGTACTAAAGACACCGACTTCCGAAACGAAAGTTATTTTGCACTTTTTAGTGATTTGCTTTTGAAGTTAGTTTATTTTTATAACTTCTTTTCTTTAGTAAAGGAAAAAATCATATTATGAAAAATATCCGTTGAAATATTGGTATCCATCGCCTGATGTATTTTAATTAAAGTTTGCAAAGTGAAAAGACTGAAAAAAAATTATGTAGCTCCATCAACTAGATTTTTAGCATCATAATTCATAACTTGTTATTTTCTGACTATGAGTAAATTAAGACCTTAATATAGACCTCATAGAATTATTTGGCACCAGCCGTTAGCCTTATTGGTTCCCACATTGTCGAGGCGGAGGGGCTCAGTAACCTTGGCTTAGACACCCACGGTGAAGCGAAGAGGAACCCGAGGAGGGACCGCTCGTCAGGGCTCTTGCCGATAAGCCGCCGACGTAGCGGCCTACATGTAGGTTGCGGTGCTGCCTGGGCGACATCACAACTGAGGCGAGCCGCGATGTCGTATGGGGTCTCCCATACCCATACGATATCGCGGCTGAGAGTTGGAGGCCGTGGAGGGAGAGAAGTGCCGGTATAAAGGTGCGCCGCTTTCCCTACCTTCCGCGGCCTGGACGGGGTCGCCAACGTTTGATGGTGGATGCGGTGGGGCCGCAGGGGAGGAGGAGTGTTGGTATAGCATTGGCCGCTCTTCCTATCCCCTGCGGCCGAAAAATGGTACGTGGCGGGGCCATTGACCTTGACCCGTCACAAGGGGACCAAGGGTGTCATACACGGGGTCGTCTGGCACCCATGTGCTGGTTTGGTCCCTGGGGTGGTCACGGCGCACAGTGTGTTGGAGGGTACTCCCCAGAGGAGGGTCTAGTGACGGACAGCCGAGGTGGGTTCGCGGTTAGTGCTAACGCGTGCCCGTGTTCCCGCCACAAGCGGCATAAGAGGACACCGTAGAGTTTTAGTGGATTGGAGTCCCACATAACTGCGCTATCTCCCCGTGGTAGCGCAGTATGCATGAGCATTTATCGAGGCTAAAAGAAGAAAAGAAAAAAAGAGGCACGTCACCATAACAGCCAAAACAATGTGGCGCCTGTATTAGCCATATCAAACAAAGATACAAACTTTTGAAGTAAACAGTTCTACAGTAATAATAAAACAACCATTGAATTCGACTAAAAAGTAGAAAAGCTTACGTGATCCAATTCATCAGAACCTACTTGCCTACTAAATAAATTCTAGTTTCCTTAATCCTCCAGTTCAACGTTTTTAACAGTTTCAACTTCGAAACAACTTTAACCTCATCTCAGCTGCGTAAACCTGCGACCTCATTTCCCTTTCCAATTTACACGACAATAAACAAAGTACCCTGACATAATAGCATTACCCAACTCCATTGGAATTATACAGGCAGGTTCAAAATGGCAATCGGATAGAAATCGGTAATACTGAAGAGCTACGTTGGTACTATGTAGAGAGAAACCTCCTTTTCTGTTATATGACTGGCAATAGATAACTATTTAGGTTTGGAAGGTGATTGAAATCGGAACACTAGGCAAATGCGCTGGTTGACTCAAAGCTCCAGAGCACCGACGACGAGTTGCCAGCCTGTCGGTTTTCTATCGGTTACATTTCGGGGAGTGTGCTATGGAACTGCACAATTTGATTCCACCTAGCCCTTTCCATCATCGGACTACAAGACGTACGACAATGCGCCATCGGTACATGGTGGATATTCCACCCATACGCACAAAGTGTTTTGAAAATACTTTCATTGTACGTACAGCTAAGGAGTGGAATTCCCTGCCGGCGTCTTGGTTTCCTGATAGCTACAACCTAGGGGTCTTCAAGTCAAGAGTGAATAGGTTACTTCTAGGCAAGCGTGCTTCACCTTCGACCACATCATCACTTAACATTAGGCGAGAGGTTGGTCAAGCGCGAACCTATAAAAAAAAAAAAAAAAAAAAAATTGAAGATGTTGTTCACCTTTGCTTGTCACTTCTTCGGTACAAGCCGCCTTAGGCACGTTGTTGATTGAATATACATATCAAAGTAATTTCTGCATATTATTTGAGCTCTCTGAGCTATCCTCCACAGTATCAACATTGTAAGTACGTAAAAGGGTTGTAACAAGAATTCGTACCTCTGTATACTCATCCGCCTCTACAAGTTTGTAGAGGAGTTGTAACGGAGGTCTAGTAAAGATAATGGGATTTAATTAAGCGAAGACCCTTTAGTGTTTCGGATTTTTGTTCCAATGTAGTTTCTGCCAAGTTCTGTACCAGTGAGCACCTATCGTACCTACTAGTTTATTAATGAGACTCTATGAAATCGCCGAAAATGTACCTAACAAATATGCAGAGCTGTTTGTTATGAATATGCTTTGTCAAATTTAATACTACGACTGCCAATAGTTAGTTTTAAAAAGATGATTTTTCACAGCTTCCGTTGAGATGAAGAGGGCATCTGCGGATGTCAAGTTCTACACTTATAACTCCGCCTCCGCTCAGACCGATAGATATGTGATTAAATTGATACAACTACAACGACCTCTTTAGGTTGCTTAAAAGCTTCGTAATTATTCGAATTTAGATTGTTTTGAAAATGAGAGCGAATTTAAAATGGTATTATTCGGTAGTGATTGTCTGTTTTTTTTAATAGGCATCCTATCTATCCAGAATTCCGATTTTCCGATCCGGTTTACTCATTTACCGTAGTAGTTGCAGAATATACTATGTGCTATGGTTTTCTCCGAATTTTAGATCTCCTTTGATTTTAATCGAATAAAAATTGTTCCAAAGTTACCTTGATTCAATTTGTTATAGTTTTTAGGGTTCCGTACCCAAAGGGTAAAAACGGGACCCTATTACTGAGACTCCGCGGTGCGTCTGTCTGTCTGTCTGTCAGTCTGTCACCAGGCAGTATCTCATGAACCGTGATAGCTAGACAGTTGAAATTTTCACAGATGATGTATTTCTGTTGCTTGTTGATGGTTTATTTTATTTAGATCTATGTGGAGGTCGATAGGTTTTTAGTATTCCAAGCGCCTTCACTGAAAAAAAGGAGAAATGAAAGGTTGGTTGCTGCCATGGTTACGAAATGATTGGGACTTGCGAACTTTGTCTTACTAGCAACAAAACAGAGTTTTGCTATTTGCTCAAATACAAAACAGAGTTTTGTATTATTTTATAAAAGATTATTTTCTAATAGTTTTTATTTTTAATTTAAAATTACAAACCTTTACTTCGTAAAAGATAGCTTGATCTCCGCGACATATGTCAAACTGACGTATAAGTTATTGTTAGTCTGTCAAGTGCTATTGTTACTGTATTGATACTGACAGCTGTCGTAGAGATCAAGCTATCTTTTATGAAGTAAGTATAGTTTGACAATTTGTCAGTAATTACCTGTCACTTTTGCACATTATTGTCATCTATGTTAAACGGCACTTGTCGCGACAATTTGACTGAATTTGTCAATAACTTTCCAAATTGTCGGATTGTCACGTTTATTAAATAGCCCTATGGTCCAATCAATAAAAAAATCTTTGAAAATTGGTTCCATAAAGTAGAAGTAGATACAGTAGATATTTTTTCATTAGAAAATCTAAAATCCCATCAAAAACATAACATACTAGCTGACCCGGCAAACTTTGTTTTGCCATAAAAAGACCAAACATTTATCTACCCTACCCTACCCTACCCTACCCTAGCCTAGCCTACCCTACCCTACCCTACACTACCCTACCCTACCCGACCCTTCCCTATCCTACCCTACCCTACCCTACACTACCCTACCCTACCCTACCCTACTCTACCCGACCCTACACTACCCTACACTACCCTACACTACCCTACACTACCCTACACTACCCTACCCTTCCCTACCCTATCCTACTCTACCCTACCTGTAAACCTCACTCAGCCCGAGACCTTTCCAACGAATGCAAAACCATCGAAATCGGTTCGTGCGTTCTGGAGTTATATCGTCAGCTAGAAACCCGACTTATTTTTATATAGTAGATAAAAACACAAGCCTCGCGGCGCAGTTCTTCTACCGCAAAAAGTAGTGAGATCGAATGTAAAACCAATTCGGCTAATTTATTCAGTAGGTACCTTACAAACAAACACATTAACTGACGTGGTTTTACTTTTACCTAAGGGGTGGACATTATTGTATTCTTCTAACTTAGCCTTTACCTCAATGAATAGACCAAAATTGAGGTTCGATGTCAACGCCAAGAAGGTCGAAATGGTCCGATATCGGCACGGTTATACCACGGCAAGATGGAACCGGGTGGAATTAGATTGTTTTGCGGGCAAAAGAGTCAATTCCACCCGATTGGCTTTTAAAAACTTTATCCAGATCATCGGTCCTAGGTCTTCCAACGCAGCGTTTTCTAGTTTGCGGTCGTCACTCCAGAATTTTTCTGCCCCATCGACCATCCCACTGCCACTTAAGTTTCGCAGTTATCTTATTCTATTTTCTATCCCAGTTTGATTTTTTTTATCGTTGAGTCGTCGGTAAAAGTACAGCTTAAAAGTAGCAGTTTCTTTTTAGCTATGTTATTTAACTGAAAAGCTTCAAAATGTTCTCAAAGTTATTAATTAACAGGAAATGCTTTTAGCTAATGAGAGACATGTTAAGTTCACATTTGCAACGTTATATGTATAATAGAGGTACAGTGCACAAAAGAGACAGGGCCTTTTAAAAAAAAACTATTTAGAAAAAAATATTTGACAGATGTCAGGATCTTGCCGTTTTGCCGAAAAGATTTTGACAAAATTTCACTACCCAAACAAATTTAAGCACCCTTTTTTAAACCAATGCAATGTAAGTAAGTTATGATTTTAGTACGTATATTTTCATTTGGTAAAATTTTTACTTGGCAGAATATTAAGCAGGGAGCAAGGATAATGTCATTAAGGCATTTGTTCTTTAATCAAATGATTTATTACAACAAACAAAAAACAAATCTTTAGACAATAAACGTTTGGTCAAATGATTTGTCATGACAAAAAATATAAAGGCGAAAATAAGATTTTTTGGGAATTATATAATTAAAATATGCAATTTTATTTTAATAAAATTATTTATTTTATACAAAATATTTGAAAATTACAATTTTAAATTTTTGCAATGGACATAAGCAATTTTGCCGCGGCAGCAGCCGCCGAGCGTCAGATTTCCTCTTTTGCAAAGCAAGCATGGATGGTAGATTAATGGAAATTCTATAATTATGGTCAATGAATTAGTCCAAGAGCGAGCGAATCGACCTCGGGAGCTTAGGGCATCCCGACACGGATAGGTCATCTCCTTCATGTAAGGTAACTTTAGACCCTGCAGACAGAAATAGGTCGACTTTGCTGCCTAAATAGAAATCGTAATTACAACATTTTTTTTTGACATTGACTAAGCAATTGACTGAATAGAAATGGTAAATTGAAAACTGATGATACTAAATATTAGGCTTATTTTATTTTGCATAAAATGTGTTATTACAACTGAAATATTTGACTACATAAAAATTGGTAAACAAGTTATTGTTTAAACGTTCACTTGCCAAACATTGGGTTTGCGTTACAATTATTTGTGAAGAGATTTTTTGCTAAGTAATAATTTGGCAAATGAAATTATGTGGCAAATTGTTTGGGACGTGATAATTTGTCAATTTCTTTTCGATGAAACTATGGTAACCCCAGATGTCAATTCATAATGAAAATGTCAGAATAAAAAATAGGTATTGTAAAAAAAATTACAAAGAGGGAAAACTACTTGTCATGTGATAAGTTTTGGATGCTAAAATAAAAGGAGATAACTAAAGTATGCTTTTCAGGAGGATATTAAAGAATATATTAAAAGTGAGTTACATGAGTTGACACGATTTCAATATTAAATAGGCCAAAAGTATTATAAAACGTTAATAGACTAAAAAATCTGGTTGTGTACAGTAGAATAACACAAGTTCCCTCGATTATATCTAGGATCCCATCATCAGATCCTGACCTGATGACCAATGGGACAACCTGGGAAGTATACCCTTTTAAACAAAAGAAGAATTTACCAAATCGATCCAGGTGTCTTTGAGAAATAATTGAATTGTCTCCGATCTTGACTCGCCTGTATCGCCTTTCGATAGAGACTGGAAAAGTACCTAAGGATTGTAAGCAAGACAACGTACAGCCTGGGCCCAAGAAGGGCAGTCGAGCTGAACCGGCAAACTACAGACCCATCTCTGTAACGTCCATCCTCTGTAAAAGTATGGAACGTGTGCTTAACGGAAAGCTCCTGGCATACCTAGAAGCGAAGGACATTCTCAGTGACCGCCAATACGGCTTACGCCGAAATCGGTCCACTGGGGATCTTCTAGCGTATGCCATTCACATCTGGAGTGAGGCCATCGAGAAGAACGGGGAAGCGCTAGCCGTCTCCCTCGACATCTCGAAGGCTTTCGACAGGGTCTGGCACGAAAGCCTCATTGGTAAGCTTCCCACCTTCGGACTGCCTAGTGGTATGTGTAATTGGATTGCTGACTTCCTGCGGGATCGATCCATCCGAGTGGTTATCGATGGCTGCTCGTCCGGTCAGTTAGATATCAACGCCGGAGTCCCTCAGGGGTCAGTGCTCTCGGTAACATTATTCTTGCTGCACATTAATGATCTGCTAAAACCCGGCACCTTTGGGTACGCAGATGACAGCACTGTTGCTGAGAGATACGAGTCCGACGCACGAACTACTAGGCCTCAGATTCGGTCTCTCCGGGAGGCCATGGTCGAACGCTTGAATCTGTCCTTGAAGGCGGTCTCCGAATGGGGTGATGCCAATCTGGTCAGTTTCAATGCTACTAAGACCCAGGCGTGTCTTTTTTCCGCTAAGAAGAGCCAATTCCACCCGGCTCCATCTTTCCGTGGTGTAACCGTGCCGTTAACGGACCATCTCGAACTTCTTGGTGTTACGTTGACATCAACCCTTAATTTTGGTCCATTCATAGAGGCGAAAGCTCAGTTGGTTGCAAAAAAGTTGGGGATTCTTGCAGAGGTGAGACGGTACTTCACACCTGAACAGCTGCTTAACTTGTATAAAGCGCAAGTTCAATCGTGCATGGAGTACTGCTTTCACCTCTGGGATGGATCTGCCAAATACCAGCTTGATGCACTTGAGTCGATTGACAGACGGGCCAAGAGGCTTATCGGCAATGATGCACTGGTCGCGTCAAAGCTCCAGAGCCTCGAACATCGACGCCGAGTTGCCAGCCTGTCGGTTTTTTATCGGTTAAATTTCGGGGTGTGCGACGGAACTGCACAATTTGATTCCGCCTAGCCCTTTTCATCATCGGACTACAAGACGTACGGCCATGCGCCATCGGTACATGGTGGACATCCCACCCATACGCACAAAGGTTTTTGCTAATACTTTCATTGTGCGCACAGCTAAGGAGTGGAATTCCCTTCCGGAGTCTTTGTTTCCTGATAGCTACAACCTTGGGGTCTTTAAGTCAAGAGTGAATAGGTTTCTTCTAGGCAAGCGTGCTTCGCCGTAGGCCACATCATCGCTTACCATCAGGCGAGGTAGTGGTCAAACGTGAGCCTATCGATAATAAAAAAATAAAAAAAAATAATTGGAATAGTTTATATTCTTTTTTTTTGTATTTTTTTTTTATTCTTCATAGTTTTATATTAAGTTTATTTTAAGACCACGCTATCGCATTAGGTAAACCTACCTGTAACCATAGTTGTAAGGGAGATTTTAATAATAAATAAATCAGGGAAAATACAAAAAACAAAAAGAAGCCGACGTATTTAGAACCTCCTCCTTTTTTGAAGTCGGTTGAAGATTCTTAAATATAAAGTTTATTTGAACATATAAAATACTAGCTGACTCGGCAAACTTTGTTTGCCATAAAAACACCTACCTACCTGGGTAGGTAGGTAGGATAGGGTAGGTAGGTAGTGTAGATGAATGTTTGGCGGTAGACCCTACCATCGCCTATCGCCATCTGTCAGATATCGCCATCTGTTAAAATCGTTTGGTGTTAACAGACACAAATAATAGCCATATAATTTGCAATAACATAATATTGCGGCTGTAAATTAAGATGTAAGCTATCCTATCTTTCAAGTTGGATCTAACTACACACGGTGTGCAAATTTAATTTAAAATCGGTTAAGTAGTTTAGGAGTCCATCGCGGACAAACAACGTGACACGTGATTTATATATATTAAGAAGATTAATAAATATGCAATCTCATAGGTAACCTAGTAAATTGGAGGGTACCTAATTTCTTTGCTTTTTTGCTGACTGTGCATTTCTACCTATCGTGTACAGTACCTACTTACAGAGTGGAACTACAAAGTTAGGAGCTAATAATGTTCGGAGGTGTTCATAACTTCATTATCCGAAGTTGAACATTAAGTTATACCTGTCTTTACTACGCTACTCAACTTGGTAATTTTATTTTCAATTTAAATGCAGTCACTAAGTGATTTTTACCCGACTGCCGAAGAAGGTTTATTACCCGACTGCCGAAGGAGGGTAATGTGTGTATTGTGTTTATCAGTCTATGTTTGTTTGTTTGTCTTTGTTTGTTTGTTTGTTGTGTTTGTTCCTATGTGGCGTTCTAGAAACTAAACGCGTTAGCCGATTTTGATGGTTCTTACGTCAATCGATTCGTCTTAACTCTGCGAATGTCACTGGCTGACATTGAAATAGAAAAATGGCGGCTTTTGGGCGCCATATTGTAGGGGACCTAATCTTTACATTCACATGTTTAAATGCCATTTCCAAAAATATTTTAGAAAAAAGTTATATACAAAAAAGTTAATTAAAAAAAACAAAAAAACCCGACTGCTTAAAAAGACTTAAACAAGAAGAAAATCATGCTGTGCAGTCGGAGGATACATCTGGTTTTGGTCAGCCAGCTCGCGAAGAAAAACATCTTTAAAATATCTGCAGCCTTATTCCGTAATGAATTCGGCAAGGCAAAGGGCAAAGAGTATTAAAAATCGACCAATCACATGCGAGATGAAAGACGCGATGTGGATTTCCGTCTATGTGATTGGTGCGGCTTTTTCATACTCTTTGCTCTTTGCCTTGCCGAATTTATTACGCAATAAGGCTGACGGACTCATCATCATCAATATCAGCCTATTAATATTCCCACTACTGGGACACTGGCTGTGAGAGGGGATGGCCCGTCATCACCACGTGGGCCCAGTGCGGATTGGTGGTGTCACAAGTCTTCGAATTTTAAGTTCTTAATAGGGCATGCTGGTTTCCTCCCAATTTTTCCTTCACCGTATTGAGAGCAGTGGTGATGAAATAATTTACACAAAGTAAAGCGCCTGCCTCGATTCGAACCCACGACCTACGACACCGACATGAGGCTGCCGGACTAATCCATACTAATATTATAAATACGAAAGTAACTCTGTCTATGTTACCTTTGCACGCTTAAACCGCTGAACCGATTTAGATGAAAATTATGGATATAGTTTTGTGACCCTGTGAAGGACATAGGATAGTTTTTATCACCGAAATCATCCTTAAGGGTGTGTGGAAGTTTTTTATGATAAACTTACAATATTAATGCGCGATATAAGAAAATAGGCTTGTAGGGACACAATGTACAAGCTTACTCAGCGTATCTAATATTAGAACGACGCACGGCTGCTCCCGTGATACATAGAGGTTTTTAATCGCTACAGTCGTAATTGGTCGTTTCTGTTAATCCTGCAACTCAACAAAAATGAATTAGAAAACACAACTAAACATAAATAACCTAAAGTGGTGAACCCTGTGAAGATTTTTTTTTGGTAAGGTGCTTAAATAACCCGGAACAGGACAACGAACCAGCAACAAGGTGTTACGCAGCGTGCACAAGATGCGGGGAGGAGACGCCAATGGTGGTGATTAACGCTCATGCTTTCTCTGTACGAGAAGAGGCCTTTGTTTGCAGTGGGACACTCCTGACTCCGGTATTATTATACAACATTAAGCTTTTTTTTTTGAAATAGAAGTGAAATTAATTTACATTTCAACGACTTTTAGAACTTAAGTACTACTCATTTCACATAGTAGTAGAAATTTGACGGAGTTCATCTTAGTGGAGGCAGATGCGTGGTGCAGGGATTGACGGAAAAATAAAGATTGCTTGATTGGTATTCTTGAAAGAAAATGTATTTTATTGGTTATAGAAGGGGTATATTAATCAATATCTACTTTTCATAAATAGTTTGGGCTCTACTATGTAATTGCTTACTTAGTTCTTCACCAGGTGGCATTAAGATCATGGCAATTTAGGTTCTCTCATCTCTGCTGATTATTTGTGTAAACACTCTGTTACAACACAACTCCGCCAAATACTAGCAGGAGCAATTGTGTTTACGGAAGTTCGATTTCTTGCGGCAGTTCCGTGGGTTCCACGCTGGCAACGGTAGACATGCTAGTAGCAATAGGTACGAAGAATATATTATCAAGAAAAATATTATTCGGTTTACGACAGATTCTGGTTCTGGTTTAGAAGTATTATACAAAAGAGTGCATTGATTGGAAAACTATTTCATTAAAAGAATCTGCCGTAACAAGAATCTGTCCTGAACCGAATAATCCAAAAAAATACAACATCTTTTTAACATTAGAAACATAAGTTGTAAATAAGGTTGTCAAAACAGTGCATACGTCTAAATTTCAAGTGCCACTAATGTGTTGGATACCTGCCAGCTGCCTGCTTATATTATATTATCCCGATGGTGCAATGCAATACATATTGCTTGAGAAACCTGCCAAGTAAAGTTAATCGACGATAAGTTTCTAAAGGAAGAAGGAATGAGAATTAAAACGTAAATCCAAATGCGAAATGAATTGAAGCTCTCAAATACGAGTATAAGTATTGTCTACTACAAGAACCATTCATTGAACAGAGCTAACTGAAACACATGATGCGGCTGACATAATATGCGTCTTCAGTCTGCGTAGTTGTTGTTGGAACAGTCGTCAATTTTTACCCGACTGCCGAAGGAGGGTGATGTGTTTATCAGCCTATGTAAGTATGTATGTTTGTTCCTATATGGCGTTCTAGAGACCAAACGCGTTGATCGATAAAACTCGAAGACGTCCACCAACACGCACTGGGCCCGCGGGGTGGATTATGGCCCATCCCCTCTCAAAGAGAGGAGGCCTGTATCCCAGGAGTGAGCACAATAATAGGCTGATGATGTGTGATGTGTGATGGGAAGTACCCTATAGGTTTTGATTACCTTGCGAGTGTAATTATGCGTCATTAACGGTTATATCTCTTGATTGCGTTGATCTGGAACTTTGATTTTATCACAGCTGCAAGGGGTTGCAAACTTGAGTATACGATATTAATTTCAACTCGATATTTCCAGGCATTCCTGAGGTAAAGGGTCTTGATAAACGTATGGACAGACAGACAGACAGGCGGACAACCAAGTGACCCTATACTGGTGCCGTTTTTTCTTTTGAGGTACGGAACTCTAAATATGTTCCAAAGTTCAACGTTGTTGAGAAATTTTGAAATAAAGTTCTTAGATCTATGCCTCAAAATATCTGGGCAACGCGACATATCACAACACCATATTATACAGGTTACCATATACATTTTTGTTTTTTAACTGGTATTATTGAGCGCCGTTGAATGAATTTTGAAGAAAAACTAAAATTGTGGCCTAGTTTGTTGGCAATTCGGTTCAGCGCCCTCACTGTTAAAAACATTGTTCACAACATAATGTGAAGTAAAAGTACGTCATTACAACAAAGAACAAGCACAACAAGTCAAAGATCCAGTCAAGATGTTCCAATTATGCAAAAATCTGCTGCAAGCTGTGACGCAGAAAGACAAACAAAGCTTTAAAATGTTTCAGTTTGTTTTGTAACGACCTTAAGAGCGGACTCTAGTCAACAGGAATTTGAAAAATAGGTATTTGAAGAAACTATTGCCGTCGCGTCACCTCCAACCTCACCCCGTAAAGTGCGAAAGGGACAACTGCAGCTCAGGCTGATTTTATCTACAAAAACTTTGACTAAAAGACGTTTCGTATTCTGCTGTTTTCTTCATGAAAACTGGTCTGATCTAAAAAATTCTTATATCAAAATTTAGAGGAAAAGTATATCTATGCTCCAATCATTTCCTTTTTTGTTAAAACTTATAAATTTTGCCTGAAAGTCTTCTGAACATGGCGGTAAAAACGGGCATTTTTTACGGATTTTTGGATTGTCATATTTCTTTTTGTAATTATGTTTTGGAAAAAAGGAAATGATACAGGCACGTATTAATTAGACCTAGATTTTATGGAAAAAATCATTGCTCTAGAGGCATTATCCACGAAGAAAACAGCAGAATGTGTTTGTATGGAGAAAGTCTCACTAGAGTCCCCTCTTAATGTAATGGAATTTAAACCTCCATGATGCAGCAATGAAACTAACATGAGAGTTTCTTGCGTCAAGTTTTAATTATCATATGCGTGTTAATTAACTCGCAGATGAGGCTTGTAAGGCACTGATGTTACTGCTTCGTGAACTTTTGTTTATCGTGAGGTTCACTAGTTAGTTTATAATAAGATTTCAGATATTTACACCAACCTTTTCAGAGTTATAAGTATTTGGTTCTAAAGTGTCGTGGTGGCCCAGTGCCTAGTGGGTTTAAATCCGGGCAATTACCAATGTGACTTTTTCAAATTCATAAGTATTTTTAACCGACTGCCCAAAAAGGAGAAGTTTTCTCAATTCGACCGTATAAATATTTTTTATGTGTGTTCGCGGATAACTTGTCGTTTATGAACCGATTTTGATGATTCTTTTTTTGTTGACAAGGAGATAACCCAAAGGGTAGTACCATAATAAGGTAACTAGGATCTGATGATGGAATCCCAGAGAAATCGAGGGAACTCCTCAAATATTATAGGCATAAATAAAGTGATTTTGGTATTTTTATCAACAATTGTAACGTTACGTATAGCTCAGTGGAGCTGTACGTAAGCCACGTTATTAAAATCAAGATAAAAAATAAATTAAAGGTATAAAAATAAAGGATAAAGAAGTATAAAACTAAAGGGCCGGCTTCGCGCGACGTGGGCAGGTATCCAGGCAGTAGGTCGGGCAGGAAGTCGTAGAATGTCCGAGGTAGTTAGGTGAGCAGACACCTCGACGGACAAGCAGGCAATCGGACAGGTAAGGCAGACAACTGGACGGACTGGAACTCTTCAAACCGTCGTGGTATGCTCGAGAGAGACACGTGAGCAGGCACCACGACGGAGTAACAAGCATACGGTCAGGAAAGGCAGGCAGGTCAGCAGTGAAACGGCTAGTAGCCAGATACGTGGGTAAATCATACACGATATATCACTCACAGTATATATTTTAAAGCACTTCAGAAAATAGTAAATTTACATAAAAGTTTCACAGGTTTAAGGCTTTTAAAGGGTTTTAAGAATAGAAAATACACTTCGTAATATAGTACTCAGTATCACCCACTGTCAGCGTTCAGACCAGATTCTAGACTGAAAAAAAGCTGAAGCCCGTTTTTCATTCGATCTGCCATCTCTTCTCAATTTCAAATTCAAATCTCAATCAGAACAGAGCGAATAAAAACGGCTTTACAAAGGCGGGTCAGTCTGCTCTGACCTTACAATAATGTACAACTAGCTTAAGGAAAGGTCTAGGTATTATAGTCCATGGTACCTATGGTATGTCTATGGCTTTAAGAAAATAAAATAGACAGACATATGTCATGTCAGATAAAACGTCACAGTAGAAAAATATTAGAAGAAGAATTATAAATTACGAATATAATTTAAGTTTAGATATTTAAAACAGTCAGAGATAACTAAATATGCTTTCCAGATGTAATAATACAAAGAATATATATAAAAATGAGTTACACAAATTGATGCGATATCAAAAGATGTGAAGATGGAATGTGGAGTGTTATGAAACGTAAGTAGATCTTTAATAAATACCACACAATGCAATCATTTAAACTCAGAAAGTCTCATTTGGTGAAATGGAACTGATGAACTCCTTAATGCTAAGTATGTCACGGGTATAAGATATATCGAATGGCTAACCGACTAAGATGAAGCAAATACTTACAAATCAATGGTACTGATGCAAATGGTAACATCGAACTGATCTGATGATGAAGCCGGCAGGTAGGCACTGGAACGCCGAAATGAAACAATGGATTCTATTCGTGTTTGGGCTTTTTTTAATTGTCATGACATTTACTTTGGCATTAAATGATTTTCATGGTATTTAGAGGTACCTACCAAAACTAAAAAGATATAAATAAAAAACTTTTTAACAACTTAAAATGTCTTCGGTACCTATGTTTTCCCGTTTTTCGACACCGACTTTGACTACTTTTCGCTTTGTAGTGTTTTGTTTTGGAAGTCGGTTTGTTTTTTTTTTGTTAAAATCTTTTCTGAGTTTATCTTGGCATCGCTGACAACGGTGACAGAAAAGATCGTGAGAAAACCTAGACTTATGGAGAATATAAGTCTGAAATCGCCAACCCGCATTGAGCAAGCGTAGTTATCAATGATCGTGCCTTCTTTGTATGAGAAGAGGCCTTTGCCAAGCAGTGAGACAGTTACAGGCTGGTATTATTATTATTATAAGTATTTAGAGGCGTTTAAACTATGAATGACAGTGAAACCATTGGACAGTAGGATCCTATTCATATCCAGAGCTCATAATATAGGTTTAAAGATGTTCACTTACAATGATATACAGAGTTACTTCTGGGGCGTTGGCGATGTTATGAGGTACATACAAGCTTTTTGAGTTTACTCTTAAATATGTTGTTATTTATGTTATATGTGTCTTTATCTCCTCCAGTAAATCAGTGAATAGTTTTACTCCCTCCACTAATATTGTGCTTTTTTGATTTCCCGTACGTAACTAGTCCGTGCACGTGCAGTTATTAGTTGGAATTTGTTTTACTTCGTTTGTTGTAAATGTTATTTTTTTTAATGTAGTTGTATGTTTGTTTGTACGGAATCCATATTCTGTACGAAGAGCTATCTAAACGTTTATTTGACACTTCCCGTGGCCTAAAGGCTTGCTTTTATCTTGATCAGATGATAAGCTTTGCTATTTATGGTATGCAGCCAGGTTTTTGATAATTATATATAACTCTCTCTTAGTCGGTCCCTCATTTCTGAGGATCGTGGTCAGCATTTAGAGCGGATGATTTGCTTCCACCGGTTTCTGTCCATCGCTTCCCTTACGACCGTGTAGAATTTGGAGAACGACGAGTCTTTCTATTGATCGGTCCATCTCGTTGGTGAACGATCACGAGACCTTTTGCCTTCGGTGTTCCCAATCACAATAAGTCTTTCCAGATTCTCTTCGCCTCTGCGCATTGTGTGGCCGAAATACGAACGAATGCGCTGCTGGCATATGGTGGACAAGTGAGTTTTACTCGGAGCTAGGACGGATCGATGCATTGGTGCGTTTCGCAGTCCAAGGTACTCTCAGCCTCTCAGCATTTGCCGCCAACACCACATCTCGAATGCATCGATCCTTTGTCTCTCTCGGGCCAGGATGTCCACGTTTCCACTCCATACAGGAAGATAGGGAATACCAGGGCTCGTATCAATCTGATCTTGGTTTTGATACCAATTCCTCTCTTCTTCCAGATTTTGCTTAAACGGGTCATCGCGTCCTTCGCCATTCCGATTCGCCTTTTTATCTCGGGGACACAGCTGCAGTCATTGCAGCCCAGGTATACGTAGCGTCGACAATATCAATGCCAGGAATGTTGCTGGTTGCGGTCTATGGCCCTTTATGGCGCACCAGTGTGGGCGCGTTCCTTAAGGCGGCGACCAGCCCGCTGGTTGAACGCGTCCCAAAGGGTCATTGCCATCCGGCTGGTCCGGGGATACCGCACGGTCTCCGGTGAGGCGGCGAGCCTCCTTGCCGGATTGCCGCCATGGGATCTGGAGGCAAAAGTCCTCGCGCACATTTGGGAGTGGCGCGAGGAGGCGAAACGCCGGGGCGAAACTCCGTTGCCGCGACAAATCGTGGCTCGGCGGGCAGAGCTCCGGCAAGATCTCATGGCGACATGGAGAGTGCGACTGTCGCAACCCAGTGCTGGGCACGCCACAATTGCGGCGATAAGGCCCCTCTTTGAGGAGTGGCTTGAGATGCGCCATGGTGTCCTCACCTTCCGCCTGACGCAGGTCCTCACCGGACACGGCTGCTTCGGGAGGTTCCTGTTCAGGATAAGGCGGGAGGAAACGCCCGGGTGTCACCATTGTGTGGACCGCCTGGAGGACACGGTGGTGCATACGGTGGAGGTCTGCCCCGCTTGGGTGGAGCACCGACGTGTCCTCGTAGAGGCGATCAGCGGTGGCGACCACTCGCGTCCGGCCCTGGTTCAGGCCATATTACGGAGCGAGAGGGCATGGGAAGCTGTCACCTCCTTCAGTGAAGCAGTAATGCTCGCGAAGGAGGAGGCGGAACGCTTGAGGGAGACACAACGGAGATGACCTCACGCCCCTAGCCACCGCAGGAGACGCCCCGGGCGTCGGGAGTCGCCAGCCGATTCCCGGCCACCGTAGGCGCGGGCTTGCGGACGGCGAGTAATGGGTAGCTCGTCGTCCGATAAGGACCAGGCCCGAGTCGACGGCGCGTAGTGTTCTAGGGCCGATGCCTGTCTGGGTCGCGGATAAATTTGAAAGAGTGTTACCGCGGCCCTGGCACAAGCAACTGAAGGAACACGGGTGGGTTTTAGTCAGTAAAAGTCTGACACGCCCTTCCGCTTCACCCAGAGCGGGAGACGTCATTGGATGATTCCCCATCCAAAAAAAAAAAAAAAAAGGAATGTTGCTGGTGATATTTGCAAGCTTTCTTGCTCGATCCAATATCATCACTTTGGTTTTCGCTCTGTTTACTGTGAGGCCGATGTTGCCGGTTTCTAACTCCAGTCTTTATAACAGCTCATTCAAATCTTCCATGGATGTTGCTAGAAGTACGGCGTCATCGGCATATCGGAGATTTGATAATATTTTTCCACCTATGGGAAAACCCTTCTCGCAATTTTCGATCGTCTGCCGAATAATGTATTTATTCTCCATGTATGTTAAAAAATACAGGAGACAAGATGTAACCCTGTCTCACTCCTCTTCTTGTTTGGAACATATTGGAGCATTCAGTGCCCATCCTGACGAAATAACGGTTTTCAGTGTACATACTCTGGATTAAAGCAACGAGTTGTTTTATGCCCATACATATAATGTTATATATTTTGACAAGGCCACCAGCCGCCGCCAGGCATTTGGCCTAAAAGCGTGGCGGCGCTATCGCGATACAGTCAAAATCGACACCATGTTTTGATTTGTTTTCGAAGAAGAAGAAGTTTTAAAGTTATTCATGATTGGTAAGCAAATGTCAATTATCATCAAAATTATCAGTGCAGTAAAAAGACATAGGCCTCCCCCAAGCGTTAATGATATAGTACCTACCGTAATAAAAACAGAAAATCTAGCAGTTTTAAAGATCTACAATAAAAAAACCAGCCAAGTGCGAGTCGGACTCGCGCACGAAGGGTTCCGTACTTGGTAAATTGCGGTTTACTATTTATGACGTATTAAAAAAAATCTACTGACTAGATCTCGATCAAACCAATTTTCGGTGGAAGTTTACATGGTAATGTACATCATATAGTTTTTTTTAGTTTTATCATTCTCTTATTTTAGAAGTTACAGGGGAGGGAACACACATTTTACCACTTTGGAAGAGTCTCTTGCGCAAACTATTCAGTTTAGAAAAAAATGATATTAGAAACCTCAATATCATTTTTAAAGACCTATCCATAGATACCCCCCACACGTATGGGTTTGATGAAAAAAAAAAATTAGTTTTAGTTTCAAGTATGGGAACCCCCAAAATTTATTGTTTTATTTTTATTTTTGTGTAAAAATCTTAGTGCGGTATACAGAATACATATACTTACCAAGTTTCAACAGCATAGTTCTTATAGTTTCGGAAAAAAGTGTCTGTGACATACGGACGGACAGACAGACAGACAGACATGACGAATCTATAAGGGTTCCGTTTTTTGCCATTTGGCTACGGAACCCTAAAAAGAAGTTAGTATTTGGTTGCAAACTTAGTTCCTATCTAGTTGCAAGACAACGTATGCGTAAAGTAGTAGCAGCGTGACAAAGGTGTTAGCGACCCGCGACGGAGACGCGACGTGAACAGTGAGACAAATGGCGCGGAGATGCTAATGGAGTGAGACCGATGATGTGCCGACGAGAATAAATGTAGCTTAGAACATTTTATAGAACAAAGAGGTTTTTTTTTAAGAAAGTTCCTTGTTGCACGTCACACTCCAGATACTTGGCGGGTGAGAGCTAAAAATTGACTAAAGACTTGGACCGTCACGACACTTTTTCGTGTTCGTTCGTTATTTGAAATGTTGAATGCAGTTTTTTTTAAAGTCACCAGTGTTTTTTGAAAAGATCTTGATAGACTGATGAATGATATTCTAAAAAAATATTATGACACCACGAGAAATACAGCGGCATATAAAGGGTGATTTTTAGAGGTTTGGTTTTAAAAATTAAATAAAAAACAAAGAAACGAAAACAGGAAAACCCACTTCCGAAATTGAAGTTTTTTTTACACTTTGTGGTGTTTTTACTGGGTAGTTGGTTGTATTTTGTTGTATTTTTTTCACTTTTTATTTGTACATAATTTGGACAAGTACTTTATTTAGGTACCTATAATGCCAACAGTGATGTCAGAAAAGATTACCCGAATAACATGCAACTTGAACATAACCGGTGGAACGAGAGTGTACCAGGGTGAACTGTACACATCTGCGTACCCGCAGGCTTATTACGTATGAAACAGCAATTAACAATATTTGCGCAGAGATTGTACAATCATCGCGCGAATATCGCTTTACGTCAAAAAATTGGAAGGCTTATTTTTGCGAAATAATTGCCCTTCAATCGCGAATCCGCATTATATATGAGCTATAGCCACACCATAATAATTTTACGAAGCACTGCTAACAATAAAAATCTATTAACTGAAATGTGCATTTATCGCAAGGTGATCGCGATAATTTCGTATTACGTATGGTTTTTGACAGCAGAGCGACAGCGATCGGCGAGCAAATGTGGCTGTCAAATTTCGATTACTTTTTCCCTTGTTGTTGGTCGATTGCCAATCGCTCGCTGATGGCTGAGTAGGTACAGAAGTTTTTGAGTTCTTGGCGGCTTTTTTCGTATGTTATTTTGTGGCTACTTTGAGTATCCGCAAATTATATAAGAATAAATATTGAAATAACAAATTCCTAGTGAATATTGTAAATGTAAATGACAAATTGGTGTTGTTTTGAGTCTCTAATGTCTACGCAACTGGACTATTTGTTGAATCATTGAAACAGAAGTGATCACGGTAAAGTGGAGATTTTTTTTTATATACAGTATAAAAAAATCCTGTGTTGGCTACCTGAGCGAAGCTTATATGTTTACCACTAAATACTTACAAACACATGAGAATGTGATAAGTCCGCAATAAGTATCTTCTATTATATATTTTTTTATATGGCAATCACCGATGTCGACTATTCTGCCAATGTCTAAATTAAATTTGAAAAATATTTTTTACGTTTCATAGCTCAAATACGAGATAATGTAGTCTACTAAGTGATGTTCTTATGCGTTATCGATTCAATTTTTAAAACAATCGACAAATCGAAGAAATTTTAATTAATTTTACACATTGACATACATGTAAATAAAATGCAAATATCAAAGTTTCACTGCCATATTTACTTTACACAAAAACTTTACATCTGCGAATATTAATTTATCGAAATATTGGAGCTAAATAGTAATCAAATTGACTATTGTAAAAAAACAGCCTCCACGAAGTGTTGCTCTTTCATAAGCTGGTTAATTCATCAAACGATACATCTGCGATACATTTTATAAATCATCGGACAGATAAAATAGCTTCTATTAAAAGTGACTGTCAAAAAAAAAAGACTTGACTTAAAGGCCTCAGTAACCAGGTCACTAAATTGATCGCGCAATAATTGTACAATTATTGCTACTTGCTGTTCCTTACGTAATAAGCCCGCCGGTTAGAGCTTACTGGCGTGATAGTATCTTATGATATGGTGTAAGCTGTAAACAATAAACAGACACGCGATTGCAGCAATCCCGAGAGACTTGCCGCCATTTATTGAAGAGGTTAAAATACATTTAATTCTTTTCTTTCTTTTCTTTTCTTTTTCTTTTTTAGAAAAAACGTTGCCCCACACTAGGAATTTCTTCCTGTATCGTGGGTGCGTTTACAAACATATAAACTCACATACACAACACCCAGCGCCATTGCCATTGCTTTATTTAAAAGATATTCTTAATATGCTATTAGTGTTTAAACATGATTTCGGTCGTATGGGCGCTTCGGTTGGCTCAAATGCACTGTAATCGGGAAAACCGATTCTCGATCACTTTATCGAGCAACGTTTGAGCAGCGGCTCATTTTTGTTTGAACGGCTACATCAATAAGCAGAATTGCCGATTTTGGAGTGTGGCAAACCCAGAAGCCTTTGTTGAAACGCCTTACCACACTCACTGTTTGGTGCGCTTTATGGGCAGGTGGAATCATTGGCCCATTTTTTTTTTATAGATAATGCCAGCCGGAATGTTACTGACAATGGAGAGCGCGGTCATCATTGCCGACTTCTTTGTTCCTCAGTTGAATGGTCTTGATGTGGCAGACATTTGGTTTCAACAAGATGGTGCAACATGCCACACAGCGCGCGACACCATAAATGTATTGCAAGCAACAGTTGATAAGCGCATGATTTCGCATAATGGACATGTGAACTGGTCTCCACGATCGTGTCATCTCACCCCTATGGCTTACTTTCTTTGGGGATATGTGAAGTCAGTAGTCTATGCAGATAAACCACAGACATTGAACCAATTGGTCTACATTCGCCGCGTTATTGCCGATATTATACGGCCCCAGTTGCTCGATATTGTGGTCGAAAATTGGAATACCCAAATACGCTTCAGCCAGCCGTCCATATGCCCGAAATCATATTTAATCACTAATAGAATAAGAATATCTTTTAAACAAAGCCAATATCATGCCAATTACATTATTATTTTAACGCGTTTTATTACATTTTAATAAAAAAACAAACCTCTAAAAAAAACACCTTTTAGAAACTACTAACAGAGGATCTACTCGCAAATAGCAGCCCTACTAATGTTTTTATTGTGAACATGGATGATTGGACGTTTGTTAATCATTCACGCCTCAAGTTCTGTATGGATTTCTATGAATTTAACACCTTTTTATGCTGGTAGTACTATGGCAAGAGATAGAGAAAAGTGTTATATCCCAAGAGTTTAGGTACATACTCTTGGGATAGAACACTTTTGACATGAAGTTGCGGGCAGAAGCTAGAAACTAACAACGATCTCTGTATTTTTTCTCGTTTTTAACCTTGTACAGTTATTAATTACCTACAGGCAAATTTTCCAAATTACCTACTTCACTTTTTTATTTCCTTCTATTATTATAAAACCAAATCGCTTGGGAAATAAAGTTGATGGTAAAATTTGGGCCTAAAAATAACATTGAGGCTCAAAACATTTTTTCATCTCTCTTCGCTTGCATAATCAATTAGGCTTAAGATGAATTATACGCCCACGGTTATCGACATCTGACGATAGCCCTTTTTAATAAATTTATGATCACGATGTTTTTGCTCGGGGCTCCTGAATATATAATAACGGCCTCATAATAAGCAACAATTGTCGGTGCTAGTCGTGGATAGGTTCATGGTTTTCCAAATCCATCATATACGGAGACCTTTCGTGCTTTGGAAAGTTCGAAAAGCGTTATATATATTAAAAAACTTAGCCTGTTATTGATTCTCATTTACATGCTCTTTTACAATAATATTATTTACATGCAATAAACGTAATACAAAAGAATTTACATTAATTACAATAATCATTATTTTAACTTTGATTCTTATATTGCGGCATTTCATTTATAATTTAAGTACCTACATTTCGTTAATTATAATCAGTAATCGCATAATTATTTAATATTGTTGTTTTATCATCAATTACATAATTATTTTATAATATTGTTATATAAATTAATTAATAAGAATCCAGCTGTAGGGTTTTACCCTACAGAGGGGTTACCTCCATTATATCAATTTCTTTCTATCTCTCGCCTTTGCTTGCCATTCGACTCCTGCTATATCTATAATGTCATCGATCTATCTTCTAGATGGTCTGGTTAATAAGCGTTTACGTGACGAATCACCTACTAACGACTTCATCATCTGCCTAGCCTTTTCCCAATTGTTTGTTGGGGTCGGCTTCCAGTCTTATCGGATTCAGCTGAGTACCAGTGTATTACATGGAGCGACTGCCTATCTGACCTACACAACCCAGTAACTAGGTAACATGGTACCCCTTGGCAAGACTAGTGTCAGTACTCAAGCTTCTGACTACTCGTAACGACTCACAGTGTTTTAAAGACCCAAAAAAAGTGACATCGGCTTTTTATTTGCTATTTCTACCTAGTAGTTCATTACAAATGCACGAGTAGAACTCCCCTGTGCCAATTTTGAATACTTGTTTTTTTTTATTCGTAGTTTTCGTAACCTTGAAGCACAAAACAACCGAAAAAATTCGTAAAAAAAAAACTGTACATAATTGAGTTTTATTCGTATTTCAGGTCTATGAAACAATTCAAGGAGAAAATTATCTCGTATTTATGTAATCAAAAACGATAACAGAACCCACGATTTTTTTTTCACCGAAATCACAACTTACAGAAAGCACATCTGTTATTTCCAAGATAGACCAACTGAAGTGGAGATGGACAGGCCATATGCTACGTAACCCCCAGGAAAAATGGAGCAAAATTGTGACTGACTGGTATCCTAGAGGTGGAAAAAGGAACAGAGCAAAACAAATAAAGAGATGGGAGGACGAATTAAACCGGAAACAATATGTTGAAATAAGTCAATACAATTATGTGACTAGAGAAGAGCAGATATTTACATCTAAACAGAAATCAGTCATGTACGGCGTTCCACAAGGGAGTGTCCTAGGCCCTTTACTATTCATAATTTATATTAATGATCTACCGAATGTAACAAATAACCCTATGTCACTTTTTGCCGATGATAGCACCGTAACAATTAAATGTACTGATAATCAAAATTATGAAACTGAAATAAATAATACAGTTAATTCCATTGTTACCTGGCTAAGTAATAATAATCTAAAAATAAATATCGATAAAACAAAATTAATGTTATTTAGTCAGCGTTTAAATATTAATAATAACTTGAATATTCATAACAATAACAAAAAGATAAGTAAAGTGGATGTGAGTAAGTTCTTAGGACTCACAATAGATAAAAAATTAAACTGGAAACCACATTTAGAGGAGTTAAGCAAGCGACTAAGTAAATCCGCCTATATGCTCTACAAAATCGCTCCTGTTCTAGGTGTAGATGCCAAACTCACGGCGTATCATGGCATAGTTGGTCATCTCCTGAGATTTGGTATTATTTTCTGGGGGAACGCAACCCTCAAAGAGTTAATATTCAGGTTACAGAAGCGGTGCATTAGAGCCATGTTCGGTTTAAAAACAACCAACTCATGTAAGCCATTTTTTGCAAAACATAAAATTTTAACCCTGCCATCGCTCTACATATTTGAAATTGCAATTTTCATAAAATCTAACCCGCATTTGTTTAAGAAACTATCAGATATTGATAACCGCAACCGGCGCGATAAATATAAGCACAGATTGTGTGTGAAACGATCGAATACAGCACTAATGCATAAAAGTGTTTTCTGTATGGCACCACGTATATTTAACCACCTACCACAAGCACTCAGAGATATAACTGTGACTAACCTATTTAAGAAAAAACTAAAGGAGTATTTAGCAGCCAAATGTTTCTATAGTATTGCTGAGTTTCTAATGGAGAAAACATAATAACTCTAATGTAGTGGCGAAGTTTGTTTCTGAACTATTGTATTTATTTTATTTTGATTTTGACATTTTAATTAATAATAATAATATTCATAGTAATGATAATATATTTTTGTTATTTCTACTTATCTAATTTAATTGATGTTTAAGCTTAATTACATTATATTCAAATTTAATTAATTTTATATGCATGTTAATTAATAGTTATAATCAATGTTATTGTAATACATACGTGGGACACTCAGAAAGTTTTGCGAAACTAAAAAAAATTGTTCTATACGTACATATATTTTTATTAAATCTTTTCAAAGTACTTTCCACCAGCCTCTATACAAAGATTCATGCGCCTAAACCAGTTTTCAAAACACTTTTTCCAGTCCGCCGCAGACACCTCGTTTACAGCCTGCTCGAACGCAGCCAGCGCATCTTCCGGCGACGAAAATTGTATCCCTTTGAGCTGATTTTTTATTTTTGGGAATAAAAAGAAGTCACACGGTGCTAGATCAGGGCTGTAAGGAGGGTGACCCAGGAGTTTGACTGGCGTGCTGTCCAGGAAGTCCCTCGTTTTGAGTGCGGTGTGCGCAGGTGCATTGTCGTGGTGGAGCAGTAGCCCGCGGAGCCCTGTGTTTGGTCGCTTGTTGCTTATAACAGAGAAAACTTCTGGCAAACATTTGGTAGTATACCATTCGGCATTAATGCTTCTTTGATCCCGTAAGGGAATTGATACCAAGTGGCCAGTCAAATTAAAAAAGCTAGCGATCAAAATCTTACCCCCGCTTCTAGATCGCTTCACTTTGGTAGGCGTTGGCTCATTTTGAAACACCCAAACAGTCGACTGGCGCTTGGTTTCTGGGTCGTATTGATAAATCCAGGACTCATCACCTGTAACGATGTCGTAAACACGCCGAGACGAGCCTGCTTCAAATTTGTTAAGCATATCACGGCACCATTCCACCCGGGCCTGCTTCTGAGCATCGGTGAGGTTGTGCGGCACCCAGCGTGATACTATCCTCCTCACGCGAAGATGGCTGTGTAGAATCTCGTGAACGCTTCCCGATCCAATCTTCAATATGTGTTGAATCTCCTGATATGTAATTCGCCTATTGTCTTGGATTAAATTTTTCACTGCTAGCACGTTTTCTTCGGTAACAGCCGTCAAAGGGCGACCGCTTCTTTCGTCATCCCCCAAAGTTGGTCGACCGCGCTTGAATTCGTTATACCAACGATACACGGTTGCCTTGGAAGGGCCTTCATCCATGAATGCCATTTGAAGTCTATCGTACGATTCATCCGGTTTCAGGCGACACTTGAAATCGTATAAAATCATAGCTCTAAAATGTTCCCGGCGCAGATCCATATTTCAGTGAGACACAATACTTTGAATTAACTCGCAAAAAATGTGGAGGGAAATTTTGAAATTGGAACTTACTTATTTTTACTTATAAATAATCATATTTTCGAAAAACATTATAACTGGCCAGTCTCCCATATATAAAAACTTTTTTTCGCAATACTTTCTGAGGGGCCTGGTATTTGTACGCCGTTAAGGTAAAACATGACTGTGATCTTTTCTGCAATGTACTTTACATCTTGCATGCTTTGTGTGTGCATACTCATGTTTCTGACAAATAAATGATCTTTATCTTTATCTTATCTTTATTAAAATTGACAGCAGGTCCTTATTAGAAAAGCTAGAGACAGAAAACAGTCGAAACTATTAGAGGAGGTCTTTGCCCGGAGGCACACTGAATTGAGAGATATACTTTAAAAAGAACTAGAAATTTAGAAATAACTACAACTGAACAAAGAATCGAAACTCAGGATGGAGAGGCTTATAATATTATTATAACCGCTTTTAGAATTATTATATTTTCACCTAGGTAAGCCTAGGCAGGAGTCAGAAATCTGAAAACCAGTCTTACCCAATTACTGGTTTGTGGAGGTAGGCAGCCACTATATGTAAAATATTGGTACTATTCGCTTGTATATTATTAGTCTGGAACTCGTTCCCACAAACTTGGAAAATGGCGAGGCAGATTTTAATTTATTTCTGCGGGAACTTACTAACATTAAAATCCGGTTTGAGAAATTAAAAGCGACACCATTAGTAGCCGCAATCTGTTCGGTTAACCAGTGCCAACCATTTGCGGCAGCTCGAAAATTCTATCAGCGTTTGCGGTTGAAACCAAAATCGATTTAGTATCTACGCGTTTAACATCCGGAAAATGGACTTGTTTGTCATTTACAAGGAGTCCGGTACTGAGTTGATAATAAGTGAGTAAATAGGTACATTTCCCTGCTTTCTGAATTGAGTATTTGTCAAACTCTACTTTAGCTAGAAAACCGGCCAAAATTTTAAATTAAAGAAGGGTTTCACGCGGGACAAACAAAAATTATAGAATAACCTAACAAAATATCGTTTGTCACTGCTCTGGCAGCACCTCATAATATTTTGTTTTTATTGTGATTCTCATTTTAAAATCAGCTACTGAGAGGTATCTGCGCCTGTTTTACAACAGAAACACGTAGTTTAAGCTTATATAGTTTAGGGCAAATTTTACCCATGGAAGTGTAGTTAATTTCAAGGTGGAATGACAGCTTACTTCAAGCTCACTCCACCTAAGTTTTCACGGTGTGATGTTTACAGAATAGACCGGCTTAACGCCAACAGCATGCTAATATCTAGAGCAGTGGTGGCCCTGTGGTAACGGCCGCGACTTACAAGTTGTAGGTCGTGGGTTCAAACCCAGGCAGGCGCTTTACTTTGTGTAAATTATTTCATCACCACTGCTCTCAAAACGGTGAAGGAAAACATCGTGAGGAAACCGGCATGTCTTAGAACCAAAAATTCGAAGACATGTGACATCCACTAACATGCACTGGGCCCGCGTCGTGGATTGCGGCCCATTCCCTCTCACAGAGAGGAGGCATGCACGCACAATGGACCAAATGCGAGTCTTAGTGCGGAAAGGGGATCCATCTATTCTATCTTATTATAATATATAAACTGCGCTCAAGGGCTGTCATCTCAATATTCCACGGCAATGATGATTAATGACACTGACAGCTCTTAAACGTGGTTTAATTTTGCTGATTAAGGTTACACTAGTCGAAAATTCTTCCATACAAACGTAGTCTAGAGATAACTCCACTGTTTGACGATGTACGTTCAAAATAAAAAAATATATCAATTGGTCTCATCCTTATCTAGTCCTGTATGGAAACAAAAAAGTAAAAAAAATAAATAATTTGAGAGTTGTGAGTGTCGAAAGTTACATATTTCAACACTAATTTTAACGCATTTTTGGGCAGAAATAAATACCATAAGAAGAAAGAAAATTGAAAAACGGCCTCCATACAGGGATAGATTAGTAATTCAACAATGCAAATGATTTTATTTTGAAAATATACTTTTAGTCGTTTTTTCATGATATCTAGACTCCCAAAGGTCTGTTTATAAAATTTCGCGCGCTCTTTTTAGCTCTAATTCATCATTAATTTCGATACAAATCTGCAAATGTGCTAAGTCGTACGCGAAATAGCTTCTTACTGCTCATCACAGCATCTATATCTTTCGCACGTGTTGTCGGAAGAGATATTATGCATTTTAACCTCGCGCACAAAATAGTTCGTGCCGTCAACTAGGGTAACCTTAAGTTCAGTTTCTAGTGAAATTCGCCCATTTTTTTTTTGTGGGGAGTTTTTTTTTAAACTCTGCTCCACGCTAGGAATTTCTTTCTGTATCGTGGGTGCGTTTACAAACATATAAACTCACATACACGAGATACCCATATCCGGAACAACTCTCTGTAAGCCATACAAATATTTGTTCCAATGAATTCGCCCGCTTTGGGTGAATCTAGAGAGCGTGTCAGACTTTTACTAACTAAAACCCACCCGTGTTCCTTCAGTTGCTTGAGCCAGGGCCGCGGTACCTCTTTTTAAATTTATCCGCGAGCATTGAAATACGCCCTAAGTTGCAAACCAAAACTTGGCCCTTCTAATAATATGTGAATCAAAACAAACTCCCACAGGTTGTAATTGAGAAGCTAGCAATAACTCCGCCGTCAAACTACGCGAGCCTATTGCGTAAACCTATAAATAGTCGTTAATGTAACGAATAGCGTATTTATTCCCCGAAGTTATGGTCCATGATAAAACACGAAACAGTTTTATTAGTGAATCAATACCGAACGGCTTTGTACTTAGAGTATGAATGTTGTAGAGCGCCATATAAGCCCTTGGCAATTCTAGACAAAAATATATCATAGACGGTGAGTTTTTGCATTGAACAACGTAACTCAAAGCACGACTGCCTGACTATTATTGACTCTTGCTTTAAAAGTTGACAGTCTTTGGACCTTAAAAATGACGTGGTAAAATTTCGAGATTCCAATGTAAGAGAGAGAGAGAGACAGATTTATACACGACAAATAGCTATTGTCATCCCTTTTTCATAACGGAATCATGATGGCATTGTTATATCATTATTTTTTCTTTCTTTCACACACCGCCTTACGATGTCGTGCGTGTGTGGTGTGGTGTCTTAAACTTAGCGAGTCCCAGGGAATTGATTTAACTGAGATTACCTAAATCTATCCCGGGAACTCGCCTGTCACCAACAGTAGCATCGTCACTTCAGACGCAATTAATAATTATATAATATTATTACATAGCTTTCGGCAGCGGCTTCGTCCGTGTGGTCGAAATTCATCCCAAGGCAACACATTGTTGCGATAAAAAATATCCTGTGTCCTAATACAGGGTATGTATGATCAACCCATGTATAAGTTTAATCTAAATCCGTTCAACCGTTGAGGCGCGGTTAAGGATCATACAAACAAATAGACTTTCACGAAGGACAAGATTAGTAGGGTTACTAAACCTTGCATGAATTTCTTTTTAACGCTGTATTTTATTTTTTATTTAAAGGTACAGCAAAATTATGAGGCAAACAGTTACTCTACAGTTATATTCATACTCTAAACCCTCGCAGTTCTAAGCATAAGTCAGTAATTACAAGGCTATTAATTGATAGGCTTGGTGGGCTATTTTTAACACCTAAGTTAAGACGAGAACTCGTAAACAAAATGGGTACTTTGATTGCGAGCTGGAGGAAGGATTCCTTACTCGAGAAAAACAGTAACACGTGCCAAATAGATTGTTAGGAGTTTAGGAGGTATGTGCTGATAGTTTATGTTTAGTTGTTTAGATTAATGTATGGATTTTAATGCAAGGTAGTTTAATGGAATGCAAACTTAGTACACATACATGCATACTCACCTTTTTTCATGGGAGTAGGCTGAACACTACTATTCATGGGAGTAGGCAGAACACTA
Organism: Orthosia gothica; assembly: GCA_949775005.1. NCBI lineage: Eukaryota > Metazoa > Arthropoda > Insecta > Lepidoptera > Noctuidae > Orthosia > Orthosia gothica. The sequence continues at coordinate 15,072,013 of OX459046.1, read as the reverse complement.
CTTTTCATGGGCGTGGGTAGAACACTACTTTTCATGGGAGTAGGCAGAACACTACTTTTCATGGGCGTGGGTAGAACACTACTTTTCATGAGAGCAGGCAGAACACTACTTTTCATGGGAGTAAGCAGATCACTACTTTTCATTGGAGTAGGTAGAACACTACTTTTCATGGGAGCAGGGAGACAACTACTTTTCATGGGCAGGCAAAACATTACTTTTCATGGGAGTAGGCAGAACACTACCTGCTAAGATCCTTACACACCTACAACTATTGCTTCACTAAAGTTCATAGATCTCGATAGGTACTTATTAATACCCATAGGTTAATATTAGAACCTTTAGTTGTGACAATTTAAAAAGTCGGCTTTGACAGACATAAAACCGGCCAAGTGCTAGTCGGACTCGCGCACGAAGGGTTCCGTACTTGGTAAATTGCGGTTTGTAATTTATGACGTTATAAAAAAGAACTACTTACTAGATCTCGTTCAAACCAATTTTCGGTAGAAGTTTACATGGTTATGTATATCATATTTTTTTTTAGTTTTATCATTCTCTTGTTTAAGAAGTTACAGGGAGGGGGACACACATTTTACCACTTTGGAAGTGTATCTCGCGCAAAGTATTCAGTTTAGCAAAAAAATATTTTAGAAACCTCAATATAATTTTTGAAGACCTATCCATAGATAGGTCCCACACGTATGGGTTTGACGAAAAAAAAATTACTATTTAACTCCCAAAATGTATTGTTTTTTTTCTATTTTTGTGTGAAAATCTTAATACGGTTCACAGAATACATCTACTTACCAAGTATCAACAGCATAGTTCTTATAGTTTCGGAAAAAAGTGGCTGTGACATACGGACGGACAAACAGACAGACAGGCATGACGAATCCATAAGGGTTCCGTTTTTTGCCATTTGGCTATGGAACCCTAAAAATACCTAATAATAATTTAACTCGATGCTTACGAATGATACTCGTTATTATAGTGTATGGGTAATATAGTAATTAATTAGAATTATGAATTTGATTTTCAATTTCTTACGTAAAAAGTTATCGCGACATGTAAATTGTGAAACGTCAACGGACTCCTTACGACGTTTAAGGTACCCACTTAATAGTTTTTCTGGATTAAAATAAACGAAATTGACCCAAAAAAACCAGTAATTCAAGTCCGTTATTTTTCCGCTATTCTGATAGTTAGTGTTGTGAAATCATTTAACGCCATAACTCGATAAGTTAAACTACAATTCAGGTACAAATAAACCCAAACCAAAAAAAATACCGGAGCAGTTATCTGGTTTACGGTATGTTTTAAGCACTGCCCACGGCTTCTTCTGCGTGAAAACATTTTTAATATCGCAAGCTACCGTACTTCAGGAATAAAGGTATCCAATGTCCTAATCAAATTCATGGCCTACTAACCCGCGTGCCATTGGATAGGATAGATGGACCACCTTTCCCTTAGACTCGCATTTGGTCCGTTGTGCGTGCATCCACCACGCGGGCTCACCAACCCGGTGGATGTCACATGTCTTCGAATTTTTGGTTCGAAGACATGCCGGTTGCCTCACGATTCCTTCACCGTTTTGAGAGCAGTGGTGAACTAATAATTTACACAAAGTAAAGCGTCTGCCAGGGCTCGAACCTACGACCGACAACTTGTAAATCGCGGCCGTTACCACTGCGCCACCACTGCTCTTTCCGTGTGCCATGCCAACTCATACCGAAATCCGTTCAGATATTAAGGTATATTTGGTTAACAAACTTCCAAAAATAGAGACTCACATTTATAATGGTAGGAGTAGGAGATGGAGTTGGATAGGAAATGGGATATACGCGTCGATGAGAGTTCGTCGAATTGGCGTGACCTGGATGCTGGTGTTCCACAAGGCGGTATTCTATCTCCATATTATTCTCAACCTTCATTAATTTTATAACTCACTGTATTACTTCTGACAGATTTGAGGTGTCCGTAAACTCCTCAAAATGCCAGGCTATTGTAATTGCCAACACACGCATGATGGGTAGAGTGGCGATAGGCTCTCTTCCACCGATCTTATTCAATGGTTCCGCCATTACCATTAGCCCTAGCGTGAAAGATCTCGGTTTGCATCTTGACTCGACACTTAGCTGGCAAAATCAGGTATCTAGTGTCAGTCAGAGAGACAACGGTACTTTGCGATCCTTGTATCGTTTGAGACGGTTTATGCATGTAAAGACGAATACAATGCTTGTGCAGGCTTTAATTTTCCCAGTGATCGACTATGGGGGGTGTGCTACTTTGACTTAAACGCGGTCTTGCTTGACAAACTAGTTATAGGGTCTTGAACAACTGCATAAGATTCATATTTAATTTTCGGAAATATAACCAATATAACCATTTTAACTCGAACATGTAGCTCGATAGCTACATGTTCGAGTTAAAATGGTTGCTCATTCGCCAGAGAAGAAGCTTACGCGCTTTGACCACATTATTCTCTCTACTTAATTCGTCCACGCTTCCTTCCTATGTTATCTCTGGCTTTCAATATCTAAGTTCATCACACGCTCGCAATCTGCGTTCTTCCAATAATCTCCTCTTACTCTGTCCTTCTTATACTACTGATTTTGTTCACTCTTCCTTTCATATCCAGTCCATTCTTTTTTGGAATGCACTTCCTGCCGAGATCAGGACGGCCACTAGTCGGTACGCATTTAAGCGGAAATTGTGGATTTATTTTCAACACAAATAAGCAGTGTTATCTCACTTTCTTATTTTCTGTTACTTCATAAATATATATATTTATAAAGGTATATATTATATTCATATATGTACGTGTATTTCACGTATTTTTAGCATAATAACTTCTATTACCGGCCATGTTGTCTCTTCACCACCTTTGGTTGACTGGTAGAGAATGCCTAAGGCATTAATTCCGCCTTTGTACCTTCGTGCATAAAAACGTTTTGATAAAACCTAGCACTAGCACTGGCGTCTGTCAGACAATTTAACGCCAGTACGTAGGTACCCATGTCCTTTACGTACTCTAGCAAGCAAGTACAAAACGACCGCTCAGCATTCCACAAACTTTTCAAAGTAAACCTTTCATTTGTCATTTTTCACAGGTTTTACAAGAAGCAGAAAGCAGAATAAGAACAAGATTTATTTTTGAGCTCTAGCTTTTTGAATTTGCCAAAACAATATATTTACAATAGGAAATCAAATACAGGTAGGTCTTCCTTAGTAAAACTTTCCTATTATGCGTCCAAACTAATGTTGGACAAACCAAAAGGGCTGATAAATATGTTTACCAAAGTAGTGCGACGTGTAAACCTCATACAACACAATACCTGATTGTCTGGAGAAGCTTAGTCTATTACTTATTCTATTCCCAATATGCAGAATACTTTATTGAACCACGCCTAGGCAGGTTGTTAAGTGAAACATCGGTGTAATAATTTGGAACCTTGCTTTATTTAATTAATCATTATATGGGCGTGTTACTATTCAAAATTAATTTGAATAATTATTTATGTAAAATATTAGATATAGCAATATAAATAAAGAAATGTACAAACACTCTATATTTATTTATCATGCAAATTTTATTAGGACATTTCGAAAGGCCATTTTTTTACTGGTACTCTTTTCGACGGCATGGTTGGTGTCGTGCATTAGCTCAGCGATTGGCTACTGCACAGGAAAAATATAAGTTTGGTTCCTGCACCTAAGTAAACACCTAGACCTAGAACTGGAAAACACTAAGAAACAACAAACATAAACTGTTTCCTACGGGAGTAGGCAGAAACTATAGAACGCCACCTGTTACGATCTTAAGTACTCCTTATCCATACATGCACCCCGCCGCCGGTTATACGTATTTGACATTTCTGAAGAACATCACCAAAAAGACCCCTGTTTGTCCTTTGACAAACGTGAGTGGAAACGCCCGCCGGGAGAAGTCCAGGCGGGCGTTGCCACTCACGTTTGCCTTTTAGGGACCTTTTGTTAGTCGCTTTTCATTTATCCTCTCAACATGACCAAACCAAACACACTTGGCAAGTATTGCTAAGCGAAATCGTCGTATTTTTTTATAATACTCGTTTATATATAAACTATATCGTATCGTGCGTATTAAAATTTCAAGCTTATAGGGACAAGTGTATTTCAGTATTTTTAGGGTTCTGTAACTCAAAAGGTAAAAAGAGAAACCCTTATAAGATCACTCTCTTGTCCGTCTGTCCTGTCTGCGTGTCACAACCGATTTTCAAGAATGGTTGGATCTAGCAAGCTGAAGTTTATACCAGATACTGAGGTCTATAGTCCCTATTAGGTGTATAAAAATCAAGGTCCTGAGTCAACACGATAATTACATATGGGTAAATTTAGATTTTCGCGAAAACTTGTCAGCACCAAAATTTAACTTACTATTCAACTTTTTTTATTTTTCGGCATTTTCCTTTTAATATGGGCAAATTTAGATTTTTTCAAGGTCTTACAGCACAAGGTAAGACCTTGGGAAAATCTAAATAAGCCCATATTTTAAAATTTAGCCACCAATAAATATTATACCAATTTTATTATGGCATAACTACCCAAGGTACGGAACCCTCGGCGCACGACTTCGACTCCCACTTGACCAGTTTTTTTTTTTCATTTTCAAAATATCATAGCTGATGATGGGCAGGTTTCAAGCCTGCCAGGTTGTGGTTACCGTACTTAACATGCTATCGCTCATCTCTGAAATGTTTATAAGCCTTATACCGTTACTAGGAGGGTTCAGTAGCCTCAGACTACTACACAGATACGGCAGTGTCATTAAGTTAAAAAGGCGTAAGTAATTATATTACCCAACCGCAAAGAAGGGTTATGGAGAGATGTAAATGCGCCTTTTTATTTGAGAGTATGATGGTAGAATAAGCTTTGAAGTGTCAAAATTTTGTACGCTCAAAAATGTAACAAACCCTCTTTATTAGGGTCCTTTGAAAACTTCAATAATGCCATCATTAGCCTGGGCTAGCAAAAATACGAGTTCCTGTTTCATTTGAAAAGGCTTGGATTTATTATGAATGAAATAATAAGATTATAAAAACATGTGTGTGTTGTTTTTTTCAGTCATGTGAATATAATCCTACTATATATTTATACATGTTAAATTTAGTCTTGTTATACTTTGTATATATTCTTTAACCGTTTGTTTTGTAAATGTGTGAACATTGTAGGCCTTCTAGATTTCTAGATGCTTGTTAACATCTTATCTCGTTTTTTTTTAAATCTTTTGTTTATTTATTATTTAATCTTTTTTTAGTTTCTTACGACTTTATGTCGGGCCTGCGTTGTCCCCTCATCCAAGTACTGCTGTAACATGGAAATATTGTAAAAACAAACAATTAAAAAAAAAAGAGTAACCATGGAGTTTCTTGCCGGTTCTTCTCCATAGGAAACGACCAACCCGAACCGTGCACCTTTTATCGACGTTTTATAAGTGCCCATGGGTAGGCCTATGTGAAATAAAAATGACTGATTTTGATTTTATAAAGCAAATACAAAAGTAATTATTTTTTTTCACTTACACGATTTATTTTTATTTCTGAACGATTACAATTTCGTCTTCATCATCATCAGCTTCATAATATTCACTCTGCTGGGACACAGGTATCCTCTCTATGAGAGAGGTAAAGGGCCTTAATCCACCAGTACGGGTTGGTGAATGTCACATGTCTTCGAATTTTTGGTTCTAGGACATGCCGGTTTCCTCACGATGTTTTCCTTCACCGTTTTAAGAGCAGTGGTAATAAAATAATTTACACAAAGTTAAGCGCCTGCCTGGGTTCGAACTCACGACCTACGACACGCAAGTCGGGGCTGTTAACACTGGGATTTGACTGTTATTTCGTATTGTTCACATTAAATAACACCATTTTCTCTGTTGAAAGGGAAACTAATTTTATAATTAATAATAAGTTATGTATAGAAGAGAGCTTAAAATATAAACAGTAGGAATACATAAGTTAGCGAGTGTTTCGCGCAACTTTACAAATCAAATTGAAGTTAATTTATTTTATGATGTTTCTGCAAATCTGTTTGTAACTAAATATTTAGTAGATGAGATTTATGATTTGACTTCAAACGATTTTAGTGCTTTGTATGTCTTTGCTTGCAGAATTTTGGGGCTAGGAAGGAGGTATTTACTAACCCCCGAACGAAAAAGAGGAGTGTTAAAAGTTTGACGATTGCACCTGTGTGTTTGTGTATTTATGTATCTATCTGTGGCATCATAGATCCTAAACTGATGAACCGATTTTGATTTTTTCTTTTTGTTTAAAAGGTGACTTTATCGAGAATTTTCTTAGCTATGTTTGATGAAAATCGGTTCAGCCGATCTAAAGTTATTATTTACTGTTTGAATCTGGGTGTTGTCGGAAGATATCGTATCGTCGTGGCATAATATTATCGTGTTTAAGGCGCCTCCCCGAGCAAAGGGCCGTTTTTGTGAAGTTTTTAAGAGCTATCTACTCGTTATTTAAAAAGAAAAATCAACTTATAAAAATACATTAATTTTTTACATATTATTGGTGCCAAAATGGTAGATTTCCTTTTTTTTTAATGATAAATGATTTTATTTCTGTAAGTTGGTTTGTAAAAACACTTTTACATGTCTAACATATTTTTTTTAAACTAGATGAAGTCGGCGTTTCCTATCTGACTACTCTGAGAAAAAAGGCCGAAACAAACTCAGAAGTCACAGTCTATTTTAAAGTCCTGACAAAATCTTGGTTTGATCATGTGAAGACCATGTAGACAGATGTCTGAAATGGTCTATTGAGGAAAGAACCAGCCAGATTGAGTGGACCTGTCCAGTCAGTGCACGCATTTGTCGATAACCGAGCAGCTCAACTCAAAATTTAAGAAGCTCAACGATTCGACGAACAATACCAAAGAAAGGACATTCGGGTAGGCCGCAGAAACTACTCAAACTGCCAGACCATGATTAAAAACTAACTAAGATAAAACAAAAAAAAAGATCCGCATAGTCTTCACATTCACAATAATTAAAATAAAATAATATAATAATATAAAAAGTAAATATTCTTGTTATGGCAAGAAAACAAAAAAAAAAAGAAGAAAATACCACAATTAAAAACAAAATTCACGGTGCAAAATATAAAAAATCAAAATTAATTGGAGCAGCTCTATCTCAAGCCTTTTTGTCCTCAACGTAATCTTTAATAGTATAAAACGCTTTCTGGCACAACTTACATTTAATGAATGATTTGAATTTATTAAGACTTAGATCTTGTACGTGGCTTGGAAGCTTATTATAAAAGCGTACACATTGACATCTAAACGAGCCACCTATCTTCTTGAGCCTTGTTGTAGGTACTACAAATTTGTGTTAGTTCCTAGTATTTATGTTATGGATATCACTGTATCATAACATTAATCTCCTTAAATTTCTCTCTGAGAACAGCTCTTTTCTGCAAAACAAAGATAGTCTGAATGTCGGCGGCATTTCCCCACAACAGAATACCGTACGACATTACACTATGAAAATAGCTAAAGTATACTAAACGGGCTGTCTCTATGTCAGTTAAATTACGAATTTTTCTAACAGCATATGCTGCGGAGCTTAGCTTCTTTGACAATTTATCTATATGTGGGCCCCACTGAAGCTTAGCATCCAAAGTTAAGCCTAAAAATACTGTGCTATTTTCAGGATTCAATTCTTCGCCCTTTATCAACACATCAGTTTTCACCTGCCTAACGTGAGGTAGGGTAAACTTACTGCATTTGGTTTTTTTTTCATTAAGGAATTACTTTTGAGATCGCGCTATTTAGTTCGTCAGTAACCAGCTGCTGACTTTTAAGTTCAAACAAAAGTGAAGTATCATCTGAAAACAATACTATATCATGGTTATTCTTTATGAGGTAAGGCAAGTCATTTATATAAATAAGAAACAAGAAAGGACCAAGAATTGAGCCCTTCGGGACTCCCATTGTTACTATGGATCCGGGTGATCTTTTTCCATTAATTTCAACAGTCTGAATCCTATTACTCAAGTAAGAAGTAAGAAGATCCAGAGCGCTGTTTCGGATCCCGTAGTGGCGGAGTTTCCTGAAGAACACAATCAAATGCCTTGGACAAATCACAAAAGATTCCGAGGGCATCGCACTAATGAAGTATATGTTTCACTAATCTCCTTCCAAAAAGCCATAAAAATTAGAAATAATGACTGATAGCATGCATCTCCTCTTAAAGTGTTCATTAATTAATGTTTGTATTAAAACTAATGGATAGACAATTAAATAACGAACTTTTTGGAATATTCAAAATACCAAAATTCAATTTTATACTAAAATCTGGGCGTAACTCATGCTCCACTAGGTTGCCGCTAGGGCACTAATAATGCTCACGGCGGTGTTTTGGTCAGGGTACGGCCTTAATTAATCGTCGATCGAAGCCTGTCTACTACTAGATAAATTATGTAGTATGAAATAAAAATATGTCGGGGTTATTTAAATTTTAGTTGTATTATTACAAGTAAAATTTCGTCGAGTCGAGCAAATCCATCTTAGTAAAATGTCTGATGTTAAATCTCTATCTCTACGATACCACGTTTCATTACTAACGAAGCAGTCAGTTCGGCCGAATCACACTAATATTATAAAGGCGAAAGTTTGTGAGTGTGTGTGTTTGTATGTTTGTTACTTCATCACGCTCAAACGGCAGGACGGATCTGGATGAAATTTGGCACAGGATAAAAATAATTTTATTTCTGTAAGTTGGTTTGTACAAACACTTTTACATGTCGATCATATTTTTAGGGTTCCGTAGCCAAATGGCGAAAAACGGAACCTTTATAGATTCGTCATGTCTGTCTGTCTGTCTGTCCGTCCGTATGTCACAGTATTTTTTTTTCCGAAACTATAAGAACTATGCTGTTGAAACTTGGTAATTAGATGTATTCTGTGAACCGCATTAAGATTTTCACTCAAAAAAATAAAAAAAACAACACATTTTGGGGGTCCCCATACTTGAAACTGAAACTGATTTTTTATTTTTCGTCAACCCCATATGTGTGGGGTATCTATAGATAGGTCTTCAAAAATGATAATGAGGTTTCAAGTATCATTTTTTTCTAAACTGAATAGTTTGCGCGAGAGACACTTCCAAAGTGGTAAAATGTGTGTACTTCCTGTAACTTCTAAAATAAGAGAATGATAAAACTAAAAAAAATATATGATGTACACTACCATGTAATCTACCACCGAAAATTGGTTTGAACGAGATCTAGTAAGTAGTTTTTTTTAATAAGTCATAAATCGTAAACCGCAATTTACCAAGAACGGAACCCTTCGTGCGCGAGTCCGACTCGCACTTGGCCGGTTTTTTTTAAAACTAGATTAAGTCGGCGTTTCCTATCTGACATCTCTGAGAAGAAAGGCCGAAATAAACTCAGTGGTCAAAAATATGAAATAGTCAGGATACTTTTTACCCCGGGAATATGTTCCTTCGGGATAATTTTGCAACTTTCACGCGGGTGAATCCGATAACAGAAGCTAATCACTTCATATGTTTCATCAAATCTCAATCGGTCGACATGTGTCCTTACACGTGTAATGGAATAAAAAAAAACTCTCTCACATCGTTTTGTAAAGCGGAGATCAATAAGTAATTCTAGCCGTTGTGCAGTAAATTGAAGAAAATGTAAATTGCTCCGTTGTGTCCGTGCCCGGCGTGTTGATACGCTCCGTGATAAGAATGTTGTCAGTGTTGTCACCCTCGGAGACACCACTACCATGGGGCGCAGTGTAATGAAAGATTTTATCTAATTAAGGCTCGTTTATTTCTAAAATACCAAGAGGAAGACCAGAAGGAATTATGGCTCGCCTTTGTACATAAGCTTTCCTACTGTATTGCAATATATATTTATTTATTTATATATACTTTATTGTACACCAAGATAAGACAATACAAAAATAAACATTAAAATTAAAACAAATATACAACAGGCGGCCTTATCGCACTCTGCGATCTCTTCCAGGCAACCTTGAATGGATAGAGATAGCCTGGACACGATATGGGGTTGCACTTGGTGCCAATTTCAAATACCACAAGTATTAGGTACTAAGTACAATTTGGTACTAAAAACAAACTACTATAATAGATACATAAATACATACATACAACTAAATAAACAAATAAGAGAACAATACAGCATAACACAAAGACAGGATCACAGAGTCAGGTAATGTTCCTTTACAAGTTTTTTAAAGACAGGCAACGACTGAGCACGTTTGATTGGGTCAGGCAATGCATTCCACAAACGAGCAGCCTGGACAGTAAATGATTTATCCAAGAATGTAGTGGAATGCAAGGGCATTTTAAGTCGCAAGTTTTCTGATGACCTAAGAGATTTCATGTGGGAATCGCAGATAAACTGAAACCGGTCCTTGAGGTAAAGTGGGGTAGAAGGAGTAAATAGCACATTGTACAAAAGAGAAAGAATATGAGCATTCCGGCGAAGGCGAATTGGCAACCACTTGAGCTTTACAAGGAATTCGGAAACATGGTATATATGTTTTGTATACTATATATTTTTGTACTAATTTTGCGTTTATAATATTTTTATTCCATTTTTTTATGCACCTGCCATGCTATCTCTTCACCGCCCTTCGTTAACTGGTAGAGAATGCCTCAGGCATTAAGTCCGCCTATGTACTTTTATGTTTCATGAAGATTTAATAAATAAATAATGAATATGAGGAAAATGGAGGAACGAACTTGAGTCCACAATGTACAAACATGTGTGGTAAAGGAGATTAAGGCCTTTGTCCAGCAATGACATATAACGGACTAATTAGAGTGATCTTCATATGCTGGCTTTTGGCAGCTCTTTTGCCCGCGTAAAAGTCGGAAATTATCCTTCGGAAACGTATCATAAAGACAAATTTAAAAAAAATATTTCATCACCAAAGTTATCATCATCATCAGCCTTTTTAATGTTCCCACTGCTGGGACACAAGCCTCCTCTCAGTGAGAGGGAATGGGCCGTAATCTACCACCGGCCCAATGCGGGTTGGTAACCAAAGTTAAAGTCACCAAATATCGTCTAAATCTGTTCAGCTGAGGCGTGATTGATCAAAAAAAAAATTTGTCATGTGACATCCAGCAACTCACACTGAGTCGCTTGATAGATTATGGCCCACTTCTCCTCACGGAGAAGACGCATGTTTCCCAGCAAAGAGAACACCTACAGAAAGATACATAGGCAGATTACCTGTGTCAAAAAAATGGGCAAATTTAGGGTTCCGTGTCAAACCGCAAAATCAAGTTGTTTATAATAGGAAAAAATTAAGGAATTTTTAAGATTAAATTAAATTTATCACAAGTTAAATTTCACAATTTAAAAAACCCCCGACGCATTTATCTTGCGAAAACACCCCGATTCAAACAGTAAAATGCCCATAACTTTTGAACGGCTAAACCGATTTTATTTAAACATAGCTAAGAACACTCTCGACAATATTACCTTTCAAACAAAAAAAACTAAATCGAAATCGGTTCATCCGTTTAGGCGCTATGATGCCACAGACAGACACACAGAAAAACTTATAACACCCCTTCTTTTTCCGGCGGGGGTTAAAAATATTGGTATTTGGTAGTAAAAAATACGTAGTAACAAACAATATCACCAAATTTGCAGTACATTTCTATGTGAAGTTCAAAAATTCTACACGACAATAAAAAAAACCGGCCAAGTGCGAGTCGGACTCGCGCACGAAGGGTTCCGTACTTGGTAAATTGCGGTTTACGATTTATGACGTATTAAAAAAAAACTCCTTACTAGATCTCGTTCAAACCAATTTTCGCTGGTAGTTTACATGGTAATGTACATCATATATTTTTTTTAGTTTTATCATTCTCTTATTTTAGAAGTTACAGGGGGGGGGACACACATTTTACCACTTTGGCAGAGTCTCTCGCGCTAACTATTCAGTTTAGAAAAATCAGTATCATTTTTGAAGACCTATCCATAGATACCCCACACGTATGGGTCTGATGAAAAAAAATATTTTTAGTTTTAGTTTCAAGTATGGGAACCCCCAAAATTTACTGTTTTATTTTCATATTATTTCAGTTTCACAGAATTCATCTACTTACCAAGTTTCAACAGCATAGTTCTTATAGTTTCGGAATAAAGTGGCTGTGACATACGGACGGACAGACAGACAGACAGACATGACGAATCTATAAGGGTTCCGTTTTTTGCCATTTGGCTACGGAACCCTGAAAAAGAAGGCTGACTTTGGTCGCTTCTCATTCGTTTGTGTTTTTGAATTTTCATCGGCGAGGCCTATTTACGGCAGTATTTTAACACTGCGGTGTAGAATATTGCAGTTTTAGGTCAGCGCTGTCTCTTGACCAATAGTGGAAATAATGTATTTTTTTTTGATTATTTCTGAAAAAGTGTGCTGTCTATAGAGATCTATGGAGACATCGTTTTATTTCCCCCGTAATTTTTACATAAACTACTTTCACATAGAATAATTTCTGATTTTTCTCTATGCAAACTTCGGAGATAAGGGATTTTTTTATAGGCAACAGATTTTTTTTTTACTTTTCGTCAAAAGTCAAAAACCCTGCGGCCTGAACGAAAAGTGTTTTTTTTTTGAGAATGTGCCCCACAGCGTAGCCCTCACTTCGAATTTTTAAAAGCCTGCTTCAGAACCTGTTACAAAAAAAAAACAATTGCCACTATTACTGAAACTTTCTTATTTGCAAAATAGCAGACATTATCTAAAACTATTCCAAATTTTAGGTTGATAGCATTAGTCGTTCTTGAGATATCCAACTGTGACACACGGCCAAACAGACTGAGCCGCACCATAAGGGTTCCTATTTATCATTTTGGTACGGAACTCTAAAAAGGCAGATTTTATTAGATAATTAAAAGGTATATATATAGTTCAACTCATTTTTGCGTGCGGCCCCATATGTGCGTGCGCTTGTACGGCGCCGCGCGCAAAGATGAGTTAAACTATCTACACTCTCAGTGATGCAGACACACCATGTCGATAGAATAAACAAAATTTTATATACGACGTAAAAATTAAAATTACGCCTAATTTCTCCTACACGTACTTAATTAAAGTTAAGAAAGCCACAGTTGTAGAGCTAATGCAGTAATATTCCATTAAGTTCATAATATATTGAAATGATTCAGAGCGTGCCAACTCTCGAAGCATGAGACATTGTTCGAGAACAAGAGTGATAACCAGTGATAAGGGACGCATTAACGGGTCTCGTGGGCACATTTATTGACAACAATCTGTACTTGCCAGGCATTTACCGACTGTTCATTAAATGCAGTGCAATATTAAATTCTGTTATTAAATATTTGGTGTCGTTACAGTGTGCTGGCACTTAGAAGCGATGGACATGATTCAAATAGTTCTAGAAAAAAATAAATCTAGTGATGTTGCGGTTTTTAGCCGTGCGGATAAAAACCGAAAATTTTGCGACATATGAAAATAAAATTGTGTGAAGCTGCACGCACTTGCTTAAAAAAAAAAAACCGTGTGGTAAACTGCTCGCATATATTTTGAGCTCTATGAACAGGTGGAGAGAGACAAAAATTCGTCGGTATTTCATCCGCAGTAAGTATTATTTATGATTCAGTACACGGATAAAAATTCACGCGAATAAAATCCGGGCGGCTAAAAACCGCAGTGCGTGTTCTGCTGGACAGCAAAAACCTGCCCCATATCTTTCCAGACAACTTTATCTTCTGTCTTCTCCGACCAATCCTTAGTAAAAATCGTATAAAAAAGATGTTTACGAGTTATTCTGAAAGATTCGCTCTATAAATTATTAACAACGTCAAGACCCGTTCTGATACATAACTATTATACATGAGTAAGTAAAGTATATATTTATTATTTTTATTATGATTTATAAGTAGGTACTTTCCGCTAGAAGCTGATATTTCCTGGACTTTGTTTCATGAATGTGATACGATCAGCGATTTATAAAAACGTTTATTGTTTAAGTTATGCTTGTATTATTAATCTTTGTAATTAGCAGTTTTTCCGTTGCTATGAATACGTATTTAAATCATTTGATCTTATCAGCGAACGTCTTTGTTACCGACTTCATAATCGTAGTTGTTAGTTAAAATAAAACAAGTGTTTAATTTTCTGTTTGTTTTGTTATTTTTGTGGGCCTATATTTGTACTCAATTCAGTCAAAGTTTTGTTGGGTTGAGCATTCACTAGATATCTTTCAGTGGCAAAATTGGAGACTGGATTTATTGACAGTAAGTTCACCCGTCCCGTCACGAATTCATTTTTGTTTGGGGGAGTTTTCCATAATCACCACGCTTGGCTGGCGGGTTGGCAATTGCAGTTTGTTGTTAAAGTGCACAGAGAACGCTGCTGCCCACTCTCTGGTGTGTAACTATGTCAACCTGGGACAAATGATCCAGTTGGGCAGGGCCAACTTCAAGAAAGAGGTTAATCGTCGAATCCGACTCGGCTACCTGTCAACTGTACCTGTGTGTACCTGTAAAGATACTTCTCGAACGCTGCCCGCGAGAAGTTGCGCGGTATCTCTTCGTCCAACTTACCACAGTGTCTATGACCAGTGTGTGTTGCCAGTGATGACATGGCTCTGAGACGTGGTCGCTTACAATGAGCCTCATCAGAAAGCTTACAGTCACCCAAAGGGCAATGGAGAGGGCTATGCTAGGAGTTTCCTTGCGTGATCGAATGAGTTATGCAGAAATCCGCAAGAGAACCAGGTTCCGGTTGGCCCGAAGAACTGCCAAACTTAAATGGCAGTGGACAGGGCACATTGCTCGTAGAACGGATGGCCGATGGGGCAGAAAGGTTCTGGAGTGGCGACCACGAACCGAAAGACGTTGCGTTGGAAGGCCACCCACCAGGTGCACCGATGACCTGGTGAAGGTTGCGGGGATCCGCTGGTTGCGAGACGCACGGGATCGATAGATGTGGCGACGTTTAGGGGACGCCTATGTCCAGCAGTGGACATCTTTCGGCTGATATGATATGATGAAGCTCGCCCGATCCCAATAGTAGTAGAGGATCCGAGTACGGAGCGACCTTCACCCATATGTTCAATGTATGAAAAGAATTTTATTTCAAACTTAAAATGTTAAAAAAAATCGCAAGAGTCTGAAAAATCCTATCGATCGATACCGATAAATGTATCGATCCCGTGCGTCTCGCAACCAGCGGATCCCCGCAACCTTTATCAGGAAGAACGGGTATGTGGAGTATGGGATACAATCTCTAATTACTTTAGACAAAGTATTATTGTATCAGCGACAACTATTGTAGAAAACTCAAAATTACAACTTTGGTGGCTTTCAATCCCATACATTTCATTTCTTAAAGAATGTCACCTTTATCTAGAGTCTCTTTATACATAGTTACTACATAGTTCCACGAGTCCCTAATAGACTTGAACACAGAGTGAGCCTAGGTTTCGTAGACCAAAATTTGCTGTTTGAAGATCAGAAACATTGTTGCTCATAACACTTTGCCTTAATTGGGTACTGCTCACAAAGGCCTTATATTAGAAACCCTGTCAATATAATTATTTAAGGGTAGGTTCGTACAGATGTCTACTTACTAGGGATGTTACTTAAATCATTTAGCAAAGGTGCAGAGATGCGCAAGATAACTGAAGCAGATGTGGAGAGGAGGACTTTTTCCTGTAAAAGAAATAATTATACGTTTTCTCATAAAAAACAAGGGGTGCTTAAATATTTTATTTACAAAAAAAATATCGGATTTGTCTACCTACAACCACATCATAATATAACCACTAAGGAATAACCTGGTTTCCAAGTGGTTAATATGATAAACTGGCTCCACTAAACAGTTGCTCTTAGTGATTTAACTGGCGGCAGTGAGATGGTAGCAGAATATTAAAAGTTCGAATGATGTAGAGGTTAATGGCATCCCGACATCACTTCTCCACCGAGAGTGTGTCTGACGTGATGCTCAAAATTAAGAAGGAATAATAAAAAACAAACGCTTTTGTCTTCTTTGTAGTAATTAATGAAATAAACTTATATCATTAGTAGTTCTTTTTAAATTTAACCTATTTCTGCCACCAGATACTATATATATCTATCACTATATCACTACGAGCATTATATCACTAGACATATTGCTCGGTTGGAAGTTTTATCATTTTTAGGGTTCCGTACCCAAAGGGTAAAAACGGAACCCTATTACTGAGACTCCGCGGTCCGTCTGTCTGTCTGTCTGTCTGTCTGTCTGTCTGTCTGTCTGTCACCAGGCTGTATCTCATGAACCGTGATAGCTAGAAAGTTGAAATTTTCACAGATGATGTATTTCTGTTGCCGCTATAACAACAAATACTAAAAACAGAATAAAATAAATATTTAAAGGGGGCTCCCATACAACAAACGTGATTTTTGTGCAGTTTTTTGCGATAATGGTACGGAACCCTTCGTGCGCGAGTCCGACTCGCACTTGGCCGGTTTTTTTTTATTCTATGGACGTTGTCTCATAGAAAAAAGAAACAATGACATAAAGACCATGAACTGAACTGCCCAGTTTACTGGCCACTTTGTATGATACGTTGTACCGCCGGCGACGAAGTGTTTAGCTTTCGACTATTTTCTCGATACAGATCCCGGACTGTTCACACTGGCAGCATGTACTATCTCACCACTAGTTTGTCGCAACGACAAAAGCTATAATTATACTGGCTCGGCGTTACTCGCACGGCAATGCTCGCTTAGCAGTCAGATATCACGCGCAGAGACCAACCAACCAACGTGTAAAGGGCTGACCATACAAGCGAGTAGTGCGAGTAATCGCCCGTCGCACAAAACACTCGTTCACAGCCGAGCGGTAAACTATCGGAACTACACAGTCGCTTCTCGCTGCTCGCTAACTCGCACTTTTTATTTTTGTTTACGGGGGAAACCTTCAAAAGGCGGCTTGGCCTTTTGGAGAAAAGACCAGGGTATGTGGGATTTTTACCTCACAAAAACCACCCCGGTGATCAACATCAGCACGTAGAAGAGGCCCCGTGACCTCTCAAAAGACCACTCCGGAGTCCCCTCTGTGCAACGCCTGTTAGGGCACATCCCTGGGGAGACTGAAAAAGCGCCTCCCCTGAGCCTCGCTGTCCTCAGCAGCACGTGATCAATATGCCACCGTCTTGCCTGGAGTCACGTACCTAGGTTCTAGCTCTAGTCGCTGCTCGCTGATCGTTGGCGGTGGGACAAAAGCCATAAAGGATGAGACTTCGCTTAGCCCTTCATTGTAATTTCACTAAAAACATGCAAAGGCGAATCCGGAGGTACGATTGCTTGCAGGAGTTCCGCACTTGCGGAGGTGAAGTTTCCTTACCAAATACCACCATATCACACACGAACATAATTCCTAGACTTATCGCTTTAACAATTAAATTACTAAAACTGAACAACGCGATGAAATTGAAGTTCCAAAGCCGTCTTCACAAACTTTAACTGGTTTCCTTTGACTAAGTAACTTAGCGCAGATAAGATTACCCCAGTAGTAAATTAGAAATCGGTTACGTAAGCCCAAAATCCGTTGAGTAAGTAGCTCATAAATGTAACATAAAGATGGTATATCTGAAACCATTCACAAGGAAAATAGGGAATTAGGGTACACAGAGAAGTCTTCTTCAAGATATGTTAGTAAAATCAACATAAAATAAATGTGTAGGGCCTCAAAATGTCTTGTTTGAATATTGCAAAGTTAAAACCGAAACAGACTTCTCAGAAGACTGGTGGATGTGTTTATTGAAGTGTGAAAATCGTTAATAAGATATAGGTTGATTCTAATGTTATAGCGACTCTGAACATGAGGCGAGTTGCTGCAACATAGCAAATTTATGAGAGAGTGGGGTGCGGGGTGGGGGGGGGGGGACAATGTGCAGCGAGAAGCGCACTTAACTGACGCCATTAAGTTTGAATAAAACTACACTTTGCAACATTAAAAGGTAAAAATGAATGGGATTGAAAAGCGCCAGCCATTTGTCGCATGGTCAATCCCAAATCAACAGTGGTGCACATAGTGCACTGGTGACCCAGTGGTAGCGGCCGCGACTTATAAGTTGTAGGTCGTGGGTTCAAACCCAGGCAGGTGCTTTACTTTCTATTTACTATGTCCTGTCCGCGGTTATTAAAGTTTTATTATCCTGAGGGAACCACCACCAAGTTTTATACAAATTTGTTAAGCATAGATTTTTAAATTTTCTCAGCTCGTGGCTAAATAATAACAGCCGCACTGGTCGATCATCAATTTTAAGCAACGCTTGCCGAGGTCGGACCGTGGATGGGTGACCATTTCAACATACCGAGTTTCCTCCGTGTGTCGGAAAGCACGTTAAGCCGTTGGTCCCGGTCATTTGAAGATCTTTGACAGTCGTTACGGGTAGTCAGAAGCTTGAGATTTGACACCGGTCTTGCCAAGGGGTAGCGTGTTACTGTGGATGTCAGATAGGCAGTCACTCCATGTAAGCCACTGGTACTTAGCTGAATCTGGTAAGACTGGAAGCCGACCCCAATATAGTTGGGAAAAGGCTGAGATTGTGGTCAAGCGCGAGCCTATAGGTTATAAAAAAAAAAAAAAGGCTAGGCAGATTGATTGATTATGGTATGCTTATGCATCTGATATTCAGAAAGGCAGCAAAACTTAATACAAGCTTGAAAATAACGTAGCCATTATTGCGCTGGCCGGCTATTATGCCTGTGTTCTACATTGGCAGATTATCCACAGTTTGGCACCTGTCGCTGGTAATGCCAGCCATTACCGTCCTACCTTTGAAACCGCTGTTATTGGAAATAGCCCCGAGCTGTACGTATGAACACACAAAGTTTAGCCCCATCATATAACCTGTTAATTTTCTGATGAAGTTGAATTTCAGTGTAAACGACGAAGTTGATTAAATTGTTCTTGAAATATTGCAATACGGAACACGTGGGGTAATAGGGAAGTTTCCTGAGTAGAAAAAGAATACGTTACCCCAGCAAGAAAGAGGCTCCCAGAGTAATATGAGTGGAACGTATAATTAGTGCGTAATCTGCTATGAATGTGCGCAACATAAAAATTAGTGCGAGTCGTCGTTTTTTTAAGAGGCAGGTTTGCGAGCGTGAGAACTTATTTTAGAACCCACACATCGACATTTTCACTAACACATTTGCATCACACATTGTAGTGTACACGCACCCAAGAACAAGTGAAAAATTATGCGGCGCGACGGGCATGACATAGCTTCAATGCGCGTTCGCTTCTGAAGGATTTGTAAGCTTGTCTCAAAAACGCGCAATGTATTAGCTATTGATTCACCGCTCCGCACGGCACGCGTGCCCATAGTAATATAGTCGTGAATAAAGGGTGGGGTCACAGTGTAATCGGTTGTGTAGTTTGATTGTTAGAAAAAATAATTACTATATGTAATACAACATTTAAATTATTATTATGATAAGTACAAAAAATAATGCTTGATTGAATGATGTTCTCTAATTTATTTATTTTTTTGCTTAGATTTAGAACCTTTTTTAGGATTCCGTGGCCAAATGGCAAACAAAAAACGGAACCTTTATATATTCGTCATGTCTGTCTGTCTGTCCGTCCGTATCTCACAGCCACTTTTTCCCGAAACTATAAGAACTATGCTGTTGAAACTTGATAAGTAGATGTATTCTGCGAACCGCATTAAGATTTTCACACAAAAATAGAAAAAAAAACAATACATTTTGGGGGTGCCCATACTTGAAACTGAAACAAAATTTGTTTTTTTTTTCATCAAACCCATACGTGTGGGGTATCTATGGATAGGTCTTCAAAAATGATGTTGAGGTTTCTATTATATTTTTTTCTAAACTGAATAGTTTGCGCGAGAGACACTTCCAAAGTGGTAAAATGTGTCCCCCCCCTGTAACTTCTAAAATAACAGAATGATAAAACTAAAAAAAACATATGATGTACATTAATTACCAAGTAAACTTCCACTGAAAATTGGTTTGAACGAGATCTAGTAAGTAGTTTTTTTTAATACGTCATAAATCGTAAACAGCAATTAACCAAGTACGGAACCCTTCGTGCGCGAGTGCGACTCGCACTTGGCCGGTTTTTCAACTCATGATGGCTTATAAATATGTTAGGTATTTTGTGTATGATTTTATTGTACAAGTAGGTTTGTGGCTGCTTAATGTTAAATGCCACAACGCACGTTGCACAACGAGCTGCGTAAGATTGTCTAGTTGAGAAATTAATTAGTTTTCCTCCTATGAACTTTGCAACAACACTTTTAAAAACCTCTGCTATATTACTATTGACTTTATAAATTAAGCTTTTAGCATTGTTGACTAATCTTGAGACAAGTTTCATTACGGCAATAAAAAAGGTGTAAGCTTTCATTACCGGCAAAAAAAATTATCAGTGCCAATTTCACCATTTATATTTGTTGAATTCAGTTGCTTGCAATAGTATGGCTTACAAGACACATGATTACCAAAAACATGATTTGGTCCATTTTATCTTATTGCTTGAATAGTGCTACAGTCATGTCACGACACTCGCGACCCACCCTTATGCCTATTGTGTATGTGTGCGTAGACGTTTTGCGAACTCGGCTCGGAAAAAAAAAGGACGTGCTCTCACCTTGGAGTCTAAGACGGCACTGACATTTTTTCGCGCGCGTGGTCGATTATAAAACAAATTACTGGAGCGTAACGCTCCATACTAAAATGTATGGGGAATAGAAAACAATTTGTGTAGAAAAATAACAATGTTGAAACGTGGATTACTATCATTTGGTGTGACTTATTAGATAAATAAAACGGTGTACGTCATATTCATACTTTCGTGTCACGATATATCTAAAGAGATTTATAAAAAATCTTCTAGAATTATGACAATAGTGCAAATAGAAAAGGTCGATTTAGATGTTTTTGAGAGATTCCAACAATTTTTTTTTTAGAAATTTAGGATGGTTTTACAAATATCTCGCGGTGAAACTGTTGGCACATCTGTTAAGGTTCTTCATTTTTTTTTTGTGTAATTCAGCGCGGTGAATCTTTAGAAATAACGAAAACGGTAAGTGCCTTTTTAGGTGTTTCTTAAGGACTCGCCTCTTAAAATATCGTGAAAAATTATTCCAGTTGGAGTAACGTTTTTCCAGCAGGAAAATTCTAAACGAGTGATCGGAGTGAGAAATATTGTGCATATTGTGCTTATACCAGGCCCCTCAGAAAGTATTGCGAAAAAAAGTTTTTATATATGGGAGACTGGCCAGTTATAATGTTTTTCGAAAATATGATTATTTATAAGTAAAAATAAGTAAGTTCCAATTTCAAAATTTCCCTCCATATTTTTTGCGAGTTAATTCAAAGTATTGTGTCTCACTGAAATATGGATCTGCGCCGGGAACATTTTAGAGCTATGATTTTATACGATTTCAAGTGTCGCCTGAAACCGGATGAATCGTACGATAGACTTCAAATGGCATTCATGGATGAAGGCCCTTCCAAGGCAACCGTGTATCGTTGGTATAACGAATTCAAGCGCGGTCGACCAACTTTGGGGGATGACGAAAGAAGCGGTCGCCCTTTGACGGCTGTTACCGAAGAAAACGTGCTAGCAGTGAAAAATTTAATCCAAGACAATAGGCGAATTACATATCAGGAGATTCAACACATATTGAAGATTGGATCGGGAAGCGTTCACGAGATTCTACACAGCCATCTTCGCGTGAGGAGGATAGTATCACGCTGGGTGCCGCACAACCTCACCGATGCTCAGAAGCAGGCCCGGGTGGAATGGTGCCGTGATATGCTTAACAAATTTGAAGCAGGCTCGTCTCGGCGTGTTTACGACATCGTTACAGGTGATGAGTCCTGGATTTATCAATACGACCCAGAAACCAAGCGCCAGTCGACTGTTTGGGTGTTTCAAAATGAGCCAACGCCTACCAAAGTGAAGCGATCTAGAAGCGGGGGTAAGATTTTGATCGCTAGCTTTTTTAATTTGACTGGCCACTTGGTATCAATTCCCTTACGGGATCAAAGAAGCATTAATGCCGAATGGTATACTACCAAATGTTTGCCAGAAGTTTTCTCTGTTATAAGCAACAAGCGACCAAACACAGGGCTCCGCGGGCTACTGCTCCACCACGACAATGCACCTGCGCACACCGCACTCAAAACGAGGGACTTCCTGGACAGCACGCCAGTCAAACTCCTGGGTCACCCTCCTTACAGCCCTGATCTAGCACCGTGTGACTTCTTTTTATTCCCAAAAATAAAAAATCAGCTCAAAGGGATACAATTTTCGTCGCCGGAAAATGCGCTGGCTGCGTTCGAGCAGGCTGTAAACGAGGTGTCTGCGGCGGACTGGAAAAAGTGTTTTGAAAACTGGTTTAGGCGCATGAATCTTTGTATAGAGGCTGGTGGAAAGTACTTTGAAAAGATTTAATAAAAATATATGTACGTATAGAACAATTTTTTTTAGTTTCGCAAAACTTTCTGAGTGTCCCACGTAGTTGTGCAAAAATGTGCGCCGAAAATATAATTGATGCCTCAAAAGGTTTTCGAGATATTGCATTTCCTGCTGGAGTAACGTTTTGCAGAATCGTGTATCTCAAAAACCATTGTATGTGCGCCTGTAAAATAAACATACACGAGTAGCTCTTGATATCCAGGGCGCACGGTTGGCGCAGTGGTTCAGCGATTGACTGCTGCGCTGCGTGTCGCGGGTTCGATTCCCGCACGGAACAAATATTTGTATGACCTACAGATAGTTGTTCCGGCTCTGGGTGTTTGTGTATGTGAGTTTATATGTTTGTAAACGCACCCACGATACAGGAAGAAATTCCTAGTGTGGGGCAACGTTTTTTAAAAAAAAAAAAAGACAAAAAAAAAAAAAAAAAAAAAAAAAAAAAAAAAAAAAAAAGATATGTGCGTATTTGTGCCGGAAGTAGATTTAAGAAAATATTTATAAGTTTCAAGCAATCGCGCTTTTTAGAAAACCCGAAAAAAATTCGCGGTGCCTCAATGAGAAAACGTATAAGCTCGCTGAAAACTGTATTCAGTCCATCTTGACGCTTGTAATAACTATAAAAAAGTTTCAAAAGCATTGCAAAAGTTTGCGTTATCGAATAATATTGCTAAAAGTCAAATATAAGAAACCGACACATCCCAAAAAAGGTTCACCTAGTAAACCACAAATAAGTGCGTTTAGTCAAAAATTTATAGTGAAAATATTTAGCTTGAAATGTTTCACATTAAGTAGTAACAAAAAACTTAACATGTTAAAGGCTGGTTATCCGACCAAATTCGAATGACTACGAAAAAGCGACGGCTTCATACATATATCACTATCACTTCACTTCACGCTTCACTCTAATTAAAAAACAGTAAATGGAACAATGTCATTGGATATTGGCCTGTATAAGCCGTCTTGCCGATTGGCCGTCTGAAGTAAGCGCCAATGGTTGCACAGAACAAACTTTACGAACCAAATAACTGTTTTCTTCACGAGTGTGAGAGATTCACGAAAGTTCACAAAGCCTATGTTCAGACGGGCTAAGACTCATCGGTCGTTCTGTACTGTGTATTCGTAAAGGTACCGATCTGTGAAAGTTCAGTGGCTGTTTTAATTATTCGCAAATTGAATCCTTGTGAATATTGCGATGTAAAATTGGTATAGTTTTGTATCTCAAGTGTAAATGTAACTGGAAAAAAATTTGAATCGTTGCAACAAGTGCTATCTTGGTAAAGTGTAGCTGAGAATTTTATTGCAGTAATGATTACCTCAGCAAAGCTTGACTAGAAGACTGACTCGATATATTTGCTGCCAAATATTCCAAAAAACATTGGAATTTGTTACATCCGATTTCTAATGCAAAACAAAGTTTCGTTTGTTGCCCATGGTCCATCTAGGTGGACTATGGGAAATTATTTTTGCCCATAGTTCACCTTTTTGTGCAAAGGGACTGTATAAAAGAACTACAACACACGAAATGCACAAACCGTGCAGAGGCAAACAAAAAAAGTCTCTATTCCCTTTCACCACATTTCTTTTTAAGTGAGATGAGCCTATTGCCAAAAAATCCAAACACTAGGCTGCTGAAAAAACCTAATTGGAATAACCCAATAATGCCCAACCCGAGCATCGAACCCACTAGACCAACGAGGCAGTTGAGTTGGATATCAACGGTTACGAAAATTCAGTACATACAAATATTGCAAAAGTGACTGTCGGAAAACCGGTTTTCAATTTAATATTTTCCTTTCCACCTGTGCAATTACTACGGAGATTAAAAGCCAACATGGCGACGAATTTTTTTGGGAAGACACATAGTAAATGTTTTGTGGGCATTATCATTAATATTTTCTTTTCATACGCTGAACTCATCAATCAAGTTCTATCAGGGATATTTGAGCAACATTTAATCATTTTCATATTTTTTGCCGTGATTATTTTTTTGCTGTGGCAACATTTTGACAATTTGGGGGCTAGAGACTTTAGAAAGGGGTTCAATCCTATTGAATGTTGGTCTGTTATAGACAGAAAATTGGTCATATCTACTTTGTTTTTTAAAAAATCATTCAATCTGTCCAGCCTACCGAAATATATAATTATTATATTGGGGTCGGCTTACAGTCTTACCGGATTCAGCTGAATATGAGTATTTTAATTTTACACACTATTTTAGCTAGGTTACACGATACGCCCTGGTAAGACTAGGTCAGACTTTATGTCTTTTGACTATCTTAACGACTCTCAAAGATCTTCAAATGGCGCGCTGGAACCAACAGCTTTTGACTTAGTATTTTAACATGGTTCGTTTATTTTTATGTCTCCCGAAATAAGGATACGGAAACACAAGAACCTAACAAATTAATAGGCAAGTATTTTTCCCCTCAGTTAGCTAAAGCCTACTATACCCTACTCCACATCTCTTGCTTACAAAGCCTGATAGGAATTCTTCTAATTAGGTACCTACTCCACAAGAATTACTATTGTAATTACACGTTACAGCAGTCCGTCTCCGTTCAACTGGTCAGCACTAATGCAGATAGCTCTAATCAGCTCACTCATCAGAAGTGGGCAATTGCGCGGCAAACTGCGGTCACGCAATGCCCACATATCTTAAGACCCATCGTGGGTTTCGTGACTACCTTAATTAAAAGCTCCTTGGAGCAGTCAATGTCTTTGTGATTGCTGATGAGACCTTCGAAAGGACGCCCTTGTAAAACAAGTACCATTTGATTGTACCTTGTACCTTGTATAATCAAAGTATATTTGTGTAAGTGTGTATTTTTTGTTTGTTTGTTTGTTGTGTAGTGTGTGTATGTGTGTAAGTGTGTATTTTTTTGTTTGTACCCAATAGGCTCCGAAAGTACTGCATCGATTTTAAAAATTCTTTCTCCTATGGATTGCTACATTATTCCCGAGTAAATTAGGCTATAATTTTGACGGGAGCGAGCTTCGGGGGTCAGCTAGTAATATTATAAAGGCGAATGTGTGTGTGTTTAGGTGTTCTTCACGCTCAAACAGATGAACGAGTCTGTATGAAATTAGGATATTAATACTAGTACATAGGATACTTTTTAACCCGGGAATATGTTCCCTCGGGATAATTTTCAACTATCACGCAAGTGAAGCCGCTGGCAGAAACTAGTAACGTTATAAATTATTGCCAATGTGTTATTCTGATGTTTAAGCTATATATCTGTAAAGTTTCATCAAAATCTATTCAGTAGTTTCTGCGTGAAGGAGTAACAAACATTCATCCATCCATTCTCATAAACTTTTATGTTTATGACAGTAGTAGGATTAATTCCATAACATTATCCCTCAAATAAAACCTATATTACTAATAATTAACATATTTTCTGTTTTATTTCAATTAATATTCTCCGACTCTAAAAAAATACCCGCTAGATCTGTACCTATGTAGGTATATTATATTTTCCTTTCATCGGCAGTCCTTTTGATCTTTGACATTGTCGCCATGTCTTACGTCACCAATAGGACATGACCCAATTTCAAAACAATTTCGTTAACGTCCTCTTTTAACATCAAAGGTGTCAACTCCTTAAGATTACTTGACATTGAAGATAATTATCTTCAGTAGCTTGTTCCAGTGGCATCGCACGAGTGAAAGTTGAAAACTAGCCTATTCCCTAATCCTACCCATGTGCCCATCCAAATAATAAACATACGAACACATTTAATTAGGCCCACTTGCACCAAAATCTAATAATTGCTTAAGAGCTTATTGCTTACATGGTGTTAAATTGACAATATATACATACATACATAAAATCATGCCTTTTGCCCATGGGGGTAGGCAGAAACTACAGAACGCCACCTGCTACCATCCCTACATACTTCTTTTGCTTCACTCACATTCATACATCTAGTCAAACATACACGCCGGTTATGAGTACTGCGCACCTGGCCTTTCTGAATAACAATATATGTCATACATAATGGGTCCGGGTTAGCTACTAACTCAGAGTTAGTAAGAATACCCAGGGTGGCGCAAACGCGCCTTATATATCTAAGTATACGAAGTCTATTCTAAGTCCTATTGATGGATACTTCTACATTCCGATCGATTCGATTAATTTTAAAAAATAATCTTCGATTAATTTGAATAAATAACGACATTATAATTTGTCATTGCCTCTTTGGTAATTTAAATTGACAATCAATCTGCCTAGCCTTTTCCCAGCTATATTGGGGTCGGCTTGCAGTCTAACCGGATTCAGCTGAGTACTAGTGTTTTACATGGAGCGACTGCCTATCTGAACTCCACAACAACACTGTAACTGAGTAACACGGTATCCCTTGGCAAGACTGGTGTCAGATCTCAAGCTTCTGACTGCCCGTAACGACTGTCAAAGATCTTCAAATGACAGCCGGGACCGACCGCTTAGCGTGCTTTCCGAGGCACGGAGGAAACTCGGTATGTTGAAATGGTCACCCATCCACGGACCGACCTCGTCAAGCGTTGCTTAACCTTGAACATCGACCCATGCGGCTGTTATTATTTAACCACGAGCTCCTCACTGTTAGAAAGCTATAAAAGCACTAAATGTCATAGCCAACTTTTTATCCCAGAAAAATCTGAGAAGTGAAAACATAGCAGCCCGGGGAAAAACTAGTATCTTAAAATCACAATTAAATCTTACCATCACAATAACAATATTAAGGCGAAAGTTTTTGTGAGTGTAAAGGAGCGTCCTCACTGAGAGCATTCACGTATAATGAGCATTCGACGTCGAATATTAGAGCAGTGTGGACGTTGAGCCGAGCGTTACAAAGCTTACACGCAAGCGTGAACTTCGGCCGGTGTGGACGTTGCAACGATTTTCGCGGAAACGGCTCGCATTCGAATTTTCACGCAAATAAAACGCTCGAAAGCGAGTACTCAGATAATGAAATTAATGAGTATTTATGTGGGAATATTACTAGCCACTTGTAAGCAAGGGACAGTTCCTTGATCTTAAGTGTTTGTGAACTCTTTGTGAGCTTCTTGGTCAATCATATTATCGAATGAATGACATTTAAGATCGTATTCGAACACTCCAAGTTCGCAAGGGAATGTTCAACTCGAACGTTCATAGTTTTGCTCGAAAGTGAATGCTGGGCTCGCTGGGAAGCATTTTTTGCTCGCGTACGATTGCTTGTGCTCCTTATAAGTGTGTTTGTTACTCTTTCACGCAAAAACATCTGTACGGATCTGGATGAAATTTGGCACAGATTAGTCTGGAATAGCACATAGGATACTTTTTATCCCGGGAATATCTTCCGTCAGGATAATATTCGCCTTTCTCGCGGGCAAAGCCTCTGGCAGAAGCTAGCAGTATAATGTTTATTGAGCCTTCAGAACTAGTAAGGTTTACTTTGTTTGAAAACTTCAAGGTGAAATGAACTGCCATCTGCAATGACGTCTTGACTCTGAAGTTTCATGAATAATTAATGCGGTAACTACAGTGCTCAAGGTTCTTCTGGCGCTTGAATGGCCATTTCAAGAGGTCGCTGTTGGTTAATTGTCTTTCCTCGATTTCTAAATTTAAAATTTGAAGTTGAGTATTTGTCAAACTCTACTTTAACCTGAAAACCTGTCAGATTTACTAAATTCAAAAACCAGCCGTTTGGAAATGAGGTTAAAAATAAAATTAACTAATAAAAGCGTGTTAATGAGGGCAGATAAGTTCCAGGTGGATAGGGGCCAAGACCTATTAAGGCGCCGATTCCCTTGAGTAGCTGATTTTAAAATGAGAATCACGTCTAAACGGCTAGTCGTAATTTATTGGAAAAAATATATGTTATATTAGACCATTTTCTTAATAATTTCATCTAAGCAAATTTTGAATTTTATTCGTATTACGTAATCAATTTGTAAAGTTATGTCTAAAACGGACAAAAACACGACAATCACAACAAAACCGCTAGGCGTATTTTAATGAAATTGACACCATATCAAAGACAATTTAATTATCTACATTTTAATCAGAAGATTTTTTTTTAAAGTCATAGAATAATAAGAAAAGTACAAAAAACTACTAAATTTCGGGTCGCGCGGGTGAGAAACGAGGGCGCATTATGTTCCCTCAAGGTCTTTGGCGTTAGTCGTCGTCTTAAGAGCAGTGGTGATGAAATAATATATACTAGTAAAAGTGACTCCTTCGCGTGCGTCAGTTCGTTCCCATCACATGGTACCTCTGGGCCATATCTATTTAAACTATCTAAAATAGAAACGTCTTACCCTTGTTTAACGGTTTAGGTATCTACGTAATTAATTATTTAAGACGACGACTAACGCCAACGACCTTGAGGGAACAAAACGAGCACTCGTTTCACACCCGCGCTGCTTAAAATTTAGTAGTTTTTTGTACTTTCCTTATTATTATTTGACTTTAAAAAAAAAGCTTCAGATCAAAATGTAGATAATTAAATTGTCTTTGATATGGTGTCAATTTCATTAAAATACGCCCAGCGGTTTTGGTGCGATTGTCGTGTTTTTGTCCGTTTTAGACATAACTTTACAAATTAATTACACTATGTTATACGAATAAATCTCAAATTTTGCTCATATCAAATAATTAAGAAAACTGGTCTCATATAACATATATTTTTTCCACTAAATTACGACTTGCCGTTTAGACGTGATTCTCATTTTAAAATCAGCTACTCAAGGGAATCGGCGCCTTAAGACGACGACTAACGCCAACGACCTTGAGGGAAAAAACGCGCACTCGTTTCACACCCGCGCGACCCAAAATTTAGTAGGTTTTTGTACTTTCCTTATTATTCTAGGACTTTAAAAAAGAAAAACTTCAGATGAAAATGTAGATAATTTAATTACCTTTGAGATGGTGTCAATTTCATTAAAATACGCCCAGTGGTTTTGGTGCGATTGTCGTGTTTTTGTTCGTTTTAGACATAACTTTACAAATTAATTACACTATGTTATACGAATAAAACTCAAATTTTGCTCAGATCAAATAATTAAGAAAATCAGTCTAATATAACATATATTTTTTTCAAAAAATTACGACGAGCCATTAAGACGTGATTCTCATTTTAAAATCAGCTACTCAAGGGAATCGGCGCCTTAAGGATTTAATGCGGACGTGAACAGTCTTTCTACTGATCAAAGGTCTTTTCTCAAACATAGAAGTAACGAGAAATTATATTATAGAGAAGAGTAACCAGCAACTGGGTTGTGGATGATAGGGACAATTGTAAGCAGATGATAAAATCCAGATTTATGGTTAAAGAACTTTATTTCTCAAAAAGAGTTACACTCACTTATATGAGAAAAACTTATTTCCAATAAGAATACATTGGGTGACGCGACGGTTACACAATAGAAAATAGGTTGGATTATTACAGTACCCGAAGATTGTTTAAAATTTTTGTTTTTAGATTTTTTTTTAAAGTGTACAAGGATTTTTTATCTTTTACATTCCGAGGCAATTTGTTGTAAAGCTGTGCTCCTTCATACAGAATCGTACGCCTGCCGTAGTTTATTCTAGGCGCCCGCAACGTTATGTCATTTGCTTGTCTAGTTCTGTTTTTTATTTGTGAGTGTTGTGTTAGAGTTATTGGTTTCCGTTTCAGAAACAATCTGTCCTACCTCATTAACCGGTTACTGAAAACACCTGATAAGATAGGGTACCGACTCTTTCATTCTCGGTTTTAGTGCATGTATGGACAAAATATAAGTGTATATAAAACTTCATACCTACTGCTTAGCCAAGCTACAGCATTAAAAGTCGTAAGGTACGAGAAAATAATCGAAACCAATAACACAAACAATTAGCACCTACTCTCTCATTCTAGAGTTTATAGCTAAAATTGTAAGCAATGATGAATTCCACACATACATATATCTTTATCATCAGACTTTTAATGTTCCTACTGCTGGGACACAGACCTCCTCTCTGTGTGAGAGGGCATGGTCCTTAATCCACCACATGTCAAACATAAATCTGCACCAAATTTCAGCGCTTTTATTACTTCGAAGCATTCGGATCCATCATTAGATGCTTCTGCTTTCAGTAATCCATATATCAAAGGAGGGTTAGAGGTAATCTGGTGTGTAATGATAATTTGGTGTTACGTACACCAAATTAAAGATACGAGTAACATACAAGGTAAGCTTCCTGGTACCCTCTCATTTATGTAATGAGCACCTGCTCACCGGTGCCTACCAGGAATGTATATGTTGATGCATTTGGAACCAGTTTTGTATGTTCAATTATTATTTGGCCGTGTTTTGACTATTAGTGATTAGTTTCACGTAAGGTACAATATGTACATAATTTCTATACAGGGCTACTGGTAACTTGAAGTATTGCGAACAGGACTTGATAGTGTGCCCTGCTTGCAAAAATTAATCGGTTACGTATACTACTTCGGGGACTCAATTTTTGTACCCATGGCTTCCAATAACATGTAAGTTTTAGTTTTTATTTTATTTATACCAGATTAATTTATTATATATAATTTAGAGTGATAACCAGTGATAAGGGACGCATTAATGGGTCTCGTGGGCACATTTATTGACAGCATATGTGATGTAAATCATATTTAAACACATATTTGGTGTAAAATATAAGCAGAATTTATTAAGCACAAGACATGACATTAAAAACACTTTTTGACTAGTAACAGAACACAATGTCAGTCATTTCAATAAATTGGAGTCGGCCAGGATTAGCAATAAGGTTTTAACCCTCCAACAATATGTACTAGCCAGGCATTTACCGAAAGTCCATTAAATGCATGGCAAAATTAAATTTTGTTATTACATATTTGATGTCGTTACACTTAGAAGCGATGGACATGATTCAAATAGATCTAATAGAAAAAAAATCTAGTGATGTTGTGGTTTTTAGCCGGGCGGATAAAACCGAAAAATCTGCGACATATGAACATGAAATTGTATGAAGCTGCACGCACTTGCGGTAAAAAAACCGCGCGGTAAAAATCCGCAACAAATCTGTGTTTTGTCACAGGATCTACCGCACCATGACGCGGATTAATTTCACGCGAATATTTTGAGCTCTATGATCAGGTAGAAAGAGACAAATATCAAATCACTGCGTGTTAGCTATGATTCAGCACACGGATTAAAATTCACGCGAATAAAAACCGCAATGCGTGCTAAGTTCCCTGCTGGATTCTGTATTTCCTGATAGCTGTAGCTTAGTATTTATTTAAGTCAAGCGTGAATAGGTTACTTCTTGGCAAGCATGCTCCATCCTCGATCTCATCAAGTGAGATACCTACGTCAAACGTGAGCCATTTTGTTTAATTTGCCTTAGTTTTTCCACTGCTGAATAGAAACCTCCCCCATATCTTTCCAGAAAACTTTATCTTCTCAGACCATCCTTTAGTAACAATAATCAAAAAGGGGTGTTCACGAGTTGTTCTGAAAGATTCGCTCTATAAACTACTAAAAACGTCAAGACCCGTTCTGCTACATAACTATTAAACATGAGTAATTAAAGAATATTTTTATTCTTTTTATTATGATTTATAGGTAGGTACTTTCCGCTAGAGGCTGATATTTCCTGGACTTTGTTACAAGAATGTGATTCGATCAGCGATTTATAAAAACGTTTATTGTTTAAGTTATGCTTGTATTATTAATCTTTGCAATTAGCAGTTTTTCCGTTGCCATGAATACGTATTTAAAATCATTTGATCTTATCAGCGAACGTCATTGTTACCGACTTCATAATCGTAGTTGTTAGTTAAAATAAAACAAGTGTTTAATTTTCTGTCTGTTTTGTTATTTTTGTGGGCCTATATTTGTACTCAATTCAGTCAAAGTTTTGTTGGGTTGAGCATTCACTAGATATCTTTCAGTGGCAAAATTGGAGACTGGATTTATTGACAGTAAGCTAACCCGTCGCGAATTCATTTTGGTTTGGGGGAAGTTTGCCATAATCGCCACGCTTGACAGGCGGGTTGGCGATCGCAGTTTGTTGTTAAAGTGCACAGAGAACGCTGCTGCCCACTCTCTGGTGTGTAACTATGTTCACCAGGGACAAACGATCCAGTTGGGTCAACCGTCGAATCCGACTCGGCTGGGCAGTGTTCGAGAAGTTACGTGGTATCTCCTTTTTTTTTGTTTCGGGTTGGAAAATCCTCATTGGATGTCCTCCGCCATGGGGGGGACGGAGGGGTCTGTCAGACTCTTACTGACTAAAAACCACCCCGGTGTTCCGTCTCACACTTAAACCGGGGATCGCGGATGTAATCTCCCTCTCCCTCTCCGCAGCCTCCTTCTGCTAGACGACTGTTTCACAGAAGGATACCACCGCGTCCCAGGACTCCTCGCTGCCGACCATAGACTCTACTACAGCTGGCAGGGACAGGTCACTGCCTACTTCAGAGATGAGGGCACGGCGTGGCTCCACCCAAGCGGCACACTCTGCCAGCGTATGCCGCGCCGTGTCCTCCCGGCAGTCGACGCAGTGGTGACACCGGGCGTCCGGCTCCCTGTTTATGTGACACAGGTACTTCCCGAAGCAGCCATGCCCCGAGAGCACCTCAGTCACCCTAAACGACAGGGAGCCGTGCCTCCTCCCGAGCCAGCGCTGGAGCACTGGCCGGACCGCCTCGATGGTAATGAGGACGGTGGTAGGGCGTGAAAGCCTGTCCCGCCATTCCGCCACCAGGACCTTGCAGAGCTGAGACTGACGCAACTCCATATGTCGCTGCATCAGCCCTTCACCCCGCGCCCGCGCTTCCTCACGCCACGGATACAGTGACGCGAGTACCTTCGGCTCCAGGTCCCAGGGTGTGGATCCGGCCAGTGCACAAGCCGCCTCGTAGGAGATCCTGCGATACCCTTTGATGACCCTGACGGCCATCGCTCTCTGCTGCTTCCGCAGAACAGCGATGCTACCGGCCGTCAGGTCAGCTGCCCAGATCGGGGCCCCATACAGGGCCATCGATAGCACGATCCCCACGTAGAGCCGCCTACAGACGGCGCTCCGGCCCCCCAGATTGGGAAGCAGCGTTGACAGCGCCCCAGCCGTGCCCAACAACTTGGGCGCCAAACGCCGGAAGTGGGGGCCGAAATCCCACCGGCTGTCGAGCACCAATCCCAGGTACTTCATGGTTGACTCGACAGCGATTCGAGCCCCCCCGACGGCGATGTGGGCATCGGGTGGTGGCGCCCGTCGGGAGCCATGAAAGACCATGGCCTTCGACTTGTTAAGGGCCACCTCCAGGCCAAGGCGCCGTATGCGGCTCACCACCTGTGAGACCGCAGCCGTCGTGCGTGGCATCTCCTCGTCCAACTTACCACAGTGTCTATGACCAGTGTGTGTTGCCAGTGATGACATATGGCTCTGAGACGTGGTCGCTTACAATAGACCTCATCAGAAAGCTTACAGTCACCCAAAGGGCAATGGAGTGGGCTATGCTAGGCGTTTCCTTGCGTGATCGAATCAGTAAAGTAGAGATCCGTAAGAGTACCAGGATCGGGTTGGCCCGTAGAATTGCCAAACTTAAGACAGCAGCAGTGGATAGCGCACATTGCTCGCAGAACGGATGGCCGATGGACCTGGATGACCTGGTGAATGTTGCGGGGATCCGCTGGTTGCGAGACGCACGGGATCGATCAATGTGGCAACGCTTGGGGGAGGCCTATGTCCAGCAGTGGACGTCTTTTGTCTAATATGATATAGCTAACCCGATCCAAATAATCCCTTTTTTTAACCTGTATTTTCCCACAGCTGTGCAAAAATCTCCTCCTTAGCCTTCCACTCTTCTCAGTGTTTTGCCTGTTCCGACTTATCTCCCGTAAACGCCTCTCTTATTAAACTTCTATAGCAGGTTTGGGCAAAGTTTATGGAACGAACATAACCGCAAAATAAATTGTTAGAGGAGCCGAGTTTCGAGTACGGATCAACCTTCAACGATCTGTTCAATGGATGAAAAGAATTTGATTTCAAATTTAATATGTAAAAAAAAAATCGGGAGAGGGTTGTCTGAAAAATCCTGTCAAGACTATAATTAATTAAAATCTCAAAAATAAATTGAAAATCTGTGTATGTTTACCTTAATATTTCGGAACTGGGATACAATTAATGGTAGAATCTATGGTATTACATAAAGAACTGAAGAATGCCTTTCAAAAAATTTTAATCTACTATTCGTTATGCGGTCTGTCTTAATTAATCGAATAATTCCAGTAATTTTGCATTTACTTTCATATTTTAGAACTGTTATACAATTAACCATAACATCTATGACATAAAATAAGAACTTAAAAGATACAGATCAGAAAACCTTAGTGTTATTGCTGTTTGTTAATTGGTTTATCAAAACTCATTGAATGTTGTCAGTGTATGTTTACTAAAATATTTCTGAACTGGGACACAATTGACTTTACCTTCCTTGACATGAAATGAAGAACATATGATTGTCCTTTTAGAAAATATGAGCCACATTGCTCTTTGTTACTTGGTCTATCTTAATCCATCGAATAAAGTCAGTGAACGTTTACCCCAAAATTTCAGAATTGGGACGCAATTAATCGTAGGTTTTTGGTATAAAATGTAGTAAATAAATTGCTCTTTCAGATAATAATAATCTCATCACTGTCGGTAACCCGGTCTATCTTAACTCATCGAATAATGTCTTGACACGAATTTATCAGCAACCAACTCGAGATATATTTTTTTACATATTCAATTATATAAAATGCTTTTCATCCATTAAACAGATGGGTGCCGTTCACTCCATACTCGGATCTTAGACCAAATGTAAAAAATTGACGAACGCGCGTTAGCTGTTGTCATTGGTTACTCGTGAATAACATTTCAACTGATTTGTGATGCGTCGATAACATTTCCTGAACTGTGGTTAGTCTACAATTTTAATTGAGCAGTTCAAGGGTTGGTCCAGAAAGAAAAATAATAACATTGATATGGCTATCTCGACCATCAGCAAAATTCAAAGAATATTAGACATTGACCACTTCGGTGGCTTTCAATCCCATACATGTCGTTCATTATAGAATGCCACTTTATCTAAGTCCCTTTATACAAGTTACTACATAGTTCCACGAGTTCCTTATAGACTTGTCAAAACAGAGTGAGCCTAGGTTTCGTAGACCAAAATTTGCTCTTTGAAGATCAGAAACATTGTTGCTCATAACACTCTGCTTTAATTGGGTACCGCTCACAAAGGCATTATATTAGAAACCCAGTCAATATAATTATTTAAGGCTAGGTTCGTACAGACGTCTACTTACTAGGGATGTTACGTAGGTCATTTAGCGGAGGTCCAGAACTTGACCACCGATGAAGCAAAGGTGGAAAAAGTAAGTAAAATTTTTGTTTTCTCATAAAAAAAAACAATGGGTAAAATAATAATTTATTTGCAAAAAAAAATCAGCTTTATATCTATCAACCCCCTGATTTCTAAGTGGTTAATATGATAAACTGGTTCCACTAAACAGTTGCTCTCTTAGTGATGTATCTAGCGGCAGTGACATGGTAACAAAATAATCAAAATTGAAAACAATATAATTATCACGGGAAATTTAACGCGATGATTTCGATTGTTTGTTTACCTATTTCGCCCGACGTTTCGGCCGTGTTGCAATGACCGTGGTCCCGGGTAGACTGGTGCATAGACTAATATATAATCTCGGTGTACTGGCTCCGTTGGGGCAGAATATTCTTCCTCTACCTTCATTTCTACAAACTGCACTGAACGTGTCCTTATTCTGTAAGTTTGCCGACTGCACAAAACGAGGTAGTGATTTTTGAATCTCTGGATTCCACGCCGCGGATAATAAAAAAGAAAAAAAAAAGTAAAGTTAATAAAATAATCAAAGTCCAAACCGAGTCATACATCACTATGACTCGGTTTGAAGTGTTAACTAAGCGAAAACCCTCACTTTACAAATTCTTGCATTTCACGGTCGTTGTCTCATAGAAAAACAACAATGAAATAAAGACCATGCAGTGACTGCCCAGTTTACTGGCCACTTTGTATGAAAACGTCCTATTAAGGATGAGTTAAGTCTCATTAAAGAGTATTCGCTTAGTCCTCTGTTACCATTCCGCTAAAAACTTGCGAAAGCGAAATCGGGGGTACGATTGCTAAATAATAATTGCTAGCAGGAGTTCCGCACTAGCGGAGGCGAAGTTTTCTTACAACCCTACCACACACGAACATAATTCCTAGACTTATCATTTTAACAATTCAATTACTAAAACTGAATATCGCGATGAAATTGAAGTTATGAAACTGTCTTCACAAACTTTAACTAGTTTCCTTTGACTAAGTAACTTAGCACAGATAAGATTTCCCTAGTAGTAAATTAGAAATCGGTTACGTAAGCCCAAAATCCGTTGAGTAAGTAGCTCATAAATGTAACATAAAGATGGTATATCTGAAAGCATTCACAAGGAAAATAGGGAATTAGGGTACACATAGAAAAGTCTTCTTCAAGATATGTTAGTAAAATCAACATAAAATAAATGTGTAGGGCCTCAAAATGTCTTGCTTGAATATTGCAAAGTTAAAACCGAAACAGATTTCTCAGAAGACTGGTGGATGTGTTAATTGATGTGTGAAAAACGTTAATAAGGTATAGGTTGATTCTAAAATAATAGCGGTTTGGAACATGAGGCAAGTTGCTGCAAAGTAGCAAATTCATGATGTTTAATTCATGGTAGAGAGTGGGGGTGAGGGGTGAGGTACTGTGCAGCGAGAAGCGCACATAACTGATGCCATTAAGTTTGAATAAAACTACACTTTGCATCATCAACATATTAAAAGGTAAAAATTAATGGGATTGAAAAGCGCCAGCCAAATGTCGCATGGTCAATCCCAAACAGTGGTGCACATAGTGCACTAGTGACCCAATGGTAGCGGCCGAGACTTATAAGTTGTAGGTCGTGGGTTCAAACCCAGGCAGATGCTTTACTTAGTGTAAATTATTTCATCACCACTGCTCTCAAAACGGTAGATTACGGTTTACGGTAGATTACGGTTTACGGCAGATTCCCTCACACAGAGAGGAGGCCTGTGTCCCAGCAGTGGTAACATTAAAAAGGCTGATGATATGGAATCCCAAACATTTTTAATTTGGTATTGGGTCTGTGTATTGATAAGATAAGGCCAAATCCCTCTCATCTTATTATTACGTATCGTTATTACCTTTTTTGGATATCGCTGCACATGCTGAGATAGGAGCCTTTTTGGTCTCGCACAGGGTTTTTTATTTTATTATTGTAAAAAAAAAAAAAAAAAAAAGACAAAAGATATTTATTTCAACTGGGCCACCAAGCGGCACTTTTGAATGTCACAATTTAAATTTAAATGGAATACAAGTTGATTCTACCGTGCATTCGGAAAGTAGCTAGTTATGGAGAAGAATGCACAAGAAACTCCATACTTTTTAAATTTACATGGAATAAAAGTTGATTCTACCGTGCATTCGGAAAGTAGCTTGTTATGGAGAAGAATGCACAAGAAACTCCACTTGTTTAAGTGCATGCTTATTTTCTCGTGTCTCCTGTGCGGTTCACAAATAAATATTTTTCTTTCTTTCTTTCTTTCTTCTTTCTTTCTTCTTTCTTACTTCTTTCTTTCTTCTTTCTTTCTTCTTTCTTTCTTCTTTCTTTCTTTATTCTTTCTTTCTTCTTTCTTTCTTTTTCTTTCTTTCTTCTTTCTTTCTTTCATCGATAGGAAGCCTGTTTTTTAGCAGTGGGAACCTTATTTATCTATTTACTATGTCCTGTCCGCGGTTATTAAAGTTTTATTATCCTAAGGGAACCATCACATCACATCACATCATCAGCCTATTAATGTTCCCACTGCTGGGACACAGGCCTCCTCTCTGTGAGAGGGAATGGGCCGAAATCCACTACGCGGGCCCAGTGCGGGTTGGTGGATGTCACATGTCTTCGAATTTTTGGTTCTAGGACATGCCGGTTTCCTCACGATGTTTTCCTTCACCGTTTTGAGAGCAGTGGTGATGAAATAAGTTACACAAAGTAAAGCGCCTGCCTGGGCTCGAACCCACGACCTACAACTTGTAAGTCGCGGCCGATACCACTGGGCCACCACTGCTCTAAGGGAACCACTACCAAGTTTTATACAAATTTGTTAAGCAAATATTTTTATATTTTCTCAGCTCGTGGCTAAATAATAACAGCCGCACTGGTCGATCATCAATTTAAAGCAACGCTTGACGAGGTCGGACCGTGGATGGGTGACCATTTCAACATACCGAATTTCCTTCATGTCTCGGAAAGCACGTTAAGCCGTTGGTCCCGGTCATTTGAAGATCTTTGACAGTCGTTACGGGTAGTCAGAAGCTTGAGATTTGACACCGGTCTTGCCAAGGGGTACCGCGTTAGCCAGTTACTGGGTTGTGGATGTCAGATAGGCAGTCACTCCATGTAAATCACTGGTACTCAGCTGAATCTGGTAAGACTGGAAGCCGACCCCAATATAGTTGGGAAAAGGCTAGGCAGATTAATTGATTATGGTATGCTTATGCAGATGCATATTCAGAAGGGCAGCAAAACTTAATACTCGTACAAGCTTGAAAATAACGTAGCCATTAATGCGCTGGCCGGCTATTATGCCTGTGTTCTACATTGGCAGATTGTCCACAGTTTGGCACCTGTCGCTGGTAATGCCAGCCATTACCGTCCTACTTTTGAAACCGCTGTTATTGGAAATAGCCCCGAGCTGTACGTATGAACACACAAAGTTTAGCCCCATCATATAACCTGTTAATTTTCTGATGAAGTTGAATTTCAGTGTAAAGGACGAGGTTGATTAAATTGTTCTTGGAATATTGCAATACGGAACACGTGGGGTAATAGGGAAGTTTTCTGAGTAGAAAAAGAGTACATTATCCCAGCAAGAAAGAGGCTCCCAGAGTAATATGAGTGGAACGTATAATTAGTGCGTAATCTGCTGTGAATGTGCGCAACATAAAAATTAGTGCGAGTCGTCGTTTTTTTATAATATCGTTAAAAATTATTCCTGTTGGAGTAACGTTGTTCCAGCAGGAAAATTCTAAACGAGTGATCGGAGTGAGAAATATTGTGCATATTGTGCTTATAGTTGTGCAAAAATGTGCGCCGAAAATATAATTGATGCCTCAAAAGGTTTTCGAGATATTGCATTTCCTGCTGGAGTAACGTTTTGCAGAATCGTGTATCTCAAAAACCATTGTATGTGCGCCTGTAAAATAAACATACACGAGTAGCTCTTGATATGTGCGTATTTGTGCCGGAAGTAGATTTAAGAAAATATTTATAAGTTTCAAGCAATCGCGCTTATTAGAAAACCCGACAAAAATTCGCGGTGCCTCAATGAGAAAACGTATAAGCTCGCTGAAAACTGTATTCAGTCCATCTTGACGATTGTAATAACTATAAAAAAGTTTCAAAAGCATTGCAAAAGTTTGCGTTATCGAATAATATTGTTAAAAGTCAAAACGAGGGTGAAAACTTAGACGGCAAAATATAAGAAACCGACACATCCCAAAAAAGGTTCACCTAGTAAACCACAAATAAGTGCATTTAGTCAAAAATATATAGAGAAAATATTTTGCTTGAAATGTTTCCAATTAAGTAGTAACAAAAACTTAACATGTTAAAGGCTGGTTATCCGACCAAATTCGAATGACTACGAAAAAGCGACGGCTTCATACATATATCACTATCACTTCACTTCACGCTTCACTCTAATTAAAACACAGTAAATGGAACAATGTCATTGGATATTGGCCTGTATAAGCCGTCTTGCCGATTGGCCGTCTGAAGTAAGCGCCAATGGTTGCACAGAACAAACTTTACGAACCAAATGGCTGTTTGCTTCACGAGTGTGAGAGATTCACGAAAGTTCACAAAGCCTATGTTCAGACGGGCTAAGACTCATCGGTCGTTCTGTACTGTGTATTCGTAAAGGTACCGATCTGTGAAAGTTCAGTGGCTGTTTTAATTATTCGCAAATTGAATCCTAGTGAATATTGTGATGTAAAATTGGTATAGTTTTGTATCTCAAGTGTAAATGTAACTGGAAAAAAATCTGAATCGTTGCAACAAGTGCTATCTTGGTAAAGTGTAGCTGAGAATTTTATTGCAGTAATGATTACCTCAGCAAAGCTTGACTAGAAGACTGACTCGATATATTTGCTGCCAAATATTCCAAAAAACATTGGAATTTGTTACATCCGATTTCTAATGCAAAACAAAGTTTCGTTTGTTGCCCATGGTCCACCCGCTTAGTCCATCTAGGTGGACTATGGGAAATTATTTTCGCCTATAGTTCACCTTTTTGTGCAAAGGGACTGTATAAAAGAACTACAACACACACGCACGGACGCACGGTTGGCGCAGTGGTTGAGCGATTGACTGCTGCGCTGCGTGTCGCGGGTTCGATTCCCGCACGGAACAAATATTTGTATGACCTACAAGTAGTTGTTCCGGCTCTGGGTGTTGTGTATGTGAGTTTAAATGTTTGTAAACGCACCCACGATACAGGAAGAAATTCCTAGTGTGGGGCAACGTTTTTTTTAAAGAAAGAAAGAAGAAAGAGAAGAACACACGAAATGCACAAACCGTGCAGAGGCAAACAAAAAAAGTCTCTATTCCCTTTCACCACATTTATTTTTAAGTGAGATGAGCCTATTGTCAAAAAATCCTAACACCAGGCTGCAGAAAAAACCCAATTGGAATAACCCAATAATGCCCAACCCGAGCATCGAACCCACTAGACCAACGAGGCAGTTGAGTTGGATATCAACGCTTACGAAAATTCAGTACATACAAATATTGCAAAAGTGACTGTCGGAAAACCGGTTTTCAATTTAATATTTGCCTTTCCACCTGTGCAATTACTACGGAGATTAAAAGCCAACATGGCGCGCAAGTTTTTTGGGAAGACACATAGTAAATGTTTTGTGGGCATTATCATTAATATTTTCTTTTCATACGCTGAACTCATCAATCAAGTTCTATCAGGGATATTTTTAGCAACATTTAATCATTTTCATATTTTTTGCCGTGATTATTTTTTTGCTGTGGCAACATTTTGACAATTTGGGGGCTAGAGACTTTAGAAAGGGGTTCAATCCTATTGAATGTTGGTCTGTTATAGACAGAAAATTCGTCATATCTACTTTGTTTTTAAAAAAAATCATTCAATCTGTCCAGCCTACCGAACTATAAAATTATTATATTGGGTCGGCTTACAGTCTTACCGGATTCAGCTGAATATGAGTATTTTAATTTTACACACTATTTTAGCTAGGTTACACAATACGCCCTGGTAAGACTAAGTCAGACTTTATGTCTTCTGACTATCTTAACGACTCTTAAAGATCTTCAAATGGTGCGCTGGAACCAACAGCTTTTGACTTAGTATTTTAACATGGTTCGTTTATTATTATGTCTCCCGAAATAAGGATACGGAAACACAAGAACCTAACAAATTAATAGGCAAGTATTTTTCCCCTCAGTTAGCTAAAGCCTACTATACCCTACTCCACATCTCTTGCTTACAAAGGCTGATAGGAATTCTTCTAATTAGGTACCTACTCCACAAGAATTACTATTGTAATTACACGTTACAGCAGTCCGTCTCCGTTCAACTGGTCAGCACTAATGCAGATAGCTCTAATCAGCTCACTCATCAGGAGTGGGCAATTGCTCGGCAAACTGCGGTCACGCAATGCCCACATATCTTAAGACCCATCGTGGGTTTCGTGACTACCTTAATTAAAAGTTCCTTGGAGCAGTCAATGTCTTTGTGATTGCTGATGAGACCTTCGAAAGGACGCCCTTGTAAAACAAGTACCATTTGATTGTACCTTGTATAATCAAAGTATATTTGTGTATTTTTTTTATTGTTTGTTTGTACCTATTGGGTACAAACAAGTGTAGTGTGTGTATGTGTGTATTTTTTTGTTTGTTTGTTTGTACCCAATAGGCTCCGAAACTACTGCATCGATTTTAAAAATTCTTTCTTCTATGGATTGCTACATTATTCCCGAGTAACATAGGCTATAATTTTGACGGGAGCGAGCCTCGGGGGTCAGCTAGTAATATTATAAAGGCGAATGTGTGTGTGTTTAGGTGCTCTTCACGCTCAAACAGATGAACGAGTCTTTATGAAATTTGGCACAGAGATAGATTGTAGTCAGGAATACAACATAGGATACTTTTTAACCCGGGAATATGTTCCCTCGGGATAATTTTCAACTATCACGCAAGTGAAGCCGCTGGCAGAAACTAGTAACGTTATAAATTATTGCCAATGTGTTATTCTGATGTTTATGCTATATATCTGTAAAGTTTAATCAAAATCTATTCAGTAGTTTCTGCGTGAAAGAGTAACAACCATTCATCCATCCATTCTCATAAACTTTTACGTTTATAACAGTTGAAGGATTAATTCCATAACATTATCCCTCAAATAAAACCTATATTACTAATAATTAACATATTTTCTGTTTTATTTCAATTAATATTCTCCGACTCTAAAAAAACACCCGTTAGATCCGTACCTATATAAGTATATTATATTTTCCTTTCATCGGCAGTCCTTTTGATCTTTGACATTGTCGCCATGTCTTACGTCACCAATAGGACATGACCCAATTTCAAAACACTTTCGTTAGCGTCCCCTTTTAACATCAAAGGTGTCAACTCCTTAAGATTACTTGACATTGAAGATAATTATCTTCAGTAGCTTGTTCCAGTGGCATCGCACGAGTGAACGTTGAAAACCAGCCTTTTTCCTAATCCTTGATCTACCCGTGTGCCCATCCAAATAATAAACATGCGAACACATTTAATTAGGCCCACTTGCACCAAAAACAAATAATTGCTTATGAGTTAATTGCTTACACGGTACTAAATTGACAATATGTGTCATATATAATGGGTCCGGGTTTGCTATTAACTCTGAGTTAGTAAGAATACTCAAGGTGACGCAAGTGCGCCTTAAATATCTAAGAATCCGAAGTCTATTGTAAGTCCTATTGAAGGATACTTCTACATTCCGATCAACTAGATTAATTTTAATAAATAATCTTCGATTAATTTGAATAAATAACGACATTATAATTTGTTATTGCCTCTTTGGTAATTGAAATTGACAATCAATCTGCCTAGCCTTTTCCCAGCTATATTGGGGTCGGCTTCCAGTCTAACCGGATTCAGCTGAGTTCTAGTGTTTTACATGGAGCGACTGCCTATCTGACCTCCACAACCC
Organism: Orthosia gothica; assembly: GCA_949775005.1. Taxonomy (NCBI): domain Eukaryota; kingdom Metazoa; phylum Arthropoda; class Insecta; order Lepidoptera; family Noctuidae; genus Orthosia; species Orthosia gothica. Next base: position 15,028,192 of record OX459046.1, on the reverse strand, counting down.
AGTAACTGAGTAACACGGTACCCCTTGGCAAGACTGGTGTCAGATCTCAAGCTTCTGACTACCCGTCACGACAGTCAAAGATCTTCAAATGACAGCCGGGACCACCGGCTTAACGTGCTTTCCGAGGCACGGAGGATACACGGTATGTTGAAATGGTCACCCATCCACGGACCGACCTCGTCAAGCGTTGCTTAACCTTGATGATCGAACAGTGCGGCTGTTATCATTTAGCCACGAGCTCTAATTTAAATTGACAATAGGTAATAATTATTATTGACGAGCTGTTGCCCGCGACTTCGTCTACCTAGCATTAGTTAAAAGCCCTGACGATCGGCCCTCTCGGGTTCCTCTTCACTTCACCGTGGGTAACCAAGCAACGGTTGCAGAGTCCCCCCTCGCCTCGACAATGCTCGACAAACCCACTGGGGAGGGGAGTCTTACCCCTACGGCGATTGTATTAAGAACGATACAAAGTCCTATGGGTGACGTTCCACGAGCTCAATCATCGGGATTTTTTTGTAAACTTATGAAGATCTTATATTTACGTCAATATGTTTTTCGGGCACACTCATCAACAATGAGTTGTTTTTCCCCCATAGTGCTTCTTAACCAGGTTTTTAGCCTCCTGAGGCTGCTTAACGATCTGAACGTCTGTCTGTCAGTCACCAGGCTGTATCTCATGAACTTTCACACCGCATGACATCTCCCGTCGGTTCCACCCTCCCTGGTGACCGGGGTAGATGACAGCCTCGCGGGGCATTCCCTTGGCCCGCTTAATCTCCACTCGGAGGGCGGTCCTGGCCGCTCTCAACCAATCGTACAGTCTAGTTCAGCTCCGCCTCAATGGCAAACGTGTTTTTTTTGCAGTTTTTGTGATAATTGTACGGAACCCTTCGTGCGCTAGTCCGACTCGCACTTGGCCGGTTTTTTTTATTATTTGTTGTATCCATATTTTGTTCCCACGAGTAATATAGGCAGAGTATTTTAGCTAGGTAAGCCAGCAAGCTACATACTGCAAAATGCGACAGGAGCCATTCATCCTCCCGCCGCGCCTCAAGCTTAGGATTAAGTGGTTTTTATCTTAAAGGTGTCCTTCCTCTGGGCCAGGTGGTTAACCCAAGCCCCCGACGGCGGCATTAAACATGCCTCTGTTCGCTGTCCGGCCATCCCGTATCAGCGAACCCTCCGAAAGTTCTCTCCTTGAAGGAATCCCCTCAAGGTGAGGCACGCCCGTATTGGTGCGACTGCACTGCTGCGGCATGGTCGTATCAACGATCATCAATCTATCAAGAGCATTCCCTCCGCGTGTCTCTCTTAGTCAGGTCTCTCACTCAGGCCTTTCCGCCATGAGTAACTCTGCTGGCGAAGCCCCAAGATCATGGAGACGCGCAAGCCTTACCACGACGACAATATGGAGACAGTCTTGGTTGGGTGTCGACGCCCTTGGTGGTCGCAAGCACTACTGCTAAGTGTTGATGGGTTTTTCAATCACAAATTTCTCAGTACTTAGTAGCAGCCCGCAGTCTGGATGTGTGCAACCGGGCACAAGGCCAGGCTGCTACTATTTCATGGGACTTCACAACTGACAAAATGTGGATGTACCTACTATAGGTGCACCTATAACTAACCTCACCTCCCTCCCTCCTAACCCTGCCTCTCCTTAACCTTTCGGGGAATACAAGCGAGGGTTTTGTGAATAAGGTTTCTAAGTTAGTTTTTTTTTTTTTTGTCATTATATATTTTGAACCATAATTCATGATTGAATGACAGATTGAGTCAATACAGATCTAGAGTGCGCGCAAGATAAGTCTGCGCGTGGCCAAAATCGGAACTAATCGTTTGTCATTTATGTCAGGTGTCAAGAGAGTGTGTTGTTTTCCGTGTTTTTATTCGTTTCCGAAGTAAATAATCGCCATAATTATGCCAAAAGTAATTTAAAGTGATGGCAGGGATGTTTTCTTTAAGCGAACAAGACAGTATTGGTTTTTGGGTGGTACATAAATACACCAGCGAGACAGGACCGGCATCATGTAATATAATGCATCATTGTTATTTTGTTTTAGGCGTTTCTGAACGCACTGTTTCCCAAATAACTCAAGAGGGTTATGTGGCAGCAGCTTCTTCAAAAATTCTTGAAAAGGAAATTAAAAAAAGAATTGAAATTGAAGGTAATAGCCAATGCAGGACCATTGTTAGACCAAATTTAAAAGTAGTTACTAATAAGAAAAAAAATAAGAAAAAAAGATAATAGATTTACAATAATTTCTTAAAGATTTTTTAATCATATTCTATGCAAGTAAAAAAACCTATTAATTAATTATGCTTAACTTAAATTATTTTAAGTTTCGAGTAATGAAAAATGACTAGAAGATTAAATGAAGGAAAAAAGATCAGTTATGCTGGCAACATTAAGCACGCCACCCGACGCGCGCAGACTTATCGTGCGCGCACTCTTACTTCATTTCTAAGTTACTAACTGCAGAACTTGCTCACTATTTAAAAATTTGATCTATAGTAAAAGTTGTAAATTTTTCCTTGTAAAAAGTTTTCATCTCTTGGCACTCTATTTTTCTTAATCAGTTTTAAATTAGTTGTTCCAGTCTAGTTGATTAAATTATGAACTTCACGATTCGTTGTGATTGACATCGAAAATTCGCGACGAACTTCGTGTCGTTTAGTTTTCGTGAAAAAGAGATTTTTAGTGGGAAGTTCTTCACTTCAAAACTTGCTTAACAGAATAGGTACACATTTTGCTTCATCTCATATTTTGCTGTTATGAATTGACATACTGCCAAAATATTCTGTTATGAATTGACATACTGCCAAAATAATATTTAGAAGAAAAGTTCTCATATGTAACCAAATACTTTTTGTAAGTTTAAAAGTCATTCTGGCTAAAAACAAAATGAAACAGGATTCAAGGAAAAAGGCTTACTATGGCAATTTGGTTCACTGTTCATTGCGAAACATACATCTACAAAAACAATTAGTAGAGTGCTCGCACGATAAGTCTGCGCGCGACGGGTGGCGTGCTTAATGTTGCCAGCATAACTGATATTTTTTCCTACATTTAATCAATAGTCATTTTTCTCTCGAAACTTAAAAGTAATTTAAGTTAAGCATAATTAATTACTAGTTTTTTCTACTTGCATAGAATATGATGAAAGAAGCTTCATTAAATTATTGTAAATCTTTTATTGAATACTTAGTAGTACCTACTGTTAAATTTGGTCTAACAATGGTCCTGCAGTGGCTAATACCTTCAATTTCAATTCTTTTTTAATTTCTTCTTCAATAATTTTTGAAGAAGCTGCTGCCACATAACCCTCTTGAGTTATTTGGGTGACGGTGCGTTCAGAAACGCCTAAAACAAAATAACGATGATGCATTAAATTACATGATGCCGGTCCTGTCCCGCCGGTATATTTATGTACCACCCAAAAACCAATACTGTCGGGCACCGGTAGTACGAAAATTTAGGGAAATTTTAGTATTGTGGTATCCCTAAAAGTTACCTGTCAAATAAGCAACGCGGGCTCTATCATTGTAAAACGGTACTTTAGGCCCGTTATTGTCTTGTGCTCTTGAAGAAAACATCCCTGCCATCACTTTAAATTACTTTTAGCATAATGATGGCGATTATTTACTGCGGAAACGAATAAAAACACGGAATACAACACACTCTCTTGACACCTGACATAAATGACAAACGATTAGTTCCGTTTTTGGCCGCGCGCAGACTTAACTTGCGCGCACTTTAGAATATTTTTACCATGTTTTAAAATTCTTCTTCGAAATCTGCTGATAGTTTCCTAATATTAATGTAAAATTCATATTTGCGTAAGTAAAGTTTAGACACACAAAAAAACATGCTGATTTTCCCCACGATAACAATTAAATTATAGCTATTTTTCACGTTCTGAGTTAAAGTAAAAACAACTACAATTTAATATAGAATTAAAATAACTAAATAAATAATCATACAAACAGAAACAATTTATTACTTAAGCTAAGCTAAGCTAAGTATTATAAAGGTAAAAACTTACTATATTATAAATGCGGCAGTTTGAATGGATGTTTGTTACTCAATCACGCCAGAACGGCTGAACGGATCTTAGGATGAAATTCGGCATAAAGATAGATTATGGTCTGGAATAGCACATAGGCTACATTTTTATCCCGGTATAATATTCCCTTGTAAAAGAAATCAGAACAGGTTGTGACAATTAAACGAGCAGAGTATCGTTATTGTTCTTTATTTCACACGAAACACACTTTTAAAATGTTCAATAGGTGCTTTAAAACTAATTTCTGAAGCTAAACCGCCAAAACAGTCTATATCAGTCCAACTTTTTTCCGGAAGTAGGTTTTTAAAAAAATATTCAATATCAAGTTTGCAATCGACTTCCGTTTTAGCAAAAATAATAAAGTCTACAGAACCGGATTCAATTTCCAATGTTGCCAATACAATGAAATAATGTTGCCAATACATTAAATATTCTAAGAAAATATCTACAAAGTACACCACTAGGTAATCAACTATATTTAGTAACTGTAGAAAGTAGTGCTTGGTGCTATGGTGACCTAACACACCTTTCTTGTAATGATAGGATATGGTAAAAGTTAAAGTCTTGGATTATAAGGGAAACAACTATATTGAAACACTATAAAACACTTAGATACACGAAATGGTAAATTATGGTAAACTATATGACTAAATTAATGGTAAAAAGTATGGTAAAATGGTTATGGTTTGGTTATGAGTACGTGGTGTCTCTGACGAGATCTAAACGCGAACTGGCCCACATTTTGGTAACCGAGCGAAGGTGCATATTTGCGTTTGATGCAATTATGCATTTTCGCTGCGTGTTCGGTTTAAACTCGAACATATTCCCAAGAGCGAGAAGAAATGCGGGATGATGATATGGTTTGTATATAACATTAAATTACTCAAACTAGTGATCTTATCTGGTAAGCTTAACAGCATTGATAAGGCATATTAAAAGCAAAAATTAAAAGCATATTGGTCTACTTAAATACTATCGTTATTAAAAACATTAAAAAGTTGGTTAATGATTGTTTAAAATTACACTATAGAGTCTTCCACAGTAAAAGCACTATTTTGATTGCCTGTGTCCATATATTTTGTGTCACGTTTTATCGAACTATAGTTCGCGCTAGGCCAGCGTTTGGCATAATTTTGTAAGGGAAAACCGATTTCACTTTTATTCTTTAGATCACTGGCACTGAGCACTTCACTATATGATTCGCGTCTTCTGGTTGGTTTCGGAGTCAGCGGAGTCGCTGCTAACTCCTGTTGGCAGCATCTCTCGCTGCGGCGTCGAGGTCTCGGAGGCGGCGGTGTCACCGCGGTTTGATGCCGGCGGGATCCCTCGCCACGATGCCCAGCGGAAGCCTTCCCACACAGGCGACATCGTCCCATTCGCCACATCCAGGCTGCTGCCACGCATAGAGCGATCGACACCAACACGTAGCATATTACGAATTGGTGAATATCATGGGGTGACAAATCTTCTATTTCTGAATCGCTTTTCTTCAGTTTTTCTATCGCCTCCCCCAGACTGGTCATAGATATGTTTTGGTTTCCGTCATCGGTCTGCTTTTCTTCTGGGATTTTGAGGTTAATCAAGTGATTAATTTGGTCGAATTCGGGCATGTAAATGGTTGGTGAAATGTTCACTTGGTTGGACTGTTGACGTATCGAATATAATGAGAAGTCCTTTCCTTTGATGACACACTCTTGACCTATGCCAATGACCCCGGCTTGACTCAGCTGACGAACTGTTACATGATCGCCGCATATTATTTTGATTGTGTAGGAGTCACAACAAAAGTAAAAGTGCTGAGAAGTCAAATGTAATTCAATCCATACGTTGGTGCAGTTGGTTTTTTGTACTTTACATTCGTTGGTTGCCGGGTTCTTGTCGCAAAAACTTTCGTCATTTTGCAGGTCTGTTATTGGCTTTAGCAGCTCACACATGTAAGTTGGTCGATGATGTAGACATGCCGTTAGTTCCTGTGTGGACATGCTAAAGTATGAATCTTTCTTTAGGTTGACTGCCACATATTCGGCAACTGGTATTATTGTGGTCATCATGGTGTTTGTTTGGTGCGGTACAGGTATTATCTTGTACAGTTTGAAACTTTGTCTGGATACTAGTGGAAAAGTAACTTCAATTATAACAAATTTTTGCGTCGCTCTGGCCTTGACTTTCAATAGTTTGTAAAGATACTGAAGGTCAGTGTCTAAATTAGTAATTGGTAGTGTGAGTTCGCTTGGCATCTGGCCATATATGGTTCGGAGCTCACGTTTTAGTTGCGTTGGTGGCAGTAAATGTATGCTAATTTGACCGTGGTAGATGTCTGTTAATGCATCGAGCAGAGTGTCTTGAAGTCGCCTTAATCCTTGCAGCAAGCTGTTTCCAGACATCGCTGACAATGTGAAGTCATTGACGTATGAAATGTTTTGTATTTCACGTTGGAGAGTGCTCGCATTTTCTTGCAATTCCATAAGCTTCTTGTTTATTAATTTGTGCTGTTTGTTTACAGTGATCTCCATTCTTTTCATAAGGTTGAACTCTGCTTCAATAATGGAAGTTTGGTTTTTCCATAAATTAGAAAGGTGTTTCTCATTGCGATGTATGGTTTCAATGTCCTTTTCATACTGGTCTGCAAAACGCGAGTCCAACACTCCGATTAAGTCATTCGCTAGATACCCGATACCGTTGATAAGGCCTCGTCGGCGCCGACACGTCTTCCCCGACGCGCGTCGCCGTCTAGCGTGGATATCAAAATGCTGTGTTAGCAAAAGTTCATTGTAGTATTCGAGTTCCTGGTAGTCGTGCCGGGCTTGCTGCACGATCGTATTACAATGGTTTTGTGTTTCTATGGTTGCACACAATTTTTCTTGGTAATTTGCTATTTTGTTATAAGTGTTCATACCTGTCCAATAGGGTCCCATGTCGTAGTACATGACTAATGTCCATTTATCCCTGATTAGTTGTACTTTTGAAACAGGGTCAAAATAAAGCGTTTGGTTGTTCGGAAATGGTTTCACGGCGTCTAAACCGTAAGATGGATAAATCAGCATGAAAAAACTCAGTAAGACGGTTGCTAAAGTTGCGATTTTTGACCTCGGTTTTCTTTTTCTTTCTGGTAATTTGGTTGTTGGTTTTTTGTCTGGTTCTGGTATATTTACATTATTCTGGTTAACAGGCAAAACTGAGAGTTTCACAATAGGGCGTTTCATGACCCCATTTTTGGTTTTTAATGAAACTGCTCTGGTTAGACCATCATTTCCTGGATGTGTGTCGACCACACGTCCAAGAGCCCATTTTCCTGGAGGCAGATTCTCATCATGAATCACTACTAGATCTCCAATTTCGATGTTTTTCTGTGGTTCCATCCATTTACTTCTAGTTGATGGTTGTACTAAGTATTCAGTCTTCAATCGTTTCCAAAGATCTTGGAATAGCTTGTTGGTTAGATGCCACCTGGTTCTAGCATCCTGTTCGGTTTCTATTACCGTTGTTCCTGGTCTTCCTGATAAGAAATGAGCTGGTGTAAGGAAGTTTATATCCTCAGGATCCTCTGATATCGCGCAAAGAGGTCGAGAGTTGAGGCACGCTTCTAGTCTAGCTAACAATGTGGTGTACTCCTCGATGGTTAGTCTTTGTTGACCGATGACCCTCTTGAGATGATGTTTTAGACTGCGTACTGCTCGCTCCCATAGACCGCCGGCATTAGGCCAGCTAGGCACGTTTAAGTGCCATTCTATGCCCATCTCTGCTATCTCGGTTATAAAACTGTCACTGAATACTTCGCGAAGCTGGCTAAATTCTTCCTGTATCATCCTGTTTGCTCCCACGAAGTTAGTGCCGTTGTCACTGTACATATGTCGTGGTGCCCCTTTTCTGGCAGCCATTCTGGTTAGAGCTGCCACAAAGGCGGAGCTGCTCAGGTCTGACACGAGTTCTAAGTGAACCGCTTTCGTGACCATATATATAAAAACTGCTATGTATCCCTTCGTACTTTTGATTCCCCGTCCTTGATTGGCCTTGACCTCTACGAAGCCTGTGTAATCTACGCCACAGTGATTAAATGCATGTTCGGGATTCACTCTTGGTTCTGGTAATTCTCCCATGAGCTGGTGCTGCCGCACGGGATTTTGCTTTCTGCATATGACACATTTTCGTATAAACTTTTTAGTTGCCATATGTCCGCCGATAATCCAAAACTGTTGTCGAAGGTTTGCTAACGTTAGACGCGCTACGCCATGGAAGGACAATTTATGAGCTTGATCGATAAGTAATGTGGTTAACGGGTGGTCGTGAGGTAAGATGATGGGATGTTTCATCTCAAGACTCATGTGGGCGTTTTCTAATCTCCCACCCACACGTAAGATGCCACGTTCATCTATGGTTGGATTCAAACTCAAAATCTTGCTTTTGGAGTGCACTCTTCCGTGTTTATTTATTGAGTCTAGGTCGTTTGCAAATTCTGCCCGCTCAACGTTTTTTATTATCAGCTGTTTAGCCCGACGAAGCTCGTGTAATTCGAGGTAGGGTCGGCGAACTGGTTTGTTCAAGGTAGGTAATCGCAATATCCACGCAAAAATACGTATGATTTTTGTTATGGTGCTATATTTGTTTATCAAATGTTTAATATTTTCGGTAGTCAGCGATTCTCTTGATTGTCCAATGACTACCGCGTTGGTTTGGTTTAAAATAGACGACTTTACTTCTAAATTCGTCTCGTAAATGGTTTGGTGGTTTTCTTGATTGGTGTATGATGGCAGCCATGACGGCCCTTGCCACCATATCTTGTGGTCTTTGAGTTGCCTGACAGTCAAACCACGACTTGCCAAGTCGGCTGGATTATCTGTCGTCTTCACATATTGCCAATGTTTTGATGGTATGGTTTTTATGAGATCGGATTTCAGTTTATTTTCTGCTTCCATTGAATGATACCCTGCGCAAAAATCGTCCCTATAGAAACTGTCTTCTAATATTTTTGCTGCGTCAGGAAATTTCTGTTCTAAGTTTCTAAATTGAGTTAATGCTTGTGGTTTGGTTGCACTCAACTTGTCTTTGTGTTCCGGCTTGAGTGGCAGTCGGACTTCGTACCTTCCGTCCTCAAGCCTCTTAGTGGTTTTAATAAAATATTGTAAGCACTCATGATCATCGTTGGACATCTCTATCTTCTGGTGGTCTTCGTTCTCCCAATATTTCAGAAGGTCTTCTGTGTTGTTGAGAACCACGTTGCACTGGTAGTGTGGTACCATGGATCCACAGAGTAGCCATCCTATTTGCGTCTGTTGGGCGATTGGTTGCTTATCGTTATCTCCTCTCAAGATACCTCCTAACATTATTTTGCTGTAAACATCTGCGCCTAGAAGTATATCTACGGGTCTGCTTACGTAAAACTCTGGATCAGCCAATTGTATCCCTTGGATATGGTTCCACGTTGTTGGTTTGGTAAACGTGTTATTTGGCAATCGCTTGATCAAGTTATTCATAATAATAACGTTCGTGTCGCAGGTAAATTCACTGTTTGCCGACTGTAGTGTTACCTGTAACATTCCTTTCGCGTTATTTTCTTTTTCACCGACGCCGAATATTTGACCTTTGAAATGAGCCCTCTTTAATCCCAAGATCTGGGCTGCGTTTTCAGTTATTAACGATAGTTGAGAACCCTGGTCAACTAAAGCTCTCATCTTGTGCTGTATTCCATTAGCTCCCTTGACTTTTATAATAGCGGTGGCTAAAAGTATTTCCGATATGTCATCCCATGACGCGTGAGATGACCTAGATGGGGTGATGCCCTTTTTGGTTGCAACATTGTTGGTGGTTACTTCTGCTGACACAGTTGGACTTTGTTTTTCCAATGCTTCGTGAAGTAGCGTGTTGTGTGTAGCTAAGCATTTACGACATCGTTTGTTCGATTGACATGGTTTATTGTTATGACTGCATAGGCAGTTTTTGCAGTAATTTAATTGCTCAATCTTATTTAATTTTTGCTCGTGCGTCATTTGCAAAAAATCAGGGCAACGCCACAATCCGTGGTCAGAATTGCACAATGCACAGGTTATCGACCGCGACACGTGTAATGCATTTGATTTTGTGATTTCTTTGTTGCCTGATTGATGGTTGTTTCGTTTTAAAAATTTCTTCTGGTTTTGGTTGTGGTTGCTGTATGGGAATGGTTGATGCGGCGTGGTTTTTTGGTTGGCTGGTTCTTGCTTGCGACGAGACGCTTCTAGCGCTGTGAATTTTTTCTCCAAGAATTCCAGGAACTCCTGCAAATCGGGTAGCTCTCTAGGATTCTTGACCGATTCTATGTATTCGGTGAAGGTATCATTATCCAGCTTTAGCGCTAGTAGGTGCACTAGAAGTGGATCCCAAGTAGCTATATCCACTCCCAGATTCTGTATAGCGTGTAACGTCTCCTTGGTTACGTCATGCAGCTTCTTAATCGTAGCCAGCGATTGCTGTTGTATATTGGGCAGCCCAAGCAAGATATTGATATGGGACGTGAAAATCAATTTCTTGTTACCATATCTGTGGCTTAAAATTTCCCAACATACCTGATAATTGTCAGAGCTAATCTGTAAATGGTGAATCAGACGCTCTGCTTCTCCAGTCACCTTACTCTTCAAGAACTGCATTTTTTGCGCATTAGACATTGACGGGTTTTTGTCGATCGCTTCGCTAAACAAGTCTTTGAACGGCACCCACTGGTTGTAAGTTCCATTGAACACGGGGATGTCCATCTTCGGAGCTGACTTCTCTCGGTGCTTCACTGCCCACATCTTTTTGTTGATGTCGTTTGTCAACTCACCGTACTTTTCCTCGTGCTTGCAGAATTCCATTTGGTACGTAATATCGTCGCTTCCATCCTCACCTTCAATTTCCCAATGAAGTCTGTCAATCTCACCCCATCGGCTATCCAGTGATTTTAGAGCGTTCTCGAATTGCCACTGATTCTCGAACTTATCTACTTCTATATTACTCACGGTTCTCATGAACGCCTTGAAATTGATGCTCTGCTTCTTTACTAACCCGTTCAGCTTGCTGGACCCTCTCTCTATATGAAGAAAACTCTCTCGCTGCGAGGACTCTGTATAGCGAGACGACGTACCTAGTTGTGGCTGCGCCGTCTCGTCTTCCGGCCGACGATTGTCAGCGGTTAGCTGTGACCTAGCCCGGATACCTGGTAATGGCTGCTCATCCTCCGCTTTCGGTCTACGGGGGCTTTCTTCCTGCAGCTGCGTTGTGCCTAACTGCCTCATGGTTTTATCAATTATCTCCTTTATTTTGAAATAAACTTCCTGGACTATTTCGAAACATCCCTTTTTGAAGTAAATGTGCTCAACATCCGCAAACTGACACATTTTCTTATGGTTTTGTTGGTAGGTGTGCCAGTATGCTTCCAACATATCAGCCTTACGCTTGTAATTTTCGATGGTCTTCCTCTCGGATCCATCCTTCTTTATGTTGGTTAGGAACTTGTCCAGGATTTCATAGAGCTCCGTTTGGTTGATGAACAGAGTATCGGAATCCATATTAAGTGTTGGTTTGAAAAAAAAATGGTAATGGTTAGTTTATATAATGGTTTGATCTGACCTTTATGCTCCAACCGACCGTCTGTGCAATCCGAGGTTCTCCCAATTGCAGCGATCTCCTGGGTTGCGTGGCACTGTATCACTTGGTAGTCACTGGTAATTAAATGCTCGAAGGACCATGTAGAAAGTAGTGCTTGGTGCTATGGTGACCTAACACACCTTTCTTGTAATGATAGGATATGGTAAAAGTTAAAGTCTTGGATTATAAGGGAAACAACTATATTGAAACACTATAAAACACTTAGATACACGAAATGGTAAATTATGGTAAACTATATGACTAAATTAATGGTAAAAAGTATGGTAAAATGGTTATGGTTTGGTTATGAGTACGTGGTGTCTCTGACGAGATCTAAACGCGAACTGGCCCACATTTTGGTAACCGAGCGAAGGTGCATATTTGCGTTTGATGCAATTATGCATTTTCGCTGCGTGTTCGGTTTAAACTCGAACAGTAACATTATATTATAAAGCTAACACTTGGGATAAAAAAACACTTTTTACGCGGTGGAAGCCGATGGCAGAAGATACTATTCTAATCGATTCGATTACAGAAAAATATGTCACTGTTAGATATCTATCAATCTGCCTGGCCTTTTTACCCGACTGCCGAAGGAGGGTAATGTGTTTATCAGTCTATGTATGTTTGTATGTAAGTATGTATGTATGTATGTTCCTATATGGCGTTCCAGAGACCAAACGCGTTGGCCGATTTTGATAATTCAAACGTCAATCGATACGTCTTAACCCTGCGAGTGTCATAAGCTACATTACAATTGGACAATAAAAAAATGGCGGATTTTGGGTGCCATATTGTGGGGGCCCAAATTTTTTTTTCTTCCGAACCCATCGTGTGGGGTATCAAAATAAAGGGTTTTAAGAGGTGATTTCAAAAATATATAACACTTATATGTTTAAATGGATCTAATTCGAAAAAAAACTAACTAAAAAGTTATAAATAAAAAAACTTCATTCATAAAATCAAAAACTCGACTGCTTCAAAAGCGAACTAAAAAGACATAAACAAGGAAAAAAACATGCTGTGCAGGCGGAGGATACACCAGATTTTGGTCAGCCAGCCCGCGAATATGTATCCTCCGACTGCACAGCATGATTTTTTCCTTGTTTATGTCTTTTTAGTTCGCTTTTGAAGCAGTCGGGTTTTTGATTTTTTGAATTAAGTTTTTTTTCCCAATTATATTGGGGTCGGCTTGCGGTCTAGCTGAGTACCAGTGTTTTACATGGAGCGACTGCCTATCTAACCTCCACAACCCAGTAAATGGGTAACACGATACCCCTTGGCAAGACTGGTGTCAGATCTCAAGCTTCTGACTATCCGTAACGACTGTCAAACTTCTTCAAATGACAGCCGGGACCAACGGCTTAGCGTGCTTGCCGAGGCACGGAGGAAACTCGGTATGTTGAAATGGTCACCCATCCATGGACTGACCTCGTCAAGCGTTGCTTAACCTTGAACATCGACCCATGCGGCTGTTATTATTTAACCATGAGCTCCTCACTGTTAGAAAGCTATACAAGCACTAAATGTCATAGCCAACTTTTTATCCCAGAAAAATCTGAGAGGTGAAAACATAGCAGCCCGGGGAAAAGCTAGTATCTTAAAATCACAATAACAATATAAAGGCGAAAGTTTTTGTGTGTGTTTTTTTGTTTCGTAAAGGAGCGTCCTCACTGAGAGCATTCACGTATAATGAGCATTCGACGTCGAATATTCGAGCAGTGTGGACGTTGAGCCGAGCGTTACAAAGCTTACACGCAAGCGCGAACTTCGGCCGGTGTGGACGTTGCAACGATTTTCGCGGAAACGGCTCGCATTCGAATGTTCACGCAAATAAAACGCTCGAAATCGAGTACTCAGATAATGAAATTAATGACTATATATGTGGGAATATTACTAGCCACTTGTAAGCAAGGGACAGTTCCTTGATCTTAAGTGTTTGTGAACTCTTTGTGAGCTTCTTGGTCAATCATATTATCGAATGAATGACATTTAAGATCGTATTCGAATACTCCAAGCTCGCAAGGGAATGTTCAACTCGAACGTTCATAGTTTTGCTCGAAAGTGAGTGCTGGGCTCGCTGGGAAGCATTTGTTGCTCGCGTACTATTGTTTGTGCTCCTCATAAGTGTGTTTGTTACTCTTTCACGCAAAAGCATCTGTACGGATCTGGATGAAATTTGGCACAGATTAGTCTGGAATAGCACATAGGATACTTCTTATCCCGGGAATATCTTCCGTCAGGATAATATTCGCCTTTCACGCGGGCAAAGCCTCTGGCAGAAGCTAGCAGTATAATGTTTATTGAGCCTTCAGAACTAGTAAGGTTTACTTTGTTTGAAAACTTCAAGGTGAAATGAACTGCCATCTGCAATGACGTCTTGTCTCTGAAGTTTCATAAATAATTAATACGATACTACAGTGCTCAAGGTTCTTCTGGCGCTTGAATGACCTTTTCAAGAGGTCGCTGTTGGTTAATTGTCTTTCCTCGATTTCTAAATTTAGACTTTGTAGTTGAGTATTTGTCAAACTCTAATTGTAAGTTTAAAACCTGTCAAACTTATTCAATAAAAAAATCGGCCATTTGGAAATGGGTTAAAAATAAAATGAGGGCAGATAAGTTCCAGTTGGATAGGGGCCAAGTCCTAAGGTTGCCCTAATCGATCATTCTTCCATACAAACGTGGTCTGGCGATTACTCCACTGTTTGACAGTGTACGTTAAAAATATGTCAATTTGTCTCTTCATTATGTAGCCCTGTATGGAAAAAAAGTAAAAAAATATAAATTTAAAAGTTATGAGCGTCGAAAGTTCCATATCAACTGAAACGGATAAATAAAAACTGGGCAGAGGTTTGTCAGATCTTGTATTCACAATCGAAAGAGAAATAAAATGACAGGCAATCGCTTATATTAACACATCCCCGCTGCTTGTCATGGCTTGACTGGAGGGGGCTTCAATATGGCGGCTTAGCTTCGGCGGGCTCGGCGGGCATTGGTCGGATGCACGTAGGCTGACGTCACATCCGTTACATTCGGCCATCCTGGAAATATTGCTCCCGCAATGGAAGCAAAAACATTCATTAGCTTTCAAATAAATCAATTAGGGCTTCAGTGTCAGTACTATTGTTAGTGTCCGTTATAGATGCTTTACTTACATATAGTCTTAGCGCATTTACCGACTAAGCATCCGTGAGATTTTGTAACCACGTATACTTTTTATGCCCTTATTCCAGTTTCTATAATTACACATTTTACATAAATGCAATATGCAATATGGACTTGACTGTTTCTTGAAAACCAGTGTACCGCATTTAATGCAAAGACAAAGACAAAAGACAAAAGATATTTATTTCAACTGGGCCACCAAGCGGCACTTTTGAATGTCACAATTTAAATTTAAATGGAATACAAGTTGATTCTACCGTGCATTCGGAAAGTAGCTAGTTATGGAGATGCAAATAAATGCAAATAAGTTATGGCTATGGAAAATAAGTAATGGCCATGTCAAATAAGTAATCAACACAGAGGCACAAAGTATGTAAGTGGCGGTGGTCTTTTTTATGACATGACTTTACCGACTACTAGGCCTGACATGACTACTGACTTTACTAGGCCAGACCTGACTTTACCTTACTAGGCTTTACTTTACCTTACTAGGCTTTACTTTACCTTACTAGGCTTTACTTTACCTTACTAGGCTTTACTTTACCTTACTAGGCTTTACTTTACCTTACTAGGCTTTACTTTACCTTACTAGGCTTTACTTTACCTTACTAGGCTTTACTTTACCTTACTAGGCTTTATTTTACCATACTAGGCTTTATTTTACCATACTAGGCTTTACTTTACCATACTAGGCTTTACTTTACCCTACTAGGCTTTACTTTACCTTACTAGGCTTTACTTTACCTTACTAGGCTTTACTTTACCTTACTAGGCTTTACTTTACCTTACTAGGCTTTACTTTACCTTACTAGGCTTTACTTTACCTTACTAGGCTTTACTTTACCTTACTAGGCTTTCATATAATAATAATTCATATTTTTAACTTTCAGTATTAAGTCCCTTCTTGTTAAACATTTTATAAAATTATAACACCAGAATTTATCTCAGTTAAGGGTAGAA
The DNA here is from genome assembly GCA_949775005.1 of Orthosia gothica. Classification (NCBI taxonomy): domain Eukaryota; kingdom Metazoa; phylum Arthropoda; class Insecta; order Lepidoptera; family Noctuidae; genus Orthosia; species Orthosia gothica. The sequence continues at coordinate 15,012,404 of OX459046.1, read as the reverse complement.
GTAAATCTTCTAAAAATGCCAATACCTACTTTCTCTAAAGGTCGAATGACGGTGAATCTCACACTGAAGGTCGGTTTGCTAAACTAAATGGAACCCTGGTATACCTATAGTGACCTTGGCTAGTTCTGAAATCTGTTTTGTGAGCGTCATCCGGATTCATTACTAATTGATTGTAGCTTTGGACTATATTGATACGTAACAGTTAAAGTTATCTTCGCCAGCTAACTCAGAAACTTGATATTCTATATAAGGTAAGGGAAATATTTATTTTGCAGTGACATTTAAGCGCGGTAATCAACACAGAGGCACAAAGTATGTAAGTGGCGGTGGTCTTTTTTATGACAGAGCTTTATTATCGACGTTCTTTTTTTTTGACTTAGTTCACAGGATAAACGTAACTGGATTCAGATTCCTAAGGATGTAATGATATCTAAGGAAGTCTTATGCATGGCTGTATATAGATACGGGTTGATCAGTTGTGTGTACCCGAAGCAAAACAATATTTGTATTTGGTTAATCTATTTTGTTTTTACTGATAGACTAAGCGGCTATGACATGGCTAGAATAAGAGTTAATTATAGTACCTCAGATCAGACAACAGTAAATAAGCACATACATGAAGTCACGCCTTTTTCCCATGAGGGTAGACAAACTACAGAACGCCATCTGCTACTATCCTTATAACTCTTGTTTCGTTAACGTTAAAACATAGTCATACACGCACATACACGGATGCTGGTTATGCAAACCAATTTTATCCTTATTATTGAAAATATGGCGACGAGTAAAACAAAGTGGCTAGGGCCTGAATAGAATTAGAGTTATCGATATTGCGAATATGGAAATGAGAAAGACAACGCACCTGGCTAACTGGCTGTGGCAACTGGCAGACTGGCTGTGGCAACTGGCAGACCGGCTGTGGCTCCTGGCAGACTGGCTGTGGTTCCTGGCAGACTGGCTGTGGTTCCTGGCAGACTGGCTGTGGTTCCTGGCAGACTGGCTGTGGTTCCTGGCAGACTGGCTGTGGTTCCTGGCAGACTGGCTGTGACTCCTGGCAGACTGGCTGTGACTCCTGGCAGACTGGCTGTGACTCCTGGCAGCTCTCGGCCCTTGTTAGGACCTCTCCGTGCAGTCACACGCAGCTCATGTTGAATACTTTTATGCAGTCTTGCTCGGCGTGCAGTTGGGTCGATGGCAGAGTGTAGAAAACGCAGTGAAGCTCGTAGTGTCGTTCCGGCCGTGGATAACACATATTTCTTCAATTTTTCTACAGAGTCAAGGTGATCTTGCGGTTGTGGCGTGGATGTGTTATTAAACGAAGATTATTTTTTGTTCATACCACTTCTGAGTGAAACGGATAAATAAAAACCGGGCAGAGGTTTGTCAGATCTTGTATTCACAATCGAAAGAGACAAATAAAATGACAGGCAATCGCTTATATTAACACATCCCCGCTGCTTGTCATGGCTTGACTGGAGGGGGCTTTAATATGGCGGCTTAGCTTCGGCGGGCTCGGCGGGCATTGGTCGGATGCACGTAGGCTGACGTCACATCCGTTACACAACACTAATTTTAACGCATCTTTGGGGGCAAGTAAATACCATAACAAAAAGGAAAATTGCAAAACAGTCATCGTATAGGGATAGATTAGTAGTTCAACAATGCAAATAATTTTATTTTGAAGGGATACATTTAGTCGTTTTTTCATGATATCCATAATCCCAAAACGAAAACAAGCGCGCGAAATTTTATAAACTGACCGTTTATAAAATTTCGCGCGCTTGTTTTCGTCGTAAATCTTCATCCATTTCGCGACAAATTTGCATGAGTGCTAATTCGTACGTGAGCTAGCTTCTTACTGCTCATCAAAGCATCTATCTCTTTTGCACGTGCTGTCGGATGACAGCATGCATTCTTTCTTAGCCAAGCTGCAGCTTTAAAACTCATTAGGTGCGAGAATTTAATCGAAAAAAGCAAGTACAACCAACAATAAGCACCTATTCTCTCATTCTAGAGTTTATAGCTAAAATTGTAATCAATAATATACCCCACATATACATAATATGTATATCATCATCAGCCTTTTAATGTTCCCACTCCCAGACCTCCTCTTTGTAAGAGAGGGCTTGTTCCTTAATCCACCACATGTCATATATATATCTGCACCAAATTCCAGCGCTTTCATTACTTTGAAGTATTCGGATCCATCATTAGATGCTTAAGTTTCCAGTAATCTATATGTCGGGTTTAGTCAATAGTACGGACGTTAAAACAAATCGCAAGCACGCCATCTGGCGGCAAAGCAAGTACAACTACGCATTGGCGCGCTTATTCTAATCGCTTGCGTAGTGGGACCAGCAGAATATGGCAGTTGAGTACTGAACGCCGTAGAGCTATCACGTCGTAGAATCAGTGTCGATCCGTAATATTAGTAAGCAGGAATGTAACTGAGTTGTGACTATTTAAATAAACCCAGTGTATCGAATAACTTCTGTGATTTCATTTGCACGATTGTACCCAACGACCTGCCCACACACGATGTCTTAACCTAAGGGAATACATCCTGACTTCCCGATGGTTTGCATCTATCGGCCAGCCCTGATGCGACATCAGAATTGGGATTCGGTCGTGCTAATGAGATCACACGTAAAAACAATGCTAGTGAAAATGGCGGTTACATTCTTGCAAAAAAATTGCGGTGTCAGATAGAAACAGTTGTCGAGTTTACTGCGACTACCCTCAGTCTTGAAAAATGAAAAAAAACCAGTCCGGAACGGAGCAGGAAGGAGGATAGTAGCAACCAAGGAGCTGGACAGGTCAAGGAGGAGCGTGTGGACATGTGAAAAGATCCATACACACTGATCTTTATGCGAATCTGGTGAGTCGTTTTCAATTTGTTATGACTGTGGAAAAGTATGTTCATTATTCAAAATTCTGGTTTTGTGTACGGTATGGTGGTCAGTGGTTCGTCGGGGTAGCCCGTGTTAGGTTATGATTTCATGTTAGTTATCGATGGTCAAGTTTTGGTGTTGTTGAAGAGTTATTATTCTACCGCCAATAACCTTTGACTAGCCCTGGCTGACTATTATTGTTTAGAAGGTAGAACGATATAGTGACATTTACGACCCTACCTTCACTTCAGTCTAGAAATTATGATAAATCCAAAAAAGTGTTTTGATCAGTTTTGTAGTCTGATAATTTATGTAGTGAAAGTTAAATAAGTTTGAGAAGAAGCATAGTATTCTTTTGTGGACGGAGGGCCAAACTATCTAAAAGGTAGTAAACCCTACCAGGCCTAGTTAATTGCTACTTAAAATGCGGTGACATTCTTTTGTTTATCTAAAGCTCATATACCTACCTGGACACTTAGGACACTGTAATGTGTGGTTCATGTTTTGGACAGGGACTCTGCACTACCATTCGGTGTCCATAATAACACATTTTGCAGGTTTAAGTTACTACTACTACTAGAAGCTCGTGGCTAAATAATAACAGCCGCACTGGTCGATCATCAAGGTTAAGCAATGCTTGACGAGGTCGGTCCGTGGATGGGTGACCATTTCAACATACCGAGTTTCCTCCGTGCCTCGGAAAGCACATTAAGCCGCTGGTCCCGCCTGTCATTTGAAAGTCTTTGACAGTCGTTACGGGTGGTCAGAGGCCTGAGATCTGACACCAGTCTTGCCAAGGGGTACCGTGTTACCCAGTTACTGGGTTGTGGACTTCGGATGGGCGGTCGCTACATGTAAAACACTGGTAATCAGATGAATCCAGTAGGACTGGAAGCTGACCCCAATGTGGTTGGGAGGAGGCTAGGCAGATTGATTGGTTTAGGTTACAGCATCAGTGCACCAGTTAAATTCCATCAAAGCTGTGTATGGTTAAGATAACCGTGTGAACATATACTCTCGTAATATTTTTCATGTTTCAGATACCATATTGTGTGGCAGCCTGAAACCTCTGCTGGAGGCTAGCGATTCAGATACTGAACGCGAAGGTTGACTTGTCACCATCTGAGAGGTTAAGAGGAACGGCAGGGTAGCAGTTCGCAGGTCGTAGCCGAACGTTACGAGCGCGCGCAAATTTGGAATGGAATACTCGGTGAGTCGCTTCCATTTTATTTCGATAGTGAAGTCGAATGTTCTCTAGTGATGATATGCTATTTCGAGTTTTAAGAGTGTTCATGTTGGAACACTGAATTGGTTGGTAGTGGGTATACCTAGCACCATCACTAGGTAATTAAGACACACCTAGTAAAAAGCAAGTAGCTAATAAGTTACCTATTGGCTTGTTAGTACTTTCCTAGTTTCAACATTTGGTTCAGTATGAACTTTAGGATGAGATATCCCCAAAGAAGGAGATGAGATATCCAAAATGATTGAATAACTAGTAGTTTTCAGTGGCAAAGCGAGTTAGTAATGTTGTTGGGCTATCGCATTTGTATCTAGTTACGAGAAGTAACGGTACTAGTCGTTTACATGTATACAGAACAGATCTTGTTGCGTAACGATTTACATCAACCACCGTCTTCAGATCTGAAATCACTTGCTTACTTTCAAAGTAATATTATGATAGCAGTAGATCTCGCGATCATTTTCCTTACATAACAACCGAGTTAGTGAGCGATAGTAAAGGGTTACTGTTGATAATCTTATTTTAATGATATTGATCCGAGTTAATTCGTAAAGCTCCTTAATAATATCCGGGATAGTTGTTTCCCTCTTATTAACAGTCTGTATGTTCCAAAATCTTTAAGTAGAAAACGCGAATCATGTTAGAAGGATACCCGATCACCAAGTTCTTTGAGAATTAGACGTCATAGTTGATGACTGTGGTAGTGAAACCAAATCTGATTAACATGTCTACTCATAAGACCAATTCTGGACCGCACCTCATGCGTACCATGTGGCGATGGGTTTTTGAAGAGGGTTTATGAGTTGAGTATGCATTGCCTTTGAATTATGGTAAAGAGTAACAGAATTGTTACAATTACTTTGTTTAGTTGAACTTGTTGATCGTCGGACCTTTTTCTAATGAATAGTGTTGTGTGGGAAACTTTAGTTCAAAAACTAAAGAGGCCCTGTATTAAGTCCGCGATAGGTGATTATGACAGGATAGTGATCGTTATACACCGAAAGCTTTAAATAGGTACGCTTAAACCTACAAGTATGGACACGGTAGGTTGAGGAAGATGCCAGCGGGTCATGTACCAGTCGATGTTGATGTTTAAAGGATTTTAATGTTGATGAGCAAGCTTAAGATTTCGAGTAATTGAGTCTATCAGCCGTATTATGTTTGACCGTACCAGTGGATTCTGGCGGAGGTCGGGGTCTAGAGAGACCATTGTGTGAGAGCAATATAATTGCTGGACGGCTATAGAGCCGTGGCGTTAGAGGTTTTACTCGAGGGTTTCTATAAGCTTGGCAGTTTTTGCTGCAGCAGTTTTGAAGTTTGTCTGGAATGACTGTGGTACATGGCCCAGGGTAATGATTTAGTTAAAGATCAGAGTTCTAAAATTTCCCTATTATCACGAACCCAATGATCTAGTTTGGTCGGTCAGGAGTAGCCGAGCGTTGTGTGTTGGCCTGTGTGGCAACTGTTGGTCTTTATGGCAACTGTTGGCCTGTGTGGCAACTAAAGGCCAGTGTGCCAACTGGAGGCCTTTATGGCAACTGTAGGCCAGTGTGGCAACTGGAGGTCTTTGTAGCAACTGTGGGCCTGTAAGGCACCTGTAAGTCGGTGTAAAAAACACGTTTGTGTAAGGAACCTTGCAGAGGATTCCTGTTGAGTTATGAGGTTAAAATAAAGTAAACTCGCATAGTCACGCGAGAGGTGAGGTCACCATGTTATTCTTGATGACGTTCGAATCGTCAAGCCTGCATAACGAAAATTGAAATAATTTTGGTTTTCTAATTTTGATTACTATGCGTAGATTGTGTTGGTAAGATACACAAAGCTAAAGTACCAATGGAGATTGTAGATGATGAATAGACGTAACATAGGGCAGACTAAATCTGTGTGAACAGGTTTTTAGTTCAGAGAGTTCAGTTGACTTGACATCGTAGGGCAATTGTGATTGCTAAGAGAGCTATGTGATAGCTGAGAGAGCTATGTGATGGCTAAGGATCGTGAATAAGATACCTGGTGTCTTGTTTCTTTTGTTTCATTAAATTTGACATTAATGACTATCAGTGGTACTTGGACTTTGTAATCACGAAGATTAGGTGCTATCAGGTACCGGATCGATGATTAAGTTGCTATTTTCTTTAAATTGGAAATAGAATTACTCGATCCTTGCAATAGTGAACAGAGAGATTTAAATGATCATGTTTGATTGTTTCGAAATGTTTCCTCACTCTAGAGTATGAGTCAGGATTGGACGAGTGAATACTGTTTGGAAATTTTGTGTTTCAGAAAAACATCCCTTGTATGATGGGAGACTGGCGGGTCGGAGTAGACTAAGAGGACGTGTGGCGCAACACGACATGAGATGGCAGTGAGCAAGGACAAGAAGATGATGCCTGCGGGTGATAGATTTGGGGATCTGTCACCTGAGAGAGGCCCGAGAAGGCGACGTGCTGTGTTCCACGCTCGCCTCTCAAAGGAAATTACGGCCTAGAGAACACCATGTGGTTTTAGTCAGTAGGAGTCTGACAGACCCCTCAGCTTCCCCCAAGGGCTGAGGACATTCATGAGAATTTCCACATGATTCGATACACTGTTAACCCTGACAATGAGGAACAGACGAGGACGCCTGTCTCGCAGGATGGCCGTGTCGGGTTTAGTCAATAGTACGGACGTTAAAACAAATCGCAAGCACGCCATCTGGCGGCAAAGCAAGTACAACTACGCATTGGCGCGCTTATTCTAATCGCTTGCGTAGTGGGACCAGCAGAATATGGCAGTTGAGTACTGAACGCCGTAGAGCTATCACGTCGTAGAATCAGTGTCGATCCGTAATATTAGTAAGCAGGAATGTAACTGAGTTGTGACTATTTAAATAAACCCAGTGTATCGAATAACTTCTGTGATTTCATTTGCACGATTGTACCCAACGACCTGCCCACACACGATGTCTTAACCTAAGGGAATACATCCTGACTTCCCGATGGTTTGCATCTATCGGCCAGCCCTGATGCGACATATATATCAAAGGAGGGTTAGAGGTAATCCTGACAATTTGGTGATACCAAATTAACGATACGAATAACATATACGGTAAGCTTCCTTGTACCCTCTCATTTATGTAATGAGCAGGTACCAGAGGCCTTAGTGCGAGTTTTTACTCACGGTCAATCGCGTTAACGTAAACGTCAATTTGTATTGAAACTGGATAAGCGCCGTCTGGGGACGGTAAGGAAAAACCTCTTTTTTTGTATACATTTTGACATAAGAGATCGTTTACGTAACACGAGTGAGCGTGAGTCACGCGTGAGTAAAAACTCGCACTAAGGCCACAGGAATGAATATGTTGATGCATTTGGAACCAATTTGGTATGTTCAATTAAAGGAGATGTGCCAGAAATGTATGGAGCCTGGGCCAGCTCTATGTACACTTTATGTAAAAATTGCTGTTTAATATAGTAACTGCTTTTTACTGTTAATTTTCTTTAATTTCACTTCGTTTCAATGTAAACTCAAATCAATTATGTCAAATAGAGCAACACAATTTACAATTAAACATGGTGAGTCAGATCAGCAGTAGGCGAAAAATGTCATTTTGACAATTACAGTATGCGCAGAATGTCATTTTGACAATGACATTTGTTTGACGTGTCATCTTAATATCTGCGTCAGTAAAAACAACACTAATTCAATTGCAATAGAGAAGCAATCAAATAATGTCCGTAGTAGTAAAACAATCACTAAAACCTCCGAAACATAACCAATTCAAAGTCAAAGCAAAGAATGACTCAAAGAAGTCACTTCTTAAAACTGTCAAAGTCGTCAGACGTTATGTCAAACACAAATGTCATGGCTGCCCTAAAAATAGGGTTATCTTATTAAAAAAATATAAATGATCATTTTTGTTACTCCTGTATTTCATAAAATTAATTTGTTAGTATTTTTATGGAACTCGCCTATTTTTTTCCTATTTATCTATGTAGTGTACATAGTGATGGCCCAAAATCAAACATCTCCTTTGTCTATGTTTTGACTATTCGTGATTAGTTTCACGTAAGGTACAATAGGTACATAATATGTATACAGGGCTACTGGTAACTCAAAGTATTCCCAACAGGACTTGATAGTGTGACCTGCTTGCAAAAATTATGTCCACGAAAAGTATAGACACGAAAAGTATAATTATACCAGACTAACTTATACCCGCGGCTTCACCCACGTAAAAAGTGCATAACTTGCCTACCCTGGCTACCCTGCCTACCCTGCCTACCCTGGCTACCCTGGCTATCCTGCCTACCCTGCCTATCCTGCCTACTCTGCCTATCCTGTCTACTCTGCCTATCCTGCCTACCCTGCCTACCCTGCCTTCCCTGCCTACCCTGCCTTCCCTGCCTACCCTACCCTACCAACCTAATATTTTTATGTATCATCAATAGTTTTCTCAGCGCACGACAAAGAATGAATTTTACAGGCAACATTTTGCTACTTTAGGTTACATTATTGCAATTTTCATAAGGATCTCTTTTTTTTTAATATATTATAGCCTATGACACTCAGGAATATTGTAGCTTTCTACTGGTGTAAGAATTTTCAAAATCGGTTCAGTAGATCCAGAGATTACCCCCTACAACCTCACAAACTTTACCTCTTTATAATATTAGTATAGATAGTTTAGATCTATATATTATTAGTGTAGATTTGTCGCCAAATGTTTATTTCCTTAAAACTGCCAATTAAATCGTCTTCATTGCTGGCAATGGCTAGATGCTTAAATGGTAGTGGGAACACATAAAATAGTATTTAAATAGGGAACATTACTGCCATTTGCTCCCGCCAGATGGCGCTTGAAGGATAGAAGTAAACAAAAACAACAACATGGCGTCTACTACTGTTTGTGTTTGTGGTTACCGAAATATTTTTCCTGTTTTTAAGTATAACTTGTGTTCAAAAACCAAATAATAATATTGCTAGCTGTTGGTCAAGAATGCATCAGTGTTGTGTTGTTGGATGCAGAAATAAAACCGGCCATATGGTCCCAGAAAACGCCAATATTCGCAAGCAATGGGAAATTACTTTTCAATACACTTCCTCGAAAACTAGCTCTTATTGCACTACGATTAGGTTCGATATGCAACATATTTCGCACGCGTGCGGTAATAAGATTACAGCACGCGTGCGGTAATTCGATTAAAACATAAGAAATTTAAAAAAAAAAAACACCACTGACTATTATAGAGCAGCCGTGTTTTTTTTTTAATCTCGTCATTTTGATTTGCGTTTTTACAGCGTAAATATTTTTTGAATATTTAAATTGTGTTTATAAAAAGAATACTACTAATAAACATGATTATTTTAAACAAATATTACTTTTATGAACAAGTTAAAATTTTATTTGTGTTCTTAATTAAAATATATTTGAATTTTATATTTTTCCTGTGAGGCTGTTTAACGGCTTCATACCTTTGCTTCTCCTTTAACCTGCGAACATAAAGCGCGAAAAAAAAGGAAAGTTAGTCTTATTAATTTGAGTTATTTGTGAAAAATGTCGAATTTAAGTTTTGAAGAGAATTCTATAGATGGTACTTCGCCAGATATTGCGATTGAGGCACAAAATGCTTGCGATAACCTGTTGCCATCTAATTCTAAGGTGAAATATATGGCAGCTTTGCAAAGTTTTCTTCAGTGGAAAGTTGCTAAAAAGGCGTCGTCATTTTCGGAGCAAGTATTTTTTATGACAAAAATACGTATCGTTTTATTATTTTATTTCTTCGAAAGTGTATTGAAAAACGTCGTTTGATACACGTGGGAATTTGTTATTGCGTTTCTCGGCCCCATAACACCCTCGCCTTACGGCTCGGGTGTTCATTCGGCCTCGTACGCAATAACAAACTTTCCGTACTTATATCAAAATGTACTAATTCGTCGCAGAAATTTTACAAAAAAGTCAAGGCTGTGTCCTGACCGTTCTAAAGCGGAATATTTAATAAAGAAGGTATTTTACAGGTCAGTGTATAATCCTAAGGCAACCTTTATTCAAATAATAACAGTAATGATTATGTTTAATGCTATAGACATTAAAAAGAAGGTACATAACATTGTGTACTAATTAAACACAACTACAAAATGGTTTTAATGTCTACATAAATACGCATGTTTAACCATATGGTGTTAATAAAACCTAATTTATACTTACAGGACTGAAACTAAATAGAAAAATATGGGGTTACCTACCATTGTTTGGAGAAAAAAGAGTCGATGAAAGATGAACAGAGAAGGAAACTTTGAACAAATTGAACAGAAACAATCAGCACTTTAAATTGCCGGTGCTGTTGGAATAAGTGTCACAATAATGTCTTAAAAATAGTGCTTCAAAAATCTAAATTTCTTTTGTGGTAAAACAATAAGTAAAACAACAGTTTGTAAGTAGAATAACATGGGCCCTTAAGAATGTAATATACTCAGATAGCCTAGATTTAGACTCAACTCTGGACCTAAGTTTTGTGACAATCCCTTTTAAAACTCTTGTTAATTGATGTGAAATATTGTAAATAAAGAAATATATTTCTTTTTAACTTAATTTGTTACTTGGACAATAATATAGATTCTGTACCTACTCTCAGAAATAATAAGTTTCACCGGTTACTTACTTTAATGGTTATCTAATCTTATGGAGGGGCCGAGAAGCAGCTCGGACACTTCAACCCATTGGGATCTATTGTGGTCTACTTTAACAGTTTGTCTATTTTTAATGGTTTTGACACATTACTCAGGTGGACCAGGATTTCGCCGATTATATTGGCAGACAACATTGTATATGAATTGTATTAGTAATCCTAAGGAAAATAAATAACATACAAGTACAAAGAATTTACATTTATTTCTTGTTATAATTAAGTAACACACAGTAGGTATATTTTAATAGCACAGCACTGAAATTTAAGTAAATGTAGGTACTTATTTTATACACAACTATCTAGCCCTTGACCCTTCTTGAAAATAGGTGTGATACTATGTTATGACAATGGAAAAACAAGTTTTGTGTCTGTTCTAGATATATTTCAGTTTTCATCCAGATGACACATAAAAATAATAATACCTATCTATTTTGTTGTAGTAAAAATAGGTACTGATATTTTCATGGAGGCCTTAGACTGGGTGGTGTAATAAAACATAATAACAAGCATTAACTGCAAATGCCATTCTAACGTGCAGCAGATACGCAGATACATTTTCAGTTCTTTTTCTATGTTTGGATCAAACCTGAAAGAATGAAGACAGTAGGATGTAAATGAAATGTAATAATATCAAGTGCCAATAAACTTATTTATGATTCAATAACAAGATTTCTAATTTTTGAGTAAGAACTATTAAAACAAAGATATTTAATTTATGCTTTTACAAATCACCTTCCTAAAAACAATATATATTTATTCGAAATGATTAAGGGTGGTAAGGAAGTCAGGGTTTAGGTCTTTGGCAAGGCTTTATTTATTTATTTAATTAAGGATCACCAACGAGTGTTACAAAACCGTAAAACTTACACAAAATACAAAAATTGGTACACATCATCGTTATCCTGTAATGCACACTCAATTATAGGTAACCACATCTTTTGGCATAAATAGTGCATTGGACTGCTGTCCACCATCAAAATATGACCGTGTGCAAGACGGTTCCACTGCAGTAATTATGTAAGTCATATAAAATCAACCTGGAAGTATTGTTTTGAATTTTAATTGGAAGTTCATTGATCTCATTACATAGTAAATTGACGTAATATCTACAAAAAGATCTACAAGTTACACAAGATTTTCAATTTTCGCATTCATATTCGTACCTTTCAACTAAATCGGTTTTCTTTTCCTTTTACTGATGCACCGCGCTCTTGAAGCCGGGTTTTTAGGTACAGTATGGTCTGATTTCCTCAATTATTAGTTAGCTCCATTTTTCTTTCACTATTAGTTTTATATTTTGTATGCTTAAACTGCGAAATATTGGCGCTCGACTTTGTCAGTTTAGCTTGTTAACAACGTAGTGTTACATACTCTTTGTTGTTAACCTCCCGGCTTAGGGTATATATATTCTGTAGTTATCTTTGTTTTAAGTGGCGCCATCTGAGCTCAGCTTTGCGGATAGTTCCCTATTGGCTATCGCACTTTTTTTTTTTTTATAAACTGCAATACGACATTAAAACTGGTTCTGCCTTTGTCAGAATAGTGATGTTTCCTAGGTAGAAAAATAATATTTATATTTATTCCCTCAGTGAGACCAAATAATATTGGACCCGTATTTTTTATCAAATCAATAAAAAATTACAAAGATAGAGCGCAATATAGTTCACAGGTGGGGGCTTGTGACGTCACTTTGTCAGTATAAAGTGACGTCACACGATATTTCAATGCAATGTATCGTCGTAATTTTTTGTTTAAATTATACGTGTCCAATATTTTTAGGTAATCTAATTGACGAAATAAATAGATTTTTTAGTCATCTACCCTAGGCCTCAACACAGTGTGGAACAGTCTAGACAGATTGATTTTGTTTACATGATTTGATTGCACAAACAACAAATTAACTAGAAATTACGATTTTCCGTCCTCCAATTACCTACTTAAACCAATTTTCTCTGGCATTTTGTTTATAGAGTTATTTTGTCGTTAAATTCTATTCCAGGATCTAGTTGCATCAACCTTTACATTATATTATTCCAATAAATTAGCAACACATCGGCTTTCCGCAAACAAATAAAATATGGAATTGGATCCCATAGGTTTCTTAGGGTTCCGTACCCAAAGGGTAAAAACGGGACCCCATTACTAAGACTCCGCGGTCCCTCTGTCAGTCTGTCTGTCCCAGGCTGTATCTCATGAACCGTGATAGCTGGGCATTTGAAATTTTCTCAGATGTTGTATTTTTGTTGCCGCTATAACAAAAAATACTAAAAACAGAATAAAATAAATATTTAAGTGGGGCTCCCATACAACAAACGTGTTTTTTTGCCGTTTTTTGCGATAATGGTACGGAACCCTTCATGCGCGAGTCCGACTTGCACTTGGCCGGTTTTTTATTGACGTGAAAAGGTTTTTAAAAAGGCTTCGGTACGAAGGTTCCGCTAGAGTTCCTTATTAAACAATTTTGGTTGTGAATCAACAATCTCTAACTTTTCATTTCTGAATTTAACAGGAAGAATTGAGTCGGCGAAGATATTCGCTATAATCTTCTTCTTGATCATATTCATCCTATAAGGCCTACCTTAAAAGAAGCATAGTTGTACCGAACATTATATTATAGCCTGTTGTTTCGAAAATGACGTCCGCGTGTTTTGGACCTTTTTTGTGTTCATATTTACTAATCCGTAATAATTGGAGCCTTATTTAGTAACTTTTACGCATACATTCATTACAATTTTAGTATATTCATTACAAATAGTCTGGACACCCCTTGTTAACATAGAACAATAATATTTACAGAATTTTGAAACAATTAAAAACTTCGTAGAACAATAACATCAAAAGTTCTGGTTTGGTACATTTTCATTATACTGATAAACAATGATTTACATCATTCAAACGGATAAAATGGTTTTACGCCTAGCTCTTTCATTTGACACCAAAATCACATCATTCACCACAATCATTTTCAACTAATGATGAAAAAAGAATTCTTCTATGAGAAGTTTCTGAGATCTGTACCGTACCTACTAACGTTTTTCTGGAAAAGTGGTCAATAAGTGAAAATTATTTTACGCTACTATTGTTAGACTGTACTGAGAATATTAGTAGGCTGTTACAGTTAACAAACACTGTAACAACCATTAACTAACACAAACGGAGTATTTTGCTAGAAATAGTGGCTTGTATCAGTTTAATACAGGTTGAATCCAACCTTTGAAATGAGCTTTTCGCTGTGCAGTCTTTTACCCCCACTAGCGTATAAATATGGTACCGCGCAATGACTCGGCTCGTGTGCCGTCTCACGATAAAGTGTCAATCTCCCTATAGTAGCCGACATAAAGTTTCAATCTCCCTATAGTAGCCGCCTCCTCAATTCTTAGATGAAAACACTTCTACAAAGGTTCGGCACTTTGCTTGATTATGACGTTTTGGCGACGGGCTTTTTCAATATAGACGTTTGGTGTCGGACCGCTGCGACATCGCAGCGGTGCAGGTGTAGTACTGCACACGGCCTGTTGATTTTTTTCAACACACAAACGCCCTGATCTGAAACTACTATCTTTTGTTCATAAAAACATTTGTTCCGTGCCTGAATCGAATTTTCGACACGCAGCGCAGCAGCTAATCGCTCAACCATTGCGCCAACCGGATAGCGAACAAAAGGATAGGTATCGATCAAAATTACATTTACACGTCATATTATTTTTGTAAAGAAGCTCAATATGTCTATCTGATTACCCCCTTGAAAAGAAATGGAGAAACAAAAATATTAAGTCTATTTTAAAGTTCAGACTAGAAATTACTCAAACCGTTAGAAATCATCCGCATATTCCACACTCAACCACACCAGTTAAATCAACACAACGTGAACACAACATTCACAATGAAATCACACTCAGCATCATTGAACGAAATTGAATTGTAATCGTATTTACGTTCAATCATCTGACAATCCCACACCTGCCGATTTGGTAACACAAATTGTTTGCTCGTTACCTAATATAAGAGGTGCCAGTTACCGGGGTTGCCCTAAAGCCCCTAAACTCGCGCCTAAAATGGCCAAACATCACGATGCGCACCAAGCACGCACTTAGCTCCCCCTTCCCAAGTCCCCCCTCCCGTCTAGCCCCTCAGAGGACTTCTCCATGGGGTAAGCTGAACCACCAAAGTGTGGCGCCTCAGGCTTGCTCCCAACCCATTCCAGCACTGATGGATCTCTCATGGACCCAGTGCCTGGCCCAATCCAGGCCACTGCGGCCCCAGCGCAAATCCACAAAGTGGCTCCCACCACCGTCGTTGATGCGCGCCCACCCCCTACAACCCAACCCAGCCAGAGCTCCTATCGCTGGGTCGCTAAGACTATATTCAGCGCATACGCGGTCTGGATGATTCCAGAGGCCCGAGCCCTTTACGCTGAATCAACGAATTCAGCAAATTCCATCAACCCTGTCTCTTGCCTCGAGATTTTCTCGAGATATCCCACCATCACCAAGGAACTTGATAGCCTTGTGTTTATCAATGGAAAATGGAATCGCAATTAAGAAATAATTGTCGCAAACCCCGATCCCTTAAGTAAGGTTTCTTCAATGCCAATGGCATTAGAACACAGCGTGATGATATTGCTCCGTTTCTTCGCGATCATCAGCTGGACATCTGCCTCATCCAGGATATCTTCTTGAAGCCCCACCACCGCGATCCCAAAATTGCCAACTATCGCATAGTTTGCAATGATAGGACGCGCTCCCACGGTGGAGGTACTCTCATTTACTATAAAAATGAGCTCCACTGTAGGGTAATCACCCCACCCGATCCCACTTCGTACCTTGAGTACTCAGCCTGTCGATCAAACGATCACCATCATCTCCGCCTATTGCCCTCCACACTAGGCGTCATCGGTAGATAACCCAGATGGTCTCAAAAAGGACCTGACCACCCTCTTCAGCTTGAGTGACTCTGTTAACCTAGCGGGGGATCTCAATGCTAAACATCGAGCCTGGAACAGTTCCGTTACTTATAACCCTAGAGGAAAGTTGGTACTGAACCTAGGCTCAATTCGCCACTATGACGTCCTCGCCCCGATGAGCTTCACTCACTTCCTGGATAATGTAATGCATAACCCGGAAATAATAATAAATAAATAACCCGGCAATCCTCGATGTAGCATTACTTAAGAACGTTAACGAACATAGAAACGTTACACGAACTTGATTCCGATCACCGCCCAGTGATCTTGCACCAAGGTAGTCGCTCAGGCCTCCCAGATCTAGATTGGGTGCTTCTAGGTACCAAATCGATGATTAAGTTGCTATTTTCTTTAAATTGGAAATAGAATTACTCGTTCCTTGCAATAGTGAAAAGAGAGATTTAAATGATCATGTTTCATTGTTTCAAAATGTTTCTTCACAACACGTTGCCTTCTCGGGCCTTTTCTTGAGAGGTGAGCCTCTCAAGAGAAATTACGGCTAAGTGAACACCATGTGGTTTTAGTCAGTATGAGTCTGACAGACCCCTCAGCTTTCCCCAAGGGCTGAGGACATTCATGAGGATTTCCACATGATTCGATACACTGTTAAAACCTGACAATGAGGAACAGTCGAGGACGCCTGTCTCGCAGGGTGGCCGTGTCGGGTTTAGTCAATAGTACGGACGTCAAAACAAATTGCAAGCACGCCATCTGGCGGCAAAGCAAGAACAACTATGCTTTGGCGCGCTTTCGCTAACCACTTGCGTGGTGGGGATAGTAGAATATGGCGGTTGAGTACGGAAAGCCTTAGAGCTAACACGTCGTAGAATCATTGTCGATCCGTAATATTAGTAAGCAAGATTGTAACTGTGATAATTTGAATAAACCCAGTGTATCGAATAATTTATGTGATTTAATTTCCACGATTGTACCCACCGACCTGCCCACACACGATGTGTTACACTAAGAGAATATATCCTGACTGCCCGATGGTTTACATCTATCGGCCTTGATGCGACTTTATGATAAACGTTTTCAGAGATTCAATGTCACTTTGTTTAGGCTCTCGTCTCGCTCTCCCTCGATTCCTTAGACATTCACGCCGAGTAAGATATTATGGTCCTAATTTCTACGCCTTACCGGGCAGCAAACCGACACAACAGGACAACATTTTCAGGCGCAGGCCACACTAATTTAAGAGCTCTCCGAGGCATGAAGGAGAATCACAGCTAACTAGAATTCTGCTGAAAAGTAGATGATAGAAAAAAAATACTTAATTGTTGTTTTTTAGGTCCGGAATTATTGTATTTGGGTCGTTGTGATCCGAAGCCGTATGAGGTAACCACTATACCATCGTCATCATTTCAGCTCGTTATCACCCACAGCTGGCTGTAGGTGCTACTTTTTTTCTACCAGTGCGTTTGGTTATTGCCTGCCCAATTGTCTATAATATCGCGCCCATTTGACTATATCGTCAAAACAACGTGAATTTGGTGATATCATCAACCCAACCCAAGGCGCTTTTGAACGGCCTTGGTTTAATTGGCCCAACCTTTGCCAACTAAGTAAGTAGTAATTACAGAACTGACAATTATCTACCTACTCGGAACAGGGTTCAATGACGATCCCAAATATCTTGTTTCATGTCAAGTGATAAGCAACGCAAATCCAAAGTGATATTTTAGGTATGTAACATCGGCGGTCTAATCTAGTGGATAGTAGGCACTTGCAGTACATAAGCATGAAGATGATAGGTACTTGAATTTCTCAGTAGGGATAGGGGGATAAATGGCCAGCTGTGGTCCTTGTGGAGTTCATTGAAACTGAATACCAATTTGCGAATATATTCAGACGGGTAAAGGGCTGACGTTTCACGCTCAATTCATAAATTCCTCGAAGGCACCTAGGAATTTATGGTGAATTTAGTAAAAGTTGATCTTCGCCAGATAGGTAGGTTAGTTCCATTGGATAGGGCATGCGCATACGCACAGATGCACATCCAGGCACTGGGCTACTAATGAACTACACTTTGGCGTTTTACACACTCAATTACGCATTTCGGATTGAATAAATAAATAAATATGTTTTCTTTCTATCTTATGTCAAACTAGCTTTTGCCAACGGCTTCGCCCGCGTGAATGTCGAAAACAATCCCAAGGTAACATATTCCCGGGATAAAAAGCATCCTATGTGCTATTTCAGATTATAATCTATCTCTGTGCCAAATTTCATGCGGATCCGTTCAGTATTTTTTGCGTGAAACCGTAACAAACATACAGACACAATTACACACTCACAAACTTTCGCCTAATATCAGTGTGATTACACACACTGAGTATATTTGTCTGAGCCTAAATGAAAACCACAACACGGTTTGGAAAAGGTTTTAAATTGCCGATATTGAACTATTACTTTAAAACGCCCAAACCATCATCCACAACTACCTACTGGATGCCTACCGCACCCATACGTATACAGACCTCGGCAAGCATTGCTTACCTTTGAATATCGACCCGTGCCGTACGACCGCGACGGTTAATATTAAGCCACAAGCACCTGCCAGAAACCCTTATAGAATATCAACTGTTGTGTGACAAAAATACGTAACTTGCAATAGTAGTTCCCAATAATTCGATATTGCAAATAGATCTCATGTTTGTACACAGATATTCTAATAGCTAAAATTACTGAATGCTTTGCATACAAGCAAGTTATAAAGTCACAAAGGAATCTTGCATATTTGATACTTCTTCGAACCGTGCAATAAACTCCAGTTAACTCGACGTTCATAAGTAAAAGTTCGGGGCAGAATAAAATAGCCTAAGATCCTACTGAGAAAATCAGTAGGCATTTTTGATTTTTTTAACCGACTTCAAAAAAAGGAGGCGGTTATCAATTCGAAGGTATTTTTTACCCGACTGCCAAAGGAGGGTAATGTGTTTATCAGTCTATGTATGTATGTATGTATGTTTGTTCCTATATGGCGTTCCAGAGACCAAACACGTTGGCCGATTTTGATGATTCATACGTCAATCGATGCGTCTTAACCCTTTTTTTTCTTCCAAACCCATCGTGTGGGGTATCAAAATAAAGGGTTTTAAGGGGTGATTTCAAAAATATATAACACTTATATGTTTAAATGTATCTTATTCGAAAAAAAACTGACTAAAAAGTTATAAATAAAAAAACTTAATTTAAAAAATCAAAAAACCCGACTGCTTCAAAAGCGAACTAAAAAGTCGTAAACAAGGGGAAAATCATGCTGTGCAGGCGGAGGATACACCAGATTTTGGTCAGCCAGCCCGCGAATATGTATCCTCCGACTGCACAGCATGAGTTTTCCCTTGTTTACGACTTTTTAGTTCGCTTTTGAAGCAGTCGTGTTTTTTGATTTTTTTAATTTAGTTTTTTTATTTATGTTTGTTACCGCAGAACTTTTTACTACGTATAGATGAAACGATTTTGATGATTATTTTTTTTATTTAAAAGCTGGTGCTTGCCATGTGGTATTTTCATCAACATCTAATGAAGAACTTCGGAGATTTTCAACAGAACTCTTCAATAAATGACAGCACACTACTCGGGATAGCTGCAATCGCATGTCTGTTTATTGTTTATACCATTTTTAACCGACTGCCCAAAAAGGAGGAGATCTCTCAATTCGACCGTATATTTATATTTTTTTGTATGTGTGTTCGCGGATTACTTCGTAATTTATGAACCGATTTTGATGATTCTTATTTTGTTGGAAAGGAGATATCCCAAGGGTGGTGTCATGATAAGGAAACCAGGATTTATTTAAGAAAATAACTTTCTTTTCCGAAGTCGATGTCGAATAACGGAAAAAAATGGTTACAAAAGACACCTACTTCGGCAAAGAAAGTTATTTGTCGCTTTGTAGTGTTTTGTTTTGCAAGTCGGTTTGATTTTTTGTTAAACAGTTTATTATAGAACATAAAATCACGTAGGTAAAAAGTTCATAGTTCGGTATACTCTCATTCCATCGGTTTTGTTCATGTTTCATTTTACAGGATATATCTATTCTGGCATCACTTTGGGCATTATAGGTACCTAACTATAGAATTGATCCGTTATGTACCACAACTAAAAAGTGAATAAGAAAAACATTTTCTTAAATAAAAATGCAACCGACTTCCAAATAAAAACACTACAAAGTGAAAATACATTTTCCAAAATTAAAATACAACCGAAATCCAAATAAAAACACTACAACGTGAAAATTAACTTACATTTCGGAAGTCGGTGTAAAAAAAACGAAGAAACGAAAACAGGAACACCGACTACCGAAATATGTAGTGTTTTTATTTGGAAGTCGGTTGTATTTTTTTTTGGAAAATATTTTTCATTATTTTTCTTCATGAATGATTCTTGATAGTAGAAAAGCTTGCTGCAAGGTTGCCTGGGAATACGAGTATATAGCCCCAATTACATAAATTGAAATATAAGTTTGATAGGTAACCCCTAATATACAAGTTTTTCAAGTGAATCCAGCGCCATTTGAAAGAAAGTGGTGTAGAAAATAAGAAAAAAAAACCAGCCAAGTGCGAGTCGGACTCTCGCACGAAGGGTTCCGTACTTGGTAAATTGCGGTTTACAATTTATGACGTATTAAAAAAAAACTACTTACTTGATCTCGTTCAAACCAATTTTCGGTGGTAGTTTATATGGTAATGTACACCTTATATTTTTTTTAGTTTTATCAATCTCTTATTTTAGAAGTTACAGGGGGACACACATTTTACCACTTTGGAAGTGTATCTCGCGCAAACTATTCAGTTTAGAAAAAAAATATATTAGAAACCTCAATATCATTTTTAAAGACCTATCCATAGACACGTATGGGTTTGATGGAAAAAAAAAATTTCGTTTCAGTTTCAAGTATGGGGACCCCCAAAATTGATTGTTTTTTTTTTATTTTTGAGTGAAAATCTTAATGCGGTTCACAGAATACATCTACTTACCAAGTTTCAACAGCATAGTTCTTATAGTTTCGGAAAAAAGTGGCTGTGACATACGGACGGACAGACAGACAGACAGACATGACGAATCTATAAGGGTTCCGTTTTTTGCCATTTGGCTACGGAACCCTAAAAAGGTTAACAGCTCTCAGTTAGCCGTGGGTTACCTGCTAAACCTGGCAACCCATGAAATGCGGCTCACTAAGAGCTTGATGATATTGCATACGCACCAAAGATACAGGAAAAAATCCTTGTGTGAGGCAAACTCAAAAAATACCAATAATAACGTAAAACGGCTGGATGCGGTCAGGCAACCCTGCAGTAATCTATTCTAGTAACCAAAACCATTGATAAAAATCAAGTTTTACCAAAAACAATGTCCTGCAGTTTTTTTGCAGTGGGATCTCATACTATAACAACCATGAACAACTCAGAATAGTGCCGACGTATGTAGACATTGTAATAGTTGAAGACCTTTATTAAAGATGCACATATTATGAACATGGTAATTAACTTAGATAATTGTAGAAAAAATATGATTGTGTTGATGGGAAAGGAGAAATGTGAGACATTCATATTTAAAAAAAATGATATATATATATAAATATGGGAAACTCGCAACAAACAGTAAACATGGTAAATATTCCGCTTCTAATGTTTATGTTAGTATTTAGGTACATTACATTCTATTATGAAGGACTGTTTTTTTAATAGTTGGATTAATTGTCCCAGTTTCTTGCACCAGGATGGTTAAAATGATATTGAATAATATCAAAGCCAAAGCTTAATATATATATAAATATGGGAAACTCGCAACAAACAGTAAACATGGTAAATATCCCGCTTCTAATGTTTATGTTAGTATTTAGGTACATTTTATTCTATTATGAAGGAATGTTTTTTTAATAGTTGGATTATTTGTCCCAGTTTCTTGCACCAGGATAGTTAAAATGATATTGAATAATATCAAAGCCAAAGCATAATTACGGAATGAGGGGAACAGTGTAACGTTTGTTAATATTGGCCTTAGTGTTAGCTCTTTTTTCAATATAATTACGTTTATGTTCCACCGCTGGGATGGCCATTCACTCGTCCCGGTGTGTTGCCTTCTGCACCCAATCTTTCTAAAAGAGGCGTTTAAATCATCCGAGTTAAGATTGGGGAAGGAGCCTAACCCCCTTCCTAATTTTAACTTAGACAAAATTATTGTAATAATATATAATTAGGTTTAAGTTAGTGATTTCCTTAGGCCCGTATTCCGGATGTTCATACTCGATCCAAACTCAAAATTGGCCACATCTACCAATCAATTACCAACCAAACTCCAATTACCATCCAACTGTCGAGTTTGGCATATGATTCTTCAGCTTGTCATGATGTGTACACAATAGAGCAAGAGCCGAGAAAATGAAAATGAAAGTCCAACTTAGCAACGAGTACAATCCAAGAACATGCTAACACTACTCAATTTTTCTTAATATTTTGTGTTAAAAGAGTTCGGTAACATTTGGGGCTTCTTGGATCTTGGACTTGCGCACTATTATGTAAAAAGACAAGCCCATCAATCATAACTGGCCATTGTCAGTTTGAGTTGAGTTAGGCATTAGCATGAACATCTGGAATATCGGGCTTAGTTACACCATGGAGGTGTAACTAAGCTGTAACTTTATTCGAGTGGTTATACGTACTTTGGTATCTAAATAAAGGAAAAATGCGTGCTTTCTATTTTCGGTAAAGGCACTTGTGACGCTTCAATACCTCTGACGCAATCACAGTAAGAGGAGGACCCGAAAACGTGCTTTCAGATATTTATAGAAACCCTTTACAATTGCGGCAACATTTTATACCAAAAATATTTTCTGCCAAAGTTACCTAGTAAAAGATTGTTTTTCTGTTTTGTTTTGAACAAAGAAACAAAACATGATAATGATGGCTTCTGTTTTTATGAAAGAAATAAATCTTGGTATAATTGTGTCACAGACCACGGAGTCATATATAGACGGCATGCAGTACTACTCGTAATTAAATGGTGTCAGAAGTACGTCTTTGAATAGGTGTTGTCACGGATTGACATTAAAAGATGTTATATAAATAGGTCATTTGTGTCAAAATGTTACTGTGACTCACTTGGTTTGTATAAAAGTGTTGATAATGACGTCTCTAGCAACGATCGCGGGGATGTCTCCGTGCTCTGTGGGACACACAAATTTAAAACGAGCTCCAAATGATGGGGAATGTCACATATGCCTAAATCTAACATTTTAGTATTATTCATGGCTGACGAAAGTTGAGTCAATTCACCCAATCGCATGTTGTTCTACTAGTAGATATGTATTTGCTTGAAAATTACAGTAACGCGATATAAATTCAGATTACCAAGAAAAAATATTGGCATTTTTACACACATTTACCGATTTATTTTTTTGTCTTAGGTACCTATAAGTTCAAAATAATAAATTACAATTAAAATTAATAGAACGGTCTAGCATACCTCTGATTTTGGTACCTACTACAGTTAAGAAAATCTTAGTACATAATGATTTTTCATGCATACTTTGTCCTCCTACAACTCCGATACACCATAGAATTGCGTTCCGCAAATTAGGTGGGGTTATTTCTCTCGTTATAATCAATCGATCCGATTTCTGGGTTTTCAGTCCATATATTTTGGACCGTCTTCTTTCAATGCCTAATGGCAACTGCTTAATCACGACTTAATCTGCTTAGTTACATTTCGAATGTTGCCTGAAGCTATTCAGCAGATGTTGCTATCCGAAACCCGTTTCGAATTAGGTAGGTATAACAATTTACACACAATCAAATAAAAGTTTGTATGTAAAACAAACAAGAATGTTTGCGGAAAAGCGAAACAATGGATCATCAACTGTAATGGGAAATTAAACATGAACAATAATAATACCAATTGGAATAAGTTGTTGTTATACAAATTTATTCCTTACCTACTTACTACCTTTAGTATTTTATGTGTTTAAAATGAAATAGCAAGCATTTCTCCAACTATTTAATTGCGCTATATAACGTCTTAGGTGTCTAAAGAACCTGTAATGTTATACATTTAAACTTAATTAAAAACAAAATACAAAAATAAATATATGCGGAACGGATTCCGGAGTATTTTCACATGTAGGGACTAATTGTATATTTTTTTACAATATTGAGTTAACTAGATTATGTTAATATTTTTTTATCAGTAGCATAATATGTTTTACATACCTACATAGTTTGTTTAATTAGTGTAGTTATTTTTTTATACAGAACGACGTAATGCCAATTATGTACTATTATTTTTGTAATTGTTGTTGTATGACGTACATCTATGGCGTAAGTAAAAACTTAACTCATAATAAATTTCTCCGTATGTTCACAAAATTAATAATAATTAGGAATAAACTTGAGTTAAGTCCAAATCAGTATGTTCCTTTTGATCCGGTTTTTTTTTCGTCGAAGATTTCTCTTCTCGGCTCTTATAAAAAAAAGAAAACGTGTTAAAGAGTAATTATTACAACTATATATCAAAATGCATGTGTTAGAATCATGAATGGAACTCTATATACAAGTATGGATATCTGCCAAGATAGCAAGCTTTGAATGTCAATATGGTTGTTGGTTATTTATTGTGCATCAGAGTTCCAATGTATGTGGTGTATGGAGGAAGGGTTTTTATGAATAAAAGCACAGAAAGACAAGTATTAATTATTGGATTAAGCTTGTCAATAAATTGATATTGAGAAGGCTCAGAGAGCTTACAACCCGTTCGCTTAACTAGATCTCGTGGAGAAGAAGGGCAAGAAGCTCGACGAAAGCTCTTCATAGTATTTATCGATACCATTTAAAACCACATAAAGTGTTCAAAATATTATAGAATCAAAATAATATATATAAGGGTAAGGCAAAGAACATAGACTATCCCTTAAATCAATTTAAGATACTAAGAATAAAGGTCATAATATGTTAAAGATACAGTTTCAAAATAACCATTAGCTATAATAAAGTTACAATATCAAATCACTTACGTTAGCCTTGTGTATTTGATCTTTCACAGAGTTTATAATTCAGGAAGCCATCTATATATCAATATCTGGCATGTACTGGCTTGTAGTTCACAAAAAGTAAATCAGCTTCTCTATTACACAATATTTTATAGTAACGGGTCGATCTGGGTCTCAATACGTCAAATATGAGAAAATGGCATGGTATGCCGCCATTTTCTATATTGCTTTAAATAATCTCACAACATAAATGTTTTAAAACGTAACAAGACAATTAAGGAATTTAATATTGCCTGTTTAGTCATCCTTAATCAATATTTTATTCTGTTTAGTCATCCTTAATCAATATTTTATTATTGTTATTATTTTTTTATTTGTAATAGGCTTTCGTTTGACCACTATCTGACAACAACAAATACTAACTGACAGTATTGTAGGTACTAATTATTTCAAAGACTTAAGATTTTATAATTCTAAAATAGCATTATAAAATCCAGGTTACATCACAATGATCATTACAAATTACGAAATAATTTATAGGAATATTATCAATGTGGCTCAAATACAAGTTTAGAGTTATTTCCTGTACACACAACAATATTTACTTGTTGGGTACTCTTTTACATTTGTAGGTTGACAGTACAATAATAGTTTAGGTAGGTACTTCGCTATTTGTCGGCACCTACTGTGATTTGAAAAATGAAAATTCATGATATAATGACGTACACATACCTCAAATTCTAACACATGCATGTTTGAGACCAGCGCGGGCAAACGCGGGTAACTAAATAGCTTCGACTAAGCTATACTTGACAAAGAAATGTTGCATGGAGCATGTGAAAGACGATTACCCTTATCATAAAAAACACAGAATTGTTAAGCACTCGTTTAGCAGATTCTAAATAAGATTTATCTACGAAGAATTATATTAACTAGATAATACAGCGGTTTCGCACTGCATCCGATCAGATTCCGAGAAATTTCAGTTCGAAGTTGCCATAGTAGTACTACTTGTAAGAGCGTATATCCGAACTTCGTCCGACTGAATTCAGAACATTTTCAATTCAGATAGAACACGGAACTCAAATCAAGGACAAAGATCGAATGCAGTACGTAAATGCCCTTAAGCAGTTCAGAGATTTTTATAAATAAGTCTGAAGGTAGCTGAGATGGCGATTTATACACCGTTAAATAATGGACATTTAAATCCCATGGATGGTCGATCCGGTATATGGAGGGTCCACGGGATTTAAATGACCCAATTTAACGGTGTAGAGAAGTATGGAAAATGAAGACGATAATATATACGTAATGATGCACCGACCCCAAATAAATTGGGCAAGAAGTAATACACACAGGGCGATGACGGCGATAATTATAACTAACGTAAGGACATATGTACGTAACTTACAATGGGCATCATCATTTCAGCCGAAAGACGTCCACTGCTGGACTTAAGCGTACCCCAGGCGTCGCCACAGTTACCGATCCCGTGCGTTTCGCATCCATCGGATTCCCGCAACTTTAACAAGGT
Source organism: Orthosia gothica (assembly GCA_949775005.1). Taxonomy (NCBI): domain Eukaryota; kingdom Metazoa; phylum Arthropoda; class Insecta; order Lepidoptera; family Noctuidae; genus Orthosia; species Orthosia gothica. The sequence continues at coordinate 14,986,119 of OX459046.1, read as the reverse complement.
CATCGGGCCAACTAGTGGGAGGCCTTCTAACGCATCATCTTCCGGTTCGCAAATGCCATTGCTGAACTTTTCGGCTCCGTCGGCCATCCGTTCTGCGAGTAATGTGCCACCATGTGCCACTAAAGTTTCGCAATTCTTCGGGCTATGTCGGTAACTTTAGTTCTCCTGCAGATATCCTCATTTCTGTTGCGATCACGCAAAGAAACTCCGAGTATAGCCTTCTCAATGGGCCTCATCAGAAAGCAATGGGGAGGACTGAGCTCAACGTTTCCTTCCGTGATCGTATCAGAGATAAGGATATCCGTAGGAGGACCAAAATTACTGATTTAGCCCAAAGTATTGCTAAACCTGAAGGTCGATGGGGTTGCAAATTTCTGGAGTGGCGACCGCATACCGGAAGATTTGTGTTGGAGTTCCTCCCACAAGGTGGACTGATGACCTACGATGATGGGGCTAAAACAAATCTGAAGTGGCGACCGCATACTGGAAGATCTGCGTTGGAGCGCCTCCCACAAGGTGGACTGAGGTAGCGGGAATCCACTGGATGCGAGACACACAGGTTTCAAAGATTGATCGATGTGGCGACACTTGAGGGAGGCCTATGGGCATATTTCGTCTGAAATTATGATGATGATTATGATGCTCCAACCCCAAATTAATTGTGAAATAAGAAGTAATACAAACAGAGCGTTGATGGCGACAATTAATGAGGATGTACGAAATTATGTAGGTATTTGAACAAACAGATACAAAGTATACATGATAGATTAATCTACTTTCTTCAACTTTGAAAAGTCACACTGATCACTCAATTACTTCAGACTTTAAGAAGCTATTGTGGGACGAGGCCTCTTTCAAGTTCCGCAACAAAGTGTCATAATATTCCAAAGACCTTATACGTATTTCTGAAGTATAAGGTCTTTGAAATATTCTACTTTTATTAATGACTTAAAATTATTACTATGGGTTTTTACAATGACGATCAAGGAACTAAAAGAACCATTAGTAAAGTGTGAGTCAAATTCACGCACTATGGGATTCCGTATCCACACAATATATGTTTGAATAATATTTGTGTTTTTATTTGATATGTTTTGTTGTATCAAACAGTATGAATAATTATTTAGTTAAATATGAATACTTATTTATTAGTTATTCATATTTCTTAACGTTATAAAATAATGATATCGAAAAAAATACACGAAGCGAGAAAAGAGTTTGAACAAAGGCGTCTTACCCCATTTTAAATTATTATTCTAGTCGACGTTCTAATGCCCGATCTCACTTTGTTAGCACTTGCAATAGAGGAGGAACAAAAAATATCGAGTTAGTAATTTTTATCGAGATTTTTTTACGAGTTTGGACTTTTTCATCATCATCAGGCCCTTATCCCAATTCAGTTTTGGTTTTCTCTGTTAGTCCTCATCTCAGTAGAGACCAGCTTTCTAGACATGTTATTTTTAACTTCAACTGAACTGGCTTTCAACTGAACTTTCCTAAAGGGTATTTTTGCAATATACGGGGGCAGTAATGGCCGAGTGATAACGGCCGCGACTTACAAGTTGTAGGTCATGGGTTCGAACCCAGGCAGGCGCTTTACTTTGTGTAAATTATATCATCATCACTGCTCTCAAAACGGCGAAGGAAAACAGCGTGAGGAAACCGGCATGTCTAAGAAGCAACAATTCGAAGACATGTGATATCCACCAACCTGCACTGAACCCGCGTGGTGAATAACGGACCATTCCCCAGAGGAGGCTTGCGCGCACAACGGACCAAATAATATGGAAAAGGGGTCTATCTATCCTATCCTATCCTGCAATATACAGGTCACAGCTATACTATACCTATTCCGTAGCAACTTGCGTCATTACAGTTTTAAAGATACCCCTGACGGTGCTTACGGAACCCTAATTATGAAGCCAAATCTAAAACAATTCATATATTTTTTGCACGGAGTCGTAAAGCTAAAAGTTTATGTATTAAGAAATTCAAGGATAAGTTTTAAATGGCAGTATATAAAGACATGGCTAATGTAAAACAATGTATATTCACTCAAGAACTTAATGTAAGTACTACTAAATATTAATATTATTTTTAATTAGCTAAATATTATAATGTGAAGTGCAAAGTCCAAAACTTTAATGGAGATGTGTTTGAGTGTTTTTTGGTGCGGAATTTGTCTGATTGCGAATAGTGACGTTCTTTAATTCTTGGGCTCTATCAAAAGTTGCATTCAATCAGTTCTATGATTAGCGTAAAACGTCGGTCAAAAACGGCTGTAGGTACTTGTTTTCTGCCTGTCTAAGGGCTGCTACTGAGAAATTATATAATAAAAGCTTTGAACAAACTGGGAATCCAACCCAGGACCACACACTCAGCAGTGTGTGGTAGTGACTCTAGTTTCACGGGTCATTCACGCAGGCTGCCAATCACAAAAAGTTTATTGGACTATTCTTTAATGGGAATACATGCAACATAATTATGTGAGACACCTCTTTCGACCTCGGTGTCTTTTTATTAAATTTGCTATATACTGTCCTACGGTTAGGTAACAGCCTCACCCAATTTATCTACGCTCTTCTTTTTCTGAGCCACCTCGAACTAACCTCTGTGGTCTTCTCGTCTCTCTCTCTCCTGGGCCGTGCTCGGCGGCGCCGTCTGTGCATAGGCACCCACCGTGAAGAGACTTTTGGCCAGCGGTTGGTTTGCATTAGACTGACTTGTCCCACTTTATCCCATTTATGCCTGGTAGTCTTATTGCCCACATCTACCATCATCTTTCACCGGACCATTTCTTAATTATTTCGTTTATCATTTGTTTTCCTCGACAGCATCATCATGAAACTGCTCATCGTTCTCGCGCTGGTGGCGGCGGTGATCGCTCGCCCTGATGAAGCACACTACGACAGCAAGTACGACACTTTTAACGTTGAAGAGCTCGTGGCCAACGATCGTCTGCTGAAAGCTTACACGCACTGTTTCATCGGAGACGGCAAGTGCACTGCTGAAGGAAATGAGTTTAAGAGTGAGTCATTTATCTATTTTACTTCTTATTTTTTCGGTACAGAGCTAATGTGAACCGTAGCATATTATTATGTTTCCATACCCACGCGGCGGGTTCACGGACGAATGCTAACGCTACCTTAAGCGGTATAGGACCGTGGAGTTTTACTGGGTTAGTTTTGCTGCACTATCTCCCCGTGGTAGCGCAGTATGCATGAGCATTTTATCCATTGGTTACAGTTAGTCAGGCACAGGTCTCTTTTTTGGGAGAGGAACTGGGCCGTAATGCATTTTGGTGGCATGTTGAAAGTTGCATGTTTTAGGACATGCCGGGTTCGTCACGATATTTTCCCTCGTCGTTTTGAGTGCTGTGGTGATGAATAAATTACACTAAGTAAATCCCGGTTGATCGAGTAAATTAATAAAAAATAAAAAGTAGAGTCACGGCTGATGAAATGTTAGAGGAAAACTTTCTGCACCGACCCCAAGAAAGGGGCAGCTTGAAGAATTAAAATAATAAATTTGTGTGAAACTTCAAAAATAATATTTTTAGTTGAATAAAAAAGTAAAATTTGTCTATTGTTTACTACCTACTATGAATATTATAAGTAGGATGACATATTCCCTAAAAGTATTGCTACCACGACTGTAGTACAAAATCGGGCTTCAGAGCGTATTGAATTTGGTTCACAAATCTATATTAGTGTGCCTGATTAAAAAACGTACGTGTATGTCTATTTTAACACTGTTAATAAAAATTCTTAGTTGTTCAAATATACATAGGAATCCGGTGGGTGGAATTATTTCACGTTATCTAGAAATCAAAAAGATTTTTACTGCCTAACTTCCGAAAATACTACCGTGTAATCAAAAATATTTCTTGCTGGTTCAGCATCCCCAGATTTTATAGCATTTTCCTGTCAGTTAGCGTTCTGTAAATATGATTACTTTCAAACTCAATCAAATAGAACGACTTGTATTGGTGCCAGCACATTGGCGTCAACTTTGAGTTGATAACTTATAACTTTCAGAAATATGGAACCTGATATTATGACTTTCAGCAACATTTTATTGCTCACTCACAAAAATAAAATAGAAAGTAAATAAAATGTAATTTGAAACGAAATTAAAAAACGCACGAAGTTTAAAATAACTACCACGACAATATAAAATTTTTATGTTAGTGTGAATATCAAACATTTTAGTCCGCATCCCGTGATTGCCAATTAGACATTATCACCTATTTGACATTAGTATGTTTGATCGCGTATTCGTTCGACTAAAATTCGCGCGAACTTGCGATGATAGCGTATTCGCGTTGTATTAGGACAACCCCTTCATTTCATGTTATTCGCAGCACTTTTGATTGGTTTAAATACCTCCAGGAATATCACAAGGAGTTAATTTCATTACTTATTCACAAAATGAATATTTATACAGAAGTTGTTAATCAACGAAAGCCCTAAGGAAATCTCGATACAATCACCGTATTTGATAAACTTGGCAATATTTTTGTGAGAAAATATGTATCTGAGATATAAGATTACAATGCTTTTGACGACACAATTGACAGCGAAGCAGAATAATTTTTTGACGCGTTTTAAGTTTTCCCACTCATTTTTAAACCTGCTTGTAAATAATTATAATTATTCGCATGAAGAATATTGTCATAAAACTGAATAAACAACCCATTCACCAAAAACTTCATATTAATATTACAAAGCCCCATTCTATAGTAGATACCTATCAAGTTACGACGAAGATAAACAAAGCACAATTGTGATAAATTAAATAATAACAAAGGCCAAAAGTCGTTAAAAACATTAAATTACCTACGATGCGTCAGTGGCAAACATCAAAACTAATTAGTCTATAAAAGATAATGGGTATAGAATAAAAGGTAGCAAATACATATTTCAAAATTATTAGTAATTTAAAACGAAGCCATACTTTTTGCGACACCTTATAACTATCTTATCTTATCTTATGGAGGGGCCGAGAAGCAGTTCGGACACTTCGACCCATTGGGATCTATTGTGGTCCCCTAGATAACTTACTCCTCCCCTAAAAGTTTTGCAACGAGACTGGGAGATATGAGCCTATAGTCTTCAGGTTTTGGATATCCAACACCTAGGAGACTCATTCGCTTACCAGCCAGTGCATCGCATGTGCACAGAAAGTGCTCCATGCGTTCCGTATGTTCCCCACACAACCTGCACATGGATGTCGCGGTTAGACCCATCTTCATGAGCGTGTCGTTGGTTCCAAAGTGCCCTGTACAGGCCCCAAGCAGATAGCGGATTGGCCCCATGCTCATATTCCAGATGCATTCCTGGGCTTTGAACGTAGAGCCTAGGAATTTCTTGGAGTGTTGTAGACCAGTAGTAGACAGCCAGTGTGTTCGTTGTCTGTGATCTACAAACTCCTTAAATGTGGCTTTTACGAGACACGTCGAAACACACACATGTGCCGACACATGGTTCTGGACCCACAAAATCATTTTCTGAGCCCTCTCTTGCCAGTTCATCTGCCATCCCGTTACCATAGATACCGTTGTGTCCAGGGACCCACATCAGTCTCACCCTGTTATGCTTCCCAAGCTTGTTTAGGGCTTGGATAGCATCCAGAATAAGTCTGGAGTCCACTTTGTAGGATGCCATGGCTTTGATTGCAGCCTGACTGTCACTAAGAATATATATGGATTTACCAATTGTTCCTCTATCTATATTCTCTTGAGCACAGGTTATTATGGCATATGTAATACAGTTGTTTGGAAACAGTTGCCATCTTCCTTAAGCTTTTGCTACATTTGTAACCTTTTGCGTATATTCCCGCTCCTGATCCCATTTTGGATCCGTCAGTGTACCACACCAGACTATCTTGTTCTGGTGGATCGAGTTCCTTCGTCCAGTCCTCTATTGAAGGGATTTGGATCTTAAAAGACGTGTTTGTATTTTATCGGATATCATGCTAGTTACCCGATCCAGGCCTTCATTGGCATTGAACTTTGTATGGTTGGTCTTTGGCCTAGAGGCATCCCACAGTCCAGCAACAGCAAGACGATGTAATGCCTTCCTTGCCTCGAATTCAACCACCATATGCAAAGGAGGGATATTGAGGTATCTTTCAATTGTTGCCGTAGGTGTTGTCCTGAAAGCACCCGTGATGCCGAGACACACTGTTCTTTGTAACCTGGTGAGTGGCGCTTTGCACGAGGCAAGCTTTGTTCTTGGCCACCACACTATGCTGCCGTATGTTATAATAGGTATTATCTCTGTCCGGTACAGCTATCGTATTACTTTGGGCTTTAGTTCCCAAGTTTTACCGTAAGTGGAACGACACATGCCGAACACTCGTAGGGCCTTTGTCGTAATATTTTCCACATGAGTTTTCCACTTAAGTTCTATAACAAGAGTTAGAACAAAAAAGTTAGAGTGAGATATTTAACTTGGGTGGACCAGGGCAGCTTTATTCCATTGAGGGAGGGCTCTCCTAGGTTTCCTAGTTGTCTCTTTCTCGTGAATGGAACAATGACTGCTTTGCTTGGGTTGATAGAGAGGTGGTTCTTTGTACACCATTCCTCTGTCATCCTCAATGCCTGTTGTAACAATCTGGAGACTATGTTCTGAAATTTATCATTAACCATTATAGCTATGTCATCTGCATAGCCTACTGTGTAAAATGGTCCGATATTGAGTTTGGTAAGCAGCGAGTCTACCACCAAGCACCACAATAATGGTGACAGCACTCCGCCTTGCGGACAACCTCTTGTTGTTTTTGCGCTAAGTCTGTCTCCCATCAGTTCCGATTTGACTATTCTGCTTCTCAGCATATAGTCAATCCAGTTGCACGTGGTATAATTGATGCCATGTTCCCTTGCAGCACTTTATAACTATAATATGATTCAAACTTTTTGGCGGCTCGGAACATGAGGCGAGTTGCTATGGAGTGCCAAATTCATTTGATAGCGGGGGTTGGCTGGTGGTTATTGCGGTACGGGACGGCGAGTAGATCACTTTTCAGTCGTCATAAAGATGGACGCAAAAAAAATAAAACTCAGAAGTACATATCGACATACAACAATTTACTAACTTTGCGAGGTTTCTAGTTCCTACAATGAACACAATACGCGTCTTCATCAATAAGATTAAAAAAATCGTAGTCTATTTCAACCAGAATAAAACATTTATCAATTTAGTTTTTACACTAGTTTACGTTAACACTTTTTGTTGTGCTATTCTGTGAAAATCTTACTGAGAAAACTTTATTGAAGTGAGCATATAGATAGCTATCATTCTACTTTTTCTGGGATTCGACAGCTCACTCGAGATCACTTCAAACTTTTTAGAATAGGTTTTAGCAGTTAGTTACCCAATTATACTAAATACCTCTGCATCATGTTCACAGCCTGGATCCCAGAAGCCTCAAAGTCATCGTGTGGAAAATGCACAGATAAACAAAAGGTACTCGTTGGTAAATTTCTGAAGGCAATCAAGGAGAAGCTGTCTGAAGAGTACGAGGTGTTGGTAAAGAAGAGCGATCCTGAAGGCAAGTACACTGAAGACCTGAACAAGTACATCGAGAAGTACGGATCTTAAAATGACTAAGAAGATCACACACATTTCGCCATTACTTCACTTAAAAAAACCATTATCAGAAATAAACAAACCAGGATCTATTGGTGCGTCCTCGAAATCTAAACTAAAACAACATCTTGGTTTATTTCAATACAAGTTCCCATGTCAATTTCAAAAATGGTCACGAGCAGCGCCACACTGTCAATGTCAATAAGCACCAAAAGTTTTTTGAAGCACTGTTAACATCTGACGGTCTACTATATGGCCCTGCCATCAATTTTAGAAATGTATTCTTCACTTCTTGATTTGGGATCATAAAACCTTTTTTGGCAACTACCTATAAAACTGACTGGTAAAGTGAGCAAACTACTTTTTGGTTACTATACTTCACAAAAGATAGCTTGATATCTGCGACAGCTGTCAATATCAAAACAGTAACAATAGCGCTTGACAGGATAACAATAACGTATACGTCAGTTTGACATAAATGTCGCAGACATCAAGCTATCTTTTATGAAGTATAAATAAATTATTACTGTTTTTGTTTTTAAGTAGGTATTATGTTTTAATGTCAACTATTAAAGCAAATTGTTTTATGAGAAATGTTTTCTGGTAAATTAAATATTGTGGCTATTTAAATAATATTATAGTTTGAGTAAATGAACAAGCTTTGTTTTATTTTTATCTAGTGACTAGTTTATGTTTGCTAGCAATTTACAAAGGATAAGTCGGTGTCTTTGGTACCTATCATTTTTCATTTTTTGATACCGAATTCGGAAAACAAAGTTATTTTTCACGTGTTACTTTTTCTTTAAGTTTTTTAATTTACTCTTTTTAGTGCTTTTAGCTCATATTACCAAGAAACTCATTTAAAGCCAGAGTACATCGTATTTCAATTTCAATAAGCCCAAACACGACTAAAGCCGTCACAATCTAAGAAGTCCGTTGACGTTCCTCATTTTACTTAAATAATAATTAAACCTGATGCTTGCGAATGATACTCGTTGTTATAGTTTATGGGTAACATAGTAATAGTAATGTAGTAATTAATTAGGATTATGAAATTGATTTTTCAATTTCTTACGTAGAAAGTTATCGCGGCATTTAAAATGAGAAACGTCAACGGACTTCTTAAATATTGACGAATTTAGGATAGATAGTTTTGTTACAGAGTTCCAGTGCCTATCTCGGGCTTCATAATCAGATCAGTTCGATGACTATTTTCACCAGTACCATTTATTTATATGTTTTGCTTCATCATAGTCGCTTAATTATTTGAGATATCTTAAACCCATAAAATACTTATTAAGCAGTTCTGCTGGCCTTCTGTGGTCTTATGCATCAGTTCCACTTCTCCAAATAATACTTTTCTGAGTGCAAATGCTTGACATATTATCGAAAATACCAAAATCACTACATATCTGCCTATAATATTTGAGGAGTTCCTTCAATTATCATGGGATCCCATCATCAGATTCTGATTTGGTGACCATGGAACTAACTCGAGAGTATGTCATTGCAAAATAAAAAAATGGATAGAATTTCTCTTTATTCGAGTATCCATGACTCAAAAGATGGTTATTAAAACTTACAACTATGTTAGTAACACAGATATTTGTCTTTCTTTATTCATTTATTCTTAAAAAAAAACGTTGCCCCACACTCGGAATTTCTTCCTGTATCGTGGGTGCGTTTACAAACATTTAAACTCACATACACAACACCCAGAGCCGGAACAACTATCCGTAGGTCATGCGCACCATGGATTTTGCGCATGGTTGTGTAGAAACAATCTACATGCGCATCAGCAAACATCCCCGACGCACTACAGAAGCGAGGCAGGCCCACCAGCATCCTCAACACGCAGCATTATTGTACTGAACACGGAGAGCGTTGTACGATATTTGCATATATCTAGCCCACAGGCTGCTCGTGTAAAAGGACGTACAGTAGGCTCGAAAGAGCGTTATTTTGACCGAAAGTGAGCATCGTGAAAACCTGCGAGCCAGCATGTTCGTGCTAACCGTCAACCCTCTCCGCTCCCGTTAAATGTCGTCATCATCTTTGAGATTGGGGGTTAATATATGACCTAGATATTTAAACTTATGGACTCTTTTTAAAGGCGTGTCAAACAGTAAAACAGGTGGCAACTTGTTAGGGCTCTTACCCCCAGCCTCAAAGACCATGATCTCCGACTTCTTGATGTTATATACCAGGCCATGTAACCAAGCCAACGCCTCCCATTGGGCATCCAGTTTTCTCAACCCACAGATTGACGCACTCAGCGTCACCATGTCGTCCGCGTAACTGATATTATTAAAGCGGATACGGTCTACGTAACATCCGACCCTGGTACTGCTGAGCTCGGCAGTTTTTTCGTTCACATACAGGTTGAAGAGCGTAGATGAGCTCAACCACCCTGCCTCACCCCACACTTCAACCCGTACGGATGAGACAACGCCCCAGCCCATCGTACAGTGTTGATCTGGTTTGCATATCAAAACTTAAAAATGTTTATTAGTTCTGTGGGTAAATCAACACTATCTAACTTACTCCATAACACATCATAGGAAACCAGATCAAAAGCCTTAGATAGATCGAGGAAGCAGGCATAAACTGTGACGTGGAGACGTCTCACGCTTCGCATAGTATGAAACAGCATGCTTAAGACACAACACTGCACTCTCAGTTGACAATCCAGCCGTGAAACCAAACTGGTTGACATCTCGTATAGTTGGTATGATGTTATGCCTGAACATATATAAAAAGCAACCTTCTTCGTTTTGGAAAGTCGATTAAAAATACATCTACGTAAATAAATCAAAAACAATCTGCCTCCCCTTTTCCCTAACTGTAGCTGAATATAGTAAGTAGTCACAGCGGATCTTTGTGTCTCTGAACTTGGCTCTGCCAACCATTGAAACAGTTTGTCATCGAGTATACTGCAAAGAGTAAGCGAGATAGGACGATGCGACAAACGTTAGCAAGTGAAAGAGACAGTTTTACAACGCTATCTTCACCTTCAACGTTGACACATAAATAGCTACTGCGCATGGTTTTGCAGCAAATTCAGAGACACAAAGATCTGTTGTGAGCATTATACTAATATTTTAGATGGAGTGACTGCCTATTTCACTTAGCCCAGTAACAGATTATCTGACTTTTGACTTACCGGGTTAAATTGTTTTCCGAGTCATGGAGGAGTTTTAGTATGTATAACTACACGATACAATCCATACGGTCAGCAATCCACGAATAGACGTCAGCAAGCGCTGTTTGGAGAGCAGTGGTGGCCCAGTGGTATCGGCCGCGAATTGCAAGTTGTAGGTCGTGGGTTCGAGCCAGGCAGGCACTTTACTTTGTGTTAATTATTTCATCACCACTGCTCTCAAAACGGTGAAGGAAAACATCGTGAGGAAACCGGCATGTCCTAGAACCAAAAATTTAAAGACATGTGACATCCACCAACCCGCTCTGGGCCCACGTGGTGGATTACAGTCCATTCCCTCTCACAGAGAGGAGGCCTGTCCCAGCAGTGGGAACAATAATAGGCTGATGATGTGATGTGTGATGTGAAGCGTTGTTTAACCTCCAAGTTCAACCTGTGTGTTTGTTGTTATTAATCCACGAGCTCAGACACCTACATGAAGTGCCTGTCAAGCTGCCATAAATAAATCCACAATTAAGTGATTGAATTCCCCGACCCTTTAGTCGTTGTCGGTCATATTCACGCCAATCCAACATCATAAATATGTCAAGATTATCAATATGAGTAAGAATCACTATTAATATTGTCTTTATGAGCTCTCGAAATTGCAAGAGCATTGTTAATGGAAAATTCTGAATCAATGACGTAACTGTGTTAACTGGTTTTGGCGAACGGCTTTGCCCGTGGGAAATTTGGATATTATCTCAAGGGGACGTGGGTAAGTACTACAGGGATCGTAAAAATCGTCCTATGTCTAACAATAAGAAAAATGTTTTTTCTCTGTGGCAAGTTTTTTCGAATCCGTTTTGTCATTGAGGCGTGATTGATTTACAAACAAACAATGTATCACATTTATGATATTAGTAATTGATAATTATGATTTATTGATGTTATATCTAAAGTTATTTGATTTATTACATTATTTTTTATTTGTAACCAATCCATTCATGTATCCCCGATCAATTTTCTTGACAAATTAACTTAAATGGATGGTTGGTAGATTTGTTTTGATTAAACATTATTTTATGTGAAGCGTGCGTGTGTTTTTTGTGTGTGTGTGTGTGGTCGTTGGGCAGACGACTTTGTTACCTTCGCCGGTAGAACCTCGATGAGGTTGGCATAGGAGCGGGGGATTGAAACAAGAAGAGCCTTATGATCACCAGTGTGCAAAGTCAGACAGTGAATGATGATGATGAAACAATGTTTGACTAGAAAATACTCCAAGCAAAATTATCTACTATAGTCATTATTGAATTGAATGCAATGTTGACCTTTGCTTGGAAAGGTCAACATTGCATTCAATCAAGGCAAGGTTTGTCTATTGGTCCGCCAATATTAGAACATCTTATCAAATACATGTTCCGCCTACGTTGGTGTTTCTCAGAATATAAAGCAGTTTATTCGTGGGTCGGGTAGTCGGGTTCTAATCAAGAAACTCCAGAGGGCCCTTCAGGTCAGCTGTTGTGAACACGTGCGATTTCAATACACCATCTATTAATGGCACCCTTTTCTATAAGTGACTCTTTGTTATTAATATTTAATTATGTATTAACATATACATTAATACCTTACGCGGGTTGGCAGAAATCACATAATCCCAGTTGTTATGATCTTGTTGCTCCGCTTATGTTCATTAATTACTATTTCGCTTCTTAATTATTCTATACTTAATCACAAATTTGATAAATGTGAAAGTTTGTATGTTTAGATGTTTGTTAATCAATCACGCCCTAGACTGAACGGTTTTGGCTGAAATTTGCCCTGGAAGGAAGGACACCGGCAATTATCCTTCTTGAATCTGTCTGTTAGTCTGTCATATTGATGTGGGTAGGTAAAGTTGTTGGAAAGAGCTATTATTAAATGATAGAACATTTCTCTCGGTCACGAAACCTTCTTAAGGCCTTCTTGAATCGGTCTGTTCTTGACGATAGATTTGTGTTCAGGAATTAGTTAGGAGAACGTATGCGACGTGCTGGTGAAAGGTCAATCCTCTTATTATTTCGCCGAACGAAATTATCTTCATGTCAGGATTACAAACCGTATACCTAAGGAACAGTTTTCTTCATTCCATAACACAAATAACAGGAAATAGGAAAATGAAGCCATTTCAAAGAAAAAATCTGGTTTAGTAATATATTGATATTTTTTTGTAAAATATACGTAATAATAAACATTATCACCAAATTTCAAGTTTCTAAGCCAATGGGCAGTAAAAAAATTCTTCGGAACAATATTTAGTAAAAAAAGCTGACTGCGGTGGTTTCTCGTTCCTTTTTTTTTCAATACTTATTTTATAAATAAAAAATACAGCATTTACCTACTCAAAGAGTTTATCCGTGATCATGGTGCTTGCAACAGCACCGAAATATCGGAAACTCGCAACAAACAGTAAACATGGTAAATATCCCGCTTCTAATGTTAATGTTAGTTTTAGTGACCATAACAAATTAAAAACTTATAACGATACCCCAATCGAAGGCGTAGATCAGAAATGTTTTTTCGCGCCCCCTTTAACTGTATGGGAAAATCCCTTAAAACCTTTAAAAATATTTTGTGACAATTTCAATAGCTAGAGTCTGGCAAACGAAAGTAGACACTCGAATTATTTGCAAACTTTTTATATGGCAATGCTATACTAATGTCAACTTCAATTTTTCAAAACAAGAAGGCGTGTTGTTTTGATTTGTTGTGATCTTGTTAATACTCGTAGCATTTATTCAGCGAAAAATTAATAAAACAATCAAAAATGGATTACAGGAGATGTTGTTTCTCATGATGTCTAAATATAAAGAAAAACAATAAAAGAAAGACGCCGATTTCAAACAAAAACAAGTTTGTTTACGTGTGGCATTAGATTTCATAAGTTAGTAAGACACTAATAATTTGATACTTTGTTTTAATTCGTAATTACTATTGATGCAAAAACTATTTCTCTATTATTATTCACATTCATTTTATAATAAGTAAAATAACTTTATAATAATGCATTATGGTTTTTTATCATACCATAATAAAAGTTGCATTGTATTTTTTTTTTTCTTTTGCAGAAGACCTGGATTAGTGGCAGGGGTTAATGAGATAGTGTATTTTAAACTTACGGATTTAGAGCAGAAATATAGGATAAGAACCCAGCCAACCCAACTTGGGTGAAATAGCTAGCAGAGGAGTGAAAGAAAATGAATGATCATGTCATACATGCTGAAAATAAATATAATGAAAGGGACAGAATTACAGAAAATAATTTATAAAGTTTAATTATTAAGGTACGACACAGTGATTGCAGTTACTCTAATGAATCTTTTCACATAGAAGTCTTAGTTTCAGATTTTGATTATGATAGTGAATAAACCAAAATTATCATTTATAATACTGTTGTTTTTTTTTATTCGGATTGATAGATACATAATAACTAAACTATTGCCTACCTAAAGTATTTTTAATCAGACGAAGTAAAATTAATAATTCTAAAGTATCAAAATTGGTTATACCAGTTATTTCATACTAGTTTTGGGGTTGCTGTGCTGAGATTTTTTGAATTTGCCGCGCTATTTCAGTCTTTACTTTCGTTTGCCAGACTCTAAACAACAAGTAACTCAAAGCTATTCAAATTGTCACAAAATATTTTTGCAACAACACTGTGAAGATTTGAGGACTGTAGCTGTAGCTGTAAACCTATGTGACAGACGACAGACAGACGGACGAACACGTGAGTGAAGGCAATTGTGCTCCATATGGACCCTTCGGGTACGAAACCCTAAAAATATCCTCTCTAACAAATATCCCGGTGACAATGATAAAGTAACTGAAGCAAACAACACCCGTGATATTCCAATACAGAGAGTATTGGAATATTACTGGGTGTTGGATTGCTCTTGACGTCTCTTTTGACCCGTATTCATCTCCAGGGCAACGATGCTTATCCCTTTTGCCTCTGAAATTGACACTTGATTTGATGTTATGTACCGTTTTTTCTTTGCCTACTTGATTAGATCAAATTAGACGTCTCAATTTTGAATAAAAATCCTTTTTTCTCCAATTCAAGAAATTTGATCTCGACTTATGGAAAGCGATGGAACAAACGAGCTCAGAAGCGTTTATTATTGCAAAAACTTTTGATGATTTGTATTAATTTACCTACGCCGTCGCAGCAGTAGATAGCATAGAAAATTAAGAAAAATAAATGGTCTAGTTATAAAACAAAAAAGTTTAACAAAGAAAAGTGTCATATAGTGACGAAACTTCCTCCCACGTTATTTCATTCTGACAGGATTATCATGCTTGACCTTTGTTCTAAAACAAGTATGACGTACGTAGACACTTAAGTTATAAGTGTTTTTTTTCCTTCCGATTGTGAGAAGCTTAGATATGCTGTGGTAAAACAATACCCGATGGCGAAGTTGGTGAAAACAAAAGTTTGCCATCGGGTTATTTGGGAGTAGCCACATCGGACATCAAAATTATTTTAAGGGCGAACTAAGTAAAGATAAAATTAGTTCTTATTATTACGATTTTTTTTGTTAATCTTTTTTTATTTATTGCTAGTGGACGGTTCGCGGTTTCACCCGCGTAGTTCCCATTCCCTTAAGAATACAGGGATAAAAATTAGTCTATGTCACCCGGGGATAGTGTAGCTTCTCAACGGTGGAAGAATTTTTGAAATCGGTCCAGTATTTTTTAAGTTTATTCGTTACATACAAAAATACAAATCTGTCCTCTTTATAATATTACGTAGTATAGAGATACAGAGCAGTGGTGGCCCAGCGGTATCGGCTGCGACTAACAAGTTGTAGGTCTTGGGTTCGAGCCCAGGCAGGCGCTTTACTTTGTTTAAATTATTTCATCACCACTGCTCTCAAAACGGTGAAGGAAAACATCGTGAGGAAACCGGCATGTCCTAGAACCAAAAATTCGAAGACATGTGACATCCACCAACCCGCACTGGGCCCGCGTGGTGGATTACGGCCCATTCCCTCTCACAGAGAGGGGGCCTGTGTCCCAGCAGCGGGAACATTAATATAGGCTTATAATGTATGATGAGATGCCATTAAATGAAGACGACTTTATTAAATCTACCAAAATTATACGTCGGCGTTCGCTAGACAACGGCCGGAAATGGATAGGCATTGAATTGGAGTCCTCGGTCCGGAAACATTTGGTTTCAACTAAAGACAAATTATTTATTGATTGGGCGACTTGCCGTTTCATTGATGATGTCGACGTGGTTCGTTGTGTCCATTGTCAACAGTTCGGTCATGTTAAGAAACACTGCACTAATAAATCACCTACCTGCGCTAATTGTTCTGAGGCACATGAAACCAAAGACTGCCCGCACAAGGACAATTTAAATTATACACCGTCGTGCGTAGCGTGTAAACGTTCTAAGAGACCTTATAACCATCGTTGTGGTTCTCCCGAGTGTACTACTTATAAACTTAGGCTCGAACAACTTATCCTCAACACCAACTACTAAAATAATGGATAGATTAACCATAGGCCAATTAAATCTCCACAACGATAGGGTGGCGACTTCTGAACTAGACAAACTAACAATCGATTATAACTTAGATATAGTGCTTGTTCAAGAACAATACCGAAACGCGCGGTTACGTCACAAAGTAGTACAGTTGGATGGCAAAGCACGAGCCGGTATTTACGTGGCGCGTTCTTCTAACTTTACAGTAACGTCTTTGCGTAACCTTATGACACCCCATTGTGCCGTTGCGGAGGTCTCATCGTCTTCTTTTAAAGTTTACGTTGTGAGCTGTTACTTTCAATATTCAGACCCTGTTGCTCCTCATATACATAACCTCCGTCATGTCTTGCAGTCGCTCGCGGGCTGCAAAGTTATTGTTGGCGCTGATGTTAACGCGTCCTCGACTCTTTGGTATGGCAAAGTTCGGTCTACGGATTATGAACGACGCTGCGCTGTTGAAGATTTCATTGCTGAAATGAATCTGTCTATTCATAATACCCCTGACGCACCACCAACTTTTTGCAGCCAAATGGGCGAATCTTGTATTGACGTCACACTTTCTAGTGCAGACGTACGCTTGGATAGGTGGCGTGTCCTACCGGACGCGTCTTGTAGTGATCATCGCTTGATCGTGTACGAATTTGTTCCGGTTTTTACTCAGGGTACGTCACATGTCATTGGTAACTTCAGGTATAAATGTAAGGGTGCTAATTGGGAATTCTTTAGCTCGCTTCTTGCGTGTCACGCCAAAGACTTCACTCGTGATGGGCTGTCAGCTGAAGAAAGTGCTGAAATTATGTCAGACACTTTCACTTACTGTGCTGACATTGCCATTGGTCGTGGATCTGTGACCAATATACGTAGATGTGATTGGTGGTGTGACTACCTAACTGAACAGCGTAAAAGTTATCGCCGAGCGCGTAAACATCTTAACAAGCTTAAAAAACGTAAGGTCACCGGTGACCCTCTTTCCATTGCGTTAAATACGTTTAGAGTTGCCAGGTCCCGCTACAGAGCATCGGTGGAAAAATCTAAGGGTAATTTATTGCGTAAAATAGTAGAAAAATTAGATAAAGAGGGTCCGTGGTCTCCTTTATATCATGAGTTTAAAGCCAATCGATCAGTCGACCTCGCGTATGTTCAGAACATTAAAGTAAATAATAAACACACCACCAGTATTGAGGAAACAACTGAAGTTTTGCTGAATACTCTTATACCTGATGACTTGCTTGCTAGTGACAACGACTACCATCAACAAATCAGAGCGTGGGCAGCTGTACCACCTGAATCACCAGCGTCAGACCTTCCATCCACTGACGAATTTATTAACGTTGTCAAGAGGTTACCACTCAACAAGTCATCGGGTGAAGATAAAATATCTAATCGGATGATTATAAAGCGTGTAAAACAGCCGGTGATGCGATTTTAACCGTTTACAACCGTTGTATTGCGGAGGGCGTATTTCCTCGTATATGGCGACGCGGATTTATACGAATTATCCCGAAAAGTGGCGACAAACCCCCGGACGACCCTAAGTCGTACCGGCCCATAACATTACTTCCATCTTTGGGAAAACTCCTGGAGCGCCTTATCGTTCCACGTTTGCTACCGGACGGACCAAAATTTCATAACAATCAATTCGGTTTCACTACTGGAAAATCTACCGTAGACGCGGCCCTTACTGTTAGGAAAATAGTTAATACATCTGAACATAAGTACGTAATTGGGATTTTTCTAGATATTTCTGGGGCTTTTGATAACTCATGGTGGCCAATGCTATTACTTAAAATGAAAACTCGGGGCTGCTACAGAAATATAATTATATAATCTAGTTTACTCTTACTTTTTAAATGGTTCCGCGAAACTCAAACTCGGTCATCATTCCATGTCGAAGTCTCTCACCATGGGATGTCCTCAGGGTTCGGTTATTGGTCCACCTTTATGGAATTTAGGCTTTGATGATTTCCTCGCGATTCCGCTTCCTAGCGGCTGTTCATTAACCGGTTACGCGGACGACGGTCTTCTGCTCATTCAATCAAGTACTCGAGCTGGACTCGAGAACTTGGCTGACACTTGCCTACGATTAATATCTCAGTGGGGCGATCGAAACCGCCTGACCTTTGCTCCGCACAAAACTTATCAACTCATTTTGAAGGGTAATCTTAAATCGTGTCCTACTATTAAATTTAATGACGTTCCCGTAAAAAGGAAGCAGTCCATGTGCTATCTCGGTCTAGTGTTAGAGAGGAATTTTGCATTTATAGATCATATTAAAATAGTCGGTGAAAAAGCAAAAAAAAAATTCTATGCCTTAACGAGAATATCTAAATCTACGTGGGGTCTGTCTTTTTTAACTTTAAAAACTATTTATGGGGCTACTTACTTGGGTTGTATGTGCTATGGGGCGCCTGTTTGGGCTGATAGGGCCACCATAGGAGCGGTACGACGTAAATTACTTCAAAGTCAGCGTTTGGCTTTGATATTCTTATGCAAAGCATACAGGACGGTTAGTACCTACTGAGGCCTTACCGATACTTGGTGGTGTACTTCCGGTCGACCTTGAAGTGCAGCGACGTGCTGCAATGTACTATTCCTCACGAGAGACCGCGGACGCGAACTTTTTAACGCGGAGTGACCGTGAGAAAATCTCTAGATTATTTAAACCACCTATTGACGTCTGGGAGGAACTTTTATCCGAATGGCAATGTAGGTGGGATAATTCTATCAAGGGCCGACACCTCCACCAATTCTTTCCATCCGTTCGCGTGCGGCTGGCCAGCACGTGGCTGGAAGTGGATCACTGTGTTGCCCAATTTCTCACGGGACATGGTAACTTTAAAAGTAAATTATTTTCTTTCAAGCTCGTTGCCTCGCCTTTATGTCAGTGTTCTACATCTGACTGCGAATATCTACAATCTGCACATCATATCTTATGGGAGTGTATTCTTTGGCAGAATGAACGTAATATTATGTTGAATAATGTACAGGCTGCATCAGGAGTTGTTTACTATACGGACCTTGTGGAAACTAGAACAAATTTCCGTGCGTTCAAGCGTTTTTGCCATACCTATTATTGAAACCAAATATAACAGCTCACAATGTTAGGACCCATTAATATGTATTAATGCTATTTTTTTTTTTTTTTTATCCGTGGTGCTAGGCAACTGGGCTTATCCCAGTTGTATATGACCCTTTGTGCCTATTGGCCTTGTTTGTTCTGTCTCCTGCTTGATATGGAGGGAAGTGGAAATTTACATTTTTCCTACTCCTCCGTTATTCTTTTCTGATTAATTTCGTTGCGGGATCCAAGACAGGTAAATTCATTCTCCGGGACTTCGTCGAGCTTCATTGCCTCGGCGCTTTTCTGGTGGTCGCCACTGTTGATTCTGGCTTTCAGGAGTTGCAGTGGTTTGGGAATAGTGCGGTGGGATTGTCCCAATAGCCAAGGAGACCAGGGTAAGGTCATCCGTGAAGCGTACGTAAAAAAATTGGGCCCCCACAATATGGCGCCCAAAATCCGCCGTTTTCCAATTTTAATGTAGCCAGTGACTTTCGCAAGGTTAAGACAAATCGATTGACGCAAGAATCATCAAAATTGGCCAACGCGTTTGGTCTCTAGAACGCCACATAGGAACACATACATACATACATAGACTGATAAACACATTACCCTCCTTCGGCAGTCCGGTAAAAAAACAATGTTTGACGGCGGCGGTTCTTTAGTTTAGAAGTGTTAATGTTGTTGGCTTGCTGTACGCTTTGGTGCAAACTGTTAGTAAAGCAAGCAATTGTTATTAAATAAATAAATGGCAAGCCTATTTATTTAATCGAGTTATTTTATTTATGTCTAACATATAATGCGGTACAGCTTTATAGATTACAAAATTTTCACGATGGCTTTAACATTTATTATCACTATTATTCTTTCGCAATACTACGACAAAAACATGTGGACATTCTGGTGAACTATGGGCAAAAATAATTTCCCATAGTCCACCTAGGTGAACTAGGCGGGTGGACCATGGGCAATACACGAAACTAACTTTGTAAATGTAAAAATATGATTCCTACCAACACCAAACACTAGTAGGAAAAACAAGTATCTCGATTATGGCCGTTTTTTATACAGATACAAAACAATAAACATAAAATGATTTATGAGTATTTTTTCAGCTTATCTTTTTTTTTTTGCTTATTTTATTCCGGCGTCCTTCCGCAGCCGGAAAACGCCGCGTAACAGGAAAATGCGTGGATGATTTTTTTAGCACGTCATTTTGATTGAAGGCTATTCAATTTGTCTAGGGGGAAAATAAAATGGGTAAGCATGTCACTTTTGATATTTTGTAATGTGAAGATAGGTAAATACCTACATAGGCTAGATCTAGAAGGGCGTCGCCAGCCTATGGACCAGGAAAGGGGCAAGTTGATACATGGAGGATGGGCAAAAGTATGAATTTTAAGGTACAGTCAAAAGCATAATATGAAGCTTTAAATTGGAAGTACAAGTCCTTAACCCTACGGCACAGATAATATAATAATAGCATACATATGCCTCATCCCATACAAAGAAACCGTGCCGACGTAACTAGCGTTTTTCATCTGATTAATCTTGTTATTTTTGTAAGTAAATCAATCGCGTTTAATCCCGTTTCACGGCAATAGATGGTGTTAGCAGCGGCTTGAAAGTAAAAGGGTTTACTAGGTTCGTGAATATAATTTTCTTTCAATACAGTGAAGGTTCGTTTTATTGTATTTTATTGCACGTTTTTACAGATTTTTTGCACCAAAATGTGTTACAATGCAAATTTTAACAACCGAGTGGAATGCCTTAAACATTTAAAAGTGCGCCATCTATTGGCATCAATTTGAAATTATCCGTTCAAATAATCTTTGAAATGTGAATTAAGAGCCCAATATTCCATAATTTTGTACTTAGGAGAGTTGATTAAACAAGAACATACAATTTGTATGTTCAATTTCAGAAAATGTTAATTTTACACACAATTCTATTGAATTGAATGTACATGTCGCGCCGTCTAGTGAGATTTATTTGAACCAAATTTTCTCTCTTAGCAATGAGACCCCGTGCCTACGGCGATGGTTATAAGAACGGTATAAAGTCCAAAGCGGAATGTTCCACGAGCTCAATTATCGAGGGTTTTGGGTAAACCTCTCGACCACTTAATTATGTAAATCTTATAAGTTTTCATTAATAAGTTTCTGTGCACATTCATCATGCCTAGAACATTGAGGCAATTTTTCCACATTAGTACTATTTAACCAGGTTTTAGTCTCCTGAGGATGCTTGTCGATTGATTTTGGTAGACTGGCCAAAATTTTCAACGTTTTTAGTACTCTTTTAGGACATCAACAAATGGCTAGATTTGTTGGGTTGGGTTTATGTTGACTTAGGACTTTGATTTCTTTCCATTTGGCTACTTATTTTTTTATTTCTAGAGGGGGATCAACTGCCCCTACCTGCCCCTCACTTGGCGACGCTCTTTGCCAGATGTGCGCGAAAATATTACTTTGGTTTAGGTGGTAACTTTTCCCCGCAGCTTTGCTCCCCTGTAAGCCAGAGCACCGGTGGTAGGTAACATTCTATCTAAGACAAAATTTATAGTAATGGGGGCTACCGTTTTTGCCCACCAATAGGCGCCACTGGCGAGCAAGGTCTTATCATTATTATAAAGCTGTTAAACGTTGTTATTACGCGCACCTAATCAAAGTTTGAATTAAAATAATTTCTAATGCCGTATAATTTCAATTAAATATAACATCGGGAGGGCTATGCTCGGCGTTTCCTTGCGTGATCGAATCAGAAATGTAGAGATCCGTATGAGAAGCAATGTTATCGACATAGCTCGAAGAATTGCCAAACTTAAGTGGAAGTGGGCACTACATTGCTCGCAGAACGGATGGCCGATGGGGCAGAAAGGTTCTGGAGTGGCGACCGCGAACCGGAAGACGTTGCGTTGGAAGGCCTCCCACCAGGTGGACCGATGACCTGTGTGAAGGTTGCGGGGATCCGCTGGTTGCGAGACGCACGGGACAGGTCAATGTGGCGACGCTTGGGGGAGGCCTATGTCCAGCAGTGGACGTCTTTCGGCTGATATGATGATAACATCGTGTGTGCCGCAGTTTTGCGCAAACCCTTTTTTTCCATAATATATTATGTTTTGTTAATCACACTATTCTTAATTTAAATTTATTGTTTTTTTTTAATTGTAATTAAATATAAGCAGTTTCACGTACCTAATCCCTTTTTTTCGAAAAATGGAGGATACTATATTCCGAAACATGGTAATGGTAAACCCCGTACCTATCTTAATCTGCCTGCTTAATATTTGAAAAATATTCACTAATACTAATATTCAAAAAATTGTGAATAAACTCGCATTAAAAGCTATTTGAAAACCTTACTCTACCCAAGCGCCCCTAGCGGTAAATTCAAACACGATAGTCCTCATTGGATCAGTGCTTCCTTTTAAAGAATTGAAAAAACATATAAATTTACCTGTATTAATTAGCTTAGATAATTATTAAGTAACACGTTGTTAGTTATTTACCTAAAAAACTACAGATTTTGATGATTCTCTTACGAAGGACGCCAATTGAGACTTATATAAAAAATAATACTTTTTCGCGGCAATCATTATAAAGCGGCAAAGAGAATGGAGGAGATGATTTACATAGTAAATTAAACAAAGGTCTTAAACAAACTGAACAGGAAAAAACAAACTCATCAAAAATACGCCATGTGCGAGTCTGACTCGCGCACAGAGGGTTTCGTATAAACATCTAGGTAACATTCACCAAAATAAACAGGTAAAATTAATTACGTTCATAAACAATGAAAGCACCGTAAATTGTCCAAACAAAGGGACAAATTTAACTTTGCCGTTCGAAAATTGTTGTCCCTATACAATAAACAATTTTTTTTACTTTGCCTAGTACATTTTATATGTTGGTCGACTATTACTTTTAAACTTGTAAAGCCTTCTTAGCTGTCATAGTTATCCTTTTAATTTCGTTTTATATACTACTGCCGTGAATTTTTACGCATATCCAAAAGCAACCGTTTAGCTGGCAGAGGGGGGGGGGGCACACACACAAAGCTAAATTTTACGCAAACGGATCCCTAAATCGAAAA
Source organism: Orthosia gothica (assembly GCA_949775005.1). Taxonomy (NCBI): domain Eukaryota; kingdom Metazoa; phylum Arthropoda; class Insecta; order Lepidoptera; family Noctuidae; genus Orthosia; species Orthosia gothica. The sequence continues at coordinate 14,962,702 of OX459046.1, read as the reverse complement.
AGGGTTTTTACAGACCTGTAATATTTTTGAATGGCATAACACCATGAGATAGAAAGGAAACAAAAACATCCCCACTTTACGTGTACACAAATAAATTGTTTTCATGGTTTTATTTTACCACTTTGTCGGTGCTATTGATATCTATGTATATCCATGCCAAATTATAGCTTTATAGTACAAGCGCAGGCCACACCGCCAGCTAGCGGGCGGGCGGGCTAGGCGGGCGAACATCGTTTCACCTCTTTACATACTTCGGTTCACACCGCGAGCTACCGACTAACCTAACGAGCTAAGCTAACGAAATATCCGACAATTCCAGCGAAGCTACTCGTTCACCTCGTTGGCGCGCCCGCGCTTCGCTAGCTTAGCTCGCCCGCCAGCCCGCTCGCCCGTCCTCCCCGTTTCGAGTAGACTAGTCGACGCTCGTCTTTCGAATAGCAGTGTAGTGTTGTGACGTGCACAATGCGACTGCGCGCAAATGAAAATGGACAGATAGAACGCTAACCTCTCGCTCTCCCATCCGCGCCCCCCGCTTCGCCCGCTTAGCCCGCTTCGTCCGCTCCGCGCGCTCCGCCCGTCGCTCGTCTGTCCGTAGTTTTCGGTGTGAACCCCATAGTTTAGCTCGCTAATATTTCGCGTAGTTTGTATAGTTCCCTTCGTTCGCTTCGCCCACCCGCCTAGCCCGCCCGCCCGCTAGCTGGCGGTGTGGCCTGCACTTAAGAGTCTCTGAGCTAAGCTACGGACGGACGGACGTACAGACGGACATGGCGAATCTATAAGGGTTTCTTGTTGACTACGGAATCCTAAAAAAACCGGCCAAGTGCGAGTCGGACTCGCGCACGAAGGTTTCCGTACTTGGTAAATTGCGGTTTACGATTTATGACTTATTAAAAAAAAAACTAGAATAGAATAGAATAGAATATACTTTATTGTACACCATAAAATTATAGACATTTACAAAAAAACTTATATAAATGGGTACAAAGCCGGTCTTATCGCTGACAGCGATATCTACCAGACAACCTTTGGATGGACTGAAAAAAGAAAACTTAGAATAAAACTACTTACTAGATCTCGTTCAAACCAATTTTCGGTGGCAGTTTACATGGTAATGTACATCATATATTTTTTTTAGTTTTATCATTCTCTCATTTTAGAAGTTACAGGGGGGGACACATATTTTACCACTTTGGAAGTGTCTCTCGCGCAAACTATTCAGTTTAGAAAAAAATGATGTTATAAAACCTCAATATCATTTTTGAAGACCTATCCATAGATACCCCACACGTATGGGTATGATGAAAAAAAATTTTTGTAGTTTCAGTTTCAAGTATGGGAACCCCCAATTTTTTTTTTTTTATATTTTTGTGTGGAAATCTTAATGCGGTTCACAGAATACATTTAATTACCAAGTTTCAACAGCATAGTTCTGATAGTTTCGGAAAAAAGTGGCTGTGACATACGGACGGGCAGACAGACAGACAGACATGACGAATCTATAAGGGTTCCGTTTTTTGCCATTTGGCTACGGAACCCTAAAAACTTATTATAACCTATTATTACATTCATGAATAATAAGTACGTACTTACATCTGGTAGCGAACATAAATAACGTAATAAAAAATAACGAATGTTTAACGCTTTGAAGTGTAACCATATCGCTAATTACCTATTATTTAAATGAACGGTACTCAAATACCTAATGACCATTTTGTATTCAAATGAATTAATGGTTTACAATTAGGTAGTTTACAAAACACTGCATTCATGAAAAAAAATACAAAACAAAAATTAAGTGCAAACCTTTTTTTTTTAATTTCGGCGCCTTCAAGCATAATTAAGACTAATATTTTCACGAACTTATTAAAATTTTCCTCCATTTTATCTAAAAAAATAAGATTTTGCTAAAACTTTATTAAGTAACTAAATATTAACAAAATTAATTTCAAGCATCAAACATAATTCTTAGATGTAGGTAGGTCTAGACTAACAAACTCAGGGCAGTTGTTTTGCTCTCATTAGGTAGGTACCTAAAAGTACAAAAAAATTTAATTATAAATTTACTTTCATAATGAACAGGATAATTTTAATAAAACTCGATGGTCGGCTAGGGACGCAGTATTTGGTTAGCAGATTCTTAATTCAAATTGAGAAGCGAAATTTGGGTGTAAATCTGTCAAATCCTTCGGGAAATTCAGGCGTGAATTTCGAATCCTGCTAATCAGTATTTAAAGCTCAGATATAAGAAGGTTAAAATAACCATATGGTTAGATTTTCTCCTTCAAAAAAGGAGGAAGTTCTGAATTCCTCGTAATCTTTTTTTTATGTATGTTCCCCGATTACTCAAAGATGCCTGGACCAATTTGAAAAAGTCTTTCTTTGTTAAAAAGGGATAATTCGAAGGTAGTCCCATGGTCAACATGTCAGAATGTGATTATGGGCCGATCCTAGAGAAATCGAGGGAAATCCTCAAATATTATAAGTATTTATATAGCGATTTTTGGTAATTTCATCAACAATGCAATTTTTTTTATTTTTATTATCGTTAGGCTCGCGTTTGACCTCTACCTCGCCTGATGGTAAGCGATGTTATGGCCTACGGTGAAGCACGCTTGCCTAGAAGTAACCTATTCACTCTTGACTTAAAGACCCCAAGCTTGTAGCTATCAGGGAACAAAGACTCCGGAAGAGAACACAGGGGGCACTCAGTAAGTATCATTTAGTGAAGTGGAACTGATGAAGAAGACCACAGATGGCCACTGGAACTCCTTAATGCTAAGTATGACACGAGTATAAGATATCTCGAATAGATAACCGACTATGATGAAGCAAATACTTATTAATAAATGGTACTGATGCAACTGATCTGATGATGAAGCCGTAAGGTAGGCACTGGAACTCCGAAATAAAACAATGTATCCTAGTCGTGTTTGGGCTTATAAATTGAATATATTGAAAATATATTGAATCGTCATGAGATTTACTTTAGCTATAATGATGTTCGTGTTAATTGGAGGTACCTACCAAAACTAAAAAGAGAAAATAAATAACTTTTTAACAAAAAAATCAAACCGGCTTCTGAAACAAAACACTACAAAGTGAAAAATAACTAATATTTTTCACTTTGTAGTGTTTTGTTAGTAATGCTATTCAATCACGCCTCAACGGTTGGACAAATTTGAATGGAATTTTATACAATACGGGTACCAATACCTTGTCGTGGATTAGGACGTGGAATACTTTTTATCACGGTAGTTTCACGTAGTTATTCGAAGCCCCCGCGGCTTAAAGCTAATATAGCTATATTTAGTGTATCGCGCATCAGTAACTGAGTACTTTATTTATCAATTGGCTACGAGTATTTGTTGATGTATTTTATTAATATTCTAAAAAAAAAAAAAAACAAATACAAAAGGGAGACGGAAAAGTGTGTCAATGAGAAACGAGTCCAGAACGCTGGCAGCATTGCCACGTTGGATGGCAATGCTGGTTCTCTGGCCGAAGAAAAGGCCAACCCTCTGGTCACGTGTAGAGTCGACGAGCTTTGTAAAATCTAATTTCTCGAAACACTCGATGCGAGTATTTAATTTACGTTTGCAAAACGTGCTTTAAGGTAAAGGCATCGGTTTAAACTTAGAAAAAACGACATAATTTAATGGCCTTTTCTAACTATATGGTTGACAACTTCGTTCTACGGTTTATAATGTGCAACGCAGCGCAATGAACACCGCATCCGACAGCGACTAGAGATGCCGATACTTGAAATTTAATGGCAGCTTTAAAGTTCACTACTTGCAGCATGCTACCATAACACCCCTTACCATCGCTGTCACAATATGAAAACGCTACTGCGCAGCGACTCGCGGAGTGTTCCGAGGCAGTATAAGGTTTGAACCAAACTTTAAAATATTCATGCTCGCTGCAATTGAAGTGTTCGAGTTCTAATTTTTTAGTAAAAAAATCTCGTCAGAGACACCACGTACTCGTAACCAAACCATAACCATTTTACCATACTTTTTACCATTAATTTAGTCATATAGTTTACCATAATTTACCATTTCGTGTATCTAAGTGTTATATAGTGTTTCAATATAGTTGTTACCCTTATAATCCAAGACTTTAACTTTAACCATATCCTATCATAACAAGAAAGGTGTGTTAGGTCACCATAGCACCAAGCACTACTTTCTACATGAAGAGTACAGGTAAAAACAGGGAATGTCCTAAAAAAATGATTTTGAGAAAATCGCAGTTAAAAGTTTAGAAGTATGTAATTTTTATCCTCTTTTTTACCAAACAAAACAAAACAAATTAAGTTGAAATTGTGTTTAATTATAAAGTTTTTATTTTTGCAAGTAAATGTGTGTACTTGCTTGTGATTTGCATGGCTGAAGGTGTAATATGGTTGGAATGTGCTATATTTTTTAACAACTTCATGTAATTACCCATATTAGCAAATAAATGATTATTATGATTATGATATGTATCGGTATATCATGGAGATTCCCGGATCTTTTCGTTTCGGCCATAAACAAAAATGTCTTTTTGGCACCTTACGTTTACTTATAAAATGTTAGTGATTCGGAATAAAACTACCATGGATAAAAATTTGCTTGCCAATAAAAAATAGAAAAACGAAAATTTGTGACATTCCCTGTTCTTTGCCTGTACCCTTCAATTGCACTGAACTTAAGTTTCGGTTTTCACAGCTGACCAAGCCCGCAGCACATTTCTAAACACGGTGACTCCTGAAAGACAGCATCAACAGTAGTGATCATTGTAAAATGGCCGTCCTAATGAAGCTCGACGAGTTCCGGAGAAACGATACAATTGACCTGGGGGGTAACCACAAGCTCTTAGAGTAAGGTTATTTTGAGATCGAGTAAGTGACAGATGTATACAAGTCAGATACATCTGTCCCTTACTCGATCTCAAAATAACCTTACTCTAAGAGCTTGTGGTCAGCCCCCTGAATCCCTTAACGAAATTAAACAGAAAATAACAGAGGATTAAGAAACAGGCCATGGTTTTCAAGGGCCGTCAATTTTTTAAGAGTGAACGGTTATACTGACACGCTTAGATTGTTAACGCACTGCATCCGATCTTTATCCGAATCCGAGATTTTATCTGAATTGGAAATGTACTGTTTTCAGACGGACAAAGTTTGGATACAGTGCGTACAAGAAGTACTACGGCTACTTCGTCGGTATTAGTACGCCTACTTCGGACCGAGATTTCTCGGATTCGGACCGAATGTAGTGTGTACCCGTTCTTAGTGTGTATGGAAAATGCCGCTTCTAGTTGTGGCCTTAGAGGCATTTCCGTGATCTGTGTCCCGGAAGCAGCAAATCTATTCATGGAACGAGTCCAATGTTATGTTGGCTCTGTACACACTCAGTTCAAAAACTACGAGTAGTTTCCCAGATATATAAACAAACTAGCAGGTTACTAAATAAATTATTCTAGTGTTGCATCTACTAAAAAAATATTCAAGAAATTATTCTAGCATTGAAATGTTGCTAACAGTTTATAGATTTATTTTGGTCATTGAGATAATATGTACTACGTACTAGAGAAGCTATCCTAAGCAAAATGCATGTTTCATTTTGTAAATTTTGACAAGAGTTTAAACTAAAAAATTCGCTGCAGCGCTGAAACAATAATTAGTCGTCTAACCAAACAATATAAACATGCAGCGCTAGAGCGCTTCTAAGGTGTAGTTTTCTCGCGACCAAAAAGACGGAAGCGCCGTGATTTTCATGGCGCTTACGCGTTTCGTTCAACCTTGTCATTCATATAGACTAAATTGCTGACTGACTACAGAAGTGACATAGCATTATACCTAACAAGCTTCATTAGAATTCACACTGTTTCAAAATTTATTATTAGTTGAAATAACCGACTGTTAAAGTATATGATACTTTTGTATTTCTTTATTTAATATTATAATCAAATGCGCTTACAATAAGTTAAAAACATATGAAATTGGAATAGGGAATTTTACAATTCGCTTGAAACACGAATCTTTTGTATATTTTTAATATTAATTATGTTTATTTAGTTACCCCTAAACAATATAAGTTTAGTTAACTTTTGACGCTTCGATAAATAATTATTAGTCTGATTAATTTTAGCTTCGTACTTCAAGCGAATTCTTGTGTATTGGTTTATGATGGCCCGTATCAAATGTGTTAGGTGATTTAAAGTGCATGGTTGATCAAAAGAATGTTGAAGCAAATATTTAAATTTTTCCTTGTGAATAAAATATTCCTGTATTAACAGTAATATAACTGAAATGATATTAAGTAGAGAGACTGATTCAGAAAACGCCTGCCCGCCTTTGTGGTATATCTTTTTTCATTGAATTACCACAGTCAGTTCTTTTCTAAATATATGTTATTATTATTTTCCGCTTTCAAAAGAAACATCAGCTAATTTTACCTACACTTGTTATACAAATTGTCACATCTGAATTTTTAGTCTATATGAAAATTGACACAACATGGCGTCCAGCAAATATTTTGTCAAAATTAAATTTTAAAATTATTATCTAGTTAGCCACCTATGAAAAGTTATTCCTTTGCTCTTCGCCGTATTGGTTGAATTATTAGTGCAAAATCTTAAAACACACGACCGGCATATTGAATGCGTTTGAACGTTTTTTCGTTTAAAAACATAAAATGACTTAAGCGCCCAAGATCTAGCAAGCAAATAAGTGAATTGCGGCTAGAAGACCGCAATTGAACAGAACACAGTAGTGATGGGTGGTGACTTCTCTAGTGCGTAGTACATTATTACCTCAATGGTTTTGGTAAGTTTTTTTTCCCTCTCATTACCTATTTCACTTTAAAAGTATTAATAGTATAATGTATGTATTACTTTTTGAGGAGACTAAAGCAGGATTTCCTACGAATATAAAAAGCTTTGTTTTCATAAATGAAACTTTAGTTTTTCCTAAGCAGCTGTTTTATTTTTCTTTTTAAGTTTTCTTTTGATTATTTTTTTTCAAATGAATATCAAAACTAAAAGCAAGAATTTCGTGAGAAGCTTGTTGAAACAACCAGCTTTGTTACAGTCTTCGTCTTTTATCAAATAGGGTAGGTAGAGCTTCATTTAATTTTGTGAATTCCCTGACTCATTTCGCTTGATATACGAGTATGAGGCTATATCAAACGAAAGAATAAACGCTCCATAAAAGAGGTATCATTATTGGGAAACCTACCACATCTACCTACCCCAGTATGGCCGCGGTATGTATGGCTCTATCATAGATAAGCGCTGTCCAGTCACATTGCAGCGTTGACGTGTAATACCGCTATCTGACAACACATAAACTATATGTGACCGTGATAGAAGAACGGTTATAATTGTCCAATATACGAGTATAGACAGAATAATATGATTTATTATACACCGAAACAGCGGTATTTTGGCTGACAACGATTTCTTTCTGACAACTATTGGAGGGACTGAAATAACAGAAAATCAATTGGCGATAAAATATTTAGCTAATGCAGTCACACAGTTTGCGGTAAATGGCTCTCCCAATTACTAGTAAACTATGTAGTAGGTTAATGATTTAATTACAGAGCAACGGATCCAAAGTACAGTTGATGAAAGTCTAACAGAAAATGTACCTAAACGTCATAATGCAGAGATTACTATGTCCATTTTCCAAAAAGTAGATTAATACGCTCTCTGAACTAATGAATTAAATTCAGGGGTCCTAGATGTAGTGAAATTCTACCAGCGATTACGATTGACAAAAACGTATAAAATTGGCATGCGCACCTGAATTAAATATTAAGCTGAAACGTTATATACGTTGTCAAGCTTAATATTTTTAACCTCTGACTGCCTTTTTAGGGTTCCGTAGTCAACAAGCAACCCTTACAGTTTCGCCATATCCGTCAGTCCGTCCGCCTGCAGCAGCTCAGAGACTCTTAGTAATAGAAAAATAATTTGGAATGTATATACATATTAACCACGACGATAAAGAGGTAAAATAAAATCAAGTTTTTTTTTTTTTCAATATTTGTATGTTTTTTCGCATATGGCATTAAACCAAAAAAATTAATCAAATCTTCTTACAAAATTCACTGGCAAAGCCGGCAGCACTTTAAAAAGTTTAGATAGTTTGAGAATGGTCAAAACTCTAAATCAGGTTCTTACTGATGATAAAATAGCTTTGCACCTTTAAGTTTCCTTAAAAAATTATATTTTGAAATAATCAAACCTTAACAGTTCAGCTAGGGCCTCAGTTTTTTTGCACCAGGGCCTTTGGTTACCTAGCAACGCCACTGAGCCTTTTCCCAACCACATGGACGTAAGATAGGCTATCGTTCTAGGTGCTATACTGATTTACAGCTAAATCCGGCAAGACAGTATATACTAGACTGAAAATTGACCCCAAAATCTTATGTTGGGGTCGATATAGACTAGAATGGTCTAGTTGGATATAGCAGCAAATCAGTTCTTCACACAGTGACAGAATATCTTGCTTCCACAGCCCAGTAACTGGGTAACACAATACCCAGGCAATATCTCCTTTGTCAATTAATCGAGATGTTGGTGTCAGTTTCCAGTATAGCAGGATGCAGCTTCAAATCAGTATTTTAAGTAGAGCGACAGCCTATCTTGCTTCCACAGCTCAGTGGCTGGATAACACGATGCCCCTTTGCTAGACCCCTTGTACAATGGATTTTCAAATGACTGCCGAGACAAACCGCTTAACGTGCTATTGCTATCCGAGTCACGGAGTTAAGGAACCTTCTAACCACGGAAGACCAGTTGTTATTATATAGCCCCGAGCATCTTTTCTAATAAATCATCACCATTTCAGCGAAAAGACTTCCACTGCTGAACATAATAGTCGACACATGGTTTCGCATCGACCGGTCCTATGAGAAAATCTCAACAGAGTTTAACAAAGCTCACCTAAATTAATTTACCACCTAATTAAACAAGTTTCAATATAACTAACGTAATTTATCTGAAAACCTAATTCCCCGGATTCAAGTTTTATTATCCCGGCGATCAGAGTACTTTCAAAAACTAATGAAATTTATATTATTCAGTAATTTATCGTGTAGTTTAGCCTAATAAGATAATTAAAATCGAATAAGGCTTGCTTTTCCCGGAGAACTAGATATTTAACACGTTACGCCACTGTTATCACAAAGCGCGCTCGCGTGAGCCGTACGCCACTGCCGAGCAAAGTGTACAGTGTACTCTTCAGATGGTCCATTTATTTTATTACGACTTATTAAAAGTGTATAAAATACGAGAGTTAAGGCGCCGATTCCCTTGAATAGCTGATTTTAAAATGAGAATCACGTCTAAACGGCTAGTCGTAATTTATTGGAAAAAATATATGTTTTATCAGACCATTTTCTTAATAATTTCATCTCAGCAAATTTTGAGTTTTATTCGTATAACATAGTGTAATTAATTTGTAAAATTATGTCTAAAACGGACAAAAACACGACAATCACAACAAAACCGCTGGGCGTATTTTAATGAAATAGATACCATATCAAAGACAATTTAATTATCTACATTTTGATCTGAAGCTTTTTTTTTTAAAGTCATAGAATAATAAGAAAAGTACAAAAAACTACTAAATTTCGGGTCGCGCGGGTGAGAAACGAGGGCGCGTTTTGTTCCCTCAAGGTCGTTGGCGTTAGTCGTCGTCTTAATGCCGTAACAGTTTGTTTTATTACAATGCGTTGTTATCAAGCGTAAGATATTTCTATATAATAAATTAATTTAATAGCTGCTTTAATGAGCAACTGTCAGCAACATTTTTTTTTCATGCTGAACAAATTGTATAAAATAATATTTCAATTATGTTCGCCTTGTCCATGGGGATAGGTACGTTAAGCAACAAGATTCAAGCAAGATTCAATATTAATTACAATTTTGTGGGTCACAGCGTGGAAAGAAGTAGATCAAATCTAGCTTTGACTACTAGCAAACTTTGACTACTACACCTTTATACTAAAACTTTACACTTTTTGAGTCCAGCGCTAGCACACGACGGCTACTAATTATCAGCTGGATTTGTCTATATTCACAAAAGAAACAAACTAAACTGTCGCGACGACGCCCCGCCCGTTGCTAAGGCGACGGTTGCGAAGGGCGTAGGCCTACTGCGTCCCGCAGCCGCCAAAAGACAGCACAGAGAAACTTTTAGGACAGTTTTTGTGTGTCAATTTAATATTAGGGGCAAAATTATGAAATTTCCTTGTATGAATGAATTGATTTGTACTGAAAAATTTAAATTGTTTTTTTTTATATTATTATATTTATTTGATCAAAATAATTACCATTATTATCTATACATTGCTGCCATCTAATAGGAAGGTCATTTATGCCTTTGCGATAGAACTCTGGTGATCTAGATTCGACAAACTGTGTGAAAGCATTTTGTACTGCCTCCTGAGAAGAAAACTTTATATATATCACGTCGAAAATTGTCATTAAGTCTTAATAGACTTCTTCGTAGTTAATTCAAACGAGACTGAGTGTATCAAACACTTTTACACATTTATTATACCCACCAAACTGCGTAACAGTTTGTCGGCGGGATAAGCGCTCGTATCTTAGTTATATAAATTTTGATCTAAAGGTGACTAATAATAAGATTCATAAATTTTCTGATAATTTCACCAACTGCATTGAAAATCACACACATCCAATAAATAAATCAAATTTGTGAAGAAACATACAATTATAAACTTAAATATGACTACGGAAAAATCGTGATTGAATTACAGAACCTACTAGTTGCCTTATCGTTACTAAATTTAACCACGAGTTCCAGCAAAAGTGCGTTAAGGCGTTTCCCCGAGCAAAATGCCGCGCAAGCCGTTTTTTGTGCTGTTTTTAGAAGCTATCTACTCGTTATTTATAAAGGAATATCAATTAATAATAATACATTAAAATTCTACATAATATTGATTCTAAAATGGTAGATTTAGTTTTTTTTTAAATGTTGTATATATTTCACTAAACTCTTTCCAAAAAAACATAAAAATGAGAAATAATTATTGATATTATGCATCTCCTCGTAAAGTGTTCATTAATTATTTTTTGTACTAACACTAATGGATAGACAATTTAATAACGAACATTTTTGTAGATTTTTTTTTTTCAAAAGACCAAAATTCGATTTTATAGAGATTTTATTCTAAAATCTGGGCGCATTCACTACTGTAATTCATGCGCCACCAGTGCCGCTAGACCAATAGGAATGCTCATATCGCATGCTGATTTTTTGGTCAGGGTACCGTCTTAATTTAAAATTGTTTTCTAGTTTTGGTCAAAAAGAGGCTTCGAAAGGTTAGGCAGAGATGTTAGCCCTTAGTACGCCCATATTTCACCAAATATGTTTATATACGTATATAAATATAACAGTATAGTGTACTTGCTTATAGAACTGAAGGTTGGGTATGGCAAAAGACATGAAAGTAGGATTAATGCAGTTGAAACGCGTTCCTTGCGAAGTATGTGTGGTGTAACATTAAATGATAGATTGAGGAATAATGTAATTAGACAACGTTGTAGTTTAAAAGAATATGTAGTGACTAAGATTGAAAAAGTATGCTAAGATGGTTTGATCATGTTGAAAGGATGAATGAAAGGCGACTAACAAAATTTGTAAATAACATTATGTTATTTACAAGGCAGACTTGAATGGAAACGACGAGAGGGGACGCCCTAGAAAGACATACCTTATTGGTGATGTTCTTCATAATGTCCTGGTGCGCAGTACTCATAATCGGCGTGCGTGTATGACTAGATGTATAAACGTGAATGAAGCAAAAGAAGTATGTAAGGATCGTAGCAGGAGACGTTCTGCAGTTTCTGCCTACCCCCATGGGGAAAAGGCGTGAGTTTATGAATGTGTGTCTCTTGTAAAAGGGGGTGAGCCTACTGACATCATCATCATCATTTCAGCCGAAAGACGTCCACTGCTGAACATAGATCTCCCTCAAGTGTCGCCACATTCACCGGTCCCGTGCGTCTCGGATCCAGTGCCATCAACCAAAAATCCAAAATCCGGGCCACTACTACGACAATACGGCATGCGGCTAGGCAATTACGAGAAGAAAGTTAAATTTTTTTTTGGAACTTGGTGATTTTTGGCAGACTGCAATTTATACCCACTACAGAGCCCCTAAATAATATCGAAAAAAAAACAACGTTCAATATTTTTTTATCATAGGTACCTTTTTTATACTGCACGCAAAATTCGCCGTAAACGGACAATTGTGAGATAGGTCAGAAAAGTAACCCGTTCGTCGTTAAATTTTGGAAAGGAGGCACACGAAAAATATTCAGCCAGTTTTTGCACATATTTCAGTATCTGCCTAGAGTTGGCCACGTTTGTAGGTACTATGTAGTACCGTTATTTCGTCTGAACGAGTAAACCCATTATTAGATCACGATCACAAAAGAGATTCCTTTATACGTTTTTTCTATTAAACTTTCTCAAAATAAAATTGGTTGGAATGAAAAACATTCACTACTAGATAGAAATTTCTAATTAAGAATCGTGAATGTTTTTTTTTTATTAAAGTACCAGTTTTAATTAAAGGAATGGCAGTAACTGGCAGAATACAATCAAAGATACTTCGAAAAGAAACTTGTCTTAATAATTAACAAAAAAGTTTAGAAAAAAGTTTGAAAAAAAAATAACAGTTATGAATTTTGGTATAATGAATGAAATATTTTTCTACTTACTTTAAAAGAAGGCCTTTAATGGCTAAAATAAAAACTAATTGTCCGATGACATGCGGCGGCAAAATTCTTCTTCGTGACAGTAATTTAAATATATGTTTGGCCCAAAACTTTGCCACTTCCACGGCATCGTCGGTGGCAGCGCATAGATCATTTTGCCTGCATGTTTATGGGCACAGAAGGCAGGAAAACCGATAGAGCGTAGTTTGCGATTCAGCATTTTCGTAAATGGACCAGGTCGTAGGTACTACAAGGACCTTAGTAAGGTAACAAATTGTGGCAGAACACTTACCCCAACACATTATTTATCACCAAGCGAACATCTTCCTATAGGGTATAACCTTCCATGGTCTACCTGGCAGACCCTGAAATGCCTCAGAACCCAAGTAGCAAGGTGTAACACCAACATATTACGACTGCTCAGCGACCGTAAGTCACTGCAGGGATGCAGCAGAATATCAGCGTCAGGTATATTTGCCTGACACATGCTGAGCTGGGCTCCCATTTGGTGCAACCTTGAGACGCACACCGCACTGTGTTTTAATTGAAGTAGGTATGTTACTTGTGTCACTTTTATTTGTATTATGTTGTTTTTTCTTCTTCTTTATTTTTGTATTTTGGCACCTTTTTTTTCCAAATACCCACATGTATGTGATTTTGTGTGTTGTGCTGTGTCTTTTGTGTGCACTGAATAAATGTTTTATCTATCTATCTATTTATCTAACATCAAACTCGCAAATGGCAAAAAATGCTACCAGGGTGATCTATGCGCTGCCAACGATGACAACGTGAAGGTGGCTAAGTTTTCAGACAAACAAGTTTGAACGACTGTTGTGCCAGCGACACGAAGAAGAAGAAGTCCATAGATAGAAGGGAAAGTAGTTCCATAGATTACTTTCTACAATCATATAGGCCGAAAATGCACCGAAAGGTGGCTTGCTTAAAGTCTAAGGCCGCTGCCTCGAATCTTGCGGGCAGCGGGGCGGCGGCGGCGGCGGTGCGGTCGCGGCAGGATCTAATGCGTACAATCAAATGGACCGGCCCTCGATAACAGCGGCGCGGTAGCGGCGCGGGGGCGGGCAACGAGCGGTGCACTCCAGTCAAGCAAGCGGTGACCGCCCGCGCGACTGCATTGTAGTGTGCAATTTATTTTTGTGACGTTTCGAAATGTCATTTATTTATTAGGTTAACCAACAACAATTGATTACACACATAAAAAAAAATTCAGGTGTAGTTGAAGAATTTGTTAGGACACTGTCTCTGTTCTTCATAATTTCGATAAATCATGCCTTTTCTTTTCTTTGCCCTGTAGTAGGGATTCACTTCTTCTTTTGCCTACTGTAAATCGAGCTTTAGGAATAAATTTGAATCAAAATAATGCTGTCGCCGTTGTTCAGACATTTCGTTCGCGAAAAAAAACAAATATCTCGACGAAACAACCACGAACACCACACTACGCCCGCTATAGTGCCGCGCGATCTGCCCGCTGGTTTCGAGAACGGGTCTGCGTTGCCCGCTCCGCTCCCGCGCCGCCGCCGCCGCCGCCCCGCTGCCCGCAAAATTCGAGGCAGAGGCCCGAGTAACCTGGCGAGTAGCAAAGTGAAACGAAGGTTCTGAAATATAAGTAACCGGTCGCACCGTGCGAGCTTGGCGCCTTCGAGAGTAGCCTGGCGTGTGTCGCGTCAATTTTGTCTTTATAATATTTGCTTAGATGTGGCAAGGTTATATTTTACACTGTTCTTACACAATCATGAATCTATTATTGTTTTTAGTATGGATAAGTTTATTTTTTTATTTTTTTTTATAGGCTCGCCCTTGACCACTATCTCACCTGATGGTAAGCGATGATGTGGTTGACGGTGGAGCACGCTTGCCTAGAAGTAACCTATTCACTATTGGCTTAAAGACTATGGTACTCGTATTTAACACTAATTTCATACAAAAGAAACCATAGCAATTATTATTTATACCAAACCACAGATGAGTAATTAACACAAGCATTGTGTTACTACTTAGGTAATTAGTAAATCTCAAGGTTGCGACGTAAGAATATCAGCATTGTTTGTATAACTATTACGAATAAGTCCATTAGTAGTTCTTGAAATAAGCAACTGTTACAGTTGGAAGGAAAAGCAGGTTTACATAGCACCAACAGTGTTCCTTTTAAACCGACTTCAAAAAAATCAAAAAACCCGACTGCTTCAAAACCGAACTAAAAAGTCGTAAAAAAGGAAAAAATCATGCTGTGCAGTCGGAGGATACATATGCGCGGGCTGGCTGACCAAAATCTGGTGTATCCTCCACCTGCACAGCATGATTTTTTCCTTGTTTACGACTTTTTAGTTCGCTTTTGAAGCAGTCGGGTTTTTTGATTTTTTGAATTAAGTTTTTTATTTATAACTTTTTAGTTAGTTTTTTTCGAATAAGATACATTTAAACATATATGTGTTATATATTTTTGAAATCACCTCTTAAAACCCTTTATTTTTATACCCCACACGATGGGTTTGGAAGAAAAAAAAAAATTGGGCCCCACAATATGGCACCCAAAATCCGCCATTTTTCTATTATCCAATTTTAATGTAGCCTATGACACTCGCAGGGTTAAGATGCATCGATTGACGTATGAATCGTTAAAATCGGCCACCGCGTTTGGTCTCTGGAACGCCATATAGGAACAAACATACATACATACATACATACTTACATACATACATACTTACATACATAGATACATAGACTGATAAACACATTACCCTCCTTCGGCAGTCGGGTAAAAAGGAGGAGTTTCTCAATTCGTCGGCATCTTTTTTTCTATAAGTATGTTCTCCGATAACACAAAGACGCCTGGACCGATTTGGAAAATTATTATTTTGTTTGAAAGGGTATATTTTTCAGGTGGTCCCATGGTCATCAGGTCAAAATTTTATGATGGGATCCTGGAGAAATCGAGGGAATTCCTCAAATATTATGGGCATACATAGAGCGAGTTTGGTATTTTCATCAACAATGCAATCATTTGCACTCAGAAAGTATCATTTGGTGAAGAGGAACTGATGAAGATGATCACAGATAGCCTCTGCAACTCCTTAATGCTAAGTATGTCACGGGTATGACATATATCGAATAGTTAACCGAATATGATAATGCAAAAACTTATGGTACTGATGAAAATTGTACCATCGAATTGAACTGATGATGAAGCCATAAGGTAGGCACTGGAGCAACGAAAAAAAAAATATATCCTAATAGTATTTGGGCTTTTTGGAATCTTCATGAGATGTGCTTTGGCTACAAATTGTTTTTCATGGTAATTGGAGGTACCTATCAAAACTAAAAAGAGATAAAGAAAAATTTGTTAACAAAAAAATCTCAAGTCTCAAATCATTTGAGACTTGAGATTTTTTTTCATCATATTGGCACGGAACCCTAAATATTGACACATAGCAGGTCAATCTGCCTTAAATTTTCCCATCTTACGTTGGATCGGTTTCTGTTGGAGAGGTTCAAAGCGTTTTGAGAGTACTTTCATTGTGCATACAACTAAGGAGTGGATTTGAAACCAAGTAAGAAGGTATCTCAAAATAAGTAAAATATTGATATACTTAACTAACAATAAGTAGCCAATTTATACTGAATATTACTAATATTAACTACTAACATTTCAAATACCCAGTAAGCAAATAATGTACTTTCAGTTATAAATATAATAATTATATAATTTATGGGCATTGCGTCAGCCAACAAACTGTCCTACAGTTTGTCTTATCTTTATTATATAAGAATGCTATCTTTTGAGAATATCATTTTTTTCTTCGTAATACGGGAGCTTTTGGGCCATGAAGCAAAATCTCAAGCACCTATAGGTAAGTGAGAACACTTGATGACGCTAAAATTATGCAATGAGGTAGATTCAACGTCATTAACATTAAGAGCGGTACCCTTTTAAGAGGTTAACCCTTAGCTAATATTGGCAAAATGTTTGCTAAGCTACTTTAGAAAAGTGGCTTAGCAAACATTTATTGCCATCTCGTCAGAAAAAGGTGATTATTATTTAATAATTATTTATTTTAGTCTGATTTGTGCTGCTGCAGGGTAATGACCTCCTTTTCTTCTTTCCATACCTCCAGTTAAGTTCGTCCAGGCCTGGATCTTTGCCTGGGTCTGCCACAATGTCACCCTCCCTTTTCCGTGACCTATATTGTGGTAGCAGATAGGCATTGAATTTAATTTAATCGACTTCCCAAAAAGAGACATCCGAATTGAGTACCTCCTGTACTCAATTCGGATGTCTCTTATTTAATTTTTCATTTGTTTTCGGGCATAACTCCGTCATATATAGATGGATTTGCATTTTTTTTTTAAGGGTATACTCTCGTGTACCAAGTCAGAATATAATATATCCAATCAAAAAGCCAATGCTCCAGAAACCAATGTTTTAATACTGATATTTAGCAACGCTTTGAACAGTCAAACCGTATTAATGTGCATAACTCCAGCTTCCTCATAAGTGTTAGAATAATTCTATCTATGTCAATATTTCAGGCATAATAGCAGCAATCAAAGTTCCAAGTCTTTATTTAGCTGCCACAAAAACTTCGCTAATATGTGTCGTTTAGTATGAGTCAGCTGCAGTGACGTCACCCCAGCTTCCTCATTCAATACAGGCAAACTAGTGATGTTAGGGTTTTGGACTATAGTCAAAAAAATAAGGCATAATAGCTGCACATGGAAGGAAAGAACTGAACGATAATACTTAAAAAGTGTTGAAACTAAGATAAAAAAACGTGTGTGTAAGCTGATGTGACGTCACCCCAGCTGCCATGTCATATCTTCTGAACAAAAGAAGATACGATTATGTATTATAGCTCAAAAATTAAGGAATAATAGCTGCCATTGGCAGAAAAATTTTCAAATCTGTAGTAAAAATACTCCATAAGTTATTAAACCGACAGATATGTGTAAGCTGGAGTGACGGCACCCCAGCTGCTCATATCATATCTTCCGAACAAAAGAAGATATGATTATGCATTATAGCTTAAAACATAAGAATTAATAGCTGCCATAGGCAGCAAAATTTTCAAATCTCTAGTCCTTGTAGTTTCCACGTAGTAAACAAAAATGAATGGTTTCCGCGCCAAAAAGATCAAATTATTTCTTCGGAGGAGGTACGGAGCGGCGCTGCCGCTCTGTGCGCTACAACAGCGCTACGCTATAAGTAAAACCGTGACATATTATACATATCTACATATTGTTACAGAATTATATTTAGTTATGCTGCTTTGCTATTGAAGAGGCGCCTTTTACACAGCACTTAACAAGTCAAGCACGATTGTCTGGCCGTAAATATGACTATAAAAAACCTGAATACTTACATAGTACCTACGATTCAAGTGTGTAGTCGGCTCCCAGTCTATAACCTAGTTTAAACTACTTCAAACTGATAATATAGCGCACAGAACGGCAGCCCCGCTCCGTACCTCCTCCGAAGTAAAATTTGATCTTTTTGGCGCGGAAACCATTCTTTTGTTTACTACGTGGAAACTACAAGGACTAGAGATTTGAAATTTTTGCTGCCTATGACAGCTATTATTTCTTATGTTTTAAGCTATAATGCATAATCATATCTTCTTTTGTTCGGAAGATATGATATGAGCAGCTGGGGTGCCGTCACTCCAGCTTACACATATCTGTCGGTTTAATAAGTTATGGAGTATTTTGACTACAGATTTGAAAATTTTGCTGCCAATGGCAGCTATTATTCCTTAATTTTTGAGCTATAATACATAATCGTATCTTCTTTTGTTCAGAAGATATGACATGGCAGCTGGGGTGACGTCACATCAGCTTACACACACGTTTTTTTATCATAGTTTCAACACTTTTTAAGTATTATCGTTCAGTTCTTTCCTTCCATGTGCAGCTATTATGCCTTATTTTTTTGACTATAGTCCAAAACCCTAACATCACTAGTTTGCCTGTTTTGAATGAGGAAGCTGGGGTGACGTCACTCCAGCTGACTCATACTAAACGACACATATTAGCGAAGTTTTCGTGGCAGCTAAATAAAGACTTGGTACTTTGATTGCTGCTATTATGCCTGAAATATTGGCATAGATAGAATTATTCTAACACTTATGAGGAAGCTGGAGTTATGCACATACCGTATTAAGCTGCGGTTGAACTGATGAGTAACATGTTAATGCCCTAAATTGGACGATAATGTCGTTAATTTCAAGCAATTTCAAAACATCGCGTAAGCTTCATCGACACACTTACAAACAACGGTTATGACTAGTCATCGGATCATAAGAACGGTCAAAATGCCAAAATATACAAAAAGGGACGAAATATGAACAAAATATGCATTATCAAAATATATATGTCATTAGAATTTATGTTTATTGTCAAAATATGTTTAACTATCAGTTGTAATTTTGTGACATAATATAAATAAATATTTCCTTGATTTTCTAGAGCAAACTTGTGACGTTTTTTTTTAACTTTATATTAGGGTGTAGGGTGTATGAAATTTGGCGCTATTTCTGCAGAAACCTTTTCAGGTCATACCTAGGATTTTGTATAGAACTGCATTTAAATTAGTAATAGAACACCGCTAACAAATTTAACTACTGAAATAAGCAATATCAATGAAAATGTACTAAAATATGCAAAAACGTTATTAAATTAGGATTTTATACATTTGCATAATATATACAAACATGCAAATGCATATATTTATTTATCATAAGTATTTATTGTACACAATATGTTACATTTATAAAGGAAAATTAAAACTAAAAACACATACAATGGGCAGCCTTATCACATTCCGCGATCTCTTCCAGGCAACGAGGTATGGACAATAATTGCTGGACACGAAGTGGGGCTGTCATTGTCGGACAATATCAGTGTTAAATATATATATTATAAAAGATACGCAGATACATACATATGCTATTTAATACATACATACATACTAAAATATAAAGACAATAAATAAAATGGTGACAATCAATTCAGATTCACAGCGACAGGTAATGCTCCCACCTCACGAGTATTTTGAACACAGGCAACGATTGGGTGCGTTTGGTTGGGAAAATGAAACTATCTCAGCACTGAACCAAAGAAACAAATAAGTTACGTGAGTAGTTCGAAGGTATATTCACAAAACGAACTCTAAGTTTCTGAAAGCTCAAATCAAGTCTCAAATAAAGCTGTTGAGATTGGATGACCAAAATAACAGCCAAGCTAACATGAGTTTTGTGGTTGGAGTAAATTGAATAGGTCAAAAGATTCCCAGACCTCTAGTTTAGTTGAGTTCGACACACATATTCATCATCGTAAACAAAACCTTTGCTTTATATAAGATACTTGCTTTTTCTGAATTTTTCGTACTTTCCACGGAATACACCAGTTTTTATGGCAATAAAACGGGCTCTATTGAAATACCTGTGCTATGTTCATGCATATATACTTATACTTTATACTTGTCTAGAATCTTGTATATTGTAGTGTTGTATATTTTTTTTTATCGCTGCTTAAGCGAGAGGACAAAAAGTCTCTCTCAGACTTTTTGTCCTCTCGTACAGGTTATTTTTCTTTGTCCAACCCTCTTCGCTGTTTGGCTGGGGTAGAGTATCCTTGGACGTCAGCTCCAGAGTGCTATAATTTTTATTAAGTTAATTTATTATTTAATAAGGACTCAGGATCTGCATGCTTGACCACCAGGTACAAGGTACTCCTGCGTCGCGGCTGGCCGGAGCAGTTTTTTTTATATAGTTCATAAAGTAAAGTGCCTGCCTGGGTTTGAACCTACAATCTACGTCACGTAAGCCGAAGCCGTTACCACTGGGCCACATTTCATCACCACTGCTAAAAACTGTGAAAGAAAACATTGTGAGGCAACCGGCATGTCCTAGAACCAAAAATTCGAAAAAATGTGATATCCACCAATGCGCACTGGGCCCGCGTGGTGGATTATGGGCCATTCCCTCTCTCAAAGAGAGGAGGCTTGTGTCCCAGCAGTGGAAACATTAAAAGGATGATGATATTTATAGTTACAGTTTGTTTTGTCCTGTGTGATTTACAAATAAACAATTTTCTTCATTATTTCGTTTTAAAATTTTCAGTGCTACAGCAATTAAAGTCAACCTAATTTAGCTATGGCAAGGCCCATTAAACACAAAAATTGCCAGAGAAATGCTTAGAGAAAAAGCAGGTCAATAAAAAACTAGAATAGTTTTTGTCTACTGCCTTTTTGTTTGCAATTGTTTGCAGTAAAACCGAAATAACCATAAACTACGGTAATCTTCGTTTTCCGAAAGTATCTACCGTCGAGATTTCGAAAGGCAAAACTGAGACAAGTTTTTTACTGGTCGTCGAATAGTGCATTAGTAATAAAGTTTCTCTATGTCAAATTATCTAAAGTCATATTGCGGTTGCCCTATCACAAGTGTTTTAAATAAAACTTTATGAAGTTGTTGTTATTATTATGTAATCCAGTAATCACGATAATATAAAATAGGGCAATAGCAGTAAAAGCAACAAGCAAGTTATTAGTTCTAACAAAAGCACGTTCGTATTGCCGAATATTGACGATGATTCCCGAAGCAATTTTTTTTTAGAATATCTATCAATACATTTAAAAATCATATCAATGAGACAAATGCTATCCGCTTAGCATTAATTTGTTTTAAAAACTCGTATTTAAGGCTCATCATTTCAAACATTAAATTCATAGTCGATTTTTTTGTCTAAAATGCAGTGGTCACAATTCTGACCAGAGCTGGGCACTTTTCCAAATGTTATCCACGGAGTAGCTAATGCAACATCGCAAAATTTAAACTTAGTATTTGAATGCTGAATGTCAACTATTTTAAATGTTAAGCTTCTGAACTATCCAGAAGCCCTAGACATTCTACAATCAGAAGCGTGGCGATAGCGATTGTCAAAGAGGAAAAATTGTATGGGATTGATGAGCGATATCGCAAAAACACGTGGTCAATCCCCAACATTTGGACATTTCGATTATCTTCTTCGCTTACATCGAATGCCACTTGTTAAGAGCCAGTGACATACCGTTTTGACAAAATTTGAGTCAAATCGACACGACAGAAGAATAATGTTAAGATGTTTTGACCCTCTGCGACCTATTTCTGGCATTGTGTCAACTGGCAATTTCATTTGAAGTCACATATTTTCGATCAATATATTTTTATTTTTCAATAACACCTATCACTCTGTTCTTTTCTTTTTACTCTTAGGATAGGTGTACCAAAATGTACTACGTATCTTTTGGGACTTATGAGACAACCCCAGGGTCGATGGGTATCTAGTAAAATAGAAATGGCCGGCGGACTCAATAAATATTTAATCAAAATGGGTCTACGTTAGCACGTCTAAATGAAATACGCATAAACATACGACAGGTCCTACAATTATGATTTTGATGGTTTCGCACGGTTTGTGTATTTAGCCAGTGTCACGTTTAGTTCCTTTAGTTTTTTTTATATAGTCCCTTTGCACAAAAACTTTGTATTTGCATTAGAAAGCGGATGTAACACATTCCAATGTGTTTGGAATATTTGGCAGCAAATATTTCGAGTCGGTCTTATAGCCAAGCTTTGCTGTTGTATTCGTTTAATTACTACAATAACATTCTCAAGTCCGAATTATCAAGATAGCACCTGTTTCAATGATTCCGAATTTTGTCCAGGTGCATAAACACTAGACTTATAACTACACCAATATTACATCGCAACACAACGTACGTAAGCGGCGCCGCGCCGCAGACAGAGAGGCCACCACGAACAAAGCGACATTTTGCATACACACATTGACATAACAATTGTACAGAGAATATTGGGTAATATTTATTTATTTATTTATTTATTTATTTCAACCTTATCACATAAATCTTTACAGGATTACACCCAATACGATTAATGCGCTAAACTACAGTAAACCATTTTACATAACAGTAGTATCTAAACAAATTTTAGGTTAACTTAATTACATAACAAATTTTATCTATAACTAATTCTAAACAATGCACTCTTTGTGAATTCACCCAGAGTACAGTAGAATAGGTCCGTCTCAATAGCCACAAGGTTGAGCGTGCGGAGTGCGCGCGTCAGCGGCGCCTCTCTTAACAGGTTGGTTCGACTGCGCGGCTCAACTAGCAAGCTCGGCCGCCGGCGTCGCCAGACGTACCTGTCCGGAACACACAGACACACCTGTCCTAAAACAGTTGCATTAAGCACCTTCCCTCTCAATATTTTGAAAATATATGTGGTGAGTGCCAGTTCCCTCCTAACCCTCAATTCATTGTATCCTACCATACCTAAAATAAATAAAGTAGGATACATTAAGGGATAAAATGGGTAAACACCGTAATACCTCATATACAAATATCTAATAAATTTGTTTTGTACCTTCTCCAGCATGAGACTATATTTAGCTTCATGTGGAGACCGAGATATTGAACAGATATTGGACCGAGCTCAGTCGCGGCTGACACCAGTGCTTTGCTTTGCTTTGCGTGTGCGGGCGTTTGCCACGTCATTGATACATAAAGTACTGTAACGAGGTTGCATTGGCTGTCTTACCTTTTTTTATTTGTAATCAATAAAGTAGCAACCCTAGTGAATCTGTCAAGTTTAGCTGTCAATTTTCGAAACGGCGGGGTGGCCCTTCTGTATACTTTCTATTTTGTGATCGCAATGTTCACTAGGAATAAATTTGCGAATAATTTAAACAGCCACTGAACTTTACTCGAAAAAATCCCGCGAAAACAGCCCTACAATTTGAAAGTGTTTCTAAATTCAAATGAATTTGAAAAACAAGCCAGAATTATTTTTCTGCCAGCCTGCGTCTGATAAGGTTCACTTTAGCATCAACCTTGAGCTCCAAACAAAGGCACATTCGATCAGCGATTGATGTAATGTGAAAATGTTTGGTTTGACCACAATGACATTCCGATAGCGCTTGTCAATCCTATACATTTTTGACTTCTATACAATCTTTATCGCAGCTAGTATGTCATGTCACGTTTTCTAGAGGCTATGCATAGTACTACAAGTCCTACAGCGTCTGTTTGATTAGTTCTGTAACTAAAACACATTACATATATATAAATTAATGTTATTTCCTCTAAAGTCATCCCACTGCTCGTTTGTTTTAAACAGCTAATATTAACATTTCGTTTGATATCACAGCTTGTCGTACATAGTTCCTATCATCTATTTCAGAGTCCAGTATTATAGCGTGTAAAACGTAAGTTTTGCTTGTTTTGCTCGCTCGTGTGCCTCTGTGCCTGCGCCTCGTGGATCCTTTGACCTATGAGTTTTCATCAGAACTGTGATAGATTGGAATTGGGAATCAAATGTTTTTATTCCGTT
This sequence comes from Orthosia gothica, assembly GCA_949775005.1. Lineage (NCBI taxonomy): Eukaryota > Metazoa > Arthropoda > Insecta > Lepidoptera > Noctuidae > Orthosia > Orthosia gothica. The sequence goes on along the minus strand of OX459046.1, from coordinate 14,938,556 downwards.
TCTTTATTGAATTCGAGAAACGAATGCAATTTTACAGTTTAAGGTACCTTTTTTTTGTTTTTGGGGGGAAACGTTCAAAAGGCGCCTGGACTTTTTGGGCAAAGACCAAAGTGTGGGATTTGAACCATAGTAAAACCACCTCGGTGATGACCAACAGTACATGGAAAAAAAGATTAGCCCGGAACCTACCTTCTGTGCAAGGCCTGTTACTACACAGCCTTGGGAAGACTAAAAAAGCGTCTTCCCTGAGCCTCGCTGTGCACGGCAGCACAAGATCATTGTGTCACCATCTTTCCTGGACTCTTTTAGTGGGCGGACAGTCCCCAATCTGAGCACCCGCAACTCTGGAGTCTCGCCTGCTCATGATGCAGGTGGTTGTCTCCCCAACGCCTTTACCTTCCAGCTGGATTGGCCCTCTCACGATCCCGCTCGGCGGCATCCTTCTGGACCATCTCAATTCTTCAAATTTTAGAGGCACACTAGAAGTGATTCTCAAAATTGCAGGGTCGCAAATAGTGCTATGTGCGTTCTACTCACATGCCAATCGTATTATTTTCCTTACACACATTAGTTTGTTAGGAAAACCGTCTCGGTGTTCTAGATAGTATACCTTGATGCTATGACTGAAAAACTGTACATAACAACAGTACGTACCCAGGGATAATGCAGTTTCACTCTGAAAAGGTAAATATACACACATTTTCCTCAAGTAAGTGATCAGAAAACTCATTATAAGCGATTTAGCGCTTCTAGGTAACCTTGACTTCTGCCTAGGCCCTGTAAATAGATAGCACCTATGTACTTCTAGTACATAGATATCACTTGCTTGAGATAATGTTGTTGCGTGTTTGTATGAACCAGCATAGACGTTTCTCACTGCCTTCAGACACACTTGGTGCCTGAAGGGCTATTGAAATGTTTTCTGAAGCATTACCTTCATGAGCCCGCAGACAGGCGCCTGGACTCTATCATAATACATAGCTGCTATATAGCTACACATACACATACAGAAGCGTTAAAGCTGTGGAACAACACAATATTTTCCTATTTCGGCCGCTTCCCGGCACCTAAAGTACCAGAAGGGCTAGTGGTATACCCATCAAGGTACCACCATTCAATAGCCCAGTTCACTGGCTTCTCAACCACTTTTCTGGAAGGAGCCTAGCTCTGGTGGTTGGGGAGCTAACCGACTTGAAATGTCACAAGGTTCCATAGTTTTCTCGTGGTATCGACCATGTCAGGGTGAATACTGCTTCGAGGGTTGGAGCTATATCCACTAGACTTAGTCCGATAGTTTATAGCCTAACCGTCTTACTAATAAACACGGAATAATGTTATACATGGTATAACAAAGGTATAACCATACATTTTCATAGATTTATACCTAGTATAACTTTATTCTGCGTTTATTAGTAAGAGGGTATGTAGATAATGACATTTTTTTGTAAATAAAAATCTGCGCGCACGCAAATTCAAGGCCTCGTGACGGTAACGTTTACTAGAAGGACAGTGCACCTGCGCACCGTCCAATTCGTAGCCATTATTTTACATACAAAAATCCACGCAACTTTGTGTAACGAAGACCATGTGAAAAAACATGTTGTGTCGCAAATAGTCATGAAGAATTAAGTCTTTTATTTCTGGACCTCACGCCTTCACCTCAACACCACAAGGCAGCCTTCAACCAGCTCCCAGAGTCAAGAATTCCCGATGACAACTGAACTATAGGTGCAGGGGCGTCAACGCGTTCGAGCAGGAGCCTTACAACCTCCAGAGGCCTTAGTGCGAGTTTTTACTCACGGTCAATCGCGTTAACGTAAACGTCAATTTGTATGGAAACTGGATAAGCGCCGTCTGGGGACGGTAAGGAGAAACCTCTTTTTTTGTATACATTTTGACATAAGAGATTGTTTACGTAACACGAGTGAGCGTGAGTCACGCGTGAGTAAAAACTCGCACTAAGGCCTCTGAATACCTCTCTACCTCGAGCGATCACGTCCGTCCCGTACAGGTACCTTACTATAGAACTTGCCCATGCCACAAATCATCATCATCATTTCAGTTGAACACAATGGGCCTCATCAGAAGGATGCCACAGCTGAATGTATTTATTTTTATTTTTATAATATGTACAACAAATAAACGATAATAGGAACACAGACTTCCGTTGAATAGCCGAATGTCAATCCCATACATTTTGTTTGTGTTACTGAACAGTCAAATCACTTGAGACTATGGTTGACTGTTAAGCGCGTCCATGAATGCTATTGATACCTATGCAAACAAAAACACCAGAAATAAGTCCGTCAGATTTTTCTATAACATTTATCTGATACCTACACAGTATCTGTCAAAACTAAAAAAAACTAAAAGAAAGAAAAGGTCTTTATTTGAGTCAGATAAAAAAAAACAAACTACAAAGTCCTTTTATATTTTAATCAACTCTGTTTAAGAGAAGTTCCAAGAAAGTCCTAGTAAATGAAGTAAGGTCACAATTTTCTTGGAAAATCACTGTGAGTTGGTTTCACGTTGTATCCCTAGAGTGTGTTGAAAATAGCTCACTAATAATGTTATTTAGTATTAGCAAAGCGACGCCAATAACATGTATGATTCACCTCCGACCTCTGAATTATGGTAGGCTAAAATCCAACTTTCGCCAGAGGAGCTCGTGGCTAAATAATAACAGCCGCTCGGGTCGATCTTCAAGGTAGAGCAACGCTTGACGAGGTCGTTCCGTGGATGGGTGACCATTTCAACATACCGAGTTTCCTCCGTGCCTCGGAAAGCACGTTAAGCCGTTGGTCCCGTCTGTCGCTTGAAGATCTTTGACAGTCGTTACGGGTAGTCAGAAGCTTGAGATCTGACACCAGTCTTGCCAAGGGGTATCGTGTTACCCCGTTACTGGGTTCTGGAGGACAGATAGGCAGTTCGCTCGTAGTAAGACGACCTCAACATAATTGGGAAAAAGGTTAGGCAGATGAAGATACAACTTTCGCCAGTTACTTTTTATTATGTTTCATTTGAAACAAAATTGTAAGAAGTCATCAATCATGGAGATCCCTGCATTTGCTGATCTCATGCAGATTAGTTTTATTGTAATCATAAATTCGCTTTTTGGATTTCGGTCACATTTACTGCCGCTGTGTGAGTGTTTGACCTATTCTGTCTATTGCTCGGGAAGAACCAGTAATAAAAAAAATATACCAACAGCTTCGGATGCGTGGCAGTTGGAAATAATTTCTAGGGAGCGTACTCTGTCAAGGGATAAAATAGACTGTTCTTCTCCAAGGTCCAATATATATTTTAACCAAAATTCGGTTTCGGCTTGGGAACGTAACAAACAAACAGATAGACAGAGTTACTTTTGCGTTTAAAATATATCAATGTAATTGATGTGATTTCAAAATATGTGTTTTAGATTTGATTTTTAATTGATCTAAATTAAAAGTTTTGACGATCCAATTGGGTAGGGCCAACTTCGAGAAAGAGGTCAACCGTCGAATCCGACTCGGCTGGGCAGCGTTCGGGAAGTTGCGGGGAACATTGCTCGCAGAACAGATGGCCGATGGGGCAGAAAGGTTCTGGAATGGCGACCGCGAACCGGAATACGTTGCGTTGGAAGGCCTCCCACCAGGTGGACCGATGACCTGGTGAAGGTTGCGGGGATCCGCTGGTTACGAGATGCACGGGACTGGTCAATGTGGCGACGCTTGGGGGAGGCCTATGTCCAGCAGTGGACGTCTTTCGGCTGATATGATGATGATGATGAAAAGTTTTGTGATATTTCAGCTTTTCATCTTTTACTTTAACAAACTTTCAATGAAATGTCTGGAAGTATTTATTTAAATAGTTTAAATGTTTTGCTAAAAGTGTTTAGGTAGACTTTAAGCCATTCAGTTTAGTTTGATTTGACTCAATTATTTTACGGCCAGTACAAAAATAACAATGTCTAAATTAATAATTTAATTATAAACAAAGTTGTCATAAATAATCTTACAAAGGAAGTCTTACTCAGATTTCTGAATTAAGGATTTAATGTTGAACATTTGTCAAATTATATTTGACCTGGAAACCTTTTTCTCAGAAAACCTGTCAAACTTTAACTTAAAAGTAGGATTTGAATGTTAATTCCGATTTCAGAAACAGCCCATAACCGTTTATTTCATCGTTATGAGGCAATGCAAGCAGAGAGCTCAGACTGATTTCCTAAGTAAAAAGTCATAATTCGAGGTTTTTTCCTCGCCTATTTCGTCCTCCAAGATTGGATAAATATAATATATATTCCATATATTGAATACATCTATGTTTTTTATTTTACATTTATAGTTGTCAAATTTGTACACTATACTTCGTAAAAGATAGCTTGATCTCTGTGACATATGTCAAACTGACGTATACGTTATTGTTACGGTATGTTAGCCATTGTAGGTACACTTATAATTGTTGTAAATGTTTTTCCTGTATGTTTTTGTGGTGTACAATAAAGTATATAATAATAATAATAATAGTTAGCCTGTCAAGCGCTATTGTTACTGTATTGATACTGGCAGCTGTCGCAGAGATCAAGCTATGATTTATGAAGCTATTTATTTATTTATGATTTATCTATGGTCTCTGTTGATAGCGCAATTTTTAGCATTTTTTTAGGGTTCTAGTGCTTCTATATTCTATCATCAGAAAGGAAAACACAGGAGTAGTTGTGGAATATCTTTTAAATCGGTCCAATGTTGGAGTCGGAAATAGGCAAGAGCCAAAACTCAAAATATGACTTTTTATTTTGGATGTTCAGTCGGGTATCTGCGACCGCATTACCTCTTTACAATATTTTTCTTTCATAGACTAAGTTTTAATTTGATTAGATTTATGTATTTTTTAAACTGTTAATTAGATGTGTGTAACAAACCCAGTGCAAAACACCCAAAAAAACAAAATGAACATTAATTAAAGCCCATTTAATTATACCTGCCTACTTCATTTTTTTATTACATTTTTACCTTGTTAATTGGCTTTACCTGTATGTACGTTGTGATGACCATTTATTTGACGAGATCTAATAGATTCTTATTCTTCAAAAATCTAAACTCTTGCCACAACAACCGTACCACTATTTATGATAATTAATAGTACGACGTTCTTGTGTTTGTATGTGTGTATTTAGCATAAACTTAGTAAAAGCATAATCAGCATACAATGCTCCTGCTGCTAGAACCACGTGAGCCCAGTGTGGGTTGGTGAATGTCACAAATGTCTTCGAATTTTTCGTTCTCATACTTGTCGGTTTCTTCACGATGTTTTCCTTCAGCGTTTTGAGAGTGTTGGTGAAATAATTTATACTAAGTAAAGTGCCTCACTGTGTACGAACCCTTGACCTGACCACGTCATCGCAACGCAGGTGCTCTCCTTCGTATTTATATAAATAATAATATCAAAACTTCTGCGTGTGTTTTTTACCTCCCAGGGATTTATCAAAACTAAATTGTTTAATTTTCTCTCTTTCACAATCAGCCCAAAAGCAATTTTTTTTAGTTATTTAATAATCAAAGGATCTTCGTAATCTTTAGCAATTTTAGAAAGTTTTATTGTATGTTTGTATATATATATACGTATGAAGGTGTGTTCGGGTCAAATCTTGCAACTGAATTTTAAGCAGTTATCCTCCACCGATTAAAATTAAATTTTTTATTCACGTTTAGTTTGGATGACAATGCATGTTTAAATAAATTAATTCATTCTAAATCTAATATGGTGGTCAGTCCAAGATACGGCGGTCATCCAGAAGACTAATTATTTTTTTGTGCACTGCCATGATAAAGGAATCAAATGAAAGCGTTTGCTGAGAAAAATAGGAAAAAATCTTTTGTAATGATTTTTTTTATAACTTTGCAAGTCTTATATGAACTTGCAATGTATGTATGTATCATGTTTGGGTCAAATTTTGCAACTGAATTTTAAAGCAGTTTTCCTCAACCGATTAAGATGAAATTTTGCATACTCGTTTGGTTAAGATGATAATGTTAATTGGAAAAAAAGAATAGTTGACAGTGGTTTCCACAGACACACATCTAACTAGATAACGCAAGTTTTTCCATCTGAATGAAAACCAAGCCTACCTATTAAAACAAAATAAAAAAATAAAGGCATAAATAATTTAAAAGTGTTTTTACAGCTCAATAAGGCACAATTTGGAACAATTAAGCATTTTTCTAGATTTCCATTGATTCTAGCATATGCCGGTTTCCTCACGATGTTTGCCTTCACCGTTTTAAAAGCAGTTGTCATGAAATAATTTACACAAAGTAAAGCGCCTGCCTGAGTTCGAACTCACAACCTACGACACGTAACCCCTGGGCCACCACTGCTCTCAGGATGTTTCCTCGGGATAATTTTCGATTTTTGTGCGAGTGTAGTAGCTGGCAGAATCAAATCCTTCGTAAACTGTATTATTAAAATGTTTGATTTATTGGCAATTAGAACGGATAGACGTAAATCTATTTTATTAAGTGTAATGAGTAATGGCTGTTATTTATCAAAATAACTAATTTGTTTTTATGTTTGTCTAACCTATTATTATAAAGTGGTAAAATTTATAAGTGATTACTGAAACTAATTAGTTGATCAGGTGGGTGACCAGCTCTTAGAGCAAGGTTATTTTGAGTCTACGTAAGGGACAGATGTATATGACTGTTGTATAATACATCTGTGCCTTTTTCATAGTCGAAGTATGATATTTTTGACTCGTCATGGTGCAGGGACAGATTACTAAAACTCGTACACCGTTAGAGAGCTAATTTATTTTGCGGAATACATTTGTGTTTACAACATGAAGCACGCTGATGAAGTTACGAGCTAAGCTAATTGTTGTAGGGTAAAAATTGGATAGTTGCCACACTTTTTAAAATCACTCTATAACTCTCAGTACAATAATGAAAATACTTAATTTGTTAAACTGGCCGGTACTTTGCTTTTTATCTACAAATTTATGAAAAGTAAAAATCATTATCATTAATATTGCCAGAGTATTAGCGATTTTTGAAAATCTCTATGTTTTGGGACTTCAATCCCACATACGACGAGAACAGCCGCAAAAACATTGATCGCATTTTGCCTTACGCACAGATACATGAAACACGGTCAACTTAGTGATAGTTGTAAAATCTTTCGATATATTAATAAAATACTTAGCATGCGATTCATTCGCGAAACTGGAGTAATTGCAATCGGGGGGGGGTGACCATACGATCTTAGAGTAAGGTTATTTTGAGTGTGTGTAAGGGACAGATGTATATGACGTGTATACATTATGTCACTTACTCGATCTACTATCTATGTGCTAGTGGAATCTAACTTTTTCTGCGAACATACCCGTTGGACCAGGTTGCGTCATTGCGTGTTTTATTTATTTCTGGAGGCGCCCTGGTTCCATGCGAAGCCCAACGCGGACCCTGGCTGGACATCATCAGGTCTAACACCTATAGTGAAAAATGTTTAATGGAGTTACGTTGGGTCTACGTGCACCCTACGAACATTATTTATTTATTTATTTATGGACAACGAACAGCAGTGCAGTGAAGAATTAAGTAGGTTGCGATGGAGTATTATAGGGTAATCTAAAGTCCGAAGTGAGGAGGAGGACTCGATAATCCTCAAATCCGGTAACCTGCTCTATTTCCGAGAGGGTGACCGGCAGTCCCAAGGTGGTGTCGGGTTTATCGTCCACAAGTCCCTTGGTGAAGATACATAGAAACTGGGCAAACGAGACGAGGATCAGCTGCAAGTGGGGCAATTTGGAGTTGGACATCGGTACCACCGGGGTCACCTGCTGGCCAGTTTTATGGAGAAGGAGGGCATTTACATGATGAACTCCTTCTTCAGAAAGCGTGAGCATAGGAAGTGGACCTGGCAAAGCCCCGATGGTGCAACTAAAAATGAGATCGACTCCATCATGTCAACCAAGAAGCAAATGTTCAATGATGTCTCTGTGATCAATTCGGTGAAAACCGGGAGCGATCACCGCATGGTAAGAGGCACATTGAACATTAATATCAAGCTTGAAAGGTCTCGACTGATGAAGTCTACGCTCCGTGAAACACAGATCCAGATCCAAAACCCCGAGAACTTTCAGTTCGAACTCCAGAATCGTTTCGAGTGCCTAGGGAGCTCCGACCGTATGGACAGGTTCGTGGAAGCTGTCCATACGGTCAGGTCTAAGTTTTTCAAGACCCGCCGTACAGATATAAACAAAAAGCTCTCTGATCGTCCTCTCAAGCTCATGAAGGAGAGGCGTGAGATGATCCTGCAGTCTTCAGACGTTGCGTTGAAATACCGGCAGCTTAATAGGTGGATTTCAAAGTCCTTGAGAAGCGACCTCTGCCGCTTTAATACTGAGCGTATTAAAGACGCGATTGAGAAGAATAAGGGCTCCAGGGTCTTTGCAAGAGATCTGTGAATTGGTCAGAGCCAGCTCACGAAACTGAAGACCGACGATGGCGGCATCGTATCCGCCAAACCGGAGCTTCTGAGGGAGACCGAGGTAATTCTATGGACAGTTGTACACGTCAACCTGTAAACCCGTCGCGAATCTAGTAAAAGACCCTAGAGCTAGATTGACCCGTCACTATACCGAAGATATTCTGGACGTCAGCCTGTACGAGATTAGGATGGCTCTTAAATAGCTTAAGAACAACAAGGCACCGGGTGATGACAGCTTTACGGGCAAACTCCCGAAGGCGGGTGGAAAACCAATACTTAAGGGCCCTTCAGAAGCTGTTTGGTTCCGTCATACTCGAGGGGAAAACGCCACAGGCATGGTGCAGGGGTGTGGTGGTACTCTTTTTCAAGAAGGTGACAATGCCCTATTGAAGAACTATAGGCCCATGTTACTTCTTAGCCATGTTTACAAGCTGTTTTCAAGAGTCATCACGAATCGTCTCGCGCGCAGGTTTGACGATTTCCAGCCTCCCGAACAAGCCGGATTCCGAAAAGGCTTTAGCACCGTAGACCACATACATACGCTGCGGCAGGTTATACAGAAGACCGAAGAGTATAACCTGCCTCTCTGTTTAGCGTTTGTGTACAAAGAGAAAGCCTTCGATTCAATCGAGACTTGGGCTGTACTGCAGTCTCTCCAATGTAGCCAAATCGACTACCGGTACATCGAGGTGTTGAAGTGTTTTTACAAAAACGCTACCATGTCAGTCCGACTTCAGGATCAGGCCTCGGAACCTATCCTTCTGCAGTGAGGTGTGAGACAGGTAGACGTCATATTTTCGAAACTGTTCACCGCTGCACTGGAGGATGTCTTCCAGGTTCTGGACTGGAAAGGGCTAGGCATCAACGTCAATGGCGAGTACATCACTCACCTTCGGTTTGCCGACGATATAGTGGTTATGGCTGAGACCATGGAGGACCTCAGTATAATGCTCGATGACCTCAGTAGAGCTTCCGAAAGAGTGGGTCTTAAAATGAACATGGACAAAACCAAGGTAATGTTGAATGCCCATGTAACACCCACTCCTATCAAGGTTGGAGACTCTACACTCGAAGTTGTGGAAGATTTTGTCTACCTAGGACAAATGATCCAGTTGGGTAGAGCCAACTTCGAGAAAAAGGTTAACCGTCGAATCCGACTCGGCTAGGCAGCATTTGGGAAGTTGCGCAGTGTCTTCTCGTCCAACTTACCACAGTGTCTCAAGACGAAGGTCTATGACCAGTGTGTGTTGCCAGTGATGACCTATGGCTCTGAGACGTGGTCGCTCACAATGGGCCTAATCAGAAAGCTTACAGTCACTCAAAGGGCGGACTCAAATGTAGAGATCCGCAAGGGAACCAGGGTTACCGACATAGCCCGAAAAATTGCCACACTTAAGTGGCAGTGGGCAGGGCACATTGCTCGCAGAACGGATGGCCGATGGGGCAGAAAAGTTCTGGATTGGTGACCGCGAACCGGAAGACGATGCGTTGGAAGGCCCCCCACCAGGTGGACCGATGACCTGGTGAAGGTTGCGGGGATTCGCTGGATGCGGGTCGCAAGAGACCGGTAAATGTGGCGACACTTGGGGGAGGCCTATGTCCAGCAGTGGACGTCTTTCGGCTGATATGATGATGATGAACAGCAGTGTAGTAACAACTAAACCATACCAACCACCAACAACATTATAGCACCATACGAATTATTTCTCCCTCTAAGCGGCGCCACGGCTTCCCTTTATTAGGTTGCCACTCACACCTTTCGGCCTCATTGACCATCTACTCTGCGAGAATTGTTTCCACTGCCATTTAAATAAATTAATTAAATTCTTCAGGCTATGTCCAACCAAAACTTAGTTATCCAGCAGATCTCTGTGGTTTACTGCCTTTACACAATTATTGTTTCTGCACCAGTACCAGTCACTGGGCTTTGGACTACAATGGCTAAAAACCACCTGGCATAATCTGCTCTGTTCACAATAAAAGCAAATTACCGTAATAGATCTGCATAACAAAATATCTCAACCTGTAGTAGGTGATTCTCGAAAGAATGGAATGCAAATGGCCAGCCCGAGTGCGCGATTTTTCTGTCGCAGTGCGCACGGGATGCATTCCTTCTTACATTTGCAGGCTATGACTTTGAGATGTGGTGGGACTCGCTCTTTGTAAATTGATAGACTATTATTACAAAATATTATTTTACCCCGATATTGGTAACTTCATTGTGCAATCTCCCGGAATTATTTTTTCAAAATTTTATATATGTAAAGAAAAACAATACTTTTTCTTTGAACATTCTCGCGCATCGAGTAGCGCCATCGAGATAGAGTATTATCTGTGGTGTTGCTGCACGAAATGTCATTATTTTATTTTAATGTCAATAATTTTCCAATAGGTTTTATAAACCAAGAAAATATGTTAATAATTGTGTTTTAGGATCGACATTGTGATTAAGAACATTAAATGTCGTTTCTTTTGCTTACAGGTAATTAGTTACTTGGTTGTCGTTATTTAATAGGTTTGTAAAACACGTGTCATACCTACCTAATGAAACAATAAAACTTTTGCTTACAGAGAAACTCAGTTTGTTTTCAACGGTGTCGCCCTAAATCACTAAAGATCAAGACAATCTATCTTATAAAACGACATTTATTGTCAAAATGAAAATGGAAAAACTAAAATTTACTTTTCAAGTCAAAGCAATGACAGACGGAAAGTCGAACTACATTGCCATAACCTCCATTACCACACAAGACGACAAAGTTTTCTTAATTCCGGAGGAATATCAAGCAGTATCACAGTATCATAAACATGTCCAAACCTCCAAAGCTTTCGTTACAATGAAAAATACATTGAAGAAAAGATATCAAACCAGAAGTGTATGGATAAAAATGACAGAGGGTCTGTTACAAACATACTGTGATGAAGACGAAAATATGGTTTTCCAGGACCAATTTCTTGAGGAAATCACCGAGGAACAGTCGGTCAATAAAAATAATTAAGAACAACCGCTGGTAAAACTTCTGGAAAAGTTGCTTGAAGGTCAACAAAACAAAGAAAAACAAAGTTTAAAAAGATTTGCTGATAGATTTGTGATTGAAAGATTTGATGGAAAAAGTGGAAATGCATATAACTGGATGGAAACATTTGAAAAAGAGTGTACAAGGTTTGATGTAGTAAAAAAAGAGGAGAAAATTGAAATTTTCAGATTATTTCTTGAGAAATCCTGCGCTGATTGGTACTCTTCCATGATGATCAAGCATGGTTTGCAATCGGAATGGTCTGAATGGAAATCAAACTTTTTGCAAACCTATGCTAGTAAAGGTTGGTCTACAAGCAAGTATGCATTGTTTTTCAAATACCAATCAGGGTCTCTTTTAGAATATGCCGTCAAAAAAGAAAAACTTTTACTAGAAATAAGAAAAACAATAGATCAAGGGACTCTTATTGATATAATTGCCGCTGGCTTACCGGATTTTATAACAGATAGAATTAACAAAGAAGAAATTGTAGAAACAAAAGACTTATTTAATGAACTGGGCAAGTTAGAACATTTGGTTGCAAAGAAGAAATTTATAAAAAAAAGGGATGATAAGGCCATAAAGGAAAAATGCAGTATTTGTGAAAGCTTGCAAAAAGGTGTGCGATATCATTCAGAGGACTCCTGTTGGTTCAAAACAAAAACTAATAGTGGAAAAGAAAGAAATTATAAACAAATAAAGCACATTAATAATTCTGAATTGGAATGTGAATTGCAATGTGAAGAACCAAAAAACTAATAGTGCCGCCATTAATTAATGTAAAATTATTATTGAATAAGAGTCTTAGCATATATGGAATCTATGACTCTGGCTCAAATGTGTCATTGATCAATTCAAAGTTATTGAAGATAAACAACAAAGATTTAAGTTACTCAAGCAATACTAATTTAAAAACAATTAATGGCGTTAGAAAGGCAAAGGGCTTAATAACACTGGATATAACCATATTTAATGTGGAAAAAAAAATGAATGTTTTTATAATAGACAAAGAAAATTTTGACTATGATTTTTTAATCGGATTAGACTGTATAAAGGAATTTTTCTTAATCCAGAATGAAAACTTGGAAATCTTTCAAAAAGTTCCTATACAAAAAACCGAAGTTGTTTCTAAGGAAATAAGTATATTGAATAGTGACATTTCTAAGGAAATGAAGTCAAATAATTTGATAAAATTCAACGAGAACTTCAATGAAGAAAATTTTAAAATGTGGATAAATCATCAAGATTATCAGCAACAAGCAGTAATTGATGACTTAATTTTGAAAAATACATCCGCATTTGCAAAGGACAAATATGACATTGGAATGGTTACAGACTATGAAGCACACATTGATCTGTCAATAGAAAAATATTGCAGTAAGAGGCCATATCGTTGTACAATAGAAGATAAAAAAGAAATTGAAAATCAAATTGCAAAACTATTAGAGAAAAAAATTATAGAAGAATCATATAGCCCATTTGCAGCTCCAGTTACGTTGGCTTACAAAAGAGATGAAAATAAAAAGTCAAGATTGTGCATAGATTTTCGAGACCTAAATAAGATTGTTGTTCCACAGTCGCAACCGTTTCCCCTCATTGAGGACCTAATCGTTAAAACTAGAGATTGTAAGTATTTCTCTACACTGGACCTGAATTCTGCGTTTTGGTCAATACCTCTGCGTGTTACAGACAGATACAAGACTGCGTTCGTCACCCAAGATGGCCACTTCCAATGGACCTGCTTACTATTTGGATTAAAGACGTCCCCAGCTATATTCCAGAGAATAATGTGTAATATTATACGAAAACACAAGCTTGGAGATTTCACAGTATGCTACATCGATGACATTTTATTGTTCTCAAAATCATTCTCAGATCATATCAGATGTCTGGAGCAGCTGTTTCAAGCAATCAAAAGTGAAGGTTTAAGACTAAAATTTTCTAAATGCATTTTTGCATCTGACTCAGTTAAATACTTAGGTCACATAATTCAGAATAATTCAATTAGACCTCTGAAAGACAATTTAATATCAATAAAACAATTCCCTGTTCCAAAAACACAAAAAAATGTGAGACAATTTTTAGGGAAAATAAACTTTTACCATAAGTATGTGCCAGGAATCGCAGTAAAATTGGAACCACTACACAACCTATTAAGAAAAGGACAAACTTTTAACTGGACGAATACATGCCAAGAGTCATTTGATGAAATGAAACAAATATTATGCTCTCACCCAATATTGACTATTTTTGATCCAAACTTGCCTATCCACATATACACAGATGCCAGTATCCTGGGGGTAGGAGCAGTCCTCAAACAACCACAAGAAAACAATGAAGAGAAACCAGTGGCATACTTCTCAAAAAAATTAAATGAAGTTCAAAAAAGGAAGAAAGCTATATACCTCGAATGCTTGGCAATTAAAGAATGTGTGAAATATTGGCAACATCTGTTGATAGGTAGGAAGTTTACTGTTTTTTCAGATCATAAGCCCTTGGAGAATATGAACATAAAATCAAGAACAGATGAAGAACTAGGAGATCTGACATACTACTTATCGCAATATGATTTCCAAATTAAATATTCTCCAGGCAAATACAATGTCGAAGCTGACTGTCTAAGCAGAAATCCAGTCCTAGAGGCAAATGAAAATCTGGATGAACAATTGAAAGTAGTAAATATAATTACATTAGAGGATATCTTAAAAGACCAAAGTAAAAATGTAAAAATACAGTATAGTAAAGACAAGTTAATAACAAAAAATAATGTTTATTACAAGAAAGTTAAAAAAAAAGAAAAGATAATTCTATCAGAGAAGTTTAGTATACAATTCATCAAAGATGTACATACAGATCTGAGTCACATAGGAATTAAACAAATGCAAATAATAAGTAGCTCATGGTATACCGCAAAGAATTTGACAAAGAATATAAAAAGAATCTGTGAAAGTTGTATAATATGTATGAAGAACAAATCAAGAGGACAAAACAAATATGGATTGATGTCCCATTTGGGTCCCGCCACAAAACCTTTTGAGATATGTTCTATCGATACAATTGGAGGATTTGGGAGCTCAAGATCAACAAAGCGGTATTTGCACCTGCTGTCAGACCATTTCACAAGGTATGCATACATTTTGACATCAAGCACACAAAATGCAAATGACTTCATAAAACTTGTCAGAAACTGTGCAGAAACTAATAACATTGGCATGATTCTCGCAGACCAATATCCAGGTATCAATTCTAGAGAATTCAAAATTTTTTTGGAAGAACAGAATATCCCAATAATCTTTACTGCTGTAGACTCGCCCTTCTCAAATGGACTGAATGAAAGACTGAATCAGACATTAGTTAATAAAATCAGATGCAAGATAAATGAGACCAATGCTAAAATAGCATGGACAACTATAGCACGAAATTGTGTAAAGAACTATAATGAAACCGAACATACTGTTACTGGATATGCTCCAAAGTACCTTCTAAACGGCACAGATGTCACAATTTTACCAAAAGAACTAAAACTTAAAAAGACCAATTGTGATTTGATACAAGACAGGAAAAAAGCTTTAGAAAATACTTTAAAATCACATAATTACAACAAGACAATTTACAACAAAAATCGAAGACATGTGGAGTTCAAAGTGGGTGATACCGTTTTTGTGGATAATGGAAATAAACTGAATAGGAAGAAACTCGACGAACTGAGAATTGGTCCCTATAACATAATAGAAAAAATATCTAAATCAATATACAAGATTAACACAAGCCATAAGAAAGCGGAATCAAACTATTTCCACATCTCGAAACTTACTCCAGCCCCTGCGTTTGAAGACTTCCATGAGGCTGTATAGTCGTATCGTATTATTATAATACTCTCTGGGAGGGGGAGTTGTAAAGAAAAACAATACTTTTTCTTTGAACATTCTCGCGCATCGAGTAGCGCCATCGAGATAGAGTATTATCTGTGGTGTTGCTGCACGAAATGTCATTATTTTATTTTAATGTCAATAATTTTCCAATAGGTTTTATAAACCAAGAAAATATGTTAATAATTGTGTTTTAGGATCGACATTGTGATTAAGAACATTAAATGTCGTTTCTTTTGCTTACAGGTAATTAGTTACTTGGTTGTCGTTATTTAATAGGTTTGTAAAACACGTGTCATACCTACCTAATGAAACAATAAAACTTTTGCTTACAGAGAAACTCAGTTTGTTTTCAACGGTGTCGCCCTAAATCACTAAAGATCAAGACAATCTATCTTATATATACATAACTGAAAATCCCTTTGATTTTCATGGATGGAATGTACGGTCATGTTTCAGTGGTTTTGTCCAACATTCCATTGATTTTTAAGGTTCAATACCAAGCTGAGCGGCTCCGGCGACACTAAGCTGCGCTTCAGGAAATATTAATGACGAATGTAGATTCTATTAACTTAATCCGCACGACGGCAATCTTTCGTGACACGAGGCTGAGACAATTTGAAGATGCGCAACATGCATTTGTTTCTGTTATTTGTTTGTTTTCTCTTTTAATTTAAATCTTAGCATTCTCGTGCGCCGTGTAATACGCGTCGCTTACGCGTTCTAGTCAAATCACTTCGACCAAAGTTGCCGCGGCAATGGCGGAGTGGTTTGATTTGGAATACGCGATTTCGCGAATTTTAGATTCGCCGAGACCGTGTCACTGGAGCCGCTCTGCTTGGAAGTAAGCCTTTAGATAAAGGCGCGGTCGCATCGAGAGCTAGTTAACTCTACGTCTAAAGTAGTGAACTATCATATAACATTTCTGTCGCTCTCAATAGAACCACGCCCTAAATCGCAAACATTCCACCGGTTTTCATTTTTTAACCGACTTCGCAAAAAGGAGGAGGTTATCAATTCGACTGTTTTTTTTTACTATGTGTGTTACCTCAGAACTTTTTATTGGATTTACCAATTTTGTTTTTTTTTTTATTTGAACGCTGGTGCTTGTCATGTATTGCCTTTTGTATGCCATTTAATTTTCATCAAGATATGATGAAGCACTTCGGAGATATACATCAGAACTATTCAATAAATAATCATGGACTCCTATTTGTCGTGGACAGCCCATGTCGGTGAGGTCAGTCGCAAAGTGCACTATACGTTCCACTCGCTGAAATGTCTCCAGAGCTTTTTGCCCTTCAAAACCAAAATTTCCCTAGCTCAAACTCTCATTCAGCCCATCATCGACTACGCCGACGCCTGTTATTTGGATGCCACCGAGGAGCTTTTAGATAAACTTGAGCGTTTACAAAATTTATGTATTCGTTTTGTTTTCAACCTTAAAAAGTATGATCATGTTTCAGAATTTCGCAAGTTACTCAAGTGGCTCCCTATTCGACTTCGCAGGAACTCTCGGATATTGTGTCTATTATTTAACATCCTTCATAACCCTAAGACGCCTTCCTACCTCCGAGAACGCTTCTCCTACTCCCGTCCTTCCGATGCTCTTTGCAGGAAGCATCTGAAAAATCTCCTTAATATCCCTTCCCACACTACCGACTTCTACTCCTACTCCTTCACTGTGAACGCCGTGCGTTTGTGGAACTCACTTCCGCCTGACGTAAGGGACTGCCAAACTCTTACAATTTTTACGAGAGAAGTGAAAAGACACTACCTTTCCATTCCATCATAGTTGCATATAGTTCTGTATTATTATTACCTTTTTTATATATTGTAGGTAGGTAGTTATTGTTATAATATTTATTTTATTTGTATGTATATTTATGACAGTATATTTTAAATGTATCTAATGATTATTATTAGCTCTGAATTGTGTTATGTGTTTATTTTTCTCTTCTACACACAATGTCTACATCTCTTTTTTTCATCTTTCCATTCGCAGGTATGCTGGAAGAGATTTCATTAGAAATAAGCATCACCTATGTACCTATTTTTCTGTTCCTCCTTCTTTTCTGTATATGTGTGTGTGTGCATAAATGGTTAAATAAATAATAAATGACGGTAAATTACTCGGGATAGCTGCAATCGCATGTCTGTTAATTGTTCACAGCATTTCATAACATAACATCAGACTGGTACGCTCTAAAGGGGTACGCAGGTGTGAACAAAGTTTAATGTTATTGGGTTAATTTATTCTGGCTTTACTTTGGGCATTATAGGTAGCTAGCCTTTAAAACTAGTACATTATGTACCACAACTAAAAAGTTGAAAATAAAAAACTTTTTTTACGTTACGTTACGTTAATATATCTGCCGCGCTAATTAGAAACTCAGTAACTGCCCGAACAGCTATCAAAATAATAATAGTAACACGCGATAACAGCATTACAGCGTCAGTGACATACTTTCGGTCCACACAAGCTCATTACGAGGATTCCGAATCTATAAATAACAAAATTTTCCAAAATTCGTTCCTTACTGTGTTTCAAATTAGTGCGGCAGATAAATGCAAATGTTGCAAGCAGACATACCTAAATGTTGCAGATGGTAAATGTTGTTGGAATAGCAATGCAAAAGCGCTTTTTCTCGACTTCTACAATTTTCCAGGCAAGTTTCCGTTTATTCACGATTAGATTTTCTTTCCACCTAGAGAAGGAATGAAATTAAACAGTGTACCTAAATAGGGAGTGTCATGTTTATGTAACTAGTAAAACATCATTTTGAGATGAAATACCGATTTAGTTAAGTTATTTCGAAATAAACACATCATTCATGCAATAAAGTTAAAAGAACCTACTCGTCAGTACCAGCTCGACTCCTTCTAAAGATATTAAACGCCCAATAGATGGCGGGACTAGCGTCAACTTCAGCTATTAAAAGATGCGGAGTAGCCGGACAGCAATTTAGCTGTAAAACTTTACCTGCACAACTCTAATAAATCCCTTGTCCGTGTTTTGGTCACTGTACACCGTTTGTAAATATAGGTGCACTCGCTATTCTTTTACTGTTATAGTTCCTGTGGATGGTATTACAACACGACTGGGGAGATATCAGGCGTAAGAACAACGGTTTTAAGAGCTTTCCAAGATATGAGGTGTCACACCAAAAACGAGCGTACTCCTGACATTCCTAATTGAAAACCCAACATACTACTTTCTCCAAACCGGGACCCTACGCTCAGCTGTCGCAGTTGCGACCACGAGACTCATCATCATCAGCCTTATAATGTTTCCACTACTGGGGCGCAGGCTTCCTATCTGTGAGAGAGGCAATGGGCCTTAATCCATCACGCGGGACCAATGCAGGTTGGTTGATGTCACATGTCTTTGAATTTTTGGTTCTAGGACATGCCGATTTTCTCACGAGGTTTTCCTGCACCGTTTTAAGAGCAGTAGTGATAAAATAATTTACGCAAAGTAAAGCACCTGCCTAGGTTCGAACTCATGACGTACGACACGTAAGTCGGGGCCGTTATCACTGGGCCATCACTGCTCTACACTCATCACGAGAAATGGAGGTATTTAACTCCTAATAGATTTGTAACTAGTGAACTAACGAGTCTAGAAATACTATATATGAAGTTTAGTTTTGATTTGCTTCAGTATCCTGATGAAATATCTAAACTAGCTAAATAATTTACATTTCTTAGTCCATTTCCTTATTTTTGCCCCCCATTTTGGCCCACTGGCGAGTCATCATCACCATCATCATCAGCCTTTAAAACGTTCCTACTGCTGGGACACAGACCTCCTCTCTGTGAGAGAGGGAATAGGCCGTAATCCGCCACGCGTCCCAGTGCGGTTTGGTGGATGTCACATGTCTTCGAATTACTGTGTACACTGGCGCGTTAGAACCATAAATACTATAACTGTTAAACGTCGGTATAACGCGCACGGAAACAAAGTTTGAATTAAAAACATTTCTATGGCCTCTGCCTCGAATCTTGCGAGCAGCGGGGCGGCGGCAGCGGCGGCGCGGGAGCGGCCGGATCTAATGCATACAATCCAATGGACAGGCCCTCGAAAACGGCGGCGCGGTAGCGGCGCGGTGGCGGGCAACGAGCGGTGCACTCCAGTCAAGCGGTGACCGCCCGCGCGACTGCATTGTGGTATTGTGCAATTTATTTTTGTGACGTGTCGAAATGTCCTCGGACGTGCTAGAACTAATTATTTCACAATTTTTTCACCTCTATATCGATTTGGATTAATTCCAGACTCTAAATCGCCCTAGATAGCTTCAAGAATATAGTCAAAATTTCTACACTCATTCTGGTGTAGTCGTAGAATTTGTCAGGACATTGTCTCTGTTATTCATAATTTCGATAAAACTCACCTTTTCTTTTCCTTGTAGTAGGGATTCATTTCTTCTTTTGACCACATTAAATTGAGCGTTAGGAATAAATTTGTATAAAAAATGTTGTCGCCGTTGTTTAGACATTTCGTTCGCAAAAAAAAACAAATATCTCGACGAAACAACCACGGACACAACACTACGCCTCTATAGTGCCGCGCGATCTGCCCGCTGGTTTCGAGAACGGGTCTGCGTTGCCCGCTCCGCTCCCGCGCCGCCACCGGCGCCGCCCCGGTGCCCGCGAAATTCAAGGCAGAGGCCTAATGCCGTAAAAGTGTGATTCAATATAAATTCGATTATTCCGCAGTTTTGCACAGCCCAAAAAAAATCTCTAATAAAGCAGTGGTTGGTTAAACCCGGTTAATTTTGGAGCTCCATGAACCTCTTCTTAGAATACGTTTTTCTTCGTAGAGTAATTTATTATAGAACAACAAACAACAAATTAATCATGATGGGTATAAGACTTCATGGTAGGGTCATTAATAAGTCTGAAATCTATTATGCTTCATTTACGAGAGATAGATGGAGATATACAGGTTCACTAGTACTTTCAATTTTTGACAATGGAATTATGATGGTGTTGGTACATAGTAGTATCGCCCGAGAAATACCTTAAGATAAGGGTCATAAAACAACAAAAGTCACATTAAAACTTTATTTATAAAAAGATATGTACAAACTTTACTTTATGAGCATAACTAATGGCAAATGCTTGAATAGCGTACTTTATAAGTTATATAATATTTATTCATTACACAAGTTTTGTTTGCATGTACAAGAGAAACGCATATATATATATTTTTTACTTATAGCAATATATAGTTATTATTATAGACTATGGTATTTTTATTTTATATACAGTGACTAGAATACATCGTAAGTTTTCATATTTATAAAACTATTAATTTTAACTGCATTTTGAACAGTACGTTTTAGACAGCTTATACCATTATATACATATATTCAATAAATATAAATAAAGGTTTCTTTTACAATATTTTTTTTTTTAAACGCTTAATAAAACACATAACATTATCTATTGCAAGTTGCGTAATAATAAATGCAAAACAATGTATAAAACGATGAACCACGACCTCTTTGAAGACAGCGCCCTCTCTTACTAGACGATGGAACTAAGTGGATACAAGAAAGTGTCTTATTCCTCAATAAAACTCTTACTTGAGTACGAGACTGTAAAGTGGCGCCCAACGTGGGTCACGCTGTCCCAATTGGGCGCCAATATGGGAGGACCGAAATAAATATTTTGGTAAAAAAATATTATGCAAACTATAGAAAGAATTATAATTTATTTGCTTCAAGAGTGGCGCATATCAGAACTAATAGAACAAATAAAATGAAAAAATACACAATTAGGGCAAATTAGATTCACATCTGGGCACAACTCTCTCAAAACTGTAAAACCCCTCTCTCTATTTTATACTATTTAAGAATTAAAAAAAAAAGTTTATAACGTTACAATTAATTAGATCTGTATTGTAGATTTTTTACTTTACGATTGTATGATTTTAGAACTTAAATCCGGCGTCTGCCGGATCTTCCGGATTCTTTGTTCCCTGATAACAACCTTGGGGTCTTTAAGTAAAGAGTGAATAGGTTACTTCTAGGCAAGCGTGCTTCATCGTAGGCGACATCATCGCTTACCATCAGGCGAGGTAGTGGTCAAACGCGAGCCTATCGATAATAAAAAACTAAAAAAGGAAGAAATTATTAACCTATTTTCAAAGTTTTAATTTCTGTTTCATATCGAATCCTTTATGTTAGTAGTTTCATGCAATTTAGGTGCTTACAGGTAGCGTATCCAGTCCTTAATTGTACTTGGTACTTAATTTACACAAAGTGATGTCGACCACTGTCGATAACATTACCTTACATACTCGTATCTTAGTTACCGATGTAGAGATGAAAGGTATGGGTAATTGGGTATGGTATATTATATACTTATTATGCTGTCAGTTTTAATTTGAGTAGTTTATTGCCGAATCTATAGTTAACTTGCTGCAAATAAAAATGTAAGTTAGTAATACTTTCATACACAAATCACAAATTTTAAAGATTTTTAAATTCTTCTAGTTTAGCCAAGATTCGAAAGATAAAATTAAAATCTAGGATTAGGTTAGGATTACTGATCACAATTTTGCTAGTAGGTGAGTAAAATTCTACAATGAATTGAAAAATCAAACAGTATGGCATAAAAATAGAACAGTTTGCATTTTTCCTTGTTGAAATCAACCGAATATTGATATGTACCTGTTGACCTTATCTTTGCCTCAGCGTGAAAAACAGAAAAACTCGTAATACTATTTATATTCCTTTAAAACGCAAATTGTAAGACCATGTATATACAGATTTAGTATACATAGAAATGAATGAGTACAAACCAATAATACGAGTACTTTTAGGTCATGTGGAGTTTCTCGGCTTTATTTATACAAGAACAAGTATTGAAGTTTCGTGCCAGATGCCTAGTCTTTAGGCTTTCGACGTCGAGTGTGTTCAAATAGGTGTGAGTATGTTAAGAGACGATTGAAAGCAATCCGATATTAGAAAAGCTGGCACGTATTGATAGGAGGAACGATGAACTGGATGTGATTTGATAGACTGATATGACATATCCGCTCAAGCGGCTACGTAAGGTTAAAAGGGGAAAGACATACATACTACTGAATTCATTCAGTAAAAATATTTATAAATGTTCGTGATCGGTATGATAGGTGTAAATCAGAGAACAATAAATAGTGTAAAAGAAGTTTTGAAGGATGCTTTCATTATGCTTATAACTATTAATAACAGATACATTTGGAATCCCTGAATTTGACAGGACAGAGATACTTACCTATTTTGAATCACTTATAAACCTGTGCGCAGAAATTATAAAAACATTTGATTTTGTCGATAGGAGCTATACATGATTCATTTTTGATGTTGCAGAGTTTCAATAGATTATAAAGTTTTGAAAATGAGGTTAAAATCATGATGTACATCGCGCCAACATACAACATACATACTTCAACCATCTAAAGTTCTAGACAAATAGCTTTTGAGCACAAGTAAATACTTAGATACAAGAAATTCTAAAAGCTCTTAGCACACTGACACATACAGTACTACAACGATCTTTTGACACTTAGTGACATTGCTTGGGGAGGCTGGGTGGTAAATATTTGTCTGTGGAAATTGTTTTGAAAAAAAAAGATGGCGGAATTAGTTCTAAACACACGTCAGAAGATCCTTGTATAGACATACACAATGTACTGAGGAATACCCTCATAAAATTTACAAGTCTTATAAATAAAGATACACAAGACTGTGCTGTCTCTTTTCTGTAGGTCACATTCAAGCCTTGGATGTAAACCAATCAGAATTTTAAAAACACACAGCTATTGGCCGCATAATCACTTTATCTCTCTCACACGTTTCTGACTACAGAATAATGGGTTTCCATTCTGATTATAGATTTATGGGCATATTTTAAATAATATTAACTTAAATAGTGAATGTAGAAGTAAGACTAGAATGGTATTTTTTTATTATGAATACATAATATATTATTTAGGCAATATTGTGCCTTACAAAGAACATAATAAAATTACAATCTGTTTTCTTTACAACAACAGTTTTATACTTTTTTATGTTTACTAAAAATACCTACGCAAACTGACAAATAAGTATGAAATGTACCAAAAATAAAATAATTTAATAAATAGCTACTTAGGTCTTAAATAAATAAGAGGCTTTCGTTACAAATAATTCTTATTTTTATTTGAACAATAATTAAATTTATTCGCTGTAGAAAATCAGTCGGAATGACACATAATTTTGGCCTCAATTTAAATATATTTTTCGATAGTTTCGTTTATGTAACCAAAATCCAAATGACCAACCTAGACAAGTGACATTATTTCATTTGAAGCGTAGCGATAGCGATATGAAATATGACAAAAATAATTGGAAATGTCAAACGCTATTATACATTTCGTATCAAGTGAATTGATCACTTGACATTTAGATAGCGTTCCCCTTTGCATTTTGGCATTTTAACTGTCGACATTGAATGACACTTGTTAAGAGCATCTCCTCAACCAGTTCGAGACCATTTATGGCTTCTGTTTAATTGTTTTACTATTGTGGCTCTAATTACATCTCTAATGACATCAATTCTGTAATCCCGAAATTGACAAAAATTATATGGTTGCGAATTTCAAATCTGAATCTGATACATTTTGGACGTTTGCAATCGTTATCGGAGATAGAATAACACTTCACAATACGAAGCAGACTTACAAAACAAATAACCTTTTGTACTAGCTAACCTTAGATAGACAAAGGAGATGTTCTAGAAATGTATGGAGCCTGGGCCAACACTATGTACACTATATGCAAAAAACGCTCGTAACCGTTTTTACTGTTAATTTTCTTTAATTTCACTTCGTTTCAATGTACACTCAAATTAACTGGTTCAAGTAGAGCAACACAACATAAAATTAAACATGGTGGATCAGATCGGCAGTATTCGATTTTTTTTTTATTGAAAATGACATTTGATTGACGTGGCATTCAATAATCTGCGTTAAAATAAACAAAACGAACAAGAGAGAAGCAATCAAACAATGTCCGTAGTAGTAAACTGGGTTGCAAAACTAAAACAATCACTAAAAACACCGAAACATATTCAATTCAAAGTCAAAGCAAAGAAAGACTCAAAGATGTCACTTCTTAAAACTGTCAAAGTAGTCAAAGTCATATAAAAAACCAACGGCATGACTGCCCTAAAAAATAGGGTTAGTATATTAAAAAACTTTTCAAATGATAATTTTTGTACGGCTGTACACTTCTCCAAATTAATTTGTTGATATTTTTATGGAATGCCCCAATTATTTCCTATTTATCTATGTAGTGTACATAGTAATGGCCCAAAATCAAACATCTCCTTTAAAACCCTTTAAAACAAAATTCGATAATTAAGTATCATGGCCTTATCCTAACACTTCTATTTACAGAAAATGCTGCAAAACATTGGCATGTTTCTCTTGTACAAACCTTCCTCAGGGTATCGACGACTTCGCCCTGGAACGTAGAAAAAGAAGAATAAGTTACACGATACTAAATAATAATAAAATATCACAACTGTATGCCCAAAAGTAGTAAGAAGGAGAATGAGAAACACAGTACAAAATAATGGGAACTTGACGCCCGGATTCCCGGAAAGGTTAGGAGACCTGTACCTACATTTTAGAACACACAAATTTTACCACTCATTTTTGAATCCCAAGGTCGAGCCTTATGATCGTGATCCCGACCCTTGGCTTCTTTTGAAAAATTCCAGATTGAAAAACCCAACCACAAAAGTGATATTAGGCAAAGACCCGACCTGGGACTTGAATCTAAGACCTCCTAGAGCTTCCGACCACTAGTGAACGAAAAACTAATGACGTTAACACAGCAAAATTCATTATTAGTAAAATCCCAGATCATGTAGTAGAATGGCCTGGTTTTTATACAATTATTGCAAAAGCCAGACAGCTTTTTTCTTTAAACCAATGTTTGTATTCTGTAGTTAAATTAAAAGCAAGACAATTTTACCACCATGACTCATATTTATGACTAGCTGATCCCCGCGGCTTCGCTCCCGTCAACTGGCTACCTACTTACCTACCTACCCTATTTTCCCTACGTACCCTACGTACCTTACCTACCTATCCACCTACCTACCTACCCTATTTTCCCTACGTACCCTACTTACCTTACCTACCTATCCACCTACCTTACCTACCTACTAACCTACTCACCTGCCCTACATACCCTACCCTACCAACCACCTTGCCTACCTACCTACCAATCTGTGAAACTATTTATTTGAATAAGAATTAATACTACAATACGAATGTAACCAACTTTTGTTTCTTCCGGCGCGGCGGCGTTCTAATTAAATTCTAGAACACAAAAGCTGCTAGTGGGACTTAACTATGATAATTAGATATATTCTCTCGCAGAGTTTTTTGTAGATAATAATGAGTACTTTAATCATGTAGTATATAATTTTTATGTATCATGAATAGTTTTTCAGCGCACGCCAAATAACTTATTTAATAGGCAAAATTTTGCTACTTTGGGTTACATAATTGCAATTTTCATAGGGATCTCAATAATTTTTTAAATAATTTATAGCCAATGTTACTCCGGCATAATGTTATTTACATAGGTGAAAGAATTTTTTATAAATCGGTCTAGTAGTTTTGGAAACTATTCGGTACAAACAAACCATAAATTCTGGCCTCTTTATAATATTATTAATAATAATATATAAGTATAGTTACATTCTCTAATTTCATTAGCTTAGATCACTTTGTCGATGATCAATCATCTTTATAAACCTTATAGCATCGTTTTTCAGGCGGTGACATGTAAGTTATTCACCAACCATTATTATTACGACGTAGAAAATTATATCACTCATTCCCTGTAATAACACCGAGTGGGTAAATTAAACAATACGCCGATTGAGATAATAGACTGCATTGTTTATTTCTAAATCCACTTCGACTAAATCGAACTTGAACTTCGCACCACTCTAAATATTCGTGCTGTCTAGCCGCTATTTTTGTTTCAGTAAATGCTTTTCTACAATGTTTATTAAATGGAATATTTTTGTGTTACTCACGTGTTTTGTCCGTCGGATTGAGAGCCGGTTGGTGGAGGCCATCGGTGTAGATGGGCCCGCCACATCATTTGTCCGAACGTCATTCGGAACTGCCTCGACATAGAGCAGTAAAGCACGAAGTTGATTGCTCCGTTCAGCAAAGCCAACGCATCCATCAGTTCTCCAAAAAGATCGTAGCAGCGTTTGAAGAAGCATCTTCCTAGTAACCCACTCAGCAATCCCAATATTCCTTGTGGTAGTTCCGTTACGAGAAAGAGAAGTAGGACTGCTACTAACATCTTTGTCGTTCTATTCGTTCTTCTGTCTGCTTTGCACTGTCTTTTTACTGCTTTATTATTCGTTGGGCATTTGTTGTAGACCCTTATTTTCTTCTGGTGCTGGTTCGCGCTGTATACTTCCCGGATCAGCCATAAGCTGATGACCGTGAGGATAAGACACGGTAGTAATTTGATGACGACGGCATGCACCCAGAAGTTTATCTGGTACAGCTGGCCCTCTTCATCGGAGTCCACGTGGTAGAGTATCATAGGCCCTGATGGTTCTAGGACTACTGCCGTGTGGATGTCGAATACCTGCGGAACAAAACAAATGAAGGTTTGAAGTAAAATTGGAAAAATGTCACGTATCGGGCAATAGTCTATACAAAGATTTAGTGAATACCTTAGGATATGATCCAAGCTTACATAGTGTAGTCTGATTCTTTGATAGTTTATTTGTGGTTTTTAGGGTTCCGTACCCAAAGGGTAAAAACGGGACCCTATTACTAAGACTCCGCGGTCCGTCTGTCTGTCTGTCTGTCTGTCACCAGGCTGTATCTCATGAACCGTGATAGCTAGACATTTGAAATTCTTACAGATGATGTATTTCTGTTGCCGCTATAACAAAAAATATTAAAAACATAATAAAATAAATATTTAAATGGAGTTCCTAAACAAGAAACGTGTTTTTTTTGCCTTTTTTTGCGATAATGGTACGGAACCCTTTGTGCGCGAGTCCGACTCGCACTTGGCCGGTTTTTCAATAGTGATAAAAGTAGAAAGATCGACGTAGGTGGGTAGTAGGTATCTAGGTACTACAACAGATACGTATTTTTTAGAGCAAGGTTTCTCCAGAATTTCCCCGAAACAGCTATATGTGTGACCTGTGAAATCCAATAAAAATTCGATAGCCTATATATAGAGCCTATGTACCTATAGTTAGTTTCATGAATGAAATATTTTTTCTTTCAAAACAGAAGAAAAATAATCCGGGGTTTTCAATTCCATTTGAAAAGTTCAGGTAGGGGTTCCGAATTTTCGATTAGATGATCGAGAAATTGGATATAGGTACTTAGTAGGTACTGTAAAGTGCTGAAATGTTTCTCATTATTTATTTTGCTGAAAGCAAAACAAGGCGACGAATTAAACAAACGCCTGACGATTCTATAAGTGTTTACTATTACTTATTGTGCCCTTGTTTTATACTCAGGTTTACTTTGTTAAGGACGTAAATTAAATTTCTATTTTTCCGACTATCAAAATTAATCTATATAGAACGGGCTTGGTATGTGACGTAATCCTGTTAATGCGAGCATGTTATTCTCATTTACAAACATCCGGAAAACCTTTTAAACAGCAATTAAACTCATCGTTGTAAATATAATAATAAAATGATATAAGATGTACATGGAATTAAGCCGATTCTGGTATCAGTATTTTGTAATAACGAGTAAACAACACAGAAAGGTGGTGGTGGCATTGAAGGTCCAAAAGCTCGCGAAATATTTTCCATAAAATGAAGATATATTTTTAATGAAAATATTTCGGGAATTCTGGACATCCCTATGTAAAAAACAGCGTTTGTATTAACTCTATTATCAAAAGCAGGACAAAACTACATGACACAATGCAATAGTTTTGCACACATGCTAAAATTCAAATAGTTGCTTTAATGGTATTCGCGATTCCCAGGGCCAAATAAACAGGCTTTTGTTCGTGAAAACAAATTCTGCGAACACACATTGAACGTTGTTACATCGAAACGTTATAAAACCACTCGTGCGTTCGACGCTATATATTGTCAAATCATGACACAATAAAACAGACAAACAAATCGTTCTGGGTACATTTATTGTTAAGCTATCTGTATTCTGCCATAACAATTTGCACGTGTAAACGATGAAATAAAATTTGCAATATATTTCAAACAAACAAACCACAATTATTGGTTCATCTTGAATGATCTACTCATTTCTCATTTTCATAAAAACGACAACGACGATATAAGAACAATTAGCTCGTCCTCTATTAGGTACTTACGGTTTATACATAGCAGTACTTTAAGTAGTTACTTGTCCACATAACCGTTCGGGAAATACAGGAGGGATGCCATGTATGTACTTTTGTATAGTAGACTAACAGTAATTTACACAAGCAAACTACTATATTATTTAAAATAACAGAAACTAATGAGGTAATTCCCATTTTATCCACAGTCTAGCAACGCTACATTTTCCTAATTTAAACTGATTTCTGTAGATAAGACAGTCTATTCTAAACGTGGGTAAACAATTCGACGAGCCAAACGTTCTAACCACTATTTGCCATACTGAATAAACGACTAAATTAAAACAGGGCAAAAAACCCAACTGAATAATAAGTATAAGGTATTTTTTTAAAACATACTTTTTGAAGTGATAGGTACTAAATGTAATATCACTTGTCAATACACATCAAATTAACGCAAACACGATGATCTTATCTTGTCTGATTGAGAAGTAGCTATGGCTACCTCCCGGTTCCATCCTCAGATCAAATAAAAACTTAAGATGGAACGTTGCAAATAACTGATGCGAAATAGGCTGTGTCTTTCTAGACATGACAAAAGCCTTTGACTTTGTCTGCCATGAAACTTTATTGTCAAAACTTTCTCACTATGGAATCCACGGGAAGGCCAACGAGTGGATGAAAAGCTTTCTTACCGACCGTCTGCAATGCGTAGAAATAACAAGAATTTGTCAAAATGAACAAATAATATATAGATCAAAATACAGAAAAAACCAACGTCGGTACACCTCAAGGAGGAATTTTATCCCCTCTTTTCTTTCTAGTATACATCAACGACCTACCAGAGGTGATTAATGAAGAGTGCATACTATTTGCTGATGACACAACATTGATTATTAAAAGCGACGATAACAAAGACTTGGAAAAACGAATTGTTAACACATTAGACAAGGCAATAAAATGGCTAGAAAAGAATAATTTAAAGATAAATATGTCAAAAACAAATATAATCAAATTTCGAGCACTCAACACAAACACAGATAGCCTGGACATTCAGTATAATAATGTCCCCTTAAACCCTGTTAACGAATGTGTATTCTTAGGTATAACTGTGGACAAGAATTGTAGTTGGAAACCACAAATAGATAAAATAGTCAAAAAAATAGATCGCTTTGTTTATGTCCTGAAAAGAATAAGACAAACAGTTAATTTTAATACCGCAATGGTTACTTACCATGCTTATGTAGCATCTGTACTCAGATATGGTCTTATAATTTGGGGGAACTCAGTAGACGTGCAAAGAGTTTTTAAAGGACAAAAAAATGCATCCGGGCAATATATGGAGCCCACGTTTTGGATAGCTGCAAACCATTATTTCAAAAACTCAAAATACTATCGTTACCATCCATGTCTTTATATTTCTGAAACATGCATTTTTGTAAAAAAAATAATATAATCTTTTCGAAAAAAGCAGTTCCAAATAAATAGTAGAACACGACACAAAGACAAATGAAATTACCCCAAATAAAATTAACGCTATTTATTAAAAGAAATACTTACTGCATGGCAATTATTATAATCATTTACCAAATAATACTCAAGATTTGCCATTGCCGTTGTTCAAAAGGGTATTGTTCAGACTGTTATTGGCGAAAAATTATTACAGTGTTCAAGAATATTTAGAAGATAAGTCGTTACTAATTTAATACAATTTTTAATTTTTCTTCATTATTATTACTGCAATACATTTTCAATCTTTATTAATGAACTATAACAGATTCAGATTATATACTATAATTCATAATTATTAATAAATATTTGTACGCCATATTATGGCAGGATATGCTGGAACCAATATTGTAACATCTATTTTACCATATTCGAACAAATAAACATATTTGATTTGATTGATTTGATTTGATTAACAAGTTCGAACGGACGCCGGTTAAAACTACGCCTTGCCGTATACATACACAATGACACGCACATACGTACAACGAAACTACGCCTTTGAGCGTCGAGCTCTCAGATCAAATAAAAAGCTTGACTGACAAGCTAAGGCGAAGTTTGTATACGGCAAGGCATAGTTTTACCCAGCGTCACCTTGTTGTTAGCAGATCCATCTTGACTTTTTATTTGATCTGAGGTTCCATCACAAGACCAGCTCCACAGTTCCAAATTATTTAAATGTTTTTTCAAGTTTTAGCTTAATCGAATGCCAGGAAGTGTTTGAAAAATTTGAGTTTGCTAGTTGCTAGACACACATAAAGCTTATAAAAAGGAACAAAAATCCTAAATATTATGGAAATAACATGGGGGCTTAACTAAAAGAAATAACTCAAAATCAAATCTGTCTCTGAATGTATTCTGTCTCGCAGTTTTGTTCGAATTTACGTTATTTTAATATTAGAACATAATTAGGAAATATCGATATGGTGAAGGTCGAGGTGCCAACACTTTGAGGTTGTCTTCCGATTGTCAGCATCTCTGACGCCTGACGCGCTGCAAACACCACTCTGGTTCTACACCACCTCGACCTCTCGACATCGACACGGAACCACCGTCAGCCTCTGAAGTGACTGAAGCGATCCTCTCTTTGAAGGCAGACAAAGCAACTGGACTGGACCTGATAACTGCGGAAATGTTACAAGCCGACTTAGCATCCGCCGTCGACGTGCTGACGCCTTTAATTGAGAGGATATGGACCGCTGAACAACTCCCGGACGACTAAAACAAAGTACTTTTAATTACCGTGCCCAAGAAAGGTGATCTAAGCAGTTGCGATAACTGGAAGGGCATTACGTTGCTGTCGACTCCCTCTAATGTCTTCTGTAAGATACTATTTGATAGGCTGTCGAAGGCCGTTAAACCTCTTCTGCGAGGGGAGCAGGCGGGTTTCCGTGTGAGCCGCGCATTCACAGACCAGATCAACACTCTTTGTATCATTCTCGAGCAGGCAGCAGAATGGCAAAAGGAAATTTATCTTACTTTTGTCGACTTCAAAAAGACCTATTGGATACGCTGAAGTGGTCCAGTAACTGGTCCCGCCTGTTGGAAACAGGAGTGCCGCCAAAAATAGTCCGCCTGTTGGAGAGCATTTACAGGAAACGAAGGAAGGAAGTAAGGTGTCTCACGAAGGCCTCATTTTGGAGGACATCGCAGTGCACGCTGGTGTCCGCCAGGATTGTCTTCTTTCGCCCCTCCTTTTTGTAATCGTTCTCGACGGAATCATGTTGCGCACTAACGATAGCTGGCGTCTATGAGGGATAGAGTGGGGATTGACCAACGTCTTGGAAGACCTGGACTATGCTGGTGATCTATGCCTGCTGGGTCATACACATGCCGACATTCAAGCGAAACTGAACAACCTGCGACAGGAAGCGAAACCTGGGCTCAAAATTAACATCCGGAAGACCCAGGAGTTACGTACAGGTGAGAGGAATTCTTCACCGATGTTAAACGGCACAAAGGTTGTGGAACGCGTCCACACAAATTCAGGTACCTCAGGAGTGTCGTGTTAGAGACTGGAGGAACTGACGAGGATATAACTTCACGGATCGCCAAAGCGCGAGCTACCTTCGCACAGCTGAGACCTGAGTGGAAATCGCGAAAACTGACCCGAAGGGTTAAACTCAAAATCTTCGGGTCCAATATCAAATCCATGCTTCTCTATGGGTACGAAACGTGGAAGGTAACAAAGAACATCGCACGCCAAATCCAGCTCTTTGTCAACCGATGTCTTCATCGCATCCTCGGAATTTATTGGCCCGATATCATCTCTAATGTAGAGCTGTTGGAGAGATGCCACGAGACCCCGATCGACCGCCAGATCAAGCGGCATAAATGGTGTTGGATTGGTCACACGCTAGGGAGGGATTCCGATCACATTCCTATACAGGTCTTGGATTGGAATCCTCAAGGAAAAAGGAAGCGAGGCCGTCCCCGTCAAACCTGGCGACGCACCGTATTGGCTGAAGCGAC
This sequence comes from Orthosia gothica, assembly GCA_949775005.1. Lineage (NCBI taxonomy): Eukaryota > Metazoa > Arthropoda > Insecta > Lepidoptera > Noctuidae > Orthosia > Orthosia gothica. Next base: position 14,905,865 of record OX459046.1, on the reverse strand, counting down.
GAGTATCGAAATGGCGTGGAGCGAGGTGAAGCGCGAAGCTTAAGACCGGTCTCGATGTAGGACTTCTGTGGAAACCCTCTGCCCCATCTAGGGGCCATAGGGTCTTAAGTCAGTCAAGTCAGAGATGGTTAAGCAACGAATTAGCAGATTTATTCAAATTCTCTGAATAAAATTGGAATATAGAATGTGCTGAGCAATCGCTAAACAGTGTCAATTTTTTTATAAACAAGGGTTATGATGAAAAAAAAAATGAAAAGATGTAAAAGAGAAGTAAAATTAAAGGCAGAGTAATGTTACATAATCATTATTCTTGGGTTGCATAATTTTGCTGGTTTCTAGGTATTTAAAACTTACTCATAACTTAATTTTGTTTGATTTTTATAAAAAATATAACCGACTTCCAAATTAAAACACTACAAAGTAAAAAAAAACATACGTACTGTTTCATAATCATAATTCTTAGATATAAGTTCTTAATAAAATTGGTATATAGAATGTGTGTTCTAACCAATCGCTAAACTGTATGGAGATTTTCATAAATAAGAGAGACGATGGTAAAAAAAATAACTGTACAGATGTAAAAGAGACGTAAAATTAAAGACGTACGTACATATGTTTCATAATCATAATTCTTAGGTAGCTAAAACTTGCTGGTTTCTAGGTAATTAGAATTTGTAACATCAATAAAAAAGTTTTTTAAAAAAAAATACAACCGACTTTCAAATAATAACACTACAAAGTTAAAAATAACTTAAATTTCGGCAGTCGATGTTCCTGTTTTCCTTCCTTCGATTTTTGACACCGACTGGCCGGTATTGAAGTTATTTTTAAGTAAGTTTACATTTTGTAGTGTTTTTATTTGAAAGTCTGTTGTATTTTTTGTAAAAAGTTTTCACTTTTTAGTTGTTGTACATAGTGGGTAAGTTCTATAGTAAGGTACCTATTAATGCCAGAATAATTTTTACGCGGATAATATGGAACTCGAACAAAACGAATAACATGAAACTCGAACAAAGCCGGTGGAATGAGAGAATGAGATGTACAGTCAGTAATAGCTATTTCCTGACCCGACCTGCCGAGCCATAAGCTGACCCATTAAAAGTTAGACGATATTGAACCTTCTGCAATTAGCAGTAGATAAGTGTTATTCGATACGTATGAGCTTATCAAACTAGAACGACTTGTTCCAGATTGGGAAATATTATAGAATACAGTTATGTCAATGTGATCTTTAACACGTAACGTTAGGGCGTTTGAATACTGTATTGTCACCATGATGGAATAGTTAATTTCAACAATATTTGGTCAGGTAACAGTTATTAACCAGGGTGAACTGTAAACATCCGTGTACACCTTAAAAGCGTGCCGGCGTGATGTTATGTTATGAAATGGCGTAGGTAAACAATAAAAATACATGCGATTGCAGCTATCCCCAGAGATTTGCCGTCATTTATTGAAGACTTCTGTTGTATATCTGCGAAGTTCTTCATCAGATCTTAACTAAATTATAATGGGACTACATGAGAAGCACCAGCTTTCAAATAAAAAAGAATCATCATAATCAGTTCACCTAGTAAAAAATTCTGAGGAAATATATCTGAAAAAACCGGCCAAGTGCGAGTCGGACTCGCGCACGAAGGGTTCCGTACCATTATCGTAAAAAACGGCAAAAAAACACGTTTTTTGTATGCGAAACCCCTTAAATATTTATTTTATTCGGTTTTTAGTATTTGTTGTTATAGCGGCAACAGAAATACATCATCTGTGAAAATTTCAACTGTCTAGCTATCACGGTTCACGAGATACAGCCTGGTGACAGACAGACAGACAGACAGACAGACAGACAGACAGACAGACAGACGGACCGCGGAGTCTTAGTAATAGGGTTCCGTTTTTACCCTTTGGGTACGGAACCCTAAAAAAAGATGCAGTCGAATCGAGAACCTCCACCTTTTTGAAGTTGGTTAAAAAACGAGGCATTTTTCCAGTATCAGATATTATTTAACCATTTGGAAGGTTTCTCATGAAATCTTTCCATGGAACGAACACACTCCATTGGCTTTCCTCAATGCTAAACGGACTACATTTGGTCCATAAAAGGCTTAGTTTGGCCCATATTTCATCCAACAGTTGTGAAGAATGTACATTTTGCATTTTGCATATAAGAAACCTTCTGGTTAACTTATAGGGTTTTCTTTTTATGCACGAAAAGCGGGTATGAAAGGTTGAGAGGATGACTTTTGACAGATGGGTGTCATTTTGCAAATCCTCGACCGAGATTTGAAGAAAGACATGTTAGATGTCGTGATGGAAAGTATTCACTTCTCCAGCACAATAACAGGTTATGTTATAACTGATAATTAAGTTGATAAAAATTTGAAAGTCTGTATAAATAACGTCTGACGATATTTGTGTTGTCTTTTACTTAAAAGACAAAAATCTTGTGTGGGTATTTCAGCGGGGATGGCGATGTAAATATAAATGATTAAAAAGGTTTACTCACCCAGTGTATTCTCATATCAAATACACAGTTACACAGAACACAGTTAATGGAAAATAGTTTATAGAATACAGTTTATAAAGCACTTACCCTAATACTTATTAATGACGCCTCGATCAACAAGTAAAATTTCACAATTTAAAAAAAACCGGCCAAGTGCGAGTCGGACTCGCGCACGAAGGGTTCCGTACTTGGTAAATTGCGGTTTATGATTTATGACGTATTAAAAAAAAACTACTTACTAGATCTCCTTCAAACCAATTTTCGCTGGTAGTTTACATAGTAATGTACATCATATATTTTTTTTAGTTTTATCATTCTCTTATTTAAGAAGTTACAGGGGGGGGGACACACATTTTACCACTTTGGCAGAGTCTCTCGCGCAAACTATTCAGTTTAGAAAAAAATGATATTAGAAACCTCAATATCATTTTTGAAGACCTATCCATAGATACCCCACACGTATGGGTCTGATGAAAAAATATATTTTTAGTTTTAGTTTCAAGTATGGGAACCCCCAAAATTTATTGTTTTATTTTTATTTTTGTGTGAAAATCGTAGTGCGGTTCACAGAATACATCTACTTACCAAGTTTCAACAGCATAATTCTTATAGTTTCGGAATAAAGTGGCTGTGACATACGGACGGACAGACAGACAGACAGACAGACAGACAGACAGACAGACAGACAGACATGACGAATCTATAAGGGTTCCGTTTTTTGCCATTTGGCTACGGAACCCTAAAAACCCCCGACGCATTTATCTTGCGAAAACACCCCGATTCAAACAGTAAAATGCCCATAACTTTTGAACGGCTGAACCGATTTTATTCAAACATAGCTAAGAACACTCTCGACAAAATTACCTTTCAAACAAAAAAAACCTAAATCGAAATCGGTTCATCCGTTTAGGCGCTATGATGCCACAGACAGACACACAGATACACAGATACACAGATACACAGATACCCAGATACACAGATACACAGCAACACACGTGAAATTTATAACACCCCTTCTTTTTCCGGCGGGGGTTAAAAATAGACTGCCTTTGATGGCATGAGCCACACTACAAAACCTCGGAATGGGCGGGAAACGATTAGTGCAAGCTTATCATTTACCAACCAGACAAAAAGCAGTGCATCTTTGTTGCAAGCGTAAAAATATCATACAAATTATTGCCAACATAGAAAAATTCCTTCATGTGCTCAATTAAATATAAAGATCGCTTAAATTTGTAACACGGGTATATCATGTGTATTATACTTTTATAATCACTCCCATCACCGGCGCACTGTGTGACTGTGGCGACTGTGAAATGTGTTCTACATTGCACGCTGTTACCACCCCACGGACCAAACCAGCACATGAGCGCCAGATGACCCCGTGTGTGGCACCCTTGATTAACTGTGATGGGTCAGGTCAGTGGCCGCGCCACCTACCACTTTTCAGCCGCAGGGGATAGGCACGTCCGCCATCAGACGGTGGTGACCCCGTCCAGACAACGGAAGGTAGGAAGAGCGGTGCACCACAACACCGGCACTCCTCTTCCGCCGCGGTCTCCAACCCTCAGCCGCGATATCATATGCGTATGGGAGGCCTCATACGATATCGCGGCCCGCTTCAGTTGCGATGTTACCTAAGTGGCATCGCAACATACTTAATCGGTATAAGCCCTGACGAGCGGCCCTCTCCTCGGATTCTTCTTTGCTGCACCGTGTGTGACCAAGCCACGGCTACCGAGACCCCCCGCCTCCAAAATGCGGGCGCCCACTGCGGGAGGGTTGGGGGGGGGAGGGTAAATTATCCCCACCGGTGGGTTCCCGCATTGTCGAGGTGGGGGGGCTCAGTAGCCGTGGCTTGGACAACCACGGTGAAGCGAAGAGGCCGCTCGTCAGGGCTTTCGCCGATAAGCCGACGACGTAGCGGCCAACATGTAGGTTGCGGTGTTGCCTAGGCGACATCGCAACTGAGGCGGGCCGCGATGTGGTATGGAAGGCATCGCGGCTGAGGGTTGGAGGCCGCGGTGGGAGAGGAGTGCCGGTATTACGGTGCGCCGCTCGCCCTACCCTCCGCGGCCTGCACGGGGTCGCCACCGTCTGATGGCGGACGCGGTGGGGCCACAGGGAAGGAGGAGTGTCGGTATAGCGCTGGCCGCTCTCCCTATCTCCTGCGGCCGAAAAGTGGTAAGGGCGGGGCCACTGTCCTGACCCGTCACAAGGGGACCAAGGGTGCCATACACGGGGTCGTCTGGTACCCATGTGCTGGTTTGTTCCCCGGGGTGGTCACGGCGTACAGTGTGTTCTGGTGCGCCGGCGATGGGGGTAAACCCCAGAGGAGGGTCCGGAGACGGACAGCCGCGGCGGGTTCGCGGATGTATGCTAACGCGTTCCCGTGTTCCCGCCATAAGCGGCACAGGAGGACACCGTGGAATTTTAGTGTGTTAGAGTCCCACATAACTGCGTTATCTCCCCGTGGTAGCGTAGTATGCATGAGCATTTCTACACACACGCTAAAAAAAAAAAAAAGGGTAAATCATGTCCTGGATTAGGACTAAGAATACTTTTTATCCCGGTAATCTAGTACGATCCCTTGGCATAAATTATCGACTTGCAGATGTTGGTCACCTACAAAAAAAAGTGCACTCAAAGTGATATTTATGCTTACGGCCAGCCAATCTATTCTATAAAAGTCTCATTGGGAAAATTTGGGTAAAGTGAGCCGTCAATCCACTCCACGCTTCATCTTAAGCATTATAGTGGTATGACAGCTCACCTCACTTTAGTTTGCATGGTAAGATTTATACAAAATACCACTGCAGGCATCACAATACATTGACCAATTTATTGGTTGAATTAGTATTTCACACAATGGAGCAGAAATGGCTCTAATTCTCGCTATCGAAACGACACCCAATTGGCTGGAATACTGCTCGCAAATTGCTGCGGCATAGGTTATTAAAGTGCCGTGTGTTTCCACGGATTCCAAATTATCGATCATAAATTCGTCGAACACGGAAGAATGAGACTAATTTAGAATTATTAACCCTGTTATATTTTGCGTCACTTAACGAAACTCGAATTCTGCTAAAAAGTAATTAAACCTTAGAGCACGGAACGTCGCACCACCAGCGAACAGAGATGCTATCAGTAATAATATATCCGCGCTGAAAAGTTTCGGCCTTCATAACCATAGTCAGAGTTGTACACAACATCCCGACCAAAAATAACAATCCATTTGAGAATCCTGCCGTTAAAATAAAGGTTGAGGAATATCTGTCATAACTCTCAAGGAAATGTCTATAAAGTAGCACCTATTGGTATCTACTTCCGGTTGGCGCAATGATTGAGCGATTGACTGCTGTGCTATGTGTCGCAGGTTCGATTCCCGCACGGAACAAATATTTTTATGACCTACAGATAGTTGTTCCGGCTCTGGGTGTTGTGTTTGTGAGTTTATATGTTTGTAAACGCACCCACGATACAGGAAGAAATTCCTAGTGTGGGGCAACGTTTTCAATAAAAAAAACTAAAACTAAACCAAACTAAACTTTAAAATAAATAAATAAAATTTATATCTTGAGCACAAACGAGGCACATTACAAGTTTTTTGGATAAAAAATTAACAAAAAACATGTGCAAAAATGTGGCTCACGGTTGCGCCAAAATGCTAGACAACTAGTTCATACCTACTCATAGTTGCCTGACGCTTGTTTTTGAATTTGGAGTTGAGTGTACGACGTATGGATTTAAAACAGTTTTAGTACAACTCTGTCTGCCCCGTCGGGGAAAGCGAATATGATGTTATGATCAATATCTAGTATTAAGTAAATATGTAACATCGTACATCCTATTTTGGGAGCTCGTGGCTAAATAATAACAGCCGCACGGGTCGATATTCAAGCAACGCCTGACGAGGTCGGTCCGTGGATGGGTGACCGTTTCAACTGGGATGGGTGACAGTCGTTACGAGTAGTCAGAAGCTTGAGATCTGACACCAGTCTAGCCAAGGGGTACCGCTGTTACCCAGTTACTGGGTTGAGGAGGTCAGATAGGCAATCTCTCCATGTAAAACACTGGTACTTAGCTGAATCCGGTTAGACTAGAAGCCGACCCCAAAATAGCTGGGAAAAGGCCAGGCAGATTGATTGTACATCCTTTTTTATGACATAGGATGATTTGCACTCTTCTCACGTATTTGTGCTTGTGTCACATTACAAGCAAAAATACTTCTTCACTACTCCTATTTACGCCCCTCAAAGTCTCGTAAAACTCATTAGTTCGACTCGACATAAGATAAGTCTCTTTACGCGGTTGACTTTTAGCCGCGCCAGACGGTAAACAAGTCGACCTAATATAATTCCTAAATGAGAAACATAATTTATTGTTCTGCTAGCTTACGCTAGCTAAGAAATTCGAAAATTATGCCACGGGTACGTCATCATCATCTTCTTCCTGCCCTTGTTCCATGTTACTTGGGTTCGGTACCACACATTTTCTTCTTTCTTAGCGTCTACTCAACCGTCACGCTATCACTGATTCCCGTTTTAGGGTTCCGTACCCAAAGGGTAAAAACGGGACACTATTACTAAGACCCTGCGGTCTGTCTGTCTGTCACCAGGCTGTATCTCATGAACCGTGATAGCTAGACAGTTAAAATTTTCACAGATGATGTATTTTATGTATAAATACTAAACCCGAATCAAATAAATATTTAAGTGGAGCTCCCATAATTCCAACGTGATTTTTGATGCCGTTTTTTTTTGCGATAATGGTTCGGAATCCTTCGTGCTCGGGTCCGACTCGCACTTATCCGGTTTTTCTTTCAATTCACCCCTCACACAGTAACGTACGTACTGCAAGTATAAGAGTATTCTATGTACCGTTGTTTCACATTCAAATCCATTCAACCATTGAGGTGAGACTGATATTTTGAATTGTTTCCTATAAAAAAAAATCGCCGTCGGAGATTCGGTTTTCAAGCGAGCAGTGGCAAGATTAGCACGCTTGCCCATTTATTAGCGGAGATAACTCTTTATGCCCGAGACGGGGGGATGTTCGATTTGAAACCAAACTTTTCGTTCCTCTTGTGTTATTTTGTTACAACGCTGTTTCTGTGTCAGCTTGCTGTCATCGATTTGACAGCTGTTGATTGAGTTGACAGTTCACAAGGACTCGTAAAAATGTGACTGACGGAGTGAGACGTAATACGATGGTGTTGATTTGGTTTTGTTGAAATTAATATATAACCAACCAATCGTTATTGGAAATTACGTTCGCCATACGCGAGTGGTATTGTGCTTCTTGTATCATATTTCGCGCGCAGCGAGGTATTTTGACGGGAGCGTGTCTAGGTGTCTGCGGGGATTCATCTCGCCCAAGACTTCCCTCTCCCTTAGTTCCTTATTATATATATTTTACCCTATACCCCCCGCCCACACACGGGATTGAACAAGCCCAGGAGTCCACCGCGGGAATCAATGTGAGTAATAGTTGTAAATTCACTTTCCACCTGTCTGACAGGAACTGGTATCTCAAAGACCAGACCCCTAGCTACCGCTGCCGCGTATCGCGGTTTCGCAGGCATGGACCTTGTAAGATCTAGGACTCGCAATATTGCTATGGGCCCCAGTGTTCGGCTGGCTTTGTGATCCGCAGGCCTGTATTCAACAGGCCTGTGTTCAAGAGTATTCTATGTACCTTTTTTCCACATTCAAATCCATTCAACCGTTGAGGTGAGACATTGAGGTAATAATGTACTACGCACAGGTGAGACTGATATAAAACATCCAAATTCTCAAAATTCAACACAGTATTTCTTGCCGAAAATTATCCTACTGAAGCTAATATAGGTACCTATCCTATGTACTAATCCAGGTTATGGTCTATCAGTGTGCCAAATTGCGTCCAAATCAACCTTGGAGGTGTAACTTAATGTAGGGAACTTTATTACAAACATCTCTAAACACCCAAAAGAAAACCCAATAAAATCAATTTTGAAGTTTATTAGTATTTGTGCAATTGAAAAATTATTTGTAAGCAGATATTGGTACTTGGTGTACCTACAATAAAGCATATATAAATAAATAAATAAATATTCCTTTAGAACTAACATAATCAAAATTTTGAAGGATCAACAGTAGCTTCTAATGTTCTACATATCCTGACGACAATAACGTTTGCTAATCAGTTTGTCTTAGTGTATGTAGTAATCTGTGGCAAATGTAGTGGTTAGCAAAGTCATATGATTAAGACAACTTTTTATATATTTTAGTTACTGTTTGTTTTCCGTATAAAAATAAATAAATATAAAAATATAATATATATATATATATGTATGTATGTATCTATTTTAGTATTTTATATTTAGTGCTTCTGTTATAACATAATATTTAATTTTAATATTGCACCAAGTGCAACCCCATGTCGTGTCCAGGCTATCTCTCTCCATTCAGGGTTGCCTGGAAGAGATCGCAGATCGCGATAAGGCCGCCTGTTGTATGTTGTTGTTATTTTAAGGTTTCCGTATGTAATGTTATTATCTTGGTGTACAATAAAGTATATAATAATAATAATAAATAAAATTTTGATTCGTCTTGGCAAAATTTTCATGTAAAATGTTGCCAAGACGAGACCATATATGGCTATGGCTATTCTTTAAACATCCAAATATACTGCCTGAAAAGGAAACCCACCAAAACATTTTCATGTAATATGCTGCCCAGACGAGACCATATATGGCTCGCACTGTCAAAAAGATATCAGCGTGCTTTTTATGAGTTTTTTAACGAACTCACTTGTGATAACTTCAACGATCTCCGATGTCAAAATGTATATAAAAAAGAGGTTTCTCCTTACCGTCACCAGACGGCGCTTATCCAGTTTGAATACAAATTGATGTTGATCGCACTAAGGACTCAGATCTCATGTAGAGCCAAATTTGCACGCCCGTATTCTACAAGCCCTAACTTCGCAAACTCTACTCCTTAGTCAAAATATGTGGCTTGGCCGTTTCGTAACCGTACGTACCCTACGGTGCGTACGGTAGCGAAACGGCCAAGCCACATAAAATTTTTGAAGATTATCAGTGAGTGAATGAGTGAGTCAGCCAGTGACAAAATCGGGTTTTTTTTAGATATTAATAATATCTAAAGTATAAGAGCTATGCAATTGAAACTTTATATTTTTAATAAATCTACTATTGACATCATAGCCCGAGAATTTTGTTTATATGGTGGAATCCAAACCCAAGTTAAGAGGGTTCAAAAAAACGACGAAGCGCTTCGTGAAAAGGTAGGTAGTGCCCTTGCGCTTCACTTGGCTTGTCTTGGCTGGGGCACAACCGTGCCTCCAGATTTTAGTTCCCTTAACTAGACAAAATCTAGGGGCAGCTTTTCCGTTGTTTATACATAAACATAATTCTTATCCAACACATTGCGTAATATCTTCTTCTAAAATCCCGTCCGACTGACGGCTAACTACACAGAGCACTCTCTTTTAGAATCGCTTCTAATAGTAGACAGGCCTATAGACCGTATGGTTGTAAATGTTAGGTACTAATAGGAATTTATTTCTCTCTTCTCTAACTTTTCTGGCATGTTTCCTACCGAAGTTTGCCAGTTTTATTTAAAAGTTGGTACATCGCTAGTTGGGACAATGAAAACTGACAGTTTCAGTAAGGCCCGCGTGCACCATAAATCGCCAAATGTTTTTGGCGTGAAACATTATTAAAAATATCATAATGTTCTGTTTCTCTAATTTCAAACAATTGTTAGATATAGAACGATTTTTCGTCCCCTTTCAGATAGGATTGATGGATAGATGGTGCCCTATTAATGCACTTAGACTCCCATTTGGTCCGTTGGACCCACTGGGCCCGCGTGCAGCAATCCACCACGCGGGCCCAGTGCGGGTTGGTGGATGTCACGTACATGTATTAGAATTTTTGGTTCTAAGGTGTGCCGGTTTCTCCACGATCTGTTCCTTCGCCATTTTTAGAGCAGTGGTGATGAAATAATTTACACAAAGTTAAGCGCCTGTGTTCGGACCCTCGACCTACAACTTGTAAGTCACTGCCGTTACCACTGGGCCACCACTACTTCCAAAGATGAGGAGCCTGGGGCTTTCCAGAGAGAGAAACTTCTTTTCCTTTCTAAATCAAGCCCCTGAGCCGTCTAACGAGACCCTACTAAGGTGTTGGCCGAAGATCGTAGCCATTAGTGAAATAATAAGATTATGAAACGAATAAAACATAATTGTAGACTGCCTGTTATTTAGAAGTCAGTACAAACTTCTAACGTCGTCTTTTTCCAAGAAAACTGAGCCTGTCAGTATATTTAAGAAAAATTATCATTCTCACAGCTCTTGTATACGGATTGAATGTGCCGATCACGTTCAATTTTATTGGAGAAATCCACCCTAAAGCAAACTCGTGACGAGATACGAAGTAACTTATGAATACGAAGTAAACAACTCAACATGTCGAACGTAATAAGCATAACTTCTTTATAAACCTTTATACTCGTATATAAAGCCTTTGCTTCGATCCCATAACTTCGTCAAGTTTTGCTTTCGACTCACTGTACAAGAAGTCCATCTTTTTTTATTCAATAACAAGCTGACCCGGCAAACTTTGTTTTGCCATAAAAACACCAAACATTTATCTACCCTACCTACCCTATCTTACACTACCTACCCTACCCTACACTACCCTACCCTACCCGACCCTACACTACCCTACCCTACACTACCCTACACTACCCTACCCTACCCGACCCTACACTACCCTACACTACCCTTCCCTACACTACCCTACCCTACCCAACACTACCCTACCCTACACCACCTTCCCTACCCTACGCTACACTACCCTACCCTATCCTACACTACCCTACCCTACACTACCCTACACTTCACTACCCTACCCTACCCTACACTACCCTACCCTACACTACCCTACCCTACACTACCCTCCCCTTCCCTACCCTACCCTACGCTACACTACACTACCCTACCCTACACTACCCTCCCCTTCCCTACCCTACCCTACCCTTCGCTACACTACACTACCCTACCCTACACTACCCTACCCTACCCTACCCTACACTACCCTACCCTACACTACCCTACCCTACCCTACCCTACACTACCCTGCCCTACCCTACACTACCCTACCCTATATAAAGCAAAAATAGCTTATACAATAGCAATAAAGCTCAAATTGACTCTAAGTTTTAGTTAGAAAACTTTTGTATGGGAAAAAGAAAAGGGCTGTTTTTTTTTTTCCGGCAAATATTAGAATTTTTCTCGGCGTAAAAACCATCTTTGAACTTCAACGAACATTTAAAAAAAAGAATTGGCCAATTTGGTCCAGGCGTTGTTGATTTATGCGCTTACCAACACATTTTGCGATTCATTTTTATATTATAGATTATGTAGAGATTGCTATAAATCGATACATGCGTAACACAAATTGACGACTTGTCGACAAGTAAAAGGAGGTAAGAATGTTATGTCTCCACTTGTGAAACCTTAAATTCTTAAGACAACGCATTTCGCTCTGCACCGTGAGATTCGCCTTTGCACCAATTCGATGGGGTGGGAACGAAACAACTCCATAGCCCAGTCTTGCCAAGGGGTATGGTGTTACCCAGTGACTGGGTTGTGGAGGTCAGATAGGCAGTCACTCCATGTAAAACACTGGTACTCAGCTGAATTCGGTAAGACTGGAAGCCGACCCAACAACAATTGGGAAAAGGCTAGGTAGATGATGATCAATCTAAAAATGTAGGCAAAATGTGATTATTTTGCTTCAAAGCTTTTAAAAAAAAGCTTGTAAAAAACTTTTTACACAAAAATACAACCGACTTCCAAATAAAAACACTACAAAGTGAAAAATAAATTCAATTTCGGAAGTCGGTGTTCCTGTTTTCGTTTCTTCGTTTTTTGACACCGACTTCCGAAATTGAATTTATTTTTCACTTTGTAGTGTTTTTATTTGGAAGTCGGTTGTATTTTTTTGTAAAAAGTTTTTTTTTTTTTTACTTTTTAGTTGTGTTACATAATGGACCAGTTCTATAGGTTAGGTACCTATAATGCCCAAAGTGAAGCCAGAATTGATTATCACAATAACATGAATCTTAATATATATCTTAATATATCGGTTTTATTTGCATCCTCGACTGCAGCCGACCGTAAGTAGACCGCCAGGGTCCATATTATTATGTGTACTTTAAGCCTTTATGGTAATATCTGTAAAACAATATGGAATGCAATAAATATTATTAATAAAAATATGAAATATGAATGACGCCATTTCTTATAATAATTATAATTAGTAACACACCCCACTGTGCTCGCGAACGAATGGCAGACTAACATAATATATGTCAGTATTTTTGGAGTTCTGTGAGATGATTATAATCATGATTTATATTAAAAGAAGCAAAAAAAAAGTGAAATATATAAATAATAATATTGTTATTGGAGATTCGCAAGAGCAAACGTGCTCGGAGGAAGGAAATTAACGCAGTAAGATGCTGGTAGGCTTGACCGTACTTCCGAGATTGATCTGATATCCGTGGTATACTTCTCCACTCCTCAAGCACTTCCGGATATGTTGCCCTCTTGGCGCTACGTCACTAAAGTGCTAGCGACCCTTTATGGGTGCCCATTTATTCAGTGTGCAAGTCAGTACTGCCATTTTATAGCCGTGTAGTTCAACAATGGCCAGGCAGGCGCCAGTAGTATTCCTATAGTTTTAGGCAATCTGTCCACTAAACCTACCTAACCCATAGCCCAATAGATTTTTCTCCATATTTTGCTATAGTCCTGCACCAACGGGGATTGCCCTTGGCTGCTCTTATGGTTTAAGAACTTTATTATTCCTCATTAAGAATTAACAATAATTCACTTACTGAGAAACTAAATTTAACATAGTATGTTTAATGTTTATGAGCGCACAAAAACGACGTTACAAGTAATTATATAATGATAAATAAGAGGGTAGTGATACAAAAAAATAAGTAAATATCAACCACCAACCGAGCAAACACGGATCCAAAGTAAAAGTGGATGTAATACTAGATGTGGCATACATGGCGTACTGACTAATAGTGATCTTTTTTATGTTTTATTTTATTTTTGTTATTAACTCATTATATATGATTTAAGTTTTTTTTTAAAAGAAGGCATACTTTTCGCTTCCTTTATTTCTGTGGGTATTTTATTGTACATGTTAACACCTTCAAATTCAATATTTCTTTTTCCGTAATTAACTGTTCTGGGAGGACGTGTTACTAAGTAATTGGAGTTGCGTAGTTTAATTTTTTGGACTTGATGTTTTTTTGTGAAACTTAGTGTTGTGTGAATATCTCTATGTAATATTTTGCGTATTAATATACATGTATAGTACATATATGTTTGGGAAATGTTCATTATTTTTGTATCTTCATATATTTTCTGAGTTGACGTTCGAAATTTGTAATTAAATAATATTTTGATTAATCTATTTTGTGCTGTTTGTAATATTTCTAGATTAGACTTAGCTGCAGTCCCCCAGATTTCTATTAGGTAGTCTATATGTGGTTTAACTAAAGAATTATAAATTATGTATCGAACTTTCTGAGGTAGACATTTGTTTATATTGTGAAGAGCTCCTGTAAGTGACAAAAGTTTACATCTGATTTTCTCTATGTGAGGCTTCCAACTCAGGTAGTTATCCAAAATTAAACCTAAATATTTCTCTTTAGTTTTCCTTTTAATTAATTGATCATTTATTTTTAGTTGTATATTATCGCTTATTTTCTTATTTTTGGGGGCAATCACAACATAATTTGTTTTTGTAGTATTAATGGTTAGGAGGTTAGATTGGAACCAATCATTAAGTGTATTTAAATCGTTTTGGATATAAGGTATCATAGCTTCGATAGAATTGCCAAAGTAGAAAAGACTTGTATCATCTGCGTAAAGCGAGATGTCTCCTTTGAGGCCAATCTGGGATATGTTATTAATATAAATTAGGAACAACAGTGGTCCCAAAATTGATCCTTGAGGTACACCGAAAGTGACAGAATGTGAGTTACTTCTATAGTGACCTATTTTGACAATTTGCTTACGATTTTGCAGGTATGACTTAAAAATCAGTAGTGCTTTACCTGTGATACCCACGTGGGATAGTTTTTGTAATAACAGATCGGGACTAATTGTATCAAAAGCTTTTTTGAGGTCGATGAAAATACCTAAAGCTGTTTGCTTTTGATCGATTTTGTTTTTTATTTTAGTTATAAGATCAATAGTTGCCGAGAGAGTATTCGAGTGAGGTCGAAATCCGTATTGTTTTAGATATAAAAAGTTTTTTGATTTAAGAAATGATTCCAAGCGGTTATAAAGTATTTTCTCGAAAATTTTTGAGATTACAGGAAGGACGGATATAGGACGGTAGTTACAAGGATCGGACTTACTTCCAGATTTGTAAATAGGGATAACTTTAGCAATTTTTAACTCATCGGGAAAAATACCTCGATCCAAACAAAGATTCAAACATGCTGTAAGTTCATTAGCCATTAATTTTTTTACACATTTTAAAGTTTTTGTACTTATACCATCAATGCCAGAACTAGTATTTGGGTCTAAATCGTCAATTATTTTTATAACTTCATCCGTGGTTGCTGGTAATAAACAATTTAGTTCCGTTGAATCACTTGTTGCAGGTTCTTGAGTTAGGTTTCCGTTTAATTTATCAGTGATGAGATTTGCTAGTGATGACCCAATAGTTGAAAAATAAGCGTTGAAAGTTTCACATATTTCCTTTTGATCTGTTATAGTACCATTGTCAGTCTCGAGTTTTTCTGGTCCAGTCCTTTCTCTAATTTTATTTTTGGAAAGATCGTTTATTAATTTCCACATTTTCCGGGGTTTTGTGATACTGTCCTTAAAACATTTATAATAATATGTATTTTTCGTTTTTTGTATGTTGTACGCTACTCTAGCTTTTGTCTTCTCAAATTCCGTTTTTATTGTCGTGTCTGATGTGTTTGATTTATATTTTTGCCATAATAAGTTTCGATTGTTAATATCATGTATAATTTCTTTTTTTATCCAATCTTGTCGTGGAAGGTTCAAAACTTTGATTTTAGAAATTTTACTCTTAGATAAACAGGATTGTAGTTTGTTAGCCAATCTCTCATATATGGGTTCTTCATCGTTTGCATTTTTTATAATGTCTTCAAAATACCTGCACAGTTTTGGGTAATCCAATGCCATATATTCCACTTTCACAAGGGGGGCCGGGGTATACTGTTTGATTTCTAAAAATATTTGCTTATGGTCGGACATCGCAGATTCAATCATGACGATATGAAAGTTATTTTCTTGCAGGTTGGACGAGACATGATCTAGTATGGTTTTGGTTGAGGTAGTTTCTCGGGTACAATATTTACGATCTATTTTGTTTAAAATTTTGAAGTTACTTTCTTTCAGTGTGTTCCTGTAGTCACGAGTTGCTCGGTCTGCGTTCAGCAAGTCAATGTTAAAATCGCCAAATACTATTGCTCTCTTCTTCTTCTGTAATTGTTGCGAATAAATCTCAAGGAAGTTGTTCATATTGCTTTTGTCTGGTTTATATATGGCACCAACGCTCAAGGAGAACTTTTTTATATAGATCCAGAGATAATGAGTATCGTCTACACAATGTTCTTCCATAAGATGGTGTTTTAGATTGTTGTGGACAAATATTGAGACCCCGCCTCCCCTTTTATTTTTTCTAAAGTTATAGTAGTGTGTGTAGCATGGGATTTGAAGTCTTTTTGCCTCATCATCACTTTTGATCCATGTCTCAGAAAGCACAATAATGTGCGTGGTTGCTTGCAAAGATGCGATTATACATTTTAGCTCATCGAATTTACCTGGTTTAACTATACTACGAGCATTGGCATAGAAACATTTAAGTGCCTTTTTTGTAATGACTATATCAGTGTATTCATTCGCAATTTGGTATGTTATTCTTTCTGAGCAATAAGGTAGTTTTTTGAAGTTGTTGACACAGGTGTTTGTTCAGTGGTCGAGATAATTTTAGGTACTCCTTTAATATACTTGATGATAAGGTGATTTTCACCGGCAGCAGTGCGTTTTTGAAGCTCGTCTTTCAGTTTTTGCAAATATTTACGTTGATATGGAGTTTGGTCGGCATAAATTTTTATGTTTTCGGTGTCCAGGTTATTTCTGTTGCGCAATATAGTTTTCGCTGTTACCTCAGATGAAAAACATACTTTAATTGAGCGGGAATGCTCGGGCTTATATTTACCAAGACGCATAATTTTCTCATATTGGGGACAGTCATTGAACGCAAGTTTGATTATTCTGGTAATTTCTGCCTTTTCGTACTCCTGGCGTTCGGTTGTCGTTTTGTTCTTAGGTTCAGCTATGCCAGAAACTATAACATTTTTAGCTCGCATATTTCGTTCTTGAATTTCATTGACATACTCTTCAAAGGTCGTATGGCCTTGGTCTGAAGTCGACGCTGGCATGCACTTGAGGTTATTTACTTCGGCCTCTAAGAGCATCACTTTTTTTTCTGTGTTTTCAGAAACAGTTGTTATGTCATTGAGTTTAGATTTAATATTTGCATTTTCCATGATTAGGTTTTCAATGGTTTTGCTAATATTGCCCACCTCATTCCTTATGGCAGTGACATCTTGACGCAGCTTATTGTTATTTTCTGCTTGGTCATTTTGAGAGGTCTTTAAAAGCAACATCATTTCGGACATTTGCTTTCGCAATTCAGACAGCTCGGTTTTTATCAAGTCATCATCATCGGTTAACTTTCGCTTATAATTACGATAAGTAATCTTTGGAGTGGTATCAATATGTACTTCAGATAAATTTGGTTGAGAACCTCCTATTCTTTCGCCGATGCCACTTCCAGTCGGTGAGCGTGTTGGATTCATTGTATAGCTGTGTGCAGTAGGTACTCACGTGCTCACGTGAATCTTACGCGCTGTGCAAGTGTGAAGAATACAAAATGTGAAGAGAGCGGCGATGCGTCGTTGCTTCCGCACTGGGCTTGACACTTAGAAGAATTTAGCTATAACTCAGTCGAAGTTAATAAAGCAAAATACGTTATATTTTGATCACTTAAGGTTTAGAATGGGTTGATGAGAATATAAAAAGTTTTTAAATAATTTGCGACACGACTGCTCTGTACGCTCGATAACTCGAGAAGCTCTTGCGCAGTGCATACATTGATAATCGTCCGTTGGTGTTTCATTTCTTTATACATGCCTAATAAGGCCTCTGCGAGCTGACTTCGCCCCTCGCACGCCTTTCATAGGACCGGGACCCCAGGGTCCCGAGATTGTCAAAATATTGATAAAAAACTTACCATATAAGTGGGTATGCAGAGTATAGGCGGTAATATAAAGCTGCTGAGTATTGCAGTGCTGCATCGCCTCTCTGTACACAGGATGTGGTTTTTATCCGAATATCTGAAACAATATATCATTTATATAGAAGAAAGTAAGACAAGGAGTTTCTTTGCGCCTGGTATAATAATAAAAAAACCGGCCAAGCGAAAGCAGCGAAAGAAGCGAAGCAGACTCGCTCACAGAGGGTTCCGTATAAACAGCTACATTCACCAAAATAATTAGGTACCATTAATGAAGTTCATAAACAATGAAAGCACCTAACATTTATCTAACGAAAGGATAAACTGTATTGAGGGACACAATTAACTTTGCGGTTGGAAAACTTTTGTTCCTATACAAAATTACGGTTTTCAGTTTATTCCTTTATTTGTGCTATATTTATTTAAATTTTATGCACAAAGGTACAATGGCGGTCTTAATGTCTCAGGCATTCTCTACCAGTCAACCAAAGTTATCACCAACCTAGATAACATGGCAGGAGCATATTTCATGATTTTAAATTTCTCCTTGATATCTTGACGTGTTGGAGAACTAGGTCTTGACAGTCGGAATATCGAGTTGACAAACAAAAAACGAATTGCTCCTGTAAGGATTCCTTTTTTCCTTTTTGAGGAACGGTACCCTAAAAATACACAAATAGGAAAAAAATGGGATATTATGTTAGGATAATTAATTTATCAGGGTTGTTTAATATTTTTTGTTCACCATATTTTGATATCGAATACATAAATAAGTGAAAGCCCAGAGGGTTTTAATTTTCACCGTCATTTTCTTTCTTTGATCATTTTCCAATATATTTTTGCCCAAGCAACCGTCAAATTAAACTTTTTTTGCTCCACGCAAGTACACATTTTCATTGTCCATTATGTTTCTTTTCATTGTGTTTTTGTGGAACAGGGATGGCATTGTCTCTGTCTGTGGCACCGGAATGACGGCAATAGCATTCTCTGGGGCTATTTCCTTTCCCCGCCTTCCGTAGTGCACAAAGTCCGTAAGAGCGCGTTTATATGACCACATTTGAATTGCTTATGCGTCTTGCAGTATTCTCTACTTGATAAAGGCGACTTCAAAACACACGTGACATATTCTGACGAAAAATGCATCTGACGAATGCGTCCGAGATAAAAAATTTTGCCTATTTGACAATCGCTATCGCCACGTTTTCGATGATAGAATGCCACTTGTCTAGGACCTCAGGTAACAGTATAATTGAATAAGTATAAAAACTCGCAATAAAGCCTCAGTATAAATTCCAAATTCTCTGAGAAAAGAATGGCTCATAGGAGACACGTGCACGATGTCGCATTGAAAAAATTATACTCGTGTGTACGCGCCCTTATTTATAGCCTCTTTTTCAAAGCGTTGAAATAATCATTTCCGATTCGCGCGCTACAGTGAAATGAAAATAGTTCGTGAAACATTTTGAAATTCGAAATTTCTTGATGTTCTAAGTACTTGAAACACCAAGAAATTTCAAATAAGATGAGAATTGAATTCTTGCAGTGAGTTGACCGATTAACTTTGCTTAACTTATGTTGACCGAACAAATGCAGTCCTGCTGGAATTCTATATTCTTGATTCGGAATCAGTTTTTAAATACCTACACAAAATAAAATATATTCAGTGAAGGCAGTAATATTAACACTTTCCGTGCGCATAATTAAAAGCCTCGAACAGAAAATCCAATTAACTATAAACCAAGAAAATTTCTTCACAATCAATGAATTTACGGATAAAATTTTGCCGATTTAATATATCCGAACCTAGTTGTTAGCAGTTACAAACTGGAGCAAAAAAGCGAACCCACAAGTTTGTGCTATAAACTAAATAACTCTTTTAAATATATTCAAATAGTTTTCTATTTGCGTAATTTATTTTGCTCACATATTGACATCTTTCCTCACATTTGCGGGAACTGCTGGCGTTAAAATTTTTACTGTATTCTGAAGAAACTTATTCTGATTGTAGTTTGATTATTTTCTGTCTGGAAATATAGGAATCTCGATCTACATATTTGTAGATAAAATTTTAAAAAAATACACATGGGTGTAGGTGTAAACTTCAACACCCAGGTACTCACCGGGCACTGTTGCATCGGTGAGTACGAGTACCTGAATAGGATTGGGTGACAGGCCACGGCAAATTGCCACCATTGCGGATGCGACCTAGATTCTGCACAGCACACGCTCGAGGTGTGCCCTTCGTGGGCCTCTGAGCGGCAGGTCTTGGTCGCCAAGATTGGGAGACCTGTCTTTGCCAGCAGTTGTGAGGGCCATGCTGGCAGAGACAGAAAACTGGAGGGAAATGACCTCCTTCTGTGAGACCGTAATGGTCCAGAAGCAGGCCGCTGAGCGGGCTCGTGAGAGAGCCGATCCCGCACGGAGAAGAAGGCATCGGGGAGGTAATCGCCCCGATGCCTAAAACGCCGAAATCCCACCTCCATCAAAGCAGGTAGGACTCCGGAGTCGCGGGCGCTCAGTTTGGGGACTCTGTTCGCTCACCAAGTGACTCCAGGCAAGATGGTGGCACTGTGACTACGTGTTGCCGTGCACAGTGAGGCTCAGGGGAGGCGCTTTTCCAGTCTCCCCAGGGATGTGCTCAAACAGGCGTTGCACAGTGGTGATTCCGGGGTGGTCTGTTAAGAGGTCACGTGGCCCCTTCTACCTGCTGATAGTGATCACCGGGTCTTTTCCCAAAGTCTAGGCGCCTTTTGAAGGTTTCCACCGCAAAAATAAAAAGGGCAAAACTACAAAACGCCATCTGCTACATTACTATCCTTACCTACCTAAGTCCTTTTGCTTCGTTTACGCTCATAAGGTATTTACTCCTACACTCTTTGCGCTGTAGCATGGTGCGGATGACAGTTTCAATAACATTTTTATGCATATACGTATACGAATTTTTTGTAGTTTAATGTCATACCATAGTTATACCATATACCATAGTTACCTGTATGACGTTAAACAACAAAAAATGCGTATACGTATATGCGTAAAAATGTTATTGAAACTGTCATCCGCACCATGCTACAGCGCAAAGAGTATAACAAAAATATTTACAAGGCAGATGTGACAGAAAATGCTGGAAGGTAACATACACGGATGTAGCATTCACTACCGCCGTGTGTGATGTATGATAGAAATTACGAGTGCAAAAATAAATAAATTAATTTACTAAACTAGCATAATTTTGATATAGATTTGACAATCATTTGGTTCAGTAATTTGATGATCATGACTTTGTTTTAATTTAATTTGTAGATATTGTTAAATAGGTACTATATCTTTGCATACTCTGTCAAAATATGTTTTATTTCAACTAAACCATTCAAAGGTACTTTTCAATTGTCCAACAAAAGATGAATCTAGTTGCACATTTGCAAGCGTCAGTAGAAGTAGTCTCTATGGAGAAGTATGTGCAAGAAACTCCACAGACATTCCATCAGTTTTATTTACAAGTATTTGGTTAAAACATTCCTGTTGAAAACACATCTAAGAGAGAATGATGTAAAAAGACGTGCAAGTTTACTTGCACGTCTTTCAAACAAACAATTCAAAAATACAAAAAGTAATTAAAAACAGGCCGAGGCAGTTTAACTTATGACCAATCCTAACTGATGGCACCCGTTCACGAACATGACGCATAGATTGGCACCACACAGCTCAACCATTATGAAGAGAACCGAATGATCCGAGACATGTGCCGCCACCAGAGAGACTTTAGAGAGAGCATGACACACTCTCAACTGCCAGGGCACACAAGTCAACGAACGACATATAGGTAATCACACATTTGCTGTGCAGTTATATAATACTAAAATAAATTGAGTTTATACAATACAAATATATTCATAGTCTTCACCAGGTCCAACAATACTTCAAAACAATGAAGTTCTGCATAAGTCCTAATCCACAACCACTAGGCGCAAAAACAAGTCATAACACTTGTTTTTGCGCTCTAGTGGTTGTGGATTAGGACTAGCATTGAAACAAGCATTTTTATCAGAAATTTAATCCCCAAACTTATAATATGCCTGCCTGCATAGTGTGCGTTTTATACAAGTTTTACATTTCGTATGTATATATGCCTACGTATGTTTTAGACAGGTAAATGGTCTTGTATCAGTTGTTTGATTTCTGGCTGTTATTATTTCAGACAGCCAATCATAGCAGTTAGCATAAGCTTGACAGGCAATAGACACTCGGTTTCTGACAGGTAAGCCCTTTCAGGAACCGTTTTCTGTATCACTGTCTATCATGTTTGACTAAGGTACTATGTTCGTCATATTTCATGCAATAATTGCCGGACAGACCGCTTCAGAAGCGACTGAAGGCAAAATCTAAGGCCCCGGACAGGCTGAAGAGCTTCCGCGTGTGCTAAGGCGGGCGCGCAAAACAATATGAAAGTGCCTTTTAAGTCCATACTGTAGTAATAATAATTAATATATCGTTTATTTCTAAAAATACATTTATTCTTAAAATTACAAATCCACTAAACTGCGAGGCAGTTTATCGGCGGGATTAGCACTCGTATAACAATTGGTTTACACTTAAATGTAGGTATACAAACAACACAATTTGGTGAGACTATGGTCGGCGCCTAGCGCGACTAAATGGAGTGGCTTTGCCAACGAGCGATCGGCTATTGTTTTACCCTGAGGAAATACGGCTAGCCTTACTGTCCGCTACTCCTGGGGCTCTGTTTCCCATTAAGTATTTATTTATTTAATAAATTAATTAATAAATTAAGCACACAAACGTACAAAGGCGGACTTATGCTTAGCGGGATGTTACGAATATTAACGCTTCTGCCCGCAGCTTCACCGGCGTGAAAAGTGTTTTATTATCCCGAGGGAAAGTTACCTATACCAGGATGAATAGCATAGGTGCTATTCTAAACTAATGTATATCTGTGCCAAAGGAGATGTTTGATTTTGGGCCATCACTATGTACACTACATAGATAAATAGGAAAAAATAGCGGCATACCATAAAATACTAACAAATTAATTTGAAGAACGGTACAGGAATAACAAAAATTATTATTTCAAGTTTTTAAATAAGATAACCCTATTTTGAAGGCAGCCATGACAGTTGTGTTTGACATCTTTGACAGTTTTAAGAAGTGACTTCTTTGAGTCTTTCTTTGCTTTGACTTTGAATTGGATATGTTTCGGAGTTTTTAGTGATTGTTTTACTACTACGGACGTTAATTGATTGCTTCTCTGTTGCAATTGAATTCGTGTTGTTTTTTTTTTGACGAAGATTATACGATGACACGTCAAACAAATGTCATTGTCAAAATTACATTATTCGCAAACATACTGTCATTGTCAAAATGTTTTTTTTTGCGGATCTGATCCACCATGATTAATTGTAAATTGTGTTGCTCTACTTGACAAAGTTAATTTGAGTTTACATTAAAACGAAATAAAAATTAAAGAAAATTAACAATAAAAAACAGTAGCTATATTTTAAAGCGATTTTTACATATAGTGTACATAGAGCTGGCCCAGGCTCCATACATTTCTGGAACATCTCCTTTCATCCAGATCCATCCAAACTTTCGCATTTAGTAGGAGTAGGATTATTATAGATCCTTTTTGTTTTTTTTTTAATAAGTTGAAGAAATAAAGAACAATTATTTATTTGCGCCAAGCATGACGGATTTGTGCACATAAATTAAATTTCTTTCTTTTATTTTTTTATGCACCGTGGCCACTAAACCGCCACCCGCCACCGCGCCCTCCCTAGACACCGCGCGTGCAGTCTGGACACGGCCTAAATTATAATCTTTGACTGAACTCCTCCGGGCAACCTGAGTATCTCCGGTGTAGTGGATAGCGGCGGAAATCACGTGGTTTACCAACATCGGTATTATCCAACAATGAAAAAAGGTAGGTATATCTAGATTGCCAATATATATTTTAGACCCAGATGGAATTGAAGCTAACAAAACAAAGATACAAGTAAGGCTAAAAAAACAAAGATATCGCTTAACAAACATCATACTTACTTTGGAGAAGCCAATCAATTCTCATAATTTTTCTCATCATTAAAATTTTTCAACATTTACTAGTCTTTGGGGGAAATTTAGCCCGAAATTTGCGATTATCATAGGCTATTTCGGACTTTTTCCAGTTAGAGCTGCTAAATCTTAGGTTTTACCATAGTTTTTACAGAAAAAAATACATCTAAAGTTAGTACATATTTTCATATTTTTAGGGTTCCGTACCCAAAGGGTAAAAACGGGACCCTATTACTAAGACTCCACTGTCCGTCTGTCTGCCTGTCTGCCTGACACCAGGCTGTATCTCATGAACCGTGATAGCTAGACAGTTGAAATTGTCACAGATGACGTATTTTTGTTGTCACTATAACAACAATACTAAAAACTTAGAATAAAATAAATTGTTAAGTGGGGCTCCCATATAACAGACATGATTTTTTTGCCGTTTTTTTGCGATAATGGTACGGAACCCTTCCTGCGCGAGTCTGACTGGCACTTGGCCGGTTTATTATTTTATTTTATGGTGTAGGTACAATAAAGTATACCTATTCTAATCTATTTATGGACTCAAAAAAAATAACAACTCCATATTTTTTGTTTTCAGCCTCATTTCATTGGAGTTTCGGCATTAATTCATTATTTATTAATTTTTTACTTGAAAAACCTTTCCCAAAAACATCTTAAAACAAGTATTGAGCTGTGTTTCGTTCAAAAACTTAGCAAATGTTGAAAAAATTTTTTCAGCCATAATTATAAAATTTTATCGTGGAAATATCTGCGAAGTTTTAAGAGGAAGAAAAAAGGTCGGGAACAGGCTAAGCGAACGAGTGAGAGAACTAAGCTGTCATCCAAATAGAAATCTATCATCGCGTGAATTCACGATTTTCGTGTTCGTTTGTTTGGTAAATGCGAGCTTGAATCTTTCAATTTCGAAGAACAAATGAATGCGACCGTTGCATATTTGCGTGATGGTCACTTTATATTTGGACGATGCCTAATGCCGAATGGGAATCACCGCAGGCTCACTCGCCATCACACACTTATTCCTCCGTCTCCAGCGTTCTAATGTACCCGGCAGATGTTTAACGAGCATGCACTGCTCATCGACGATTTTCATTTGTAAGTGTTCGTTTACTTGGCTTGTACCTGGCCTATTAATTTTGCCAACCGCTTTAAGCCTTCATGTTTTCAGAAATCCTTTAAGTAAATCTGTTTACCAATTTTCTGTGTAAATAGAAATTATTTCGCTCCGTTACTTGCTAATAATGCTAAGAGGAAAGTTCTTGAACTTTTTAACTAGCTTCTGCCAGCGGCTTCGTCTGCATGAATGTCAAAAATTGTCATAGAGGGAACATATTCCCGGAATAAAGTATTCAAATCATAATTATTTATTTGCTAACATAGATATGGGTAAAGATGTTATATAAGTTTTTTTATTGTTCTCCATGCTCTGCCGTCATATGGGCATCTTATGTGCTATTCCAGACGATAATCTATCTTTGTGCCAAATTTAATCCAGTTCCACTCAGTAGTTTTTGCGTGAATGAGTAACAAACATACAAACACACTCACAAACTTTCGCTTTTATAATATTAGTGTGACTATCTTTTGCCCGCGGCTTTGCTCGCAATAATTTAAAATTTGACAATCATTTCGGGTTGTATTCTGCTTGTTGTTTGGCCATTGCAATCATCGGTCCATCGGCACTTTAGAATCATAAAATATAGTAGGTACATACTTAAATTAAAACTAAATACTCTTAACACACTACTAAAGTTTCCGCAATAATCTAATTCAAATTTTGAATTAGATTCAATTTTTGAAATAATCTGATTCGAAAGACAAGTGGCGTCATCTATTATCATTAGAAAGTTATTGTTGCTTTCCTCGGGAACAATACTTGATTTGGGCTGAAAGGTACCCTATGTCCGTTTCTGTACACCTGACAACGTATTTGCAAAATTTCAGGATGATCGGTTCAGTGTTTTAGGCGTGAAAAAGTTACAAACAAACCAACTTGCTGTCGACAGTAAGTTGGTTTTGTCGTCTGTATAACAGAGTAACTAGTGAGTGACTTTGCTTTTGAACATTAGAATAAATAGAATTACTGGCGTCTGCGAACTTGATAAGTGTTTATTATCCCAAGGGACTCAATCAATCAATCTGCCTAAACTTTTCGCAACTATATTGGGATCCAGTCTGAGAACCGGAAGAAGCTAAGTACAGTTCTCGCCAAGCTTCTTGGCCACCCTGAATTTAGCTACAATGGCTGCGCCGTAGTAAATCTCATACAAAAAACAGGACCGATGCGTACCTTGCGCATCGGAAAGCTGACTTCAGTACTACCCTAACCAACAAATCTTGAGCATTCTTAGGGCCCTAGGGGCACTAAGATACAATGGTTATAAGTTTTGATATTCACTAATTTTTGTGAGGTTACGCTTATAACTGATTTTAAAATGACAATCACGTCTAAACGGCTAGTCGTGATTTTTTTGGCAAATGAAACAAATAAACACACAAGACCATTTTCTTGGTAAGATCAAGGAACATTTTGAGTTTTATTCGTATAAAATGGTGTAATTAGTTTGTAAAGTATCTAAAATGGACAAAAAAACGACAATCTCACCAAAACCCCCGGGCATAATTTATTGAAATTTTCACCATCTCAAAGACACTTAAATTATCTACATTTTGATCTAGGGCTTTTTTAAAAGCTAACAAATTTTGGGTCGCACGAATGTGAAACGTGGGCGCGTTTTGTCGTCGTCTTAAAACAAAAGAAGATGGTGTCAATACTGTCAACCAACCTACTGGTTCTCCGACAAATATGTGATGATTTACCACTACTGATATAATAAAAAAAAACAATCGTGTTATCCAAAATGTGTCTAGAGCAACAACACTCATATAATTCAGTCTAGTCGCAAACTTGTCACGAAACTTTAGTCTAGAAGTTTATACCAATTCCCTTGACATAAATATACCTTTAATACAGGGTTGACATTTAACATGATCTATAACCCCAGAGGCCGTGATTGATTACCAAACAAACAGACAAACAGACCTTCCCGCTAATCCTAGGATTAGTTGACTCAATCCTATGAAATATTGGTCGGTCGGGATATTCCGGAAAATACATTGTTGCTATATGTCGTGGTGGCCCAATGGCTAAGAATCACCTCGCTTGCTTCTACTTAAGAGTGGACTCTAGTCAACAGGAATTTGAAAAATAGGTATTTGAAGAAACTATTGCCGTCGCGTCACCTCCAACCTCACCCCGTAAAGTGCGAAAGGGACAACTGCAGCTCAGGCTGATTTTACCTACAAAAACTTTGACTAAAAGACGTTTCGTATTCTGCTGTTTTCTTCATGAAAACTAGTCTGATCTAAAAAATTCTTATATCAAAATTTAGAGGAAAAGTATATCTATGCTCCTATCATTTCCTTTTTTGTTAAAAACTTATAAATTTGGTCTGAAAGTCTTCTGAACATGGCGGTAAAAACGGGCATTTTTTTCGGATTTTTGTATTGTCATATTTCTTTTTGTGATTATGATTTGGAAAAAAGGAAATGATACAGGCACGTAATAATTAGACCAAGATTTTATGGAAAAAAATCATTGCTCTAGAGGCATTATCCACGAAGAAAACAGCAGAATGTGTTTGTATGGAGAAAGTCTCACTAGAGTCCCCTCTTAAGTTTATCTTGGACATCGCTGATAACGGGGAAGGAAAACATTTTGATGAAACCTGGACTTATAGTTAATAGTAGCTGAGCCCGTGGCTTCGCTCCCATCAATTGCCTACCCGACCCTACTTACCTACCTACCACCAGTTTTTCTTAACCTATCCTTCTTACCTACCTACCAACCCTGCTTACCTTGCTACCTACCCGCCAATTTTTTTTCTAGGGTCATTCAAACTTGCTCAAAAGCAAGCGTGGTAATTAATGCTCGTACCTTCTCTGAATGAGCAGGGGGCTTTTCCCTGCAGTGGGGCAGTTACAGGTGGGTATTATTATTTACTAGCGAACCGCCCGGCTTCGCCCGTGACAAATTATACACAAAATCCTTCCTCGCTTCTCACTCTTTCTATTGGTGAAAAGCGCATGAAAATTCGTTCAGTAGTTTTTAAGTTTATCGCGTACAGACGCAGCGGGGAAATTCATTTTATAATATGTAGTGATTATTATTACAGGTAGGTCGGTAGGTCAACAATATGCCCGTAAAAACATTCAAAATCTAGTCGTTGTTTCATCTGAACGACAGTCAATGTCAAAAATTAAAAAAACTGGCCAAGTTCGAGTCGGACTCGCGCACGATGGTTTCCGTACCCATCGCATTTATGCTAACAAAAAATAGCAATTTAAAGCTTAATTTTACGCAATCGGATCCTTGAATCGAGAAATTGTTTGCACAGACCCGTAATATTTTTGATTGGCCTATCCAACGATATTCCACACAATGGGATAGACAAGAAAAAAAACTGGCCAAGTGCGAGTCGGTCTCGCGCACGAAGAGTTCCGTACCACTATCGCAAAAAACGGCAAACAAATCACGTTTGTTGTATGGGAGCCCGACTTAAATATTTATTTTATTCGGTTTTTAGTATGTGTTGTTATAGCGGCAACAGAAATACATCATCTGTGAAAATTTCAACGGTCTAGCTATCACGGTTCATGAGATACAGCCTGGTGACAGACAGACAGACAGTCAGACAGACAGACAGACAGACGGACAGACGGACCGCGGAGTCTTAGTAATAGGGTCCCGTTTTTACGCTTTGGGTACGGAACCCTAAAAAACATCCCCTCACTTTACGTGTACAGGAGGTACCCAAAAATATTTTTTCCTCATAATTTTATTTTACAACTTTGTTGGCTTGATTAATTATTATGTATTTCAATTTTCTTGTACTAAGAGTCTCTGAGCTAAGCTGTGGACAGACGGACATGGCGAAACTATAAGGGTCCTTTGTTGACTACGGAACTTTTAAAATGAGACTATCACCATCACTTTTGATATCGGGTAAAGGCTACCCGCTTGCTTGATTTCCAAACAATAACATTACAATCAAGAGTCAATCTCTGTTTTTCTGTATGTCTTGCATCATAGATCACGCGTCAATATAAGCTGGCCTCGTCTTCTATTAAAACTTCATACTATTCCAAGTCAGCTTAAAGTCAAAGTGTTGCCTCCGACGTGCGGCCCACTCTATACACAGTTAAAGCAACTATTATCCAGCTTGATTGGACACGTGTGAATAAAGTACTGATAAATTGCTTTACCATAATAAGCGTCTGTATCCTTATGTGCCCCAGAAACCTTTAAGACGGTACCCTGACCAAAAAATTGCCATGAGATATGAGCATTCCTATTGGTCTAGCGGCACTAGCGGCGCATGAATTACAGTAGTGAATACGCCCAGATTTTAGAATATAATCTTTATAAAATCGAATTTTGATCTTTTGAAAAAAAAAAATAACTACAAAAATGTTCGTTATTAAATTGTCTATCCATTAGTGTTAGTACAAAAAATAATTAATGAACACTTTACGAGGAGATGCATGCTAACAATAATTATTAAAATTTTTTTTTTTTTTGGATGGATATTAATGTAATATATACAACATTAAAAAAAAACATAATCTACCATTTTAGAATCAATATTATGTAGAAATTTAATGTATTTTTATTAATTGATATTTTTTTTAAAAATAAGGAGTAGATAGCTCCTAAAAACAGCATGAAAACGGCTTGCGCGGCGTTTTGCTCGGGGTACCGCCTTAAATAAACAAACAATATTGTTTGTTTGATCCTCTTTCACGCCTCTACGGTTTATTAGATCCTTGTAGATTTTGGTACACGAGTGGGTTGTAAGTAGTTTGTGAAAATAAAATAGTATTTATGAGCTAAAGACATGGATAAAACTGCTCTTTGTAGTTTTTTTTTTTGTATCCGTATTAGTGTAAAATACAACATGTTATTTGTGTCTATCTATGGCCAAAAAATTCGTCAGCCGAAATACAGAGAGATAAAGATGTATTCCTTCTTTATCTTTACCTTGAGCATAGTATAGGTACGGTCAAAAAGCAAAACTGTATTATTGGGTAGGTACCGATATCGAATGACTATATGATTTTTTTTTTACATTTCATGTTGTTAATTGCAGTCGATTACTGTTACTGAGGGTCAACGGTAGCACAGATAATATAATATTTCAGTAACGGTAAATTTGTTTTTGTTTTAATTCTTCATAGACTAATTAGTCATTACTTCATTATATATCGATACCCACCAGGGAAGTTTCTCAAATTAATTTTATTCGAACTTATATACTTAAGCTTCAAAGAGAAAATTTTAATTGAGAAGTGGATAAAATAAATAATATGTCAGATCCAGCTTTATACGTGATCAGACCTATTAAGTGACATTAGTGTGTGATTATGATTACAAACAGACGCAGAATTAAAACATAACTTCTAAACAGTTTACCTACTCATTACTGAGTGAATGGACTTAATAGGAAACACAGAGCAGTTCATAGGCCAGTAACGCTAGTCTCTAAATCATTCACCGTGATAACTGTGAATGAACATGAAGTGAGCTGTCATTCAATAAGTGAAATGATACTTCACTTCGATCACAGACCACCAAAATTTTTCACGGTGAGTAATTTACAGAATTGACAGGCAGTATGTGGCTTGACTATGTTCGAACAATCACTGTCGCTCTCGCTCAATGAAGCATATTCACACCATATCTCAAGACCACAACGCCAAACAAACGCGCTTGTGTCTCTTTTTAAGTGCAGACTCATGGAATAAAATCCGACACGAGCACAAAGTTTTACAATAAAACACAGTCAATAGTGGTTTATTTTAATGATAATATAGGTACTTACTTGATAGCAACATATCTCCATACTGCAAGCGACAACGTGAGACATATCGATGCCGTGTGGAAGATTTGCGCGAAGTGCATGTGAAACAGCAGGTAGGCAGCCCACTTGTACGGCATCTCGCGCTGACCCGGTAATATCTGGTGAGAGAAAAATCAAGAATAAGTTAAAACACAACAACAGAATAAGTTATTGTTGTAGATGATAACTTTGGACGCAACAAAAATTGGCGAACTGAAGTGACATTGCTCACAAAACGCCTATAAATGCCTTTATAGGCTATAACTATGTACAAGTGCGTCTTTGAGCGAAATCAATTATGATCTAGCGATGATAGAGGAACTTGGACTCAAGTTCAGCCTTTTTTAGAGTCAAATTTAAAGAATTAGTTTTTAGAATCAATTTGTAAGTTTTCAGAATCGATTTCTATTTAGTATTTATTACCTAGTATCGACTGATCAGAACACGAGGGTTCAGACCGACTCATTTTGAGTCGCAAGAGACCTGTGCGATAATATTATCTATGATCATAATATTCTAGATTTAAAACTTAGAAATATTATGTTTTGCATATTCGTACGTTGATATTATCTCGTTTCTAATTTACTTGTCGTTTCCTTTAGCTTAGTTCATAATAACATTGCTCATATTTCTTATGGTGGGTCTACACTACACAGACTTTTGGTCGTACAGATATCTGTACCAATTTGGAAGTCTGACTAAAAATTATCACGCAGACATCTCAACAATATGTTTGCGCAGGCTTTTTATTATGAAATGAATGATTGATTTTATTATTCATTATTTGGTTCTGAAAAATACGCAGATATTGTCTCGACTTGTCTGATATACGGACATTTGTCTTTACTTGTGTGTTGCACAGACACAATTCTATATACATTTATGAAAGTCTATGCAAAGTGTGTAGTGTGGACCCACCATTAGGGATGCAAAATAATCAAAGCAAAACATCTAGCAACCTTCATATTTACCCAACTCTATATGAGAAAATTTTATTCGTCGAGATACTATGCAATGTTTTTTTTACTTATACCAATAACAGTAATGAAGAAAAGGGTACATAGGAATCGGGTCAAAGAATGAAAGTACTCAATTTATAGAGGATTCGAAACAAAATGGATTCGGACAAACGCCAGCCAAGCGGACAATCCCTCGACTGTTGTTTTATTTTATTTTTCACACATTCAGTAAAGGGGTCAGCCGTAATCGTCATCAATGAAATAATATGTACCCAATTCGGTTTAAGAAGGCACTACACGGAATTGGGTAGAGATTATTTTATTGAGCACAATACCCTTGAAAATACTCCTTCGGCATTCGGGTAATAAAATAAATGACTTAATTGTGGTAATCACTGGAGATAACGACTATTATTGGCTAAGATATTGATGATTATAAAATGATAAATGATGATCATAGTCGGAATATTTAAGACTAGCTGCCGCCTGCGGTTTTACCCGCGTGTCAAAGTCAAAGTCAAATATATTTATTCAATTAGGCCAATAAACGGCACTTTTGAACGTCACATAAATTAAAATTAAAAATTAAAAGTAATAAAAAATAAATTTAAAAGTAATAAAAAAAAAAAAACACAAAAAAAAAAAAAAAAAATGATTCTACCGGAATTATTATTTCTATACAATATCTTAGGAGCATTGGTGGCCCAGTGGTAACGGCCCCCACTTACGTATCATAGCTCATGGGTTCAACTTCAAACCCAGGCAGGCGCTTTTGCTCTAAAAACGGTGAAGGAAAACATATTGAGGAACATGTCCTATAATTAAAAAATCGAAGACATGTTGACATCCATCAATGCGCACTGGGCCCGTGTGGTGGTTAAGACCCATTTACACTCTCACACAGGGGAGGCCTGTGTCCCAGCAGTGGGCACATTAAAAGGCTGATGATGATGATGATACAATATCTTTATAAATTATAGCATATGTGGTATTCTGATATTCTGAATTATAGCATATGTGGTATAAGCTGTAAAGTTTTTTCGAAATCAATTCAGTAGTTTTTGCATGAAAGAATAACAAACATCCATCCACCATCCACAAACTTTCGCATTTATAATAATAGTTGGATAGGATGCAAACTACGAGACTACGGCAGAGCCATCATCCTTCAAGAGTGAGCGAATCTTTTGGGTTTGCACGCTGCACTGTAGACTGCAGCTCTTTGAGTAAAGGTTATTTTGAGTGTGTGTAAGGGACAAATGTATATGACTTGTAGCCTCTGCAGCAGAAGGACAGATAAGCAAAATCCCGGAATAGCAAAATCCCAGATTAGCAGAAGGACAAATTTGCATCTGTCCCTTACGCACAGTCAAAGTAACCTTGCTCTAAGAGCTTATGGTCACCCCCTGACCCATCACCTACCATCAGATGAGATTGAGGTCAAGAGTGAGCTCATTAGAACAGAAACAAGAACTAAAGCAAATAATGTTTTGATCAAAGCTACATTAAAATGCTACCAATTTCCTTATAAGCTTCCTTTTTGGCATTTTTGTTAGGCATAAATTTAATAACACCTTAAATAAGGTAAGTGAGTGAAAAATGGCGCCTTATTAAATTCAATGCCATCTGTTTCGTGTTAAATAAGGAAAAAGAAACGACTTTGAAAGTGTCTCGAAAGTTAATACTTTGCAGAATTCGCTGTCTGAAGTGAAATAAACTTCTCAGACTTAATAAAAAGAACATTTTCTTCACTGTTTCGAGAGCAACAGGTAGGTAGGTGTACAAATGTTTGGAAACTACTGTAACTTCGTGGCTCTATTATTTTGTCATATCCGAGATGAAGATTAAAATGCTTTCTCGTTTTTCTCTTGGACTGTGCGCTCACCAGAGTGAAAGCTACGGTCGGAATAACAGTTTTGTCTTACTATTCAGGTCATAAAAGTTTTTACAATGCATGTCCTCGAAAAGAGCGGTTTTCCAAGTAGCCAAACTGTGCGGAAAGTGTCACTTTTTTCACTAGTGCTTTTTACTTTCCTGTACTTTTTTAATTTTTAACTCCAACGTCAGCCCGACGCATAGAGTTTTTATTATTTGAGAAAAGTTTTAAAAATTAGTTATGTACAGATTATCATTCATATAAAAGGTAAAATAAAACTAATACTGTATTTTAGGCGTTTTTAATTATTCTAGATTTATTCGCTCGTGAATAAAAATGCCACTCATCGGAAATCACCTACCTTCTGCACTTGTAGCATAAATAACTATTATCTACACTCACAAAGTAATGTTCATCGAAGGTATATACACGTACTTTTTCCTTCCATTTTCAAACAACTGCATCATAATAGTAGAGTAGTAGCCAAGGGCTGTAAGGCATCAATTGCAGCCCGAGATATTTAGGCGCACGAGCGCAGCGAGGACGCCTATAGTTCGAGGATGCAATTGGTGCTTACATCCGAGCTAACTATTCTGCTTTACATCTCGATTGTGAGGTAAGTAGAAAAAAACCAGCATTACAAGAATAAAACATTTAATTATTTTTTTTTTCAATAACGGAATTGAGCTTCGCCGTAAGATATTTAAAATTGATGACTATTATACTCACACGAAGACAAGGCTGAATAGCAAAGCGACCTCTTTGGTCATTGGGCTGAATGCATGATGTCTATTGCCAGTATGATGGTTAGATGTACGCGAACTTTTGTGCTTCGCGAGTGTTTTTTTAAATTAATTACCGCCCTAGGGCTTTTCTAGCTACATTATCACCCTAGAGCGCTAATTAGTCACCTACAAGCTCCATTTGGAGGTAATAAGAACCTACTTAACGAACATGAGAGATGTAAAATAACTTTTTCGTACCACTTGCTCAAAAAAGTGACATTCTATGCCACAAAAAGCGAACATAACAATAGTCATTTTTAATCTGTTAAAAACAGGGAAAGAAAATTGTACTGAATTTCATTCATGCTCTAGGGGGAGAATGTGATTTAAATTTGGAATACTTACCGAAATTTATACTGAACTACATCTGTGTTTACATCATTGAGTTTGTATATAAAGCATTATACATCTTTTTGGAAAAGGAATACGCATTTATTATGCAGTTATGATTATTAAATAAAATTACGAAAACCGATGAGGCCGTGTGAGCTTGATGCCGTTGCTTTTCCGACAAAAAAATATTAGTCTAGGAATTTGCCGCGTTTTTGGTTTCTTCAAATACATAAACGTTAAGTTTATATTGTGTTAATTTTTTCGCAAATGGTACGAAAAGTAGAGTATTTTCCTCGGTGATAAAGCTGTCTTAGTCTTGGGTGAACTTAAATCCCTCGCTACACTTAGGACTCGTCTTAAATCCCTCGCTTCGCTCGTGATTTAAGTTTTTAACACCCTCGCTACGCTCGGGAGTAAACCTCGAGTCCTTCGTTACGCTCGCGATTTAAATCGTCACCCGCGACAGAAGACACTGCTTTATCCCCTTGGTTAATAATCTACTATTTTATTTTGATTTATAGCTCACTTTTACTTTTTAATAAAATAAAAAGTAAAAGTGAGCTATAAATAAAAATGGTGCGTATAGGCTCATTGACTTAATGTAGAAATATTGTGAAACTCTATATGATGCGCGCGCTGCGCAGTCATGTGCAATGAGAATCTAAATGGCCTGCCATAGCACATATTTTTCCGTTTCCACTTTTGTTTTATTTCAACTGTATTAGTGAATATAAAATAGTGTTTGCAACGGCCTATAATTAGGTATTAAAACACTCGTGTGATACTATTATCACACTGGTGTTTTAATGACCCCAATCATTGTTATTAAAACACCAGTTTGATGACCGTTGCATAAACTACTCTTTCAGTAGAGTAGTGATGTCTCATCAGTAACTTATTCTCGAGCTATAAGTGCATTGATGTACAGTTAACGAGCTGTTGCCTTTAGTCTGCTCTAGAAACACTAATCAACGAAAGCGAAATTAAATCGTAACTTATTAATTTACCTAACAGATATGTAACACATTAATAAGAATTAATTATCAGCTTTCTGCACACTTACATAAAAACTGCTAAATTTTACATTCCCTACTTTTGTACAATATGGATAAAAAGGATAAGTGAACTTTTCATAAAGACCTTCACTACACATACCTAGTTACTACATAAATCTTGCCGAGTATTAAATCCGTTAAACTTAAATAAACCAAGAGCGATTGTCAGACTAAATCCAAAGACGTCTTTGCAGGTGCACAGTTATAGTGTCTAAAAGCAGCCCTTTCAACTCCTACGCAGAGATATCATCTCATCCAAAGGAGTATACTAGGTATATCTATACCTACGTACAAAGATATCCCTGGCGATCAGCGGATGCTCTGACAAAGTGTGGCAGGTTGTGTTCGTGTATTAAAATTACTTTATGTGTTGCAACTTGATAAGTTGTGTTGCCTGTGTTAATTAGTTGAATAGTGTTTCTTCCAAGGGAAACTTGCTTAATATTATGTTTATAGCTGAAGTTTTTTTTATAACGTTTTATTGTTTTTTTTTAACGATTTTAGATATATTTTATTTCTGTTATATTGATACTTACTAAAATAAATGAATTTAATTATACTTGCGGCTTCTTTTTTGAACCTCAAAATTATTCAATAATTCTTTTGTTTAGTAACAGAAAGTAGTTATTAAACGCCCAACAGACTTCTGGGAATTCGCGGTAAAAGTAATTTCCATTCATTCTTGAATTTGAAAAGCTCTGAAGCAAAATAATCACATTTTGCCTACATTTTTAGATTGATATTTAATTAAACATAATTATACTAGCTTCAGCCGTTCTAGCGTAAAGAAGTAACAAACACACACACACAATTTCGCATTTATAATATTATAGTGTTTATGCTTAGATTTTTAGATTTATATTCAATGGAATATAATTATTATACTAGCTTCTGCCATCGGATTCGCCCGCGTTAAAGTCGAAAATTATCCCTACGGAACATTTTCCCGGGATAAAAATTAATTTGTATTATTCCTGACTATAATCTATCTATGTGCCAAATTGCATCCATATCCGTTCAGCCATTCTAGTGCGCCTTTATAATGTCAGTGTGGTGTGATTTCAGTGGCAACTACTAGGTCGGTGATACTTTATGAAACTCTAGATCAGAATGGTTACGCTGGCAATTACTTATACAAAAAAACGTAACAATGGGCTCTAGATAAAGTGAAAGTTTCTTTTTTTTTACTTTGTAGCACACTAGGATTTTTTTCCGGTATCGTGGGTGCGTTTACAAACATATAAACTCATATACACAACACCCAGAGCAGGAATAACTATCTGTAGGTCATACAAAACGCTCAACCACTGCGCCAACCACAGAACAGAAAAAACGCGCCAACCGTGTGCCCAAATTTATTCCGTTCTAATACCAACAACTTATACCACTGGTTTTTGTTTTACCTCATATTTATTTTCTATTCCGAACGAATACCACTCTTTAAATAATTACATTTAATGTGCGAACGAATACTAACAACTTGAATTTGATACAGTCAGCTCAGTCAAACCTAACCATTTTTATTACCTGTATGGACGTTAGTTATCGAATTTAATTTAAAACAATGGTATTTTTTGTAAATATTAAATATAAAATTAAATGTAAAAATTAAAACAAAAAACTTTAGATCTCGTCTCAACCTATTATTCATATCGTTGGCGTTGCAATAAGCGTAGGTACAGATTATGATCTCGCTATTAAAAAAAACGAACAAGTTGATTTTCTGTAATATTTTACAATTGGTAGGTTAAAAGTGATTTGTTTTTGTGAAAAAATTACCTGACGCAGTTATTATTAGATAGGCACCTAGACGTAAATATTTACGAACCTATCTATAGTATCTATGTCAGGTAGATTCTAATCTAGATTAAGAGTCGATTTTATGAGATATAAATATTTTGTAATTTTTAGATTGTAAGTACATTGTCAATGATTTTGAAAAAAAAAATAGGTACAAGGAGGAACTAAAATTATAATAAAGTTGATTATTAGTCATAATATTTTATGACTGAAAAAAATTAAAGATTGCAAAAAATGGGTATAACTGTTGTGTTATTATAAAATCTTTTTTTTTTCAATAAAAGATTTTATAATTTGATACATATAATTTTTTGTGACTGTACTTTATATCTTTGAAATTGTTTTGGTATTAGTTTAAACAATGGTATCCATTCGGCATAGAAAATAAATATTAGTTGAAACAAATACCAGTGGTATTAGAAATTAGGATGAGAACGGAATTAATCAAGTGAAATCCTATCAGCTAAAATAATTGATAAAAAAAACTTAATATGTTTGGGACTGACATACACTAGCCAAATGATAAGTGTTAAAGAAATTATCAACTTGTTTCAAATGTTTCCAAAATTCTTCCACTTGGACACTGTGATAAAATAACAAGCACCTCGTTAAAACGTCATTAAGCACGTGTCTATTATTATAGCAACAATCACTAAACCAACAAATGGATGCCGATAAATGCATCATTATGTACACACCCACCATAAACATGCCTTAGAAGAATAGGAGGGAGGCATCACAATGCCCGTCGGGAACCAGACAGTGTAGAAAAGTTGGTGGTAATGGATGGTGGATGAGAAAAGACCTCGCGGCCTAACCGCTAACCTAACCGGTCACCTTACCGCTGCGCTGGTCAGACCAAGTAACCGCCCTCGCTGGAGTCTCTGTTACTACCGCCCTCTGAGAGAGGCTGAGCACCGAATGAAGTGAAAAAACATCGTGCATAAAGCTATGAAGGCCTTTCAGGGACACGACCTTAAGAAATGAAGAACGCGACCAAGAAGAATGTACACAGGTACACTCGGCAAAAACGCAACATGACCACGACATAATATAGAGCTACAGGTGCATATTTTAATTCAAATGAAATATCAAATTCGTGACTTAGTAGGCGTTTCGGCCGCTGAGTTTCGGAGTGGTGTTTCGGACGAATCCTTTTTTACAGGCATAGTAGTAATGATAACGTCAGAAACATAAAATCAGTGGCGAGTTTAATAAGATGATAAATATATTTTTTGTTACCTTTTGCTTTTTTAGTTAGATATTTAGCTAGGGACGAAAAGTTCTGGAATGGCGACCGCAAACCGGAAGACTATACGTTGGAAGGCCTCCCTCTAGGTCGACCGATGACCTGGTTAAGTTTGCGGGAAGGCGCTGGATGCGAGACGCACGGGATCGGTCAATGTGGCGACGCCTGGGGGAGGCCTATGTCCAGCAGTGGACGTTTTTCGGCTGAAATGATGAACCCTAACTTAGGTTTTTCATTCAGATCGTACAAAATTTGCTTAAAAATAGTTTAGTTTATTAATAATGATGAAATTCCTGTTTCGACCGGATCGGACGAAATTCAGCGGCCGAAACGCCTACTAAGACAAATTCATGTGTCCAAATTACCCCGGTTACTACCTACTGATGACAAAAACTTAGCTAGGTAGGTACTCTACTTGTATGTAAATTAAATTTCCATTAAAATGCTAATGTAGTTACTTAGTGTATTTTTTTATTTATTGGTATAATTTGGTAAATCAAACAGTGTACGATATGATATTAAAACAGCATATGGTATTATAGAATAAATTAGAATAAACAAATAGAATAAATTACTTAAACAAAAACATCTCTTGAATTCTAAATTTGATTCATTGGCAATCTTTCAAGGGGTGAAAGTACTCATAAACGTGAACAATTTTGATGATGAGACTTTTAGAACTAAGCAGCAATTTTTTTAGTGTTAATACCATAATAGAATTAAGTATTTATGAATATTTCTGAAATAACATTCCTAATGAATCAAAAGGCCCCTCCCCTGTCAGTGTACCATATTGAATTATTTATTCATTGATTGTTTACCCGCTAGGAAAAGTAAGTAAAAATACACTTTACCTAAGTAGGTAGGTAGATATCAGTTTTGCACACTGTACCTAAAAATAGCATCAAAGCTGGAACAGTGTTTACATTCTCTACAATCTATCTGATAGCGGTTATTATCCGTTATTATGCACGTTATTTTAACGTTATCGGTATCATACGACGGCGCGATATTTACTAGTACGTCAGATGCCTGATAAGTTTTAAATTATGCTTTCAAATACACTTCACTACACACTTGACTTGAGTTCACTACACATAAATATGTTCTTTTATTTTAATACTAGTTGTAACCGCGGCTGCGTTGCGCTGCTTTCTTTCAAATAAAACACAACCAGAGGCTTTTATCATCATCTGCCTTTTCCCAATTGTTGTTGGGGTCGGCTTCCAGTCTTACCGGATTCAGCTAAGTACCAGTGTTTTACATGGAGCGACTGCCTATCTGACCTCCACAACCCAGTAACTGGGTAACGCGGTACCCCTTGGCAAGACTGGTGTCAGATCTCAAGCTTCTCACTACCAGTAACGACTGTCAAAGGGGACCAACGGCTTAACTTGCTTTCAATGCAGATAACTTTTATATAAAATTTGTGCGTAACTGAAGTATTACTTAGTTTTTACTAACTTTAAAACTTTCGCGTAATACTCGAAGTCATCGCGTTAAATACCCGTGATATATTATTTTTCTACTTAGTTTTTGTTTCAATATCAAAAGTTAGATGAATTTAAAGTGTTCAAGAAGTAAAATATTACAACACACGCAATTATAGATGGCGTTGTTCATTTGGATCTGATTTAAAATTGTTTGATTAAGACGGTACCCTGACCAAAAAATCGGCATGAGATATGAGCGTTCCTATTGGTCTCGGCACTGGTGGCGCATGAATTACAGTATTGAATACGCCCAGATTTTAGAATAAAATCTTTATAAAATCGAAATTTTGGTCTTTTGAAAAAATTATTCTACAAAAATGTTCGTTATTAAATTGTCTATCCATTAGTGTTAGTACAAAAAATTATCAATGAACACTTTACGAGGAGATGCATAATATCAATAATTATTTCTCATTTTTATGTTTTTTTGGAAGTAGATTAGTGAAATATATACAACATTTAAAAAAAAAAAAAACTACCATTTTAGAATCAATATTATGTAGAAATTTAATATATTTTTATTCATTGATATTTATTTTTAAATAACGAGTAAAAACAGCACAAAAAACGGCTTGCGCGGCGTTTTGCTCGGGGTACCGAGCTGCCGAGAGCCGTAGGCTTCTACCCTAGAAAAGTGGCATTCGTTGTCAGCG
The DNA here is from genome assembly GCA_949775005.1 of Orthosia gothica. Lineage (NCBI taxonomy): Eukaryota > Metazoa > Arthropoda > Insecta > Lepidoptera > Noctuidae > Orthosia > Orthosia gothica. The sequence continues at coordinate 14,864,809 of OX459046.1, read as the reverse complement.
AAGGCGATAGTTGAAGTGTCAAAATGTAAGTGATTGATCACGTAATTTTTCGATATCGCTTGTCAATCCCATACAAAGACCTTATACTTCTTACTACTAGACTGTGCACTATGGCGCAAAAACCGGTCCGAGCGAGAGGGCTCCCGTTGGCAGTGTGTCTCTTTCTAATGAGGTGACCATGACCAAACATAACACGGGACAAATTTATTGTAAAAACAATAGTGTAAGTATCCCAATATATGTATGTATGCTACTTAACTACGCTACCTAAACCTAACAACACCATTGAAAAAAAAATATTTGTGTATATTTTTTGGAATCTACGTCACTTACCGAGTCGGTGTCGAGCGTACAGAATTTCGACATCTCATGTTTTTTCCATTGGTGTCGTAAGAGGCGACTAAGGGACAAACCAGACAATGATCAGCAGCGTTCTCTGTGCATTTGTAACAACCATACTGGGATCGCCAACCCGCCTGCAAAGCACTCCCCATGAATAGCACAAATAAAACATAGCCCCTAGTGCCCGGCAGCCTGCCTAACCTCGACTACGGTAGCGGTCTAGGTTACGGTATGGCAAGGGGTGCAAAGAATCCCGGACGAGATCCGGCTACCCGAACAAATACCGACGACAGGACATGCCAACGTACAACACACGCACACTCCGGACTCCGGACCGACGATAAGATCACCGAAATCGAAGAGGAATTGAGCAGTTTACGATAGAGTATTATAGAGTTATCTGAAGTTCGAAGAGAGGGGGGGACTCGATAACCCTCAAATCCCAAGTCTGGATAAGTCTTGTTCTACAAGACCCATCGTATAGATAGGAACAAAAAGCTCTCTGATCTTACTCTCAAGCTCATGAAGGAGAGGCGTGAGATGATCCTGCAGTCTTCAGACGATGCTTTGAAATACCCCAAAGGATCTCAATTATTTCACATATTGTCCAGTTGCGTAGATAATTGAGAAACTTAACTTCACCAATTTTATTCCACTAGGAATCAATTTGCGAATAATATTAACAGCCGCTGAATTTTACTCGAACAAAACCCGCCAAAAACTCCAAAAACCTGGTGGTCCTACATTTAGTATTACCAGGCCCAAACATTTAAAAGTACTACTCTTACTCAGTATTAATGAATTATTTTTTAAATACAATGAATTGATTAATTGAAGGAACTGTAAAAATATTTAAATACGCTTCAAAGTTTCATAGACTTTGAAACGTATTTAAATATATTTTTTATTCGTTCGTTTTGGTATTACATAAAAAAGAAAATATAAAATTTTCTACCATTTCTACCAAACCCAATGATTAGTTGAGCTGGCAAGATGTGAGAGAAGGACACACTACCAGCGGGCACCCTCTCGCTCAGGACCGCTTTTGGTTAGCTACTGCTTATAAGGGAATAGCTAACCTAGATGTATGATAATAGATTTCATTTTAGCTATACAAAAATTTTTGGTGCACAGTCTAGTAGTAAGAAATGGGGAATTTTTAACTGCACCTCTATTTAGAAATTTAAGCAAACAAAATATCTCCACTAATAACCTACTGCAAAACAATATTACTCACCGTAAAACAAAAATACTGATTTGCACACAAATTATTCAATTAAATATAAAATAAATGTGAATTAGTCCAAGAGCGAGCGAAGCGAGCTCGGGAGCTTAGGGCACCCCGACACGGATAGGTTAGGTTCGAAGGAGATGACGGGAGCTGAAGTGAGCGAGCAAAGCGAGCGAACTCAGCTCCCGTCATCTCCTTCATGTTAGGTTACTTTAGACCCTGCAGACAGAAATAGGAGCCCTGCGCAGCGGGGCTCCGTCGACTTTGTTTCGTTTCCCCCCCTCCCTTAAAACTTAAATATTTTGTTGCACTCGAAGAATTATTAGATTTACTTTTAGTTAACAGATAGTTATTCAGTAAAACAGTTAAGCTTTAAAGATCTAGCAGTATAGTATAATTCATTTATTTGATGAGCAAATTTAGTGTGCAATTCAGTATTTTTGGTAGTAATTTCGAATATTTTGATTGAAAAAAGGGGAATTACAGTTAAAGTATTAAATACCACCCGTAAGAAATACGTATAAGGTCTTTGATCCCATACAATTTTGCCTTTTGACAATCGATGTCGCCACGCTCTCGATGATAGAATGTCACTTATCTGAGACTCCTCGTTTGTATAAAATTTCTTTATTTCTGATTAAGTATCTGATTTTTCTTCTACAGAGCAATGTCTGCATCACCATTAGAGATGGTTACCTGATATTTTTGCACAAGCAATTAAGAAAGTATCTGCCTTTGATTTATATTAGAGACTGGCTTTTGCCCGGTCTTTCTCCTCTACCATTACTCCGTCCGCGTCAAAATCGTATTTTTGTATATATAATTTTGTAATTTTCCCGTTTTACTGTGAATTAAAGTTAGGCTAGGATAAAAAGAACCCTATGTTACTTCTTATAACATAAGCTATCTACCAGTGAAATTCCCGTCAAAATCGGTCCAGCCGTTTCGGAGATTACCCGGATAAAACAGATAGACAGACAAAAATCTTAAAAAAATGCGTGGTTGTTACTAGTACCGTACATACTTTCATATGCATTCAATAAAACGTTATTTTTATATTACATACAGCCACTTCAATTTTATTTATTTGTAGGTAGATATAGATGTACAGATTATTAGTAATTTTATATACTTTCACAAGCATTCACTAAAACGTTGTTATTTTGATATTACATACACTTCAATTTTATTTATTTGTATTGTATAGACAAAAATCTTCGTCGTCTTTTGTTCAACAAAACTTCTTTGTTTTGTTGTTCTAAATCTCCAAGTTTTAAGTAAGGAAAAGAAAAACTTGAAATGAATGCTCAAAGACATTTTCTGAAAAATATTTCTTGTTTTCGACTTCCCAATACTTGGGGCCATTTAACAACAGTCATTACACAAACATTGTTTGGGCAAAATGTCTTTGGGATTCCATTAAACAGGATAACTGTAAAGTTATTCGGTAATCGTGGTACTAAAATATTATGGCGAACATGAGATAAAATGTTTAAACTTCTAAGCTATTTCGATACATGATAGCGTAGGTCCTACTAACCCGAGAATCACGGATTATAAAGGGTGAGTTTTTCAAGTGAGCGTGGACGGCCAAAACTGAAACTATGAGGAATAGCGAAAAACACTCAAAAAAACTTACGAGGCTGATTTACAAACATACGACTTCTAACTAAAAACACTACAAAGTGAAAAATAACTGCTTTTTCGGCAATCGGTGTTGCTGTTTTTTTTTCTTCGGTTTTTGAGACCGACTTACTACGAAAAAAAAATTATTTTCACTTTGTAGTGTTTTTATTTGAAAGTGGGTTGTATTTTTTTGCAAAGGCTTTTATATTTCACTTTTTTGTTGTGGTACCTAATAGGTAAGTTCCATAGTAATGTACCTACCAGAATAGATTACGCGAATGTCATCGAAACGTGAACATAACCGTTGAAATAAGAGTGTACCAAGGTAAACTGTACACATCTGCGTACCCTTTTAGAGTATTATGTTATAAAATGGTATAATCCGTGGTATAAACAGACATGTTAATGCAGCAATCCTGAGAGATTTGCGGTCATTTATTGAAGAGTTATGTTGTATATCGCCGAATTTTTCATTTAAACTTCACCAAATTTTAATAGCACCAACTCGAGAACATATTTTTTCAAAAGAAAAAAATAATTTTCGAAATCGGTCCACAATTTACGGAAAAATCGGCGAACATACAGAAAAAAAAAACGAACATAGATCCTCCTCCTTTTTGGACAGTCGTTTAAAAATGAATGGACATAAGGCTAGAACGATGCCAATTGCAACAGTCCACCACTAAACATAGGCCTCTCTAATCGCAAACACTTTATCTTGATTCTCGGCAACTCTCATCCAGTTGCTACCAGCCTCCCTGCAAAGACCTTCGCCTCGAGATTGACCACAACTCAAAAGCAAGTATATCCCGTTGGTCGTCGGTTTTACAGTTATTATGGCCCGCAACTTTGGCTTGCTAATTCTGCCAGCTATGTTGACAACTTAATAACGCTATCTGATCCCTCAAATACCGTCCAAGCTTTGCATTCTTGGTGAATTTATTTATTTTTATTTATTTTATTTTGGCATCAAATAGTCTTATACAATCAATAAAATACTTCAGAAAACTGGTTACTTACAAAAGACCTATAGTGCCGACAATGTGAAATAATGGTAAAAATAAGTTACAATAAACTCTTAACATAGAAAGACGTGCAAGAAATACATATTAATTTTTGTATCAGAACAGTAGTTCAATGAAACATCATTATCAGTTTACAAAGTAAAGTGAAGGTAGACAAAGTAAAAAAAGGTAAGTTTGAATTAGGTGTTTTGTTTTTATCTACTTTTAAGTTTTTGTTTAAGGCTGTTAAGAGAAATTTCAAAAAGGTATATGTCTGTAAGTTTTCTATTATAATTGTTAGAGGAACGGTATATAAATGAGTTACGAGTGTATGTTTTATTTAGTCGAGGAGGAACAAAAAGTGTTGTTGAACGTGAGGGGCGCACTGGTAGGCGAGCGTGCGCTTTTCTTGATAGTTTACCAAGTAATGATTGCGAATCGGTTAATGAGTTTAAAATTTTGAACAATTGAATAATATCAAACATATTGCGTCTGTTACATAGACTTGTAAGTTTATGCCTGCGCAATGCATCTTCATATGAAGCGTCGTAAATATTATTGCGATAGTTAAGTGATTTCAAAAACTGTTTTTGTATCCTTTCTATCCTATTTATATGCATGTTAAAACATATGCTCCATACAGTGCTACAAAAGTCTAATATAGAGCGGACGAATGAAAAATAAAGAATTTTTAGAGTGATAACATTTTTAAAAGGTTCACGAATTGGCTGCGAAATTTGGAGCTGACTATGTGGTCTATATGATGAGTAAATGTTAATTTGGAGTCCATAACGAGACCCAGGTCTCTAATGGTGGAAACTCTTTTAAGGATTACGCCATTTATGGCGTAGTTGAAATTTAATGGGTGAGTTTGCCGCGTATATGACATAGTGAATCATTTATCTATGTTGAGATAAGAGTTGATTAGTTGTACAGTAATTATGCAACTTTATTAAGTCACTTTGTAATTTATTGCAATCTCTAACGGTTTCAACCACTCGGCATATTTTCGTATAATCAGCGTAAAGTAAGTGATTACTGGGGTCAAATATGGTTCCTATGTCATTAATGTAGAGGCAAAAGAGCAAGAGTCCCATCTGGAAACCTTGAATGTCCATTTATCGATAATTCTCAATGATTGCATGTTATTACTGTAACGTCAGCTACCCAAACATATTAGCACTCCATTTTCTCCCTACTCCTTGTTCAGAAACGTACAGAATCGCACATAACACGATGTTATATACTAAAGTGATATGGTTCACACTCAGGTAAAGTACAGCTCACGGTATTTGTCTCCAAGAAACGGCTATTGTTTAGACACCCCCGTTCTTGTGCACCGAGGAGCTTTGAAATTCCTAGTACGCTTCTAAGGTGCTCCCCTTAGAAGCGTACTAGGAATTTAGTGGCATATTTCCTTATAGCTGTTACGTGGATATTAAGTTAGTTTCTTGGTAGTAAGGACGTAGGTAGATTAGTGGTTGTTGATATCGTGTTTGAATGATTGAATTGAATGTATTTCTGTCCATGATTTCCTTATTTTTTACGTAAAGATCGAGTTAGTCTTAGTAGAGATAATAAAGTCAAAGTAGGTAAGTGGCAGTTGAATGAATAAATTGATTGTATTTCTGTCAATTATTGTACTGATCTATGTTATATTCAAAACTGTTAATCGGCCCAAACCAGTTATGACTGATTTCAGTCAAAACTGCTAGCTACCGTTATTACTAAGATAAAACACGTGTTTCTATTAAAATTCGACAGAGAAGAAAAACGGTTTATTTTTGCCTATTCTTAAGATCACTAACAAAAACTTGTGTTCAAACTATATAGAGCCGCGAAAAATCAACCAACCATTATTTTAAAGAAATTGTGTGTAGTTTTTGGTTTTACCTAACTTTTGCAGTTAAAAGTGGTTTTGACTGTGACATTTATTTTTAAGCAATAAAGAAAAACATTTTGTTTTGCGTTGTCATTGCAAGCTAATCGCTTTAACTTAAGTATTTATTTAGATGGAATTGCTTTGCGAGACTCACACGAAAGCTGACTCATGAACTTGACCTCAATCATATAAATTAGATCAAGAAGACATACCTATCTTCTGACAATGTTTATTTATTTCGAACTGGAAAATTACTCCATGGATTTCATGATTATTTATTTCATACATTCGTAGCTGACCTCCACGATAATATACACCTTGGTCAGATCAGCAAATCAACAGATGAGTAATAACCGAATAAAACTCGACATCATGAAAGCAGCTACAATTTATTATGTACTCACTGATGTTCTGACGTGTTCGCTCCGTGCTTTTAGCTAAAGTTCGATATGCATGACATAACAGGGAGCTCGCTAATTAATAAACCATGCTCATAGATTAGACTAATAAAAGTGGGAGTAGTCCTACCCACAGAATGCAAGATGATGAATGCAAGAAAGAATTAGCATGAGGAATAAATGTACAAGAGGCATAAAAGATTGATCGGGATGACAGAGGTTAAGCAAATAAGCCGCCAATTTTGTTGGTGGGGTTTAGCGTTGTGAAAAAAAAAAACAACCGCAATGAGGAGCAAGGCATGCGTCATTGCAAGATAATCGTTTTAACTTATGTATTTATTTAGATGGAAATGCTCGGCGAGACACACACGAAAGCTGACTAATGAACTTGACCTCATTCATATAAATTAGATCAAGAAGACATACCTATCTTCTGACAATGTTTATTTATTACGAACTGGAAAATTACTCGATAGATTTCATGATTATTTATTTCATACATTCGTAGCTGACCTCCACGATAATATACACCTTGGTCAGATAAACAAATGAGATGAGTAATAGCCAAATAAAGGCGACAGCCTGAAAGCTTAACCAACAACAGCTACAATTTATCATGTTGTCACTGATGTTCTGACGTGTTCGCTCCGTGCTCGCAGTTTTTTAGCTAAAGTTCGATATGCAAGACATAACAGGGAGCTCGCTAATTAATAAATCATACCCATAAATTAGACTAATAAAAGTGGGAGTAGTCCTACCCACAGAATGCAAGATGATGAATGCAAGAAAGAATTAGCATGAGGAATAAATGTACAAGAGGCATAAAAGATTGATCGGGATGACAGAGGTTAAGCAAATAAGCCGCCAATTTTGTTGGTGGGGATTAGCGTAAAATAAAAAAAAAAACAACAGCAATGAGGAGTCAAGGTATGCGGTTGTTGTGGCTGAAATCATCATTATCATCATAAATAGCAGAAAGCAATATTTCCAAAGTCCAAAGGTAAATTACCGGCAAAATAATTATTCAAACACATTCCATAGGTAACCAGTTCCATAAATCATTTGAAAGCTGTGTTCTGAGTGGACGCGAACAATTTTCGCTTTAACCGGATCCTGGTTGAACTCGTGACACAATGAGGTGGCCGGAACCGGAACCGGAACGACCGCAAAGCCGAAAATGGTTTAGGATTTTCTCTTTTTGAATTTTCACGGTACTGTAATTTGTGTTGCTTTGATTAAGATAAAATTTTTGCTAGGTATTTGTATAGGGGAAGGTTTTGATATTACTATAATTATTTAGATAGGTAATTGACACAGTTTGTTTTTTTTTAAGGTTCCGGCCCTCAAAAGGAATAAAAACCTTATAGGATATCTTTTTTGTCTGTCCGTGTGTCAAGCCCTTTTTCTCTAGAACGCCATGAGGTATTAAGCTGATATTAATATCTTATACTCAAGTCTGCAACCCCTTGCAACGGTAAAAAAATCAAACCTCTAGAAAAATGCCAAGAAAAGATATTGTCGGTTAATGCCGCAAATTTGATGAATCGCAAGGGAATCAAAACCTATAGAGTACTTTTCACTGACTCATAATCATGAAATTTGGCAAGAAGCAATGTCTTATAGTACAAGTAAAGAAAAAATTAAAAAAACGGTAAATTTGTGTCTAAATTTAAAAAAAAAGTTGGTAAACTTACCGGGACTTATGTCAATGTATTGGGACAACAGGTTTCCTATGCTTAAGTTCATTATGTCCCTCAATTCACTATTATGTTTTCGATAGAGCAATATACGGAACTTTCATTTTGTTTATGAACTTCAGTAACCTAACTATGCTGGTGAATAGTAGCTATTTGTACGGAACCTTCGGTGCGCGAGTCCGACTCGCACAGAGCTGCTTATTTTTTTTGAAAAAAACATCGTTTCGCTGTTTTGAGTTAATGAACAATTTTTATAGGTACTGAATGATATGCATTTACTTAATTTATTAAGAGCATTTTTTTATCTGTTAGACATTTTAAACTAAGAATAAAAGCTGTATAAATTTATCTGTACAACCGCCATTTTTATTTCTCAGGAATCGGCCATTGGCGCTAAACTACATAAGTTTACTTTCGAATAAAAGGTATTTTTTTAGATTTTCTTTAATTTATCTAAGCAATATTATCATTTTACCCGTCAACCGGTTCAAGGGTTAAATTCCTAGACTTTAGTAATATAAAACTTGTCACATCTACAAGTCCCAAAAGAATCCAAAGGCTACAGTGACAGGTTATTAACTTTGATGATTTTTTTATATTAACTTTACAAATCTCATATCTTTCATCTAAACGCAAAACCGCAACATGATGACAGTAATTGAAGCTGAGTTTTTATATACAGGAAAATATTAGGTATTTTAACCCCCGCCGGAAAAAGAGGGGTGTTATAAGTTACACGTGTGTTGCTCTGTGTGTCTGTGTATCTGTCTATCTGTGTGTCTGTCTGCGGCATCATAGCGCCTAAACGGATGAACCGATTTCGATTTAGTATTTTTTTTTGAATGTTGATTTTGTCGAGAGTGTTCTTAGCTATTTTTGAATAAAATCGGTTCAGCCGTTCAAAATTATGGGCGTTTTACTGTTTGAATCGGGGTGTTTTTCTGTCACCAGGCTGTATCTCATGAACCGTGATAGCTAGACAGTTGAAATTTTCACACATGATGTATTTTTGTTGCAGCTATAACAGCAAATACAAAAAAGAGAATAACATAAATATTTAAGTGGGGCTCCCATACAACAAACGTGATATTTTTGCGGTTTATTTTGCGATAATGGTACGGAACTCTTCGTGCGCGAGTCCGACTCGCACTTGGTTTGGTTTTGGGAGGCTGAGGTCGGACTTTTCTTGGCAGTGGACGACCGTGAGATGGTCGGCCGCGTGCCAGGAATTTTGGTAAAGTTTTGGCGGAGCCCTATTAAAGGCGTCGGAAGTATAGCTTGAGTGTCGCGCTCTGTAAAGCGTACAGTTTTCTGTACGGTATCTGTACGGCCATTGATGAACGAAGCTTGCTGCTGTTTGGTGTGATCAGGTTACTTGGTCCACGAGGTCCGTGTACCAGCGACCTGAATGCTGTTAGATGCTGTTGTTGTGTGATCCGGGCGTGAACTGTGGGACCACAGTTAGGCTGTTTTTCCTCCACAAACAACGTGGCGTAGAGTTGACATTGGGCCAACTAATCCCCTCGGCTGGATTTCTTTCTCCGACAGGAGGTGTTTAGCTAGGGCTATCAGTCCGGCTTGGGCTGACTGTCCGGCTAAGTCTTACTGTTAGGTAAGAGCTGTCCGCCTGGCTGTGGCTGGCAGGCAGGGCTTCGTGGTGCCCACGCGATATCGCAGGTGAGAGTCCTGACAGAGGAAGCGGTGTCCCGGGTTGGGGTGATTTTAGCTGTGTCCTTGGACATTTCCAACGCCCTCAATACCCTGCCCTGGAGTTGTGTTCAGGAAGCACTGCGGTTTCATCGAGTGCCTCCTTACCTCCGCCGCATCGTTGATGCTTATTTGTTGGAGAGGTGTGTCACCTACGTGGAACGTGATAATGTCAGAAACCAGCACCGCATGTATTTCGTACGGTGCTCCACAAGCTGTAGGTGGCTTTACGTGGGGATCGTGCGATCGATGGTCCTGTATGAAGGCCCCGATCTGAGCGGCTGATATGACGGCCAGTAGCATCGCTGTTCTGCAGAAGCCGCAGCGAGCTATGGCCGTCAGAATCATCAGGGGTTATCACACGATCTCCTACAAGGCGGCTTGCGTTCTGGCCGGATCCCCGCCTTGGGATCTGGAGGCAAACGTACTCGTGTCACTGTATCGTTGTTGCGATGAAGTGCGGGCGCGGCGTAAAGGGCTGATGCAGCGACATATGGAGTTGCGTCGGTCGCAGCTCCTCGAGGTCCTGGTGGCGGAATGGCGGGATATGCGTTCAAGCCTGGCCTCGTCACCATCGAGGCGGTCAGGCCTGTGCTCGAGCGCTGGCTCGGGAGGAGGCACGCCACCCTGTCGTTTCGGAGAGACAGTCAGAGTGTGCTGCTTGTGTGGGCAACACCGTGCCCTCATCTCAGAAGTAGGTAGTGACCTGTCGCTGCCGGCCGTAGTCGATATTCTATGGTCAGCAGCGAGGTGTCCTGGAACGCAGTGGTATCCTTTTGCGAAACAGTCATCTCGCAGAAGGAGGCTGCGGAAAGGGAGAGGGATTACACCCGCTCACCCGATCCGCAGCAGACGCGCCGGACGAACGGGCTTCGGCGAGGGCGGACAACACCCTCTTCCAGCCCCCCTAAATCTCAACTCTTCAACAACCTCTTAGTTGTCGCAGGGGTAGTCAAACTTCTCAATCTCCCCCAACCCGAGGCCGAGGCTCGCAGATGCGGGCCGGCACTAGCCGGGGGTTGCGGAAGGATCGTACGTTCCCGTGACCCCCGGCGTAGGTGTGAGATGGAAAGCCGGATGGCCCTCGCCCTCACCAAGGCGAAGGACATCCAATGAGGATTTTTCACCCCGGAACAATAAATAAAGGGCTTCGTGGTTTGGAGTTGGCTGGCCTGCGCCAGCGCCATTACCGAGGCATTCCATTTTGGTTTTTTTTTTGTTCTCCAACCTTCAATTTAAAAATATAATTTGACCAGCCAACTGATACCAACAACCCTATTAATACTTTTATGTTTTTTATGGAGACATGTTTCGGTGAAGGATAACGAATAAAACCAATTGTATACTGGGATCTTCCGATTTATTTACCACGAACCCGATCCAACGTTACAACGTGTATGACTTGATGTATGAACGTAAACGAAACAAATGGTATATAGTACAACTATTTTATTAATGTCCCTAGAGTATTATATTATCTTTGCCTTCGGCAAACTTCGTGTTTCGTCGTCAGTCGTCGGCTTTCTATCAGTTGCCCTTTACTCTTGGTCCAGACTGGACGCTCTCAATCATCTCTCAATCAACTTGGAAGTATATAGAGTCGTTAATACTCTTTTAAATTAATGTAATTAATTTAAAAAAATGGGAGGAAAGCTGCTAAAGGAAAATAGCAAATTAGTTTTATCACTTTATATAGTTCACGCGGAAATAAAAAAAAAACAACAATAAAGTACTTAGTTCTGAAATCTACATTATACACGATAAATCTAATAATTGATGGACATGGAAATTAGCATTCGTATGTACTCGGAAATGCGATGATTGCCGAGGGAAATTAAGAAAATATTTATACTGTAATAATGTTGGTAAGATTCGCAACAGGTGGCGATCTATTAAATTTTCTGCTTACTTCTATAAGAAAATGCGTGATTTTGTTTAGGTTGTAGGTGCTTCCAGGCTTCTGCTCTAATATTAAATAAAACTTAATATTATTTACTATTCTGTGATAGGCTGCCTGTTTCTACTAGTTGGAGCAACATGTTACCCGTGACGTGACGATTCGCACAGACATCTGTGGGATAGTCGATACTGACAGCACGTTCTCTGAAACACGTCTGTGGCACATAACTTGTCTGGGACGTTTTCTGACATCAGTAGGTATTTAGAGTTTAGAGCGTTGAGACGCTCTAATCTAGGGTTATAATACTACTTGTTAATATAAAACCCTACTTTAGCGCCTAAGTTTGACAGGTTTTAAGGAAATTGAAAAAAGCACAACATCAAATTCTAAAATTCAGAAAACGCGTTCTGAAAAAGTTCTGTTCAGAAAAAGGTCTGCTCTAAACCTCGATTCATGAATCGGATTTTTTTTATTAAAACTTTATGCACAATAACAAAAGCGGACTTAATGTCTTGTAGTCTTATTTTGTGTCTTCTCTTTTGGTCAATTGGTTGCAAGTGCTGTTAGTGGTTGTAGTTCCCGAAGATATAGCCTGAGGAGTTAGGTATATCTTCAGCCACCTATGGCTATAATCCGGCCAAGTGCGAATCGGACTCGCGCAGGGAGGGTTCCGTACCATTATCGCAAAAAAAAACACGTTTGTTTTATGGGAGCTCCACTTAAATATTTATTTTATTCTTTTTTAGTATTTGTGCAAAAATTTCAACTGCCTAGCTATCACGGTCAGCCATCCATGGTCGGTCCATGGATGGACCGACCTCGTCAAGCGTTGCTAAGGTGACCATTTCAACATACCAAGATTCCTCCGTGCCTCTGAAAGCACGTTAAACCGTTAGTCCTGACTGTCATTTGAAGGTCTTTGACAGTCGTTACGGGTAGTCAGAAGCTTCAGATCTGACACCAGTCTTGGCAAGGGGTATTAATACCCAGTAACTGGGTTGTGGAGGTCAAAAGGCAGTCGCACCATGTAAAACACTGGTACTCAGCTGAATCTGGTTAGACTGGAAGCTGACTCCAACATAGTTGGGAAAAGGATTAGCATATTAATTGTTCAAAGTTAACTCTGAGTTAATGTTAGCAATAAATGCAAAAAAATAAGCTTTCATCATAAGCTCGTTCAAGGGCATAGACTAAAAAAGTATTTTTATCAAAAATTTTATGAAAACGTAGGTGTCAGCTATCTTTGAAACAAAAGTAGATAGGTGTGAAGTTTTTATTGGTAAAAAGTCGCGACTGTTGTTTATACCAACTATATAGAAGAGCGTATATATACCTTAATCATGAAATGAAAAGGGTAATGTGAGACGATTACATGATAGTGAATAAGTGCAAGTATCAGTTACTTCTTCTTCTTCCTGCCCTTATCCCATGTTACTTGGGGTCGGCGCAACAAGTTTTCTTCTTCCATACCGTCCTGTCCCCTGTCACGCTATCACTGACTCCCTTTTCTTTCATATCACTCCTCACACAGTCCATCCATCTTTTCTTTGGCCGTCCCCTCCCTCTCTATCAATCCACATTTATATTCATAACTCTTTAAGTAACATGCGTTTCATCCCTCCTCATCACATGACCATACCAGGACAAGTATCAGTTACTTATGTTGTGTTTAGTAGGTATAAAAAAAAAACTTAACATCCACTACAAAAAATCGCGCTCTGAAGTAAGAAAATATTCTTAGAGGAAAAGCGCGCGCGTATGTCACCTTTCAATAGATTGCTTACTATCTATTGTTATAATGTAGATGCTAGTAAAGCCAATTTATTTTAAAATAGTTTTCTATAGTTAATTTTAAAAAATAAATTTATAACGTAAACTTTCATGTCAGTATATTTATTATCTGCAAACAATTTTAACTTTTCATTATGTTAGTTCAAATAAATTAAAATTTAGAAAATTCTCGGTAAACTGTGCTTATCTTTTTCAATAAAGTTTAGAAATAAGCAAAGGATTATTATATTTTTTCAGCGATTTCAATGAAGGCCAGTGTTTATACAAGAAAAACCTTATTTGACGTACCTAAAATGAGTGTCTGAAAAAGAGCTATGAAAATTATATCAGGATTGGCAAAAACAAAAAAAAAACTTGTAAACCGTATTATTACAGATTCGCTAATGTTTTGATGATTGACTCGTTTAGTGTTATCAAACGAAATCAAGTAAATGTATCTCAGCAAGGTAACATTATAGAACAGCCATTTATCGAAAAGTGTAAACGTATTTATGACACGGGATTATTGCCAACTCCATATGATTGTAACAAATCTTACGTTACTATGAACTCTTAAGAGGGGACTCTAGTGAGACTTTCTCCATACAAACACATTCTGCTGTTTTCTTCGTGGATAATGCCTCTAGAGCAATGATTTTTTCCATAAAATCTAGGTCTAATTAATACGTGTCTGTATCATTTCTTTTTTTCCAAAACATAATTACAAAAAGAAATATGACAATCCAAAAATCCGAAAAAAATGCCCATTTTTACCGCCATGTTCAGAAGACTTTCAGACAAAATTTATAAGTTTTTAACAAAAAAGGAAATGATAGGAGCACAGATATACTTTTCCTCTAAATTTTGATATAAGAATTTTTTAGATCAGACCAGTTTTCATGAAGAAAACAGCAGAATACGAAACGTCTTTTAGTCAAAGTTTTTGTAGGTAAAATCAGCCTGAGCTGCAGTTGTCCCTTTCGCACTTTACGGGCTGAGGTTGGAGGTGACGCGACGGCAAAAGTTTCTTCAAATACCTATTTTTCAAATTCCTGTTGACTAGAGTCCGCTCTTAATACATTGTAAACAGATCATTTCAAATACTTGTCGGTCCATAAAATCGTTCTAATATTAATTCCTGTCTTACGGAGATTAAAGAGTTTATAATCCTACGCAATGTATTATAAATTAACGTGTTTTGCAATTACCAGGTGACATGTTCTAACACGACTTTTTCATTTCGGTAGCGCATGTCAACCCCATGCATTTTAGGTTTACACGGTTGTGGTTATCGGTAATAGAAGGGCACTTTAATCAAAATTATGTGGATAGGCCGTTTCGCTACCGTCATATGCCGCGTTACTAGAAGTCGCCACTTATAGATTTCACGTATTTCGTATTCGCAACTCCTCGTCCCCATATTTCGTTACTACAAGAACTATCGTATAACAGAAAAGTAAAGAACATTGTTCACCTTACGCCCATATGACGGTAGCGAAACGGCCAAGCCACATATTTCGCCTAAGGTGTAGAGTTTGTGAAGTTGGGTTATAGAGTTAGTGTGTGTAGAGTTAGAGGCTCTACATGAGGTCTGAAAACTTTTTGACAGTGCGAGTCATATGGTCTGGTCTTGGCAACATTTTACATGAAAATGCTTTTGGTTCCTAATGTCATGATATGACTGGACAAAAAGTTGCTTTTTATTTGCTTTTATGACTCGCCAGACAGGCTATCAGAGTAAATTACGTAAATAAGCAATAAAACGCATTTTTTACCACGCGACGTAGACTAAAAGTTTTCCTTCATGAGAAAATAGCGATATATCTTTGGAGGGAGATGGTTTCACGGATAGGGGACCATCTTTGACATGTTTAGATCCGTCTGTGCCTTGCAAAGCACGTAAAGCCATTGACCCCGGCTGCCATTTCAAGATCTGTGACGGTCATAAAGGGTAGTTTAAGGGCTGAAACTCAGTCAATCAGTCCTATCAATGGGAATCATGGTACCCAGAGAGGCTTGGGGAGGTCAGAATGGTATCTGCGTTGTTGTCACATGTGTGATACGTTATTCAGCTGCATCTTAGCTTAGACTGGAAGCCTTATAGGCTTGTAACGTAGCCTGGTAGGCTTATTACGTATGAAACAGCAATCAGCAATAATTGTGCAGCGATCGCGCAGTCATCGCACGATTGATCTCTTGTCAAATCGGGATTAAATAACCAATTATTTGTCAATCGCTCGCTGTTTGTGAAATGCTAAAAACAATCCGCCTTCTGTTAGTTGGTACAGAAATTTTAGAGTCTTTGGTTTTTTTTAGTCGATTGTTAAACAAGAGAAAAAGTAATCACAATTTGACAGCCAAATTTCCACACCATAATCGCGATCACCCTTCGTTCAAATGAACATTTTAGTTAACTAATTGTTCCATTGAGGCAGCAGTATCGAAATATAGCTATAGTGTGGCTATCGCTGATACATAATTCGGATTTGCTATCGAAGAGCAAA
Organism: Orthosia gothica; assembly: GCA_949775005.1. Taxonomy (NCBI): domain Eukaryota; kingdom Metazoa; phylum Arthropoda; class Insecta; order Lepidoptera; family Noctuidae; genus Orthosia; species Orthosia gothica. Next base: position 14,848,748 of record OX459046.1, on the reverse strand, counting down.
ATTGCTATCGTTTTGCATATTGCAAGATACGTAATAAGTTGCGGAACTTAGGAGAACGCTAAGGAGATTTATTTATCAGCTCATCTTGTTTTCAAATGCTATTTATAAAATACTGCGACCCGCCCTGGCTTCGTACGGTACAAATTATGTACAAAAACCTTCCTCGTTTAACGCTCTTTATATTAGTAAAAAAACTTTTTTGCAAAAAAATACTACCGACTTCCAAATGAAAAACTACAAAGTGAAAAATAACTTAACTTTTGGAAGTCGGTGTCTTTCGTAGGTGCCATTTTTTTTCGATATGGACACCGACTTCCAAAAGTTAAGTTATTTTTCACTTTGTAGTTTTTCATTTGGAAGTCGGTAGTATTTTTTTGCAAAAAAGTTTTTTTAGTTAACCTACCTAATAGCAAGTTCTTTATAAAGGTCCCTATAACTTCAGAATAGATTAACCGAATAACTTGACACATAACCGGTGAAATGAGAGATCTGCGTACCCCTTTAGAGCGTACTGGCGTGATGTTATGTTATGAAATGGTATAAACAACAAACAGACATGCGATTGCAGCAATCCCGAGAGTTTTGCCGTTATTTATTGAAGAGTTCTGTTGTATATCTCAGAAGTTCTTCATCAGACCTTCACCAAATTAAAATGGGACCAATTTTGAAACATACTCTTTCAAACAAAAAAAGATTTTTTTAAATCGGTCCACTATTGACAGAGATATCGGTGAACATACACAATAAAAAAAAACAAACATAAAGTCGAACATAGAACCTCCTCCTTTTTGGTAAGTCGGTTAATAAGTCGGTTAAAAATAGAAAAATACGTAACAAAATCCATTGCGTGGTGTTTTTTTTTATAATCTATTATTTCGGTTCGCGTTTGACCACTAAAAAAGAAGTTAAAAAAAAGTTGCGGAAAAACAGAAATGACGTCGACATACGCGGACAGCCACTTTGTTTTATACACGTACTAACTATTTAGAGATTAAATAAACCTAGCTGAATAGTCTAAATAAACCCACGTGGGTTTTAATTTAAATGTGATCTCAATCCAACTCCAAAGCAAATACAGACTATTTTTGACGATTATATACTTGAGATTTTGCGCGTCTTTTCACCTTACATTAAACATTTTAAGCTCAAATGAATAAATATCAGTTACGTATTGAAAGTATTGGAGCATATTCATAATTAAGAATTAGTCTTAATACACATCTAAGAACTGTATTACGTTTGATTGAGATTATAATTATGTTTGTATTTTATTAGGGTACTTTCTTACCGAACTAATATTTAATGTAATAAATTAGTAACTGTATTCATATTCATTTTTTTTCTTTTTTTTTTTTTATTGCACCCAATACAATAAAAAAAAAAAAAAAAACTATACAAATATAGAAGGACAACTTATTTACAAAGGCGAGCTTAACCCACAATTGGGTTCTCTTACAGCAAACCTCAGTGATATAGCGAGTTAACAAAAGCGCACAATAAAAATAAAATAAAAACTTAATAACAAATTAAAATTCTTACTTACTAAATACACTACACAAATACGTGTACAGCACACAATGCATAAACATAATATATACTTTATAATATATAACTAAAATATTTATTTATTTAATAATTAATGTACACACACAGTATAATACATAAATACAACACATCAAGACAAAAGAGTACAAGGGCACTGCTTATTTCTTAAGAAATTTCTGCCAGCAGACCCGCGAAAAGGAAAAATTAAAAAGAAATGTAGACAATAGTGTGTGAGAACAGGAAAATAAGAAAAGAGAACGTCTTAAACTAAGATATAAAAATTAGCGCACCTACACAAATAATGTGATGGTGGACATATACAAATATAAATACATAACTGCAAAATATATAGATACTTATGTATAATATATATATATACATACACATATATATAAATAAAGATCAGACTTGAGAGGATAGATAATGCTCTTTTAAACGTTTTTTGAAGAGTGAGATAGTGTTTAAATCTCTGATGCTAGGCGGAAGTGAGTTCCACAATCTTACAGCATGGACAGAGAAGGAATAGGAATAGTAACTGGTTTTATGTGGATGGGATTTAAGGAGAGATTTGAGATGTGATCTACATAGTGCATCTCTGGGGCGAGCGTAAGAGAATCGCTCACGCAGGTAGGAAGGATAAGAGGGGTTATGCAAGATGTTGAACAGGAGACATAAAATCCGAGTGTTCCTACGAAGACGGATTGGGAGCCACTTGAGTTCCTTGCGAAGATGAGAAACATGATCATACTTACGTAGACCAAAAACAAAGCGAATACACAAGTTTTGCAAGCGCTCAAGCTTATTTAATAGCTCCTCTGTGGCATCCAGGTAGCAGGCGTCGGCATAATCTATAATCGGCTGAATAAGTGTTTGCGCTAAGGATATTTTTGTCGTTAAGGGCAAGATACTCTGAAGGCATTTCAGCGAATGGAAAGAGAAATGTACCTCACGACTGACCTCGTTGACCTGAGCACGCCATGAAAGATTAGAGTCAATGATTACCCCCAAATCTTTTGCCGTTTCGTTATAGTCAATGCGAACACCGTCGAGGTATAAAGGCATCAGGGAAGTGACGTCAGCCGCATTGCGAAGAAATTTGCTGCCTATGACCATATTTATGAGTCATTTTGATATATACATATTTATGAGTCATTTTGACAGGAAATGTGCCCTAGTTCTTCTCCTGAAGATCTCTAATGAAGGGCTATCTCGTATGGTGTGAGGAAGATTATTCCAGAGGCGGACAGCACGAACAGTAAAAGATCCACCGTAACGACTTGATGAGTGAGGAGGAAAACGAAGGAGGAGAGATGATGAGGAACGTCAAGTCTTTCCTCTCGGAACAAGATACTCAAAGTGCTCCTTAAGATACGAAGGAGAGGTAGGATTATGAAGAACAGAAAAGAGTAGAGAAAGAGTGTGGGTATCTCAGCGCTGTCGAATAGGCAGCCACTTCAACCGCTTCCGAAATTCCGACACATGGTCGTACTTTCGGAGGCCAAAAATGAAGCGGATGCACAAATTCTGCAAACGCTCGAGCTTATCAAGAAGTTCCTCAGTTGCATCAAGGAAGCAGACACTGTATATTTTGCTTATTTACTTGAGTAAGTATATCTTAATTTATTACCACGTTGATATTTCGGATGTTTGGTGATGATTTTCGTATACATCATTTTATGCAGTACTAGCTTCTGCCAACGGCTTCGCCAGCAAATGTCGAAAATTATCCCAAGGGAACATACCCGGGATAAAAAGTATCATATGTGCTATTTTAGACTCTGTGCCATCCAGATCTGTCAAGCCGTTTGAGCGTGAAGAAGTAACAAACATATAAACACACACACACACTCACAAACTTTCGCCTTTATAATATTAGTGTGATGTGATATTAATATTTAGGAATTAAGTGAATTTTCCATTGTTTAGCTTTGTAACGTGTACCGGTAGATATTGGAATATTTGGACTGCAGTGCCTTAAAAGTCTAACATGTTAATATAGTAGATGCCATCACATTAATTCACATAACCTAAAGGAAAAAATGTCGATAGAATGTTTGTTTATTGTATTTTGTTAGTTACTCATTTTATGTCAATGATTGTAACAATGCTTTATATTTTGATAAATTATATCTCTGGACAGAATGATGAAAATATTTCTCCTTTATTCCTTCAACCCAAACAACCACGAATTATCAAATTGACAGTTGGTTTTTGCCGTTGTCTGGACGACTGAGTGGAGGTCTTTCAAACTGACTTTGAATTTAGGTAAAAGACTTCATTTACGTCACTTTTGGACTACATAGAAAATGAAGTAGCGCGATGATACAACGCGTCTAAATTATTGCGTAGTACGAATACAATAATAAAAAATCTGTTGGTGGACATAGGCGGGAAACTGGTGGACATAGAAACCAGGCTGCAGGCAGTCCAAAGAATCTATGCCATCCTTGGATAGTAAGCTAACCAGGCGTTTATTACGCCTGGTCAGGAACGGCGTGCGTCTGGTGACAGGGACCATCACGGGACACTACTCGCTAAACAAAGACTTCCACACAATAGGCATAACGGACAACTATCTGTGCAGGGCGTTCATGGAGGCTGATGAAACCGTTGCACACGTACTCTTTGAATGCACACAGGCGTCACTTAGATTAGAACACAAACCCTCGGGTCACCCAGATCTTACACAGATGTTCTGAGCCCACCAGAAGCTTTAATTAACTTCTGGAGGGAGGCAGGCTGTTTGGAATAACCACCAAACGGCCGCCAAGGCCCACGCACAATGGTCCACCTGAAGGACTACGCACGGAAACCAAACCAACAAACCAACATAGAACTTGGAACACTTTAATAATACCAGCATGAAACTGTCCCACTGCAGGGCAAAGGCATCTTCTCAAACAAAAAAAGCACGAGCATTGACAAGACGGGTTGGTGATTTCAGACTTACATTAGCTATAAATCCGGGTTAAAAATCCGGGTTTCCTTCCTTCACCGTTTTGAGCGATGTCCAAAATAAACTTAGAAAGTACATATAATATGCATTTGAAAAATTCTTATTGGTATTTGCCCGGATTTGAAGCCACGACCTCAAGTAAGAGAGGCAAGGTCTTAGCCACTGGGCCACCAACCCCAAACCCAACTCGAAAATCCCAATCCAAGCTGTTGTTACAGTGCGTTGTGACATTCTAGTATTAGCTTCGAGGTATTTATACTTTTTCCGTAAGGATTGGAGAAATGAGTCGCTGTCGGAGAGTATACGTATGTGGGTGTCCGTAACCCTCCTGGCGTCTAGGGCGTATGATGCCCACACACTCCGCCTGATAGATGGTGTTTATATTCCTAGCGTGTGAGAAGACTCCGTTCAGTCTTCGATCCATCGGTGTATACTCTAATCTCTTTCGGGCCTGAGTAGTCACACTGCTCTTCTGTAAGTATTATGTTGTAGTGTACTCTTCGGAGAATACAGTCATCATGATAAGTTATATTTATGACGATATTTTCGGTAATTAGTTGAAAAACTCCTGGAAATAAAAACAACGGAGTTCTGCATTGAGATATGATTAGTTGGTATTCATGTTACCGATACACGGGTACAGGTTGATCATGCAGATATTTGAAAGGTATAAGAGATGAGATAAACCCGTTCATAAAGTTTTGACAAACATTTTTTTTCGGCAATCGCAACCAATTTTAAGTTTAAAAACACACATTATATATCTTTATAAACTTAAAACCTGGAGAGTTAGCTTGTCGTCTTCCCCAACAAGAATATTTTTTCTTGTAGTTTTTTTTTATGATGGCAACGAGGCAAACGGCTAATTTAATGGCTAGTGAGCACTAAAGCTAATGATCACTTGATCAAAAATAAAAATAAAAAAAAAGTGAAAGATTCTCAGACACAAAACTGAAATGCTCTTTCAATTTCAGTTTATTCAAAAACAACATTTTGAGTCCATAATATATCGTTAATTGATGGCAGATGTTGCAGACGACTAAGGTATGTTTCGGCGGCTGTCAGAGCAAGACCCTGGAGGCTAATTGCGTAAGTGAATTCGGCAAGGCAAAGGGTATTGACTCCATCAATCGATCAATCACATGCAAGATGAAAGACGCGATGTGAATTTTCGGTTATTTGACTATGACTTCGATTTTGCATTCGCCGAAGCTCTACGATATACGATATCTATTTCAAAGATGTGTCACAGGCTGGCTTCAAAGGCGAATATACTCGTAGGAAGACGTATGGATAGGTAGCAAGCATTAAATGTAATTTGATATTGCTGTTGGCACTGGTAAAACGTAGTCTCCTAACAACGCACCAATAGACTACATCCGACTTGGAAAAGCAAGGATGTCTATAATCTATCCCAATATTATAAAGAGGAAAGATTTTTTGTTTGATTGTTTGTACCGAATAGGCTCCGAAACTACTGGACCGATTTTAAAAATTCTTTCAGCAATAGAAAGCTACATTATTGCTGAGTGACATACGCTATTTTTTTATCCCAAAAACGGGTCCTGTGGGGTGGTCCACGGGAGCCAAGCCGCGGGGAACAGCTAGTTTGACATATTTTTTAAGAAAACTTTTCTCAAATTATATCGCAAAATGGTGACATTAGCGAAAGCAAAGCATTGCGTGTTCTTCCTATTCCAGCTGCTTGGACACAGGCCTCCTTTCTGTGACATGAAGAGACTACAAAAACTACCACCGTGGCCCAGTGTGGGTTGGTGAGTGTCCGGTGAGTTCGATTTTTTTACATACTTCAAAAAGGTGGAGTTTATCAATCTGAATTGTTTTATTTTTATGTTTTTCACCTCAAAACTTTTTACTAGGTGTACTGATTTTAATGATTTTTGTTTGAAAGCTGGTGCTTCTCATATGGTCCTATTTAAATTTGGTGAAGATCTAATGAAGAACTTCGGCGATAAATACAACAGAATTCTTCAATAAACACCGGCAAATCTCTCGGGAAAGCAGAGGTGTACAGTTCACTGTTCACTCTTATTTCACCGGTTCAGTTGAAGTTTTATGTTATTCGGGTAATCTATTCTGGCATATTTTTTTGCATTATAGGTACCTAATTATAGAACTTAAGGTACCACAACTAAAAAGTGAAAAATAAAAAGGAAGTCGGTTGTATTTTTTTGTAAAAAAAGGTTTTCACTTGGTGCCATGACATGCCGGATTCCTAATGAATGCCATAGTTTTCGTAGTTATGGAAAAAATAACACAAAGTAAAGCGCCTGGATGGCTTCAAACTCACTTGAATCTGGGCCACCACAGCTCTCATCTCTCCAGGAATGTAACATTGTTAAGTTGATAAAGGAAGTTCATTTGTCTTTGATCTCGATAATCAGCTAAGTTTCAAGAAGCACTTATGAAGACGTGTGTAGTGCAGTGTGTCACTTATATATACCTAAGTATGTATTTAGAAGCTCGAGTGCTAAAGCATTTCCGAGTATAAAATCACATAAGATCTAAATCTTCACTCGTTGACAAAGCCTGGGACTTAGTATCAGAGAGTAATAGAGCATGAGAGGCTATTTGCTAAACGAAATCAGTAAAGACAAATGTATTTTTTATACAAACTTTTATTTAACTTGCAATGTATGTATGTAAGTGTGTTCGGGTCAAATCTTGCAACTGAATTTTAAAGCAGTTATTCTCCACCGATTAAGTTGAAATTTTTGTATATATGTTTAGTTTGGATGACATTGCATGGTTAGCTAAGTGACGTCATTCTAAATCCAATAAGGCGAACCGGCCAAGATGGCGGACTAGTAATTTTTTGTGCACTGCCATGATATGGGTATCAAATGAAAGAGTTTACTGAGAAGAATACGAAAAAAACTTGTTATAAAAAAATATTTTTAAAGAATAATTTTATTTTATCAATTCTTTGACTGATGTTGATGCCGCTATACTAATTAAGTCATTGCCTCGTCTCGATTCAAGCTCTTTAAATCAAATAGATAGTAATAGGTTGGTATTTATTGAAATCAACGTCCTCAATTCGAGAGTTCGTTTTAATGGTGACTGAGTCAAGTTGGGTGGCGGAATTTCCTTCAGGAGGACTAAACATATGGTGTTAGTCTCATAACCAGAAAAGCTAAACTTTGGAGTGGTCGCGGAGAAACTCAAGTCATCAATAAACATGAAATATACAGCGAAGGTTTTGTATCAGAAGTGGCAAGGGAATATAAGTAGAAAATAAATAGACTATTAGAAGCATCAGACATGAGAACCTTTGAATAAATTCAGGACACGGACAAACACGGGTAACCTTTAAAGGAATGTATTCTAGCTATTAAAGCTGCTGGTTCAAATGTGTTCGTATTTCCTAGAAAAAAAGCAATATTGTTTGATGACATATGATAACACCCAAGGGGTGGAGACCTGGTGTCCTACTCTCCTCTTGTTTAGGCACCAGTCTCCCACAGTATAATTATTGCTGTTAGGTACCTAATTTGTATTGATACCTCTCTAAATTTACCTATATTGTTGTGAGAAATAAATCATTATACGGCTCTGAGACGTGGTCGCTTATAAATGGCCTCATCAGATAGCTTACAGTTACTCAAAGAGCAATGGAGAGGGCTATGCTCGGCGTTTCCTTGTATGATCGAATCAGAAATGTAGAGATCCGTAAGAGAACCAGGGTTAACGACATAGCCCGAAGAATTGCCGAACCTAAGTGGCAGTAGGCAGGGCACATTGCTCGCAGAACGGATGGCCGATGGGGCAGAAAGGGTCTGGAGTGGCGACGGCGAGCCGGAAGACGTTGCGTTGGAAGGGCTGCCACCAAGTGAACCGACGACCAAGTGAAGGTTGCGTGGATCCGCTGGTTGCGAGACGCACGGGACCGGTCAATGTGGCGACGCTTGGGCGAGGCCTATGTCCAGCAGTGGACGTCTTTCGGCTGATATGATGATGATGACGCAATATTGTTGAAGAATCAAACAAAATTCTAAATTACAGTTTATTTGAGACTTTAAGTAGCCGATAATTCCCATCTTGCTAGAATACTGGTTAAATAAAGTACTGCTACAAGAACGCTAAAATCAATCTGCCTAGCCTTTTCCCACAGATATGGGGTTCGGCTTCCAGTGTAACCGGATTCAGCTGAGTACCTTATTTTACATGAAGCGACTGCCTATGTGATCTCCACAACCCAGTATCTTGGTAATACGTACGATAACCCTTGGCAAAACTTGTCTCAGATTATGACGCTTCTGACTACCGTAAAGACTATCGAAGATTTTGAAAATACTGCCGATACCAATAGCTCAACATGCTTTTCGAGGTGCGGACCGACCTCAGCAGCATTGCTTAATCTTGAAGATCGATCCGTGAGGCTGTTATAACTTAACGAGCTCCTAGACAAACGCTAATTGCCTGAACATAAGTACTTAAAGGAATTACGGTGTGTTTGTCAGAAATGGTCATATTGCGTGAGTTTACTGGCGAGGATTTGTAAACAAATGAACTATCACAAATTGACTAATCAAATGAAGTAATGGAAAATAACGTAAACAACATTTCAAAGTACATTGGAGATGAGCACGATTCACCCATTAATTCTCACTATTTAGTTGTAACAACCCTGATCCGCAAGGGAACCAGGGTTACTGACATAGCCCGAAGAATTGTCAAACTTAAGTGGCAGTGGATAGGGCACATTGCTCGCAGAATGGATGGCTGATGGGGCAGAAAAGTTCTGAAGCGGTGACTGCGAATCGGAAGACATTGCGTTGGAAGACCTCCCTCTAGGTGGACCGATGATCTGGTGAAGGTTACGGGGATCCGCTGGATGCTAGACGCAAGGGACCGGTCAATGTAGCGACGCTTGGGGGAGGCCTATGTCCAGCAGTAGACGTCTTTCGGGTGACAAGATGATGATGATGATGTGTTTTATCAAAATTCCTCGGTCTCTTTCTCGATCGCTACGAGCGGGTCATCATTATTTTGGTGGCCTCCCCAGAACTTGGTTGTACGTCAAGTTGACATCTGTCGAAATCGTACTAAAATCAAATAATTATGTAAATTTATCTTCCATGAAGTAATTCTTATGAGACGCCGACATACTATTCTTTATCACAATATAAACACGTAATTTTTGTCAAAAAATTAGGCGAATTCCGCCATCATTCTGTCTTTCTCGGCAATAAAAACATTCCCCTTAAATATTTACATCGTACATTTTCAGAAGGTTACTGTACCTACTGTTTATGAACGAAGTTTATCAAACGTATATTTTGTTTTGTTTTCTTAGTTCGTAATACTGATTTATTAGTTGTTGTTGGACAAACAAACACAAAGTAGACTTATATTAACATAACGAATTAGTGGAGCATTGAGACTTAGGTTTATAAGACGGCATAGGTTGATTTTCACCAACATTATTGAATGCTAGCAGCAATAATATGTAGATGTCGTTTGACTTGCCAGCTGTCAGTGTCATTTTTGTTGTAGATTATTATCATTGACTTACAGCTTTTGAAGATATGTTGAGTGCCTTTGGCGCGAGGTCAAAATGGAAACCGATGTCACCCTTTATTTTTTTAGTACATAGCATAAGCATATGCTTAAACAATCAGCATTTAATGTTGCGACAGATCTCCTCTCTGTAAGAGGGAATGGGGCAGAATCTACAACGCGGGCCCAGTGCGGGTTGAAGTTGACACAATCATGTCTTCGGATTTTTTGTACTAGGATATGCTGAATTCGCCACGATGTTTTCCTTCTCACTCTTGATAGATGCAGTGGTGGTAAAATAAATTACGAAAGTTATATGCCTGCCTGGTGCCCACGACTTACTCGAAAGTCGGGGCTGTAACCACCACTAAGCCACCACTGCTCATTGAAATACAATTTTACAAAAATTATTTCAACCTTACAAGATACAGGTAGCACTAGATCTACTTTGGAACGAGCTATCTTAATGTTCTCCAGATAACGAGCAAAAATTTCGCAAAATTTTATGACAAAGAAACAGGCCATGGTAGTTCTAGTTCGGCATTGATCTACTTGAGCTTTGGACAAAGTGAAATTCTATCCGCAATAATGATTGTCAAAAACTCTAAAATAATGGGTTTTAATTTATTTTTGCTGATGTCATTTTGTTAGAGACCATGGAGATAGACAAAATGTTGGGATTGATAATTCTATCGAACTGCCATGTGACCAATATTTTACATTTTGGCATTTAGACTCTGATTGGCACTTTGATATAGTCGGATCGTCTAGTTCCACTTACCAGATATCTATATATCGCGAAGGGCACATACTCCAGCATAACGAAGACATCTGCCACCGCCAGCCACTTCAGCAGCCGGTTGATAGGTGCCGCTGCTAAGTCGCGCCGGGTCAGTACTGCTACGTTTAGTGCATTGGCTAGGCTTCCGAAGAAACACACCTGGAACAAAATTATTTTGTTTAAGTATAGTTTTATTTTGAGACATGGAGTGTTCCATGCTTGACATACAGTTTATAGACCGAGTTCCGATCGTCGAGATCTAAAGATGTACGAAGATTTTCGACGTCGAAAAATTATTTTTTGAGAGCTGGGCAGGACACCTGGAAAGGTGTAGTGACGAAAGGTCGAGTAAGGTGGTTACCGAATGGCGCCCAAGGACTGGGAGAAGAATTATCGGTCGTCTGGCGGCAAGATGGACAGACAAAATTGGTGAAACCCGCATGAGGGTAGCACAGGAACGTGGGGATAGGCATAAGAAAGCGAGGGCTATGCTCAGCAGCAGGCGAAGTCAGGGTGTGGATGATGACCATGACGATAGTGCTATCTAACGACACATTGATTAGAATATTTGTAGAGAACAGTTGATGATGATGAGGATAGTTTTTTTTACTGATTTTCAGATAAACAAGCTATTTTACTTTGTTTAGAAACCACCGTCTACACAAACTGATTGTTAAAATAGTTACAGATACGCATCTCTAAGGTATTTTTTAACAGCGATTAAAAAATATTTATTCTTATTTCAATCATTTGTACTAACAAATAAGTTAAGAGTGAATAGGTTTCTTCATAGAAAGCATGCTCCATCGTTGGCCACATCTTCGTTTACCACTTATAAGGTGTGCTAATGGCCAAATTGAGAATTTTCTATGAAATGAAAAATGGCACCCTCTAGACTAGTTACATAGTACCAACATATTTTTTTATTGCGTTGTCAAAAAAAATAAAAACATTTTACAAAAAAATACAACTGCTTTCCAAATAAAAACACTACATAGTAAAAAATAACTTAATTTCGGAAGTCGGTGTCAAAAAACGAAGAAACAAACAAAAAGGACACCGACTTCTTGAAGTATTTTTTTGTTTTTTTTTCACTTTTTTGTTGTGGTTCATATCTGTTATGCCAGAATAAATTACCCGAAAAACATGATACTTGAACACAAACGGTGAAATTAGAGTGTACCGGGATGAACTGTACACATCTGCATAGGTACTCCTTTGGAGCGTAGAGTGTACCGGTGTGATTTTATGTTATGTAATGGTGTAAACAATAAACATACATGCGTTTGAAGCAATCCCGAGAGATTTGCCGTCATTTATTGAAGAGTTCTGTTCTATATCTCGGAATTTCTTCATCAGATCTTGATCAAATTTAAATGGGACCACATGAGAAGTAACATTTTTCAAATACATCAAGAAAGATTTTGATATAATCAAAATCGGTTCACCTTGTATAAAGTTCTTATTTGTTTTAACGGATACACAAAACAATACAAAGACAAAAATGTAAAAAAAAAACAAAAGTAACATATGTGTAGCCTAGACGTTATCCACATATTAATTAAATAATATTACCAAATCCCACGACTGAGGCTTAGGGCGTCGTTCACCATCTGCATTTAAAGTGTCGAATAGGCTAACCGCCAGTCAAAGTCACCCGTAACGTCATGTGCGTATTTCACGACGTTCGAGTAGCACTAATTATAAGATTATCTGACCCATATCTTACTTGCCACGGCATCTGCCCATTAGCGAGTTTACCCATCAGTTAAAAGTTGTTAGTTGTCATTTTGTGTAGATTATTTTACAATTTGTGAATAAAAATGGATTTATTTGACTTGATTGATCATCAATTGGATGAATTAGAACATTATACTACGCAACGAGTACCTAGGATTGGTGTATTTAAATGCTGTGTTGATTATTTTACGGGGCTAGATGTCACTAATTTTTGCTAGAATTCGTCTATTGAATTATGCAGTAAACCAACATAAAATAACCCATAAATCGCAATATGATTGGTATTTTTTATTTTCAAGGGGTTTTATTAATAAACTATCAAATCTACTGAACTTCTGAGCAATAGGCTATTATAACATATTAAAACCACATGCATACCAAACCAGACGAAAAAACACCATAACAATAAAAAAAGAAAGATAGAAAAAGTGTTTATATGCGCCAGGCACGACGCATACCCTAAAAAAAAAGTACAAATGACTATTGACATCTGGCAATGGCATTTGCCGAGTAACATTGACGTATTATTGAACGAATGTAACGCAAGATTTGTTAAGGCATTCACTTAGCCAGTACGTTGTTACTCGAACCTATAATTTCGTTTGTGAAATTGACAAAAGATACTCGCAACTTTTACGTGCCACATAACGTTATCCTGGACATAACTAATCAACGCTTTACTTGGAGATGGTGAACGAGGCCCTTAGAGTAACATAATAATTCAAAGTTAAATGATCAAAATTGAAAAACAAAATAAGAGTTAGAAAAATAGATGGAATCTACAAAAATACCAATCAAAATTCAAAGTAAATTATAATTTAGCAAATATTAAAATTCATAAAGTAAGTACGTAATTAAAATTTCAAAAATAATTAAAGTAATAAAATATTCAAAATTCAAAAATAACTAAAATGTCAAAACTAGGCAACTAAAATGTCAAAACTAGGCAACTAAAATGTCAAAACTAACTAAAATTTAAAAAATATTTAAATGTAAAAACTAATTAAAATTCGAATACAATTTGAATGTCAAAAATAAAGAAAATCTAAAGAATCATTAAGGAAAAATCAAATTAGGAGATAAAAATAAAAATTATCAAAAATAATTAAAATTCAAGCAATAATAATAAGAACAATAAGCACTTAAATTGAACCACATTGATACATACACAAAACATAAGAAATTAAATCAAATTAGCTAAAACTACAGTTCATGCTTTACTTATCTGAGCCACTAACTAAATTTAAATTCTTAGGTAAAAAAATAAAAAATACACTCCAATTGAGAACCTCCTCCTTTTTGAAGTCGGTTAAAAATAAGGTTATAAAATGTAACGAAATACATAAGAATCTTTTACCCATTATTATTAAAATACTGTGTAAAGTTCGTACAATATTGCTCAAGTAAGTACAAGCTAACAGATCCTGCCAGATGATAACTTTCAGGCGGTATCAAACTTCAATACAAAAAAAATCAAGGAACATGCGCTCGTTTTTTAAAATGGCGGGCAAAAGGCCATTACCAACAGAAGCTATAGCCGCGTTCAGTAACTTATGGGTCAATTAGATAATAAAAGTTGGCATAAAGCTTCTTCCGACCGAATGTACTTTTGGCACTCTAAATTGCGTTTGCAGCACATTTAAGAGATTAGGCGGAGCGGGTCTAGCTGAAAGAAAAATGAAAAAGAAAGTTGAATAACAATCCTTGGACAGGAATACAAATGATACAGTAGAGGACAGTTGTACATTTTTTATAGCTATGAAGGCATTTAGAACAGGCTTGAGAGTCCGACAACCTACAATGAAAAGGGGGATTTTCCAAATGGTTCCATTTATTTTTGGTAAAGATTTGATGAAGAACTTCGGATATAAACAAAGCACTCTTGAAATAATGACGGCAAATCTCTTGGGATTGCTGCAATCGCATGTCTGTTTAGACCATTACGCCAGTACGCTATAAACAGGTACGCAGATGTGTACAGTTCACCCTTGTACACTCTCATTCCACTGGTTATGTTCAAGTTACATGTTTTTCGGGTAATTAATTCTGGCGTCACTGTGGCCATTATAGGTAGGCCTTATGGCACTTGTCCATTGTGTACCACTAAAAAGTGAAAAATAAAAAAAACTTAAAAAAATAAAAATACAACCAACTTCCTAATAAAAACACTACAAAGTGAAAAATAACTCCAATTTCGGAAGTCGGTGTCAAAACACAAAGACACGAAAACAGAAACACCGACTTCCAAAATTGAAGGTGGCGGTAATAGATGACGCTACATTTCCATAACTTACCATTTCTACTCAAACAAAACTGATATTAGCTAAGCTTTTTGGTAAATAAATGATTACATTTATGGCTGTTGGTTAACATTTGTGAGATAGTCTGTGGAAGTTGCATAAAAAAAAACAAGATGGCGGCATTTGTTCTGAATTTGAATCAAAAGCTTCTTGTACTATTGCTTTACCTATAAGTAGGTAAAGTTGGTTTATATGTGGCTCATTGTATTTATTTGACAAAAGAATATAAGGACTATTGAAATACCGGCTCAAAAGGGTAAAGTACCTACCTACTTAAGGAAAAAGCAAAACATTCTTACGTAAATTGAAATCATTTCCGTGACCCGTCTAAATAATGCCCCCCCCCCCGGTGGGTTCCCGCTTTGTCGATGCGGGGGGGCTCAGTAACCGTGGCTTGGTCACCCACGGTGAAGCGAAGAGGAACCCGAGGAGGGGCCGCTCGTCAGGGCTTTTGCCGTTAAGCCGACGACGTAGCGGCCAACATGTAGGTTGCGGTGTTGCCTAGGCGACATCGCAACTGAGGCGGGCCGCGATGTCGTATGGGGTCTCCCATTCCCATACGATATCGCGGCTGAGGGTTGGAGGCCGCGGCAGGAGAGGAGTGCCGGTATTGCGGTGCGCCGCTCTCCCTACCTTCCGCGGCCTAGACGGGGTCGCCACCGTCTGATGGCGGACGCGGTGGGGCCGCAGGGGAAGAGGAGTGCCGGTATAGCGTTGGCCGCTCTCCCTATCCCCTGCGGCCGAAAAATGGTAGGTGGCGGGGCCATTGACCCTGACCCGTCACAAGGGGACCAAGGGTGCCATACACGGGGTCGTCTGGCACCCACGTGCTAGTTTGGTCCCTGGGGTGGTCACGGCGCACAGTGTGTTCTGGTGCGCCGGTGATGGGGGGTACTCCCCAGAGGAGGGTCCGGTGACGGACAGCCGCGGCGGGTTCGCGGTGAGTGCTAACGCGTACCCGTGTTCCCGCCATAAGCGGCACAGGAGGACACCGTGGAGTTTTAGTGGGTTAGAGTCCCACATAACTGCGCTATCTCCCCGTGGTAGCGCAGTATGCATGAGCATTTCTCCACGCTAAAAAAAAAAAAAAAAAAGGGCCCCATGAATATAAAGGTGGTAAGTAATCAATCGGCTTTAGATTATTTTGGAATAAAGCCAATTTTGATTTTTACGATTGTTTACCGGATACATCAATGGTCTTGGTATATTTTTATTTTGCGGCAAATATTTATTTAAGAAAAGAGGAAAGAAAATGTTATTTGCTGATAAACAAGATGCAATGGACTTGATTTACTTATCACTATTCGCTTTTTAGGATTCCTCTTGGACCCTTCGGATACGGGAAGGGTCCAAACGGAGTCCCTTATTGCTAGTCCCTTATTTAGAGCTCGTTTAGTACTTAAATACTGTTGTTTTTGTTATAAAAAATATTGGAAAACAAAGGAATGAGAAGCCACCAAAGTCATCATTTTTTTTAATAGTAAAAGTTCCGATTATTTTTTAACTGTCGACCTATGAACTTGCAATTTGGTGAAAATGTTTATTATTACGTATATTTTACAAACAAATACCAATACATTGATCAGTTTATTTCTTTGAAATTTTCTTTTTGTTTCTATTACAACCAACTTGATTTTGCGGTTTAGTACGGAACCTTAAATAATAATAATAATAATAATAATAAAAAAAAAAAAAAAAAAAAAAAAAAAAAATAAGGAAGTACACAGAGTTACAAGAAGAAGTTACCAGAGTTTGGAAAATGAATAGAGTTAAAATAGTCCCTATAGTCATATCAACAACAGGTGTTATTCCGAAACAAATATACAATAGTTTTAATGTTCTCAATCTATCAAAATACACATACCTAACACTACAAAAAGCTGCAATATTAAACACTTGCCGAATAGTAAGAAAATTTTTACAGTTAGATTTAGATTACAATTTGAGTGCAGTACAAAATAATTTACCAGGTCAAATAGAACATTAGGATTTCACCTTGGTTCACACCCGTGAGATTCTATAAAAACACCAGGTTCTTACCTGAGAAACTGAAGTTTAAAAACCATAATAATAATAAGAGAAATTTTATAGACGAAAGCGTCGCGATAACAATTAGAAAAAAAGAATAAGGGATTTCCAAGCGCTATCAAAATTTCACGCGTCAATTTCAAACATTTTAGCATTACCGAAACAATAGAAAAAAAGAACAAACAAGGCCGAACATAGAACCTCTTCCTTTTTGGTAAGTCGGTTTAAAAGACATTGTGTCTCGCGTGGATTCCCCTTTGCGGGCACTCAAAGGGTTAAACAACAGAAATCTTCTTGTGACTGATGTTTAACGAGCTTAAACTTTAGTAAAGTCATTATTTATAAGATAAGATAAGATATTTATTTTGCAAATATGGGTACAAAAAACATGGTGACATAAACAATACAATTAGGAACAGCCTTATTTAACCAGAAGGCATGCAAAAGTTTAAAATACAGTAGAGATGCTAAGTACATAATAATATAATATATTTATTAACTGTTGCCTGCGACTTCGTCTGCGTAAGATTAGTAATATTGTAGGTGTGTGCTTTCATGAGTAAATATTGGTTAACCATACAAAAGTTTCACCCCCCCCTTTCCACCCCATTAAGGATGATTGCCGCGATAAAAACCATCCTATTTTTTCCCAGGGACTCAAACGTATCTCAATACCAAATGTCATCTAAATCCGTTCAGCGGTATAATCGTGAAAGGTATCAGACAGACATACAGAGTTACTTTTTAACCGACTTACCAAAAAGGAGGAGGTTCTATGTTCGACTTCTTGTATGTTTTTTTTTTTTTATGTATGTTCACCGATATCTCTGTCAATTGTGGACCGATTTTGGAAATTCTTTTTTCCTTTGATAGAGTATGTTTCGAAATTGGTCCCATTTTAATTTGGTGAAGATCTGATGAAGAACTTCGGAGATATACAACAGAACTCTTCAATAAATAACGGCAAATCATTCGGGATTGCTGCAATCGCATGTCTGTTTATTGTTTATACCATTTCATAACATAACATCACGCCAGTACACTATAAAGGGGTACGCAGATCTCTCATTTCACCGGTTATGTTCAAGTTTCATGTTATTCGGGTAATCTATTCTGGTGTTATAGGTACCTTACTAAACAATTTGCCTATTTTAGGAAAGTACAACTAAAAAGGGAAAAATAAAAAAACTTTTTTGCAAAAACATACTACCGACTTCCAAATAAAAAACTACAAAGTGAAAAATAACTTTATTTTTGGAAGTCGGTGTCCATATCGCAAAAAAATGGGAAAAAGAAAGACACCGACTTCCAAAAATAAAGTTATTTTCACTTTGTAGTTTTTTATTTGGAAGTCGGTAGTATTTTTTTGCAAAAAAGTTTTTTTATTCATTTATAATATTAAGTATGGATGGAATAATGTACTCACATCATAAAAATACACTGAGACATCACATTAAGACAATAGAGTACAAATGCAAGAGAGTATCAAGTTATTAGACTAGAAAAACTATTTACAGCTTCTTTAAGTAGAAAATAATTGTCCTTTAAGTAAGTAGTCTATTAGCCAGTATTCAAAAATATGTAGACATCTTCATGTATAATTAATTGACGTTAACAGGAAAAAAATACTTGCTTTTGCCTAGCTGTGGGACAAAGTAAGCTAATTAAAAAAAAACTTAACGAATATTATTGTATTTTCAGTATTCAATAACACAGTAGGTATTCAAAGAAATGCAAGATATTTTGTCATTTAATTAGGACAAAAAAATCTTCTACAAAAACACAGGTAAAAAATTAACACATTTCATTTAAAAGATGTTGAAGAATCGTTACTGAATAATTAGTTTTAATTTACCTTTTCATTTAATAAATTGGTTAACAGATACATAAAGGGAATTATTTGAAATGATTCGTTACAAACTTCCAACTAACTTGCTTTGATGTTTGTTTATTAAACATAGGTAAGTAATATAATGTAAAACCACAGGTAAAGTTGGGAAAGTATCGATATTTCGACTAATAGACAGAAGATGACAATAATAATAATATAATAATTTTCTCTGAAGGCTGACAAATGAAAACTGGATGAAAATAAATTTAAGATATCTCTGTCATAATTATGGTGTGTAGATTTGATGTTACTCGTAATTCCGTAGGAAGGAATACGATATAGAGTGATCTATAGTAGATTGTATCATAAGGGAGCAAAATAATATTTTTACGGCGAGGGCGCCGTAAAAATATTATTTTAATGAAAAAAAAAACAAATTAAAAAAGCGCGAACTACAGCCCGCGTTTTCGTAAATTTTCACGGATTGTTAGAAATTCATTGTTTTGTTTTGTTTTGAAAAATGAGTTCTTCAAGTGACAGTAAAAGTATAGAATTAACTCCTGAAAGCATTAGAACTGACGCAAGAAATGTGATGGATAATCTATTACCTGCAAAATCCCGGGAGAAATATATGAAAGCCTATGGTAATTTTATTGAATGGAGAAATGCAAGAGGCGCCAAGAATTTTTCAGAATCTGTGTTTTTGGCCTACTTCCAGTACTTAGCCAAAACTAAACAACCTTCCACTCTTTGGAGTACATACTCAATGCTAAAATCAACAGTCAGTTCTAATAACGATGTAAAACTGGACACATATTCGAAATTAATAGCGTACCTGAAGAGGATGTCTGATGGATTTAAACCTAAAAAGTCCAAAGTGTTCTCAGTCAAAAACGTGGAGACTTTCCTTAATGAGGCACCCGACAAAGTCTTTCTTGCCGTAAAAGTAAGTAGGTAACTATGTTTACGGTGGATTAGTAAAATATAATCATAGTGTATAAAAATGCACATTTTATTGTAACCTGTAGGTACTTTGATAGATACTTGTCTTATTCACATTCGGTTTTGTTACTTAATTTTCGGATTACATGGAGCTTGTCGTGGCAATGAACTTTTAAAAATAACTGTTGATGATGTCGAAAATCACTCGGATGATTTACTGTTAGTAAAGCTGACCGATACAAAAACCAAAATTGACCGATCCTTCGTAATACGAGGAGAATACAAAACTATTGCACAGAAATACCTGGACCTGCGTCCTGCTGCTATGAAGACCAATCGGTTTTTCATCCGTTATCAAAATGGCAAGTGCTTCAAACAAGTGATGGGAAAAAATAAAATTTCTAACATGCCACAAGAAATTGCTACTTATTTGAAGTTACCAGATATCAAGCTGTATACAGGACATTGTTTTCGTAGTACTTCTGCTACCCTTTTGGCAGATACTGGAGCGGACTTAACTGTTCTGAAGCGACATGGAGGATGGAAATCGAGTGCTGTAGCAGAAGGGTATATAGAAGATTCCATTGAGAACAAGGCGGAAACATCTGAACGCATCGTGGAAAACATTAAATTGCAACCTTCAGTTAATCCATCCATACCACTGTCGCCGCGCCCATCTACATCCAAACAACGAGATTCACCGTCACATTTTCCTCAAAATTATCCAGATTCGGACATTTCAAACACGCAGAATATAAAATCTACAACAATCTCTATTCCTAATAAAACTGTAACAATAAATTGTCATAATTGCGAAAATGTCTCAAATGTAAATATAAGTTTTTAGTTGTTTTAATAAAGGATACTATTTAATTTCAATTTAGTTGTTACTCTATGTTTTATTAAATAATAATATTACAATAAAATATGAGGCGCTTTTATTTTCTCATAGTGGGTGATGAAAAGTAGAGTGTATCACTCGGGCGCAAAATATATTTTCGGCTCGGGCGACGTACTTTGAATCCCTCACTTCGCTCTGGATTCAAAAAAGCGCCCTCGCCGTAAAAATATTATTTTACAATGCACGTCCTCGAAAAGAGCGGTTTTCCAAGCAGATAAACTGTGCGGAAAGTGTCACTTTTTTTCACTAGTGCTTTTTACTTTCCTGTATTTTTTAAATTTTTAACTCCAACGTCAGCCCGACGCATAGAGTTTTTATTATTAGAGAAAAGTTTTAAAATTAGTTAAGTACAGATTATCATTCATATAAAAGGTAAAATAAAACTAATACTTCATTTTAGGCGTTTTTAATGACTGTAGATGTAGATTTTGACCAATAAATTAATTTTAAATATTAATTAAATATGTTTGGCAGAACGTATATTTTGCTCGTGCCTTATTGCGTTACGATGTGACAGCTATTCGCACATGCGCAGTAGATATGCCCGAGGAACTATTAGTTAATCTGTGGATATGCTGAACGCGCTTGAATAAGCCCGCCATTTTATTAATTTCATTTTATTTATTTCCTCGCACAATGCATAGTAAAATGTTGTATGATACACGTACGTAAGATGATTTCCGACTCGTGTCGATTTATCCACTCACTCGCTTCGCTCGCTCGTGAATAAAAATGCCACTCATCGGAAATCACCTACCTTCCGCACTTGTAGCATAAATAACTATTGCTCCCTTATGATACAATCTACTATTTCTTCCAACTACGTAGTAATGTTATCATTAATCACTACAATACTGATCACTACAAAGTGCGTATTTATTGCTTATCAAAACAGTGCAGAAAAGTTATATGAAATCTCATTGTTGCACTGTTTTACTTTATTGCACTGTTTTGTATATTTTATCTAAACTAATATTATAAAGCCGAAGAGTAGGTACTGTAGTTAGGGTAGGTAGAGTAGGTAGAATAGATAAAGTAGGTAGAGACGGTAGAGTTAGTAGAGTAGGTAGAAAAGGTAGAGAAGGAAGCAAGAGTAAGTGGAGTAGGAAGAGTAGGTAGAGAAGGTAGAGAAGGTAGAATATAGAGTAGGTAGAGAAGGTAGAGTTGGTAGGGTAGGTAGAGTTGGTAGAGTAGGTAGAGTAGGTAGAGTAGGTAGAGAAGGTAAAGTAAGTAGAGAAGATAAAGTAAGTAAAGTAGGTAGAGTAAGTAGAGTAGGTAGAGAAGGTAGAGTAAGTAAAGTAGGTAGAGAAGGTAGAGTAAGTAAAGTAGGTAGAGAAGGTAGAGTAAGTAGATTAGGTAGAGTAGGTAGAGTAAGTAGAGAAGGTAGAGTAGGTAGAATAGGTAGTGTAGGTAGAGTAGGTAGAGTAGGTTAAGTAGGTATAGTAGGTAGATTAGGTAGAGAAGATCGACTAAGTAGAGTAGGTAGAGAAGGTAGAGTTAGGAGAGTAGGCAGAGTAGGTAGAGTAAGTAGAGTAGGTAGAGTAGGTAGAGAAGGTAGAGTAAGAAGAGTAGGTAGAGAAGGTAGCGTAAGTAGAGTTGGTAGAGTAGGAAGAGTATGTAGAGAAGGTAGAGTAGGTAGAGAACGTAGAGTAAGTAGAGTAGGTTGAGAAGGTAGAGTAAGAAGAGTAGGTAGTGAAGGTAGAGTAGGTAGAGAAGGTAGAGTAGGTAGAGAAGGTAGAGTAGGTAGAGAAGGTAAAGTAAGAAGAGAAGATAAAGTAAGTAAAGTAGGTAGAGTACGTAGAGTAGGTAGAGAAGGTAGAGTAAGTAGAGTAGGTAGAGAAGGTAGAGTAAGTAGATTAGGTAGAGTAAGAAGAGTAGGTAGAGAAGGTAGAGTAAGTAGAGTAGGGAGGGTTGGCAGGTTAGGCTAGGCAGGGTAGCCAGGATAAGCTAGGCAGGGTAGCCAGGGTAGGCAGAGTAGGTAAGGAAGGCAGGGTAGGTAGGTAGTTGTAGGTAGATTGGTAGCCAGTTGACGGAAGCGAAGCAGCGGGGGTTAGCTAGTTTAGATATAAATTTACCACAGAGGTTTAATGTCTCCCATTAAGTTTAATATAAAATATATGCAGTAGATCGAATAAGGTACTGGCGTGGTACGAGTACCGGCTGAGAAAAAAAACCGGCCAAGTGCGAGTCGGACTCGCGCACGAAGGGTTCCGTACTTGGTAAATTGCGGTTAACGATTTATGACGTATTAAAAAAAAACTACTTGCTAGATCTCGTTCAAACCAATTTTCGCTGGTAGTTTACATAGTAATATACATCATATATTTTTTTTAGTTTTATCATTCTCTTATTTTAGAAGTTACAGGGGGGGGACACACATTTTACCACTTTGGCAGAGTCTCTTTCGCAAACTATTCAGTTTAGAAAAAAATTATATTAGAAACCTCAATATCATTTTTGAAGACCTATCCATAGATACCCCAGACGTATGGGTCTGATGAAAAAATATATTTTAGTTTTAGTTTCAAGTATGGGAGCCCCCAAAATTTATTGTTTTATTTTTATTTTTGTGTGAAAATCTTAATGCGGTTCACAGAATACATATACTTACCAAGTTTCAACAGCATAGTTCTTATAGTTTCGGAATAAAGTGGCTGTGACATACGGACGGACAGACAGACAGACAGACAGACATGACGAATCTATAAGGGTTCCGTTTTTTGCCATTTGGCTACGGGACCCTAAAAATCGGCGTATAAAACCATAGACATACTAAATAATATGGACTGGAAATACCTACGAAAAAAACGTGCCTACCTAAACCTCAAAATGTCTCATAAAATTGCCGCCAATTCTAAGGTTGTGTCAATCAAGCAACACACACACACTCACAAATCTCAATAATACAATATGTAAACAACCATTTGACAGCAGGACTACCACGAACACAACCACAAAATTCGAATATGGCACGTACCTACAACCGCCACTAAGTCATAACAAAATGTTGCCATAATGAGCAACAACTGAAATATTGTTGTCTCTTTCATCAAATACGTTTACTACATTAGAAAGAATGAAACAAAACGATGTTTCACATTCTGTATCGTATTTCGCTCATATTTGTATAAGCTAATGTATGTATAGAACATCGCGGTGCCTCCATATATTTCCTATCTCAATGTATAAAACCAATTAGGTAAAAAAATGCCCCGCATTTTGTACCATTGTAAAACTTTGATAGGTAGGTACTTCATATTTAGCAAGAAAAGTATAAAAAAATGGAAATAGATGAGAGGTAGATTGGTAATTAATGCACTCGTGTTAATTAGTGCCCTCGCGTGCGCTCGGGCACCAACATAACACTCATGCATTAATGACTCACTTTGCGCTCGATGCAACAATCTACTATTACAATGCATGTCCTCGAAAAGAGCGGTTTTCCAAGCAGCCAAACTGTGCGGAAAGTGTCACCTTTTTTTCACTAGTGCTTTTTACTTTCCTGTATTTTTTTAATTTTTATCTCCAACGTCAGCCCGACGCATAGAGTTTTTATTATTTGAGAAAAGTTTTACAAATTAGTTATGTACTGATTATCATTCATATAAAAGGTAAAATAAAACTAATACTTCATTTTAGGCGTTTTTAATTACTCTTGATTTAGATTTTGATCAATAAATTCATTTTAAATATTCATTAAATATGTTTGGCAGTACGTATATTTTGCTCGTGCCTTATTGCGTTACGATGTGACAGCTATTTGCACATGCGCAGTAGATATGCCCGAGGAATTATTAGTTAATCTGTGGATGCACCGACGATGCTGAACGCGCTTGAATCAGCCCGCCATATTATTAATTTCATTTTATTAATTTATTTATTTCCTCGCACAATGCATAGTAAAATGTTGTATGATACACGTACGTAAGATGATTTCCGACTCGTGTCGATTTATCCACTCACTCGCTTCGCTCGCTCGTGAATAAAAATGCCACTCATTGGAAATCACCTATCTTCCGCACTTGTATCATAAATAACTATTACGGCCCGGCTTCGCAATGGAAAAATTTTAGACAAGCTTTTAGTTAAGGCGTAGGTATTAATTCCCCAATGTTAACGCAGTACTGGCCGTGCGTCCGCTCGGTGCAAGAATATGAGTATTGGACCTGTTTTTGGACATTTTTTTGTTAAATATTTTTTGCTTTACATTTCCAATGGAGGTTAAGATTTTAACCATCAATTTTTCTGTGTTTAAATATTTTTAAACATCCAAGTCGCGTTGGAGGAGTAAGCAAAAAAAGCGAAAAAAATACGTTTTGGTAATTATATTTTAAATCAAAAATACTCTTCATCCAAAAAAAACATATTTCACAAATAATGTACATGATTATATTACTTTTATTCATTCCTTTTAACCTAGCCGTTACTAAGGAATATGCTTTTTTTTATTCGTTTTAGGCTTGCGTTTGACCACTATCTCACCTGATGGTAAGCGATGATGTGGTCGACGATGAAGCACGCTTGCCTAGAAGTAACCTATTCACTCTTGACTTAAAGACTCCCAGGTTGTAGATATCGGGCAATACAGACTCCGGCAGGGAATTCCACTCTTTTGCTGTTCGCATAATAAAAGTATTACGAAAACGTTTGGTGCGTATGGGTGTGATGACCACCATGTATCGATAACGCATCGCCGTACGTCTTGTAGTCCGATGGTGGAACGGACTAGAAGGAATCTGTTCATGCAATTCCAACGCACACTACCCGACATGTAACCGATAAAAAACCGACAGGCTGGCAACTCGGCGTCGATGTTCAAGGCTCTGGAGCCTAGACATGACCAGTATCTCATTGCCGAAAAGCCTCTTGGCCCGTTTTTCGATCGACTCGAGTCCATCCAGCTGGTATTTGGCAGATCCGTCCCAGAGATGCGCACGTTTGGGCGCACGGTTGGCGCAGTGGTTGAGCGATTGACTGCTGCGCTGCGTGTCGCGGGTTCGATTCCCGCACGGAACAAATATTTGTATGACCTACAGATAGTTGTTCCGGCTCTGGGTGTTGTGTATGTGAGTTTATATGTTTGTAAACGCACCCACGATACAGGAAGAAATTCCTAGTGTGGGGCAACGTTTTTTAAAAAAAAAAAGAAAAAAAAAAAAAGAAAAAGAAAAGAAAAGAGATGAGAACAGTACTCCATACATGATCTAACTTGCGCTTGATACAAGTTAAGCTTAATGCTTTAGTAAGTAACCATTTTTAATGGCACTAAAGCGAAGTAAGGTCCTTAAAACCGCAAAATCCGTTACGTGGTTTACAAGAAGTTAGCCGAGAAAAAAAGAAATGACGTCGACAGACGCGGACAGTGACCTTGTACTATACTATTAAGAGATATTCAATAAAACAATCCACTTGAGACTAATTAGGAGGTACTTCCAATAAAACCCGATATATTCAAGGGTTTGAAAAACTGAAATAAGTTTTGTGTTAAAAACTAATTGCTTAAATAATCCCGTTTTAGTTATTTGTTCATATATTTATGATGAAAAATAGTTTCAGAAAAAGTTGCCCATTTCTAGCAACTCAATTGTGTAATATATTATATAAATAAACACCATGTTCAACATCACATTAATCAAATATAAACACTCACCAAAATCCGTAAAAACAACTCGAGTTTTGTCTATCAAAAACCCATCAATTCAAAGTAAATAGCTCTTAATTCATTCATGCGACCTTAATTATGGGGTATCTGATACCTACCCTAGGTTATGTTTGCGAATCATTATGGACCGATGATCAAGCCAAATGGCCCAATAATGTCCGTTAATGGACAGATTTACGGTTTTTTACAACATTTTTATGTTTATGCTTGTTTATGAAAATGGTAACACTGTGGTAGAGTATAATGATCGTGTTTAAGCAAGAGAACGCTAATGAATTTAAATTATTTTTGAAGTGAATGTTTCTTTAGCCGCGTTATCGATTGTTGAATGGTCAAAACTTATGGGTTCGCGTCACTAACTTGCTAATGTGACGTATTGCCCGTCAAAATATTGTCTATTATGACTGTACAGTTATTTCAAAGTTTACACTTCACTTCACCGGCAGTCCCGCAAACATCTGACTTGTTAGCCGTACCTATGTCAGATGAATTGGCGCAAAGATTTGTAACCATTGAATGGGTCCTATTAAACGCCAATCGACATCGCAGTAGACTAAGGTGAAAACTGTGACATGAGCTCGATGCCTTTTTGAAATTACCGTCCTGCATTGGCGGAAAACAGAATTTTGTGTAAAAGTGGGACTAAATAGGCTAGATAAATGTATAGGTTGACTAACAAACGATCAAAGTCAAAGTCAAATATATTTATTCAATTAGGCCAATAAACGGCACTTTTGAACGTCACATAAATTAAAATTAAAAGTAATAAAAAATAAATTTAAAAGTAATAAAAACAAAAAAAACAGACAAAAAAAAAAAAAAAAAAAAATGATTCTACCGTGCATTCGGAAAGTAGATTGTTATGGAGAAGAACGCACAAGAAACTCCATACTTACTCTTTTAAAAAAAAAAAAAAATTGGTGTTTTACAATATTAACATACGTACATACATTAATATATGTGAGGACGATGCACCCAGAATAGCTCTACACACAGGTATAAAGTATTAAAAAGCATTAACAGGAAAATTAATTAATTTGATAAGTAGGAACATGGTTATCACATACTTACAAATATTACAAACATAGGTAAAATACCTAATTCAACAACAACGGAACAGTGTGTGAGTCAATTCCTAAAAAAAAAAAAAAAAAACAAAACAATGAATACAATAACTATGAATGGGAATATAAATTAACAAATTTGATTTTGTCTACACCAAAGATTGCCCTATGGAGCATGACCAGCATGTTTCCAAGCATTCTTATCTTGAATATAATCATCTAATTTGTAATATGCTTGTTTACAAAGGGTGCTTTCAACTAAAGTTTTAAATTTACTTTCATTTAGTTTTAATATATCACAAGGTATTTTGTTATAGAATTTAACACAGTACCCCATGAAAGATGATTGTACTTTAGCTAGTCTGTAAGAAGGCTGATCTAACTTATCTTTATTTCTGGTATTACAATTGTGTCTATCACTGACTTTACTAAAGAGATGTATATTTTTCCTTACATACATAATATTTTCATAAATAAATTGGCAAGAAACTGTCATAATATTAATATTTTTAAACAGTTCCCTAAGAGATTCACGGTGACTTAACTTATATATGGCTCTGACAGCTCTCTTTTGCAATATAAATATGGATTCAATGTCAGCCGCTCGACCCCACAGTAAAATACCGTATGACATTATGCTGTGAAAGTAACTAAAATAGACCAAACGCGCGGTTTCTACATCCGTTAACTGTCTTATCTTTCTAACAGCATAAGCGGCTGAGCTTAGCCGACCCGCAAGAGATGTTATATGAGGACCCCATTGCAATTTGTCGTCTAGAGTGATTCCCAGGAAAACTGTTTGATTTACAAAGTCCAGCTTTTCGCCATTCAATATGATATCGCATTCGGTACTTCTAACATTCGGCAATGTGAATCTAATACATTTGGTTTTTTTTTCATTTAGTACTAAATTGTTTGCCGTGAACCAATTTTGGACCTGATAAATGGAGTTATTCACGTCATCAAGATTTCGTGACCGCCGATCTATTTTAAATATCAAAGATGTGTCATCAGCAAACAACACCATCTTCGGTTGATTTTGTAGTAATTGGGGTAAATCGTTAATATAAACTAAAAAGAGGAAAGGACCCAATATCGAGCCTTGAGGCACACCCATTGTCATTTCAGACCCTATTGAGTTTACGCCGTTTACCTGAACTTTAACTTGTCTGGCTTTTAAATATGATCTAAGTAACTCAAGGGCTGTATGTCTAATTCCATAGTGCTCGAGCTTCAACAATAGTGTCTCATGGTTAACGCAATCGAACGCCTTCGAGAGGTCGCAAAAGATTCCAATGGCGTCCTGTGCTTCCTCCCAGGCCTTAAATATATTCTTTATTAGGGTGACACCCGCGTCAGTTGTGCAACGCCCTTTGGTAAAACCGTATTGTTGATCATAAAAGATGGAATGTTTGTTAAAATGACGCAACAATTGGTTGAGCATTAACTTTTCGAAGACCTTACTGAGAACCGGCAGAATTGACACTGGCCTATAATTATTGGCTTCTTTGCTATCCCCAGATTTAAACAATGGAACTACCTTACTGTGTTTCATGAGGTCCGGAAAAACTCCTTGCTCGACACTAGTATTAAATATGAAAGCTAAATAGGGTGCAACAGTTTCAATGATTGGTTTACACACTTTTACAGATAGTCCCCAAAGATCTTCTGTTGATTTAATTTTAAGATCTTTAAAAGCTTTTAAAATAGCCTGGGGGTTTGTATGTTGAAACTTGAACTCCGAAGGGCACGCATTTACGTTCTTTCTAAGTAAGGCAGCAGACAATGCAGGTGAGGAGTTTAAGGCTGCTGTAGTTTTAAGTGGAATATTAACAAAAAAGTTTTCAAATTCCTGAGCTACCTCTATATCTGAGTGTGTGGGGCCATGTGCAGTCGCTAAATTAAATTCTGTGTTACGCTGTTTTTTCCTACCTGTTTCATTATTTATTATTTTCCAGGTAGTTTTTATTTTATCATCTGCTGATTTTATTTTATTGCTAATATACAGCGCTTTAGCTATTTTGCATGCAATCTTAAAGGTTTTTGAATATTTTGAAACATATTTATCAAAACTTGTACTATTCATATGTTGCTTTAGGCCATAGAGTTCATAAAGTTTTTCCCTGCTTTTACGAATGCCTGGAGTCGCCCAATCGCTAAATATGAACTTGGTGTAAATACTTTTTGCTTTCAGTGGAAAAGTGTCATTGAATTGCGTGTTGAGTACTTTAAAAAACTCGGCATAGAACTCATTTGGGTCATCTATATTCATAAAGTTTTGAACACATAATTTACTAGTCAAGGTTTTATTAAATTTTTCTAAATTTTTACATGTAATTGGTCTAAATTTTATTTGCATTTTTTGCAAAGGTATGTAGGTGCTAAACGTTATTGTTTGTCCACTGTGATCAGATGTTAATTTATTTATAATTTCTTTATTTAGGTAATCACAATTACAAAAAACGTTATCTATGCAAGTCGCAGAAGAAGCTGTCACTCTAGTTGGCTCCATAAAAACATTTGCTAGATTAAATGATTTAAAAAGACCCAATAACCTGATAGTGTTAGAGTTATTTTCTAATATGTTAATGTTAAAATCGCCGCATATGACAATTGATTAACTACTAGTACAAACTTTTTTTAACACATCTTCCATTATAGAGTCAAACACAGATAGATTCTGGTAACTTGGAGGTCTGTAGACACAAACTACAATATGCTTATCAAGCTCAACACAGGACAATTCAATGGTGTGTTCAACCGACAGTCTAACAATGTCTTTTCTTTCTTTAGATTTAATAGAATTTTTAATTAGTATTAATGATCCGCCATGTATCATACGTTTTCTGCTGTACTGGCTAACTACACGATAATTTTCATAATTAATGGACCTTACTTGGTGATCTTTTAACCAATGTTCTGTTAGACAAATAATATCAAGTTTGGTTTTCTAGAAATAGTTTAATTTCTAATAATTTAGAAGAGCAACCTTGAATGTTCTGATTTAATAATTTTAAAGAGTATTGCTCTCCCCTCAGCTTAGTACCATTAAATGGATTGCCAGAAGATACCTTCATACTATTTACTAATAATATCTGATTATTTCCAGGGGTAACTTCTATTGTCTTATGGACTAGTTTAAAATTATGTTGCTAGTTGAACTAGGCAACACAGGGTCGTCGCTTAATATACATTTTGATAGATTTGCTATCAATTGATTAATAGAATATGCTATCAACATAGCAATTTTATGTTTACATCTACGTGACAGAGAGAAAGCTCTCTGCGTTACTTGTAGTCCACTAATAAATTTATTAGTGTCAAAAAACAATAATTTGTCACAATGACAAGTCGTCAACATTTGTAAAATGTTATTTAATTTAAAAATCCGCTTGTTCTCATCTTCTGAGAAGCTATACGAGTAAGGAAATGCACAAACCATGAGCTTTCCTACATTTAACCCTAACAAGGTGTCAATACCAGCCATTATGTCCTTTTTGGTAATCCCAGTACTATTTCCCAATAGCAAAACCATTGTAGAACAATTATCTATATTTGAATTCATAATTCTATTGATCATTTGCTTAAAACTTATATTATGGTAACAATGATTTGTAAAACTATGGCTAAGGTAATTTAGTAATATTTTTCCAAAGCCTGAACCTATTTCATCACTAAATAATGTTGTTTTACATTCCTGTACATTGTGTACACATGACTTTTCAGGAAGAGCCAACATTGGTGTAGACAAGTCACCTTGTAGCTGGGGAGGTGGTGGGTAGCTGGCACAGCTGCAAGAGGAATTAGTCAGAGACTCATACCTCTCTGCATTGTATTTTACCAAGTCTAATAATTCCCCAGCCTCAAACAAGCGCTCACTCAATTGCTGTTGTGAACTTTGATATTTTTCAAAGATATCCTGCAGTAAACACTCCTTGTTTAATAAATCGTTCGATCCTACCTAAATGTTTGCTAAGTCAGGGTAATTAAATGTTTTATAATGTGAAAGTGACATTCAACCTTAAGGGTAGGTACCCTAGTCGGCGGCACGAACTAGTTTGTGGGCGTGGTTAAATGCATGCTATCTCATCCGACAACACGTGCGAAGGCGATAGACGCTGTGTTGAGCAGTAAGAAGCTAATGCGCGTACGAATACACAACGCTGTACATGCACAATTTCATTGAACAATATTTTATAAGCAGATCTTTGGGAATATGTATATCATGAAAAAATATAAATATTTGCATTTTTAACTAACTAATATATTCTTGTATGGTGACTGTTTTGCAATTTTCCTTCTTCTTGTGGTATTTATTTTCGCCCAAAGATGCGATAAAATTAGTGTTGTAATTTGGAACTTCGACGCTCATAACTTTCAAATATATCGATGCCTTTAATAAGAATTGACGTAAGGGAGAAATCCCAGTTTATCAGGGCGAGAAAATGAATTTATATTAAAAAATGTAAGATACATTTTATACTTTATTTACAAGTAAGTGACATAATATGAATGCAATTTGAACATGTTCGTGTTTATGATTGTATTTTTTTAATTTTGACAAGAAATTTCAAAATTAATAAACTAGACCTGGCAAAAAAAAAAAAACATGCCGACATAAATTTCAACTAGCTTGTGTGTAGGTACTAACAGTAAGGAGTTCTATAATTTCTGCCTGCCCCCATAGTAGAAGGTATGAGTTCATATCATCATCAGGCTTTTAAATATACCCACTGCTGGAACACAGGTCTCCTCTCTGTGAGAGGGAATGAGCCGTGATCCACCACGCGGGCCCAGTGCGGGTTGGTGATTGACTGTATTTCCGACTAAATATATAAATACTTATTCTGTTAGTCGTTTATGTTTAAACATTTTATTTTTGCAAAGCTTTAATAAATTACAATGTTTCAGAACAGAAATATCTTCTGATTGATGTTGGGAAGGTCAAGAGGCACTGTTAAATACTATCCGCAAATCTTGCTAGCATAGACTATTATAATCATCAACATCATTATTTCATCTAAAAGGCGTTCACTGCTAGACATAGGCCTCCCCCAATTGTCACCACAACGGCCGGTCGCCTGCTTCTCAAAGTCATCATCATCACCCTTTTAATGTTATCACTGCTGGGTCACATGCCTCTTCTCTGTAGTGAGGGAGGCTTCTCAAAGTAGCTTGCTTCAAAACAATCTTACTCTTTGCGTTTCATTAGTGTCTTCATAGTTATAAGTTAGTTTTCAAGAGTCAAGTCGCAAACAATATCAACTATAACCATAACTACAGTATTACAGTCAAAACTAATAGTGAACTGATAATGTATTAATTAATCATGTTTAGAAGTTGTTGACAACTTAACTATTCGACCTAGTCTCCAAGAATAACAGAATAATACAGAAGGCTAGCTCAATACAACGAGCAAAATCAGATGACTATCAAGGCCTCCAAAATATATGGTATTGACAAGTGTGTATGCCAAGTGATATATTCCATAAAGAACCCGTTGTAGATACAGGAATCGCTATAAGGCGGTAATATATTTTTCAATACAAGTTTTACTGAAAATTTAACAAAATAATAAAGTAAATTTAAGACACCCAACATTTCGGCTAAAAACAAGACATGATTGTCGTTCCGTAGAAATACAGCTAAAAAGAAACTTAGTGAATAAAAAAAATGCTTTACGTGTATTCTGTTAACACATAAACTCAATGGGTTGGACTAATAATTAAGTACCTACCTAAGTAGAACAAAAACAAGGTAGATAGACTATGAATATTATCATCTGCGCCAGACAGCAACAGAGTTATGCAATAGAAGAGAGCGGCAACGTTTAGGTGAATATCGCGTTAGGCACTGAGCGTTTATGCGAGTTGAATTGCACTTTGTTGCTTATATACAAGAGTCTCTATTTCTATAAATTGTTGCGCGAAGTGACTCTTCTGTACTAGTAATTATATTTATTCTGTGCAACAGCCCCGCCCTGGCATTCCATGGGAGCCGTAATTGCGCGGGCGTGCGGCAGTTTTAGTTGTGCAGTCGTTTATCAGGGAGCTTGCGATGTTTGGCGGATAAAAATGAGACGCGCCTTTGGGCAAATAATATAAGACAGTGTCACAAAATAGTAAGTATACAGAAGAGCCACTGCCGCTGTTTAGAAAATTGACAGCTAAACTTGACAGATTCACTAGAGTTGCTACTATATTCATTCCGAATAAAAAAAAGAGCGGGTTGTATAAGTTGCAAACATAAATACATCGATTCGTCTAAACATACATCATATCATGCTTACATGTCTTAGAGATAGACAGGGCATCAAATACCTATTTATTAATATCACGAAACATTTAACATTATGCCACATACGACGAAGATTGGAGAGCAACAAGACGTAGTAATAGTGTAATAATGATCCCACTTAAAACATTAAATTGTGAAAAGCACCAAGCTCGACAAAAATATAAATGTGAAAAAACAGGTACCTAATAAAATCAAAAAACTAAAGATGATCTTAAACAAGAAGAAAATTATGCTGTGCAGTCGGAGGAAACATATTTGTAGGCTGAACCTTATTATTATGACAAGTTCCCAATTTCGTCTATGGCCTTAAAATAATTTATTATAATCCTAGATAATGAATTTCTAATTTGTCATCTTGAAAGATTTAATGACCTTTATAACTTAAAATTATTGAAAGAAAGAATTAAAACCAAACTCTTCGTGCGCGAGTCCGACTCGCACTTGGCCGGTTTTTTCGTATTTTATACTGTCATCGGTAGGCAGATAAGTTTAATTGTAGCATTTAAATGCTGATTGCTGTTGTAATTATCAATAATTTAAACCAAAAAACAAATCACATGTAAGCAGAATTAAGTGTGTTGATTATTTTTATTTTAAAATTTTGTTGTATTTCATAAAAGTTTTCGTATTATATTTAACCACACTGTCTTCTTTTTACCCATTTATACAAAACACACGCAAGGAATAGAAGTTAAAAGCTGTCTCATTTTTTGTCTTCTGTGTCTTATTTTTTTTATTTTCAATGAGGAAAATACATACTCTGTCTATAGAACTATATAGGTATCAAGTAAAATCTTCAATTTAATGCTTTCATGTGAAAGATACCCAATGAATTGCATAATATAATCTGATCTAAGATTCACTAATTAATGTTTAATAGCGTGAAAATGTAAACGATTTGTTTTTCGTCTCATATTTACCCCACCTGACCCAATATATTTATTTACTCAAAGCTTCAATGGCATTTTCAGTGGGACGCTTCCCCTGACAATATCATCCAAGCGTCAAAAAATCCTTATCGCACTTTATTTAGAAGTTGTGACAATCGTTTCCGCTTTCTCTTTGTCTAGGGGCCATAGAAGTGTACGTACAGCAATTCCAATCAAAAGCCAGTCGTGAGTGAGATTGCACTCAATATCATAACGTTTACAAATGCTTACACACATAGACATGTTTCATATCTCTATGAGTGTAAGCGTTTACGTTTCCGACCTAAGCGCTTGAAAATAGTGATATTCTTTGATTATCAAAGGTCAAACAAAATCTATGGAATCGATATACGCCATATTGGTAAATCACATATTTTCGGCAAAGCTTTTAGCAATTGTTATTGATGTTATCTTAATACTTTGTCTAGAGACCCTTCTGCTCATATCTAGGTTGTGACAATAGTATCGATCGATAATAATAAAGTATCTATCTATTTACCCACTTATAAAAGCTGTCACCACATAAATCAATAAAATGACCCAGACTACAAAGTCTAGAAAAATAACAATAACGTCCTTACTTCGTAGGTTTAGCATTTTTGGGGAGCCTTCTTTCGTATAATTGAAACGTGTCAGCACTTTGTTCTTGGGTTTACGTTTATAAATTCTAGCCATGTAAAATAGTTTTATTTTTGTATTGTACCGGCCGTGTTGCCAACTCAGAACCCCGGCCCTCTCGTATTCATTTATCATTAAAAAAAGGTTTTTATTTATGTCAACACTGAAAACTATTATTGGGACTTGCGAAATTTTTCGTACTAGTAACAAAACAGTGTTTTCTTTGAACCGGCTTTAGTTGAGCTTAGTTTAAGCTGCCGCATATTTTGTTACTTATTGACATTAACTTCCTCGAGTCGAGAGCCTTTTGCCGTTATCGTGGCAACTGAGTCAAGTGGAATGGAGAAAGTTTCTTTGAAATTTTTAAGAATAGCCACGGACGTAGTACATATTAACTCAATGAGCCACGGCTATAAGTTCTAATCTACCACTGTTCTTGACTCGACTGTCTGTCAAAAAAATATTTAAATCTTTTTTTAAATCTTTCACTTTAGCTTAGTTTGCAAACAAAATCAAATTGGCGCCAGAGATAAAATGCTCTTTTTCCTCATTTAATACAAAACCAAACTTACAGAAAATATTTTAGAACCCCGAATATTGAAAAAGATCGCAGGTCCGATAATAAATACGACTAAGTAAATAAGACGATCTTACCCAACAACTACATGGGAAATAAAATATTACCAACAATATGTTGGGATCCCTTTTACACTTAACATCACAATGTGGATCATTTATAGGGACCTAATATTCCAAAAACAGGCCTAAAATAATATTAGCACAATAACCAACGCTTGTGTTTACTGAAGCAGTTGTGATGGGTCAGAAATGTATAATTACTATACCCTAATTAAATGTACATAAGTTCCATGTCATATAATGCTATTATAAAACGTTAGGTTTATAATGAAAAATTCCTAATTTTTAAACACAATACTTAATACAGGAACACTTTATAATAATAGGAATAGAGCCGACGACCTCAGCAGTTGTGCTTTCGACAACTATGCCTAGTATGTTACGTTGACATCAACCCTTAATTTTGGTCCATTCATAGAGCTCAGTTGGCTGCAAAAAAGTTGGGGATTCTTGCAAAGGTGAGACGTTACTTCACACCTGAACAGCTGCTTAACACAAGTTAAGCAGCTGTTCAGGTATATACAAATAAAGCGCAAGTTCGATCGTGCATGGAGTACTGCTCTCACCTCTGGGATGGATCTGCCAAATACCAGCTTGATGCACTTGAGTCGATTGACAGACGGGCCTAGCCCTTTCCATCATCGGACTACAAGACGTACGGCCATGCGCCATCGGTACATGGTGGACATCCCACCCATACGCACAAAGCGTTTTGCTAATACTTTCATTGTGCGCACAGCTAAGGAGTGGAATTCCCTTCCGGAGTCTTTGTTTCCTGATAGCTACAACCTTGGGGTATTTAAGTCAAGAGTGAATAGGTTTCTTCTAGGCAAGCGTGCTTCAACGTAGGCCACATCATCGCTTACCATCAGGCGAAGTAGTGGTCAAACGCGAGCCTATCAAGAATAAATAAAAAAAAAAAAAAAAAGTACACTATCATCACATCATTTCAAATTAAAGATGTCCACTGCTGAACAAAGGCCTTCCCAATTGCTTCCACATCGGCAACCTTAAGTGCCATACCGGTACTGTGCGTCTCGCATCCTACGAATGCCTGCAGCCCTAACCAAATCATGAAGGCCTGAAGAAAGATACAATAATATATAATAAATCGCATTTTTTTACTTACAATGAGGCTGAGGTATCCATGAATGCTGTTGTAAGCAAGAATTATATCTCTGAAGTTTCCATCGCAGTACGTGCAGGCCGGTTCACTGGATCTGGTCAAGTTCAGTCGGGTCCTCAATCCATCCACGAGCTTCACTAACGCACCGAAATCCAAAGGTTCATGAGAGCTGTTCTTAGTAGTTTGCACCCTCAACGCTGAGAGGAATTGGGTGAAATCCACGTTCGTCCTATTCTCACCAGACATTTCAGTTTCTAGTAGCATTTCTTCAAATAGATTCGTCAGTGTCTGTGTTATATTCGAAGTGTCATCTCCGTTCATTTTTCTATAATCATCTCAATTGAAATCATTATTCGCAGCCGATCTTTTGTTCACTCTTCGATTTTCTGTAACAAACAATGAACAATTTGAACATGTCTGAATATTAAGAAATTCATCATTTGTGTTCATAAAGATGCCTACATATTTATAAGCAAACATTCCTCTTTCAAGAAAGCAATATTATACATCAAACGGCATTGCATGGCATGTACAGATATTATTATTATTAGCTCTTTCAAATGGGTGGAATTTCATTTCATTGCTCTTTGGTATATGTACAGATATTGGGACTTGGTTAATATATGTACACATATTTATAATTTTCTCTTCCAAATGAGTGTAATTTTAGCCTTGCTCCTTGGCACCTGATATAATGATAGCAATAACGTGGTTCATAACGCAAGTTAATACCTGAGCTACATTACAATTTATAACCTCAGATGACTTTTATAACTTTAAAACAAGGTTACGGCAAAATTTCTTCATTTCATCATTATTGCTAGCCATTAAATTCATGGGAAAATGAGAATTCCTCGAGATTGTCCGTAAATAAATTTTTCGACAAGATAAAATATTAGAACATTATAAACATAGCCTTATCATTATAGACATTGGAATTTGGATTAATTTGGTATTCGATCACGATTACACAGGAAAAAATCTACAATTCAAATAGAACAGGATATCTAGTTTTAGAGAGCAGAAATAGCGGCTAGGGAAACAAGAGCTGGATAAAAAAGATTATTACGTTTCCCATAAAACTGAGTGGTTCTGTAGATAAAGCAGACGCACGGAAAAGTTTCTACCAAAAATATATGGCAAAGACCACGAAAATAGAAAACACGATGTATCTCGTGAATTAAGTTTTGCGCTCCATTGCCTTTCTTTTGTGATGTGATAAAACATTTTACCCAAAAAACACGTAATAAGAATTCTGCAATATTTGTCGTGACAAGAATGACGACTATTGTTTTTACTCACGTAAACAGTTCAGAAAAGCCTTTGGTAAGAGACATAAATACTCATTCAAATGAGTATCATACATTGTATGATTTCATAGCCATTGATAAAAAAATATGACACATGCATATAAATATGATATATAAAACCTAAGACACATCAAAGGAACTCCATCCAATGAAATAATGTGTTATTCAATATTGTTTACCTATATTATCACAGTTATATACCTAATATTATCTTTAAGATATTATGGTAAATATAGAAGGTATGTAGTGGCCACCTGTGGCTAACGTTTGCTTCATAAATATCTCGTTGGCTCGCGATAAAAGTTTCTAAATTCAGTTCATAGTTTCGCTGAAATATCCAGTTAGCTAATGTTTGCATAGTTTTAGCGCGGAGTACTTTATATTATATTTTGTATCTTCGAAGGAAAAGCTGATCTCATTTTCCTTAATCAAGAAAACGAACACAAATATGCTTTTCTTTTGCTCTTCTTTTTAAGTTCTGCTCTTGCAATGCTTTTTCTAAATAAGAATGCCAAAGCTAGCCATTGAATGCAAACATCACGGTCAAAACCTAATAAGCCTCTTAATCTAAAGTATTCAATTCGTACTAATTTGACATATCAATCTTGTCATGCTTTTCAATCAGGTAAAGCCCTTCTACCATAATATACTTTAATGAAATTCCTAGTGTGGGGCAATGTTTCATAAAAATACGCAAAAACAACGTGGTAGGTTTCACGTTAGATCGTTCGTTTTCATAGACTCCCGATCGAAGTCGTAAACAAGAATACAGTTTGGTCTCTGTATTTACCATAGTGTACATCAATACTGCTGCGTACACAACCAACTCAATTTAACTGTTGTTTTGTCTACAAATAACAGTTAGCTAACAACTAAACCGTCGTTTGTTTTATTACCACGAATAACAGTAGTTACTGCAATATCAAATTACTTCTCGCTAAAACTCTTTATTTGGCTGCTATACGTTATTTTTTGCAGTTGTGCTACAGCCGGTCGTTTCTATACACATCTCACCGCTATCATTAAGGTGAAGTGTGCTGTCATTCCACTCCACCAAAGTCATCACGATGAGATTGTTACAGAATAGCACTACAGTACGTTGATCTTTCTCACGTTTATTTAAATTTACTAAGTTCATGCCACAGTATACAGGCCAGACACTCATAGGATACCCGCTTTTTGCTAATGGCACATATTAATATGAGTAACTTTTATAATTCATGGGATAAAATCTGCTGTGTCATAATTTTAGGAGCGAATAGTAAACTACATTTAAGCTGGTATTTTTCAAAAAAGATGTGATCATGGCCATTTTTTTTATTATTAGAAAATGTATACCCTTCTAATTCGTAAAATAACAAAACCTAGATCCATAGTTTTATACAAACCGAATATGCTCTATATTGGATAAATATTTCTTGGAATCTGAAGCGACACTAAATCGGCTGCCTATTATTGCGAACCACTTCACATTGCTCCGTAAATTCATGTCCGACGTGAGAGCGAGACCACTTGTTAAGTTGTCCCTGACCGGAGTATCGTACCTACGTATAAATACAGATGGTTTTCTTACTGTTTTCCTTAGCAACTGAAGAACTCTAAGAAAAATAGTGACTTACATTAGTTTAATTGTGATTTGTAGTAACGTACGATTCTACGTCCCCCTCGGTACCATTGTGCATGAAGATGAAATACATAAATTAACATCACTGTAATTTCAAGTTCTATCAGACAATTTTAAGACCCCTTCGGGAAATACGGGATGTTTTGGTTAAAATGTTTTCTATAAAATATTGTTGCCGAATGTACCTACTATTTCAGCGTAATTAACAAGGGTACAACTATTGCTGTAATTAAAATACCGAGTTCACTGACATAATCATTACTAGATATTCATATGCGTAAAGCTTTCACATTACGCTATTACTTGACCGACTAATGATCCTAAGATTATAATGGCAGACACTCCCTAAACATGGGAGGTACACACTGCCCACTATAAATGTATAAAACTAAAAATAGTCAAGGTAAATATTCATCATATCATCACGCAAAATGGAGATACATAAAACATACGTATGACGTATATGTGACTGCTGAAACCATGGTCATGATGAAGTACATGCATCGTTTATCAAAACCAAGCCTGTACGCATTGTAGCACGTCAAAACAGTCCCGATAGTATAGTTCAGTGCAACATCACACTGTTCATCATCAATATTATGGACTACAAAGGCAAATGCGTGAATATTTCGGAAACATGATTTTGGTCCCAACTGGGCGCCATTAGTCACCTGTTGGCGCCCAGGGGGGTGACCACAAGCTCTTAGAGTAAGGTTATTTTGAGATCGAGTAAGGGACAGATGTATCTGACTTGTATACATCTGTCACTTACTCGATCTCAAAATAACCTTACTCTAAGAGCTTGTGGTTACCCCCCTGTTCGGACCTTAAATGATTCTATAGATTATAAATGTCAATATAATTTTCGTGAGATACTACCTCACTTCTGCGAATGACGGACGATAGTAAAGTTCTCAATGTAAGATTTGAAGGTTTTATGATCACTGGAAAATTCCATTGTCCAATTCAGTGAGGTTGACATAAGAGCCCACCTTCTTCCTCGAGGAAAAGGTCAAGCTTATCCGATAAGTAGGTCATTCTGTAATCTAACAGAAATAATTCCGCCGTAACAAAAATAATGTTGTCACATTCAATTATGTATGCTTCACCAGAGTTTTTTCTTATACAGACTAAAAGAAATTGATGTGAAAAATTGGATGTTTGATTGGATTATCTTGAAGAATCTACAAATTTTTATTTTACCGTCAATTTTCTCTAGAGAAAATTATTTCCTAAAAATCTGATTTTATTTTATTTATTGTCACTTAGTGTGTAATTTAACTTCATAGAATATCAAGATAGGTTATTTTAACTTGTTTCATACGAAAGTTAAAGTTTAGTATTCGTATCACGAAATCTTAAATCACGGCATTTCAACAGTATTAGAATATCAAATTCTAAGAAAAAGCCCGAAAAGCCGAGAATCTAGGGGATTTGCATTTAACACCATTGAAACATCATATTTCTGTCATACAATTCGTTCCCGTGACCTACCGTCTATCTCGCAGGATACCTACAGTACTTGTACTTTTTAGAGCTCTG
Organism: Orthosia gothica; assembly: GCA_949775005.1. Classification (NCBI taxonomy): domain Eukaryota; kingdom Metazoa; phylum Arthropoda; class Insecta; order Lepidoptera; family Noctuidae; genus Orthosia; species Orthosia gothica. The sequence goes on along the minus strand of OX459046.1, from coordinate 14,807,390 downwards.
TACCCTAAGGGTCCAAACGGAGCCCTGTTGCTGACACTCACGTGTCCATCTGTCTGTTAGTCCGTCGTCTGTCACACAATTTCGTTCTGAAGAATTTTTTAACTTCCCATTTACATATGAAATTGAAATTTGGTGATTATGTTTATTGTTACGTATATTTTACTACTGCAGAAAATTGAAGTGGAGTTGGACAGTACATATGCTGAGAGAAAAGAAAAAAAAGTGGACAACACAAATTACAGAATGGTACCCGAGTGGAAGTAAAAAAAGTAGGCAAAGACAGGTGAAACGATAGGAAGACGATCTCAGGAAAGTAGCAGGTCCTTAATGGTTACGGGTAGCGAGGCCAGAGACAAGCGGAGAGCCTTGGAGGAGGCGATGAAAGACAAGCTGGTGCGAGGGAAAATAACCAGGTGCCGATAGACATATATAAATAGTTCTAAATAGGTTATAATCTCATTAATAATTAAGTATAGTATGCATATTGTAAATAGGTAAAATAATCAAAAATAAAGGCTGATTTTATTTTATTTATATATTTTTCTAACAAATATCAACATATTGATAAATCATCGAAATCTGACATGCACTTGGCCGGTTTTCTTCTTCATTCAAGTCAGTGATAGTGTAGCTTTCTATCATGAAATAATAAAGGAAGAAAAATAAAACAAGAGCTGCAGTTATCAGAAGGTACTTCCAGATATTACCTTTTACAAACATGTAAATAGGCAAACAACTTTACATCTGTATACTGTTAGATTAGTTTATGTAGATGAACCGCAAAACGTATACATTCCGTATTTCCTTGTGTTTCCAACTTTATATTCATGACGACCTTTGCCACTGTAGATGCAATTTTCAGGCGATAAACACACGCTATATTATCTACTTATACTAGTTATTGCCCGTGGTCCTGTCCGCATGGAAACAGCAACCCGTCCTTGATCTTTGCATATTCGATGTTATTTTTTGCTTCACTTATTTTCCACGATTCCAAGGGATCTATTGACTTATTTGCCCCAAACTTATGTTTTTTCTTGATTTACTGTTTTTGGGATGTTTTGGTTTCAGCTGATGATAGTGGAAAAAAAATCCCGTGTAAATTTCGAATTTGCCTGCAAGACTAGACACGTTTTTAACAAACTTCTAAAAAAGAAGGATGATGTCAAATCATCAGAAATTTTGTTTTTGAATGATTGTATCAATGTTAATTCATCATGGTTTTTGATTATTTCTGCTTTTTGGAAGGTGAGTTTTTAATTAGTTTCAACAATACATATTTTATCTTTTCGTTTAAGTTGATGATGTTATTCAACCACTATTAGTGAGAAAACTTAGTAAATTTTCTAACTATTTGGTTTTGAATTTCGATCGTTGAAGTATTCAACGTATTTAAATCAATTATTCAAACAGTTAATTCAAAACACAATGAAACGTGTCCTTGAAACAATAACTACAGACACTACAATACAGACATTATTTTACAGATTTACTTTCAAAATAAAAATATGTTATGCTGACTTGTTTTTTACTCATGAACAAAGATGTTCAAATAAAGTATTATGAACGTATTGAGCTACGCCTTTATTCGACAAAATAAATCTTGACATTCTGAATGATCTCAGACAGCATTATTATGTCTTTACAAGTATTTTAGATACTCAAGAAAAATGTTTTGTTAAGCACCTCAGTTTGGTCATTAAAGAGTGATCGTTAGCAAATTTATTAGCTATTAACTGGAACATCTGCTCACATAGATTCTTCGCTAGACGTCAATCCTACGCACCAGAAGAGTATTCTTGTAAAATTTCTATTCATTGATATTTCCATTCACACAGTAGTTATTTGATTCTCATTCTTAGATCTTAAACTATGTCTGGAATTTTGTATTTAGACATAATGCTACAGTGTGTAGCTATGAATGAGGTCGTGGATGTGGTCATCTTAAAAATCTAACCGACTACCAAAACAAAACACTACAAAGCGAAAAATTACTTTCTTTTCCGAAGTCGTTGCCTTTGGTACCTATTGTTTTCCGTTTTTCGACACCAACTTTGGAAATGAAAGTAATTTTAATGTTTTGTTTTGGAAGTCGGTTTGTTTTTTTTTTGATCAAAAGTTTTTTACCTACCTCTTTTTAGTTTTGGTAGGTACATCCAATTACCATCAAAATTAGCAATAGCCAAAGTAAATCTCATGACGATTCCAATAAGCCCAAACACGACTAGGATACATTGTTTTATTTGGGAGTTCCAGTGCCTACCTTCCGGCTTCATCATCAGATCAGTTCGTTGGTATATATACCATTTACGTATTTATAAGTATTTGCTCCATCATAGTCGGTTAGATACTACCTCACTTCTGCGAATGATGGACGATAATAAAGATCTCAATGTAAGATTTGAAGGTTTTATGATCACTGGAAAATTCCATTGTCCAATTCAGTGAGGTTGACATAAGTGCCCACCTTCTTCCTCGAGGAAAAGGTCAAACTTATCCGATAAGTAGGTCATTCTGTAATCTAACAGAAATAATTCCGCCGTAACAAAAATAATGTTGTCACATTCAATTATATATGCTTCACCAGAGTTTTTTCTTATACAGACTAAAAGAAATTGATGTGAAAAATTGGATGTCTGATTGGATTATCTTGAAGAATCTACTAATTTTTATTTTACCGTCAATTTTCTATAGAGAAAATTATTTCCTAAAAATCTGATTTTATTTTATTTATTGTCACTTAGTGTGTAAGTTAAACTTAGTAGTCGTATCACGAAATCTTAAATCACGGCATTTCAACAGTATTAGTGTTAGAAATATATATGTTCTAGCAAAACGATCTCTTGTGAAGGATGTCTTTTTACCCGACTGCCGAAGGAGGGTAATGTGTTTATCAGTCTATGTATGTAAGTATGTATATATTTATTTAAAGTTCATGTACAATGATTATACATAGGCGGACTTAATGCAGCAAGGCATTCTCTACCAGTCAACCTTTGGGTTCAAAAGGACACAACAGTGGTAAGTGGAAATTAAAATTGGACATTAGAAAAATGGCGGATTTTGGGTGCCATATTGTGGGGGCCCAAATATTTTTTTTCTTCCAAACCCATCGTGTGGGGTATCAAAATAAAGGGTTTTAAGAGGTAATTTCATAACTCAAATATATAACACTTTTATGATTAAATGTATCTAATTCGAAAAAAAAACTAACTATAAAGTTATAAATAAAAAACATAATTCAAAAAATCAAAAAACCCGACTGCTTCGAAAGTGAACTAAAAAGTCGTAAACAAGGAAAAAATCATGCTTTGCAGGCGGAGGATACACCAGATTCTGGTCAGCCAGCCCGCGAATATGTATCCTCCGACTGCACAGCATGATTTTTTCCTTGTTTACGACTTTTTAGTTCGCTTTTTTACTACTTACTAAAAGTACTATTCTTATTCATAACCTTTTCATTTACATATCAATAATTAGAATATCAAATTCTAATATATATATATATATAATATCTAATAAGCCGAGAATCTAAGGGATTTGCATTTAACACCATTGAAACATCATATTTCTGTCATACAATTCGTTCCCGTGACCTACCGTCTATCTCGCAGGATACCTACAGTACTTGTACTTTTTAGAACTCTGTACGCTAAGGTTCCAAACGGAGCCCGGTTGCTGTCACTCACGGGTCCATCTGTCTGTTAGTCCGTCGTCTGTCACACAATTTCGTTCTGAAGAATTTTTTAACTTCCCATTCACTTAAGAAATTGAAATTTGGTGATTATGTTTATTGTTACGTATATTTTACTACTGCAGAAAATTGAAGTGGCGTTGGACAGTACATATGCTGAGAGAAAAGAAAGAAAAGTGGACAACAAAAATTACAGAATGGTACCCGAGTGGAAGTAAAAGAAGTAGGCGAAGACAGATGAAGCGATAGGAAGACGATCTCAGGAAAGTAGCAGGTCCTTAATGGTTACGGGTAGCGAGGTCAGAGACAAGCGGAAAGCCTTGGAGGAGGCAATGAAAGAAAAGCTGGTGCGAGGGAAAATAACCAGGTGCCGATAGACATATATAAATAGTTCTAAATAGGTTATAATCTCATTAATAATTAAGTATAGTATGTATATTGTAAATAGGTAAAATAATCAAAAATAAAGGCTGATTTTATTTTATTTATATATTTTTCTAACAAATATCAATATATTGATAAATCATCGAAGTCTGACATGCACTTGGCCGGTTTTCTTTTTTCACTCAAGTCAGTGATAGTGTAGCTTTCTATCATGAAATAATAAAGGAAGAAAAATAAAGCAAGAGCTGCAGTTATCAGAAGGTACTTCCAGATATTACCTTTTACAAACATGTAAATAGGCAAACAACTTTACATCTGTATAATATTGGATTAGTTTATGTAGATGAACCGCAAATCATATCCATTCCGTATTTCCTTGTGTTTCCAACTTTATATTCATGACGACCTTTGCCACTGTAGATGCAATTTTCAGGCGATAAACACACGCTATATTATCTACTTATACTAGTTATTGCCCGTGGTCCTGTCCGCATGGAAACAGCAACCCGTCCTTGTTCTTTGCATATTCGATGTTATTTTTTGCTTCACTTATTTTCCACGCTTCCAAGAGATCTATTGACTTCTATGACCCGAACTTATGTTTTTTCTTGATTTACTGTTTCTGGGATGTATTGGTTTCAACGTATTATGGTGGAAAAAAAACGGTAAAAAAATTCGAATTTGTCTGCAAGACTAGACACGTTTTTAACAAACTTCTAAAAAAGAAGGATGTTGTCAAATCATCATTTGTTTTCGAATGATTGTATCAATGTTAATTCATCATGTTTTTCGATTATTTCTGCTTTTTGAGGGAGATGGTCCTACAGCTAGGTATAACAGTAAAGTTTGAAGGGTGAGTTTTTAATTTGCTTCAGCAATACCTATTTTATCTTATTAATTTATGTTGATGACGTTATTCATCCACTATTTATGAGAAAACTTAGTTAAGTTCTAACTATTTGGTTTTGAATTTCCATTTATGAAGTATTTAACGTATTTAAATCAACTATTCAAACAGTTAATTCGAAACACAATGAAACGTGTCCTTATAACAATAACTATAGACACTTCAATACAGACATTATTTTACAGATTTACATTGTTACGTATAGCGCTGGCGAGCTATACGTAAGCCACGTTAATAAAATTAAGATAAAAAGGTTAAAATTAAATTAAAGCTATGACAATTAAAAAGGATATAGAGTATAGAACTATGGGCAGCTTCGCATGACGTGGGCAGCTATCCAGGCAGCAGCACGGACAGGAAGTCGTGGAATGTCCGAGGTAGGCAGGTGATCAGGCAGCAACGACGGACATGCAGACAATTGGGCAGGTAGGCAGGTCAGCAGACACCACGGGTAGGTGGTCAAGGCAGGCAAACAGGCAGGTAAGCAGTAGAATAACAGCAGAGTGGATAGCAGGATGGATAAACAGGCAAACGGGTATGTATACGTAGGCTCCGAGTGGTGTGGAGGCCGGCTATGGCTCAATACGCCAAACAGCGAGGCCTTTGACGCCACGAGATGGCCGTTGAGTGTAAGTTTCCAGGAAATAATGCTCTCGGGAACCACACAAAATATATATTTAATTGGAGCACTTCAAATAATAATAGTTTTACATAAACTGATAATTCACCGTTTTAAGAGTTTCAGAATAGAAAAATACACTTTGTATTCTAGAACACAGCATAACCCACTATCGGCGTTCAGACCAGCCTATAGACTAAAAAAGTGACGCCCGTTTCTGTTCTGCCATCCCTTCTAAATTTCAAATTCAAATCTCAATAAGACCAGAACGAATAAAAACGGCTTTTCAAAGGCGGGTCAGTCTGCGCTGACTTTACAATAATGTACAACTAGCTTAAGGAAAGGTCTAGGTAGTCCATGGTACCTATGGTATGTCTATGGCTTAAGAAAATAAAATAGACAGACAGATGTCATGTCAGATGAAAATTGCAGAGTAAATTAAGTTATAGAATATAAATCAACCAGAGATAGCAAAAAATATGCTTTACAGCTAATAAGAATATCAAAGAATACTTATAAAAGAGTTACAAAAATTAATACAATATCAAAAGATATGAAGATGGTTTGTAGAGTGTTGTGAAACGTAAGTAGATGTGGAATAAATACCACAAGATATCGTTAAGAACCATTTCCTTTCTCTTTAATGCTTTTCTGTTTGTATCTGATTGCTTCTACCATTGTTCAACCCTTCTTTCAAATTTTGTAACATGTAATATTATGTATGTATGTTTATTTGTAAGTTTATGTATAGTATTTTAAATATCTATATATTTTTTTACGTATTAATATTTTTTTATGTAGCTGTACACCGTAGGCTACTACTCCCCGTTTAATTTTAAGTTATTTAAATCCATCCAAAGGTTTTCTGGTAGATATTGCTGTCAGCGGTTAGACCGCCTTTGTACCCATGTATTAAGTTGTTGTAAAATATACGTGTAATTTCTTTTTTTGTTTTACAATAAAGTATATTATATTCTAGTCTATTATATTATGCTGACTTGTTTTTTACTTATGAACAAAGATATCCAAATGAAGTATTATGAACATTTTGTTTGAGCTACACGAGCTATGTATGTTTATTTGTAAGTTTATGTATAGTATTTTATACAGCTATATATTTTACGTATTAATATTTTTTTTATGTAGCAGTACACCGTAGGCTAGCCCCCGTTTTATTTTAATTTATTTAAGTCCAGCCAAAGTTTTGTCTGGTAGACATCGCTATCAGCGATAAGACCGCCTCTGTACCCATAGTATTAAGTTGTTGTAAAATATATATGTAATTTCTTTTTTGGTGTACTTTTATTATATTCTATTCTATTATGCCGACTTGTTTTTTACTCATGAACAAAGATATTCATATAAAGTATTATGAACGTATTGATTGAACTACGCCTTGATTCGACAAAATAAATCTTGACATTCTGAATGATCTCAGACAGCATTATTATGTCTTTACAAGTATTTTAGATAGGTATTCAAGAAAATGTTTTGTTTAGCATCTCAGTTTGGTCATTAAATACTGATCGTTAGCAAGTTTATTAGCTATTAACTGGAACATCTGCTCACATAGATTCTCCGCTAGACGTCAAACCTACGCACCAGAAAAGTATTCTTCTAAATTTTCTATTCATTGATATTTCCATTCACACAGTAGTTATTTGATTCTCATTCTTAGATCTTAATCTATGTCTGGAATTTTGTATTTAGATATACAGTGCTACAGTGTGTAGCTATGGATGAGCTCGTGGCGAAATAAAAATCAAACCGACTACCAAAACAAAACATTACAAAGTGAAAAATTACTCTCTTTTCCGAAGTCGTTGTTTTCCATTTTTCGACACCAACTTTGGAAATGAAAGTAATTATTTTTTTTCGTTTTGGAAGCCGGCTTGATTTTTTTTTTGTTAAAAAGTTTTTTACGTATCTCTTTTTAGTTTTGGTAGTTACGTCCAATTTCCATCAAAATCAGCAATAGCCAAAGTAAATCTCATGACGATTCCAATAAGCCCAAACACGACTAGGATACATTTTTTTATTTGGGAGTTCCAGTGCCTACCTTCCGGCTTCATCATCAGATCAGTTCGTTGGTATATATACCATTTACGTATTTATAAGTATTTGCTCCATCATAGTCGGTTAACTATTCGAGATATCTTATACCCGTGGCATACTTAGCATTAAGGAGTTTGTGGCTTCTTTGGTTTTTTTCATCTGTTCGACTTCACCAATGATACTATCTGAGTGCAAATTATTGCATTGTTGATGAAAATACCAAAATCGCTATATCGCCCTCGATGTCTCCAGGATCCCTTCATCAGATCCTAACCTGATGACCCTTGGACCACCTGAGAAGCCCAGGCCTTTTAAACAAAAGAAGAATTTTTTAAATCGTTCCAGGCGTCTTTGAGTAATTGGGTAAAAAATAAAATTCGGACGAATTGAGCACCTCCTCCTTTTTTTGAAGTTGACAACAGCCGCGCGGGTCGTCCATAGATGTGGGTGTAATCCTTAACAAACCAAGACCCCCCAGTGCCTCGGGAAGCACGATAAGCCGCTGCCATTTGTACCTACATCTTTGAATGTTGTTACAGCCAGTCAGAAATTAGAAAATCTGACCAGTCTTGCCAAGGTGTATCGCGTTACCCAATTACTGCGTTGTACTCAGCTGCTTCCGGTTAGACTGGAAGTCGACCCTATCGTGGTTGGGAAGTCTAGGCAGATTATTTGTTGATATTGCTACGGGGATCTTTTGGTGCTTGAGTGACGGTCGCTATTGGTAAAGATTTGTGATATTGTTTGTGAAAATTGTGTTGGAAAAAGGAGATGTCGCCATTAGTTTCATATCTGGCCACACGCCAAAAGATCCTTGTTCAGTTATGTTTTCTGATCAAGGCTCTAGACTATGTGACAGACATCAGTGATAATGTCGGTCCAAATTCCAAATATTTGTGGTTGCCCACGTGACATTTCGGCAGCGAGTTTGAGGTTGGAGTCGACAATCATATTTGGTGATAGAACGTGACTTTATCTAGGCCCTATGATGTTAAATTATCTAGTATTTAACAAATCTATACTCTACAATTCCACGTTGTTTTAAACTGAGATCCCACTGCAATAATCTGCTGTAAATTTGTTTTTGATGAAACTTTATTTTTATGGTTCCATACCCGAAGGGTCCTAACGGATCCCTATGCTATCACTCACATTTCCGTCTGTCTGTCCATCTGTCCGTCGCCTGTCACATGGGTTTAATGGCCAAACGGTTGAAGCATCAGTTTTCAAATTTTCACAGTATTAGCATATTGATAACCCAAAGCTGTGCAGATTGTCAAAAAAAAATTGTTCATGTTCTCCCATACAGCTAGAGGTGGGGGGGGGCGTGAATATTGTTTGTACAGCCCCATCGAGTAGAGTATCGTTGTTTAGAACTCGTTGATTAAATAAATATTGTATTTTTTGTTTTAAAAGATATTGGAAAACAAAGAAGTAAGAAACTACCAAAGTCAGCGTTGTTTACAAAATTTTGTGCCGAAGAATTTTTTAAGTTCTCATTGACCCAATGAACTTGAAATTTGGTGATAATTTTGAATATTACGTAAATTTAACTAACAAATGCCATTAAATTCATAAATTAGATTTTTCTCTGAAATTCCCTCTTTTGTCCTATTACAGCCAACTTAATTTTGCGGTTTGGTACAGAACCCTGGCCGGTTTTATAAATAATTCGTGACAATAGAAATTACTGCAGGATTGCCAGGCCTCATCTTGTTGCACCTACTTTTTTATATTATATATTTATTTTTTAACTCTGCCCCACACTTGGGACTTCTCCTGTATCGTGGGTACATACACACCCTTTGTGCGTTGCTAGGTTTTGCGGGAAATGGCAACCCACAGCTTGCGGCTAACTGAAAACTGGCAACCTTATTATTTTTCTTTTTTCTGCACCAGTTTCTTCCAAATGACGTTGGATTCACCTGAAAAACTTTTGTATTCGGTGTTAATTATCAAACATAAATCTAAAATTATTTAATTAAGGTTATTGTGGCTAGATTTGTAGGGGCAACCCTGAAGAAATCTATTCTACTAACAATTAAAAAAAAAAAACATGAAAATTAAGTTTATCAAAAACCCTGATTCCTGCAGATTTCCGCTGTAGGATCTTTGATTGATTAACAAACATTCAAATAATATTCCTACATTTATGGGCCTTATCAGAAAGCTTAAAGTCACCCAAAGGGCAATGGAGAGGGCTATGCTCGGCGTTTCCGTGCGTGATCACATCAGAAATGGGAAAATCACAGGAGAACCAAAGTTACCGATACAGCCCGATGAATGGCGAAACTGAAGTGGCCGTGGGCAGGGGCAATTGCTCGCAGAACGAATGGCCGATGGGGTATAAAGTTCTGGAATGGCGACCGCGAACCGGAAAACAATGCGTTGGTAGGCCTCCCAATGGGCGAACCGATGACCTGGTTGAGGTTTCGGGCATGCGCTGAAAGCTAGACGCACGGGATCGTTCAAGGTGGCGACGCCTGGGGGAGGCCTACATTTATATTAAAGGATAAAATAATAATTAGTAAGAATCTCACTCGGAGCCTTTTTGGTTACGCCACCAACCATACTTTTTTTGCAGTGCGACGATAGTTGCATTATTATGTTGTCCAAATATATTTTTCCCATAAGAGTTCATTTGTTTTTTGTTTGACACTCTGTTCTAAAAATGAAATTCATTTGTTTTTTCTTTCGACCGTGCGACGACGTCGACGACCCTTTGTAAACCACAATTCTATCAACGTTAAAGGGGACGCAAAATGTGTTGGTGGGTATCATATTGCAGTCTAGTCTAAATGGATAAAAATACCCAGACAGAGTGCTTAGTCCAGGTAGAAACATTTTGTTTACGACCGAGAAAAATGCTGTTATTGTACTAAATTCTGAATTGTTTTGAGTCTGAAAGATTGTCGTGAATACGTGGGTGAATCTTTCGTTTGTCCATATTTTTATAACAAGTTAGGTGTTATTGCTATTAGGATATTTTCATTGTTATTGTTACCGGGGGTTATATTTGTGTTTTCTTACTTGAGAGTGTTATTAACATAAAACACAAACGCCTAGTACACCCACGTTTCGCTGTAGTTATTAACATATACTTAGGTAAATATGTTTTTATAGGAAAATGTTTCCATTGACTACCAACAAATATGTTGGAAGATCTTTGTCAGGAAGAGCTTAATTATTTTTTGAGTGAAGGACACAGTGGCGTAGCGTGCCTAGGCGGGGCCCAGTATAAAAAATTGTTTGGGGGCCCTTATGGAGCGTGATTTCTTACAAAAGACAAAAAAATGATTGTTTAAAATTAAATGACATATTTATTCATCATAATTATCTATCTGTCGCGTTTTTCCAAAATGTTTACAAACAACTCAAATTGAATATACACTCTCCTTGCCTTTTTTCGGCAAACTGATTTATTAAATCTTTTATAGCTGATGATGACTTTAGTTTTTCTAAAGTTTCTGCCTATATGGAGAAAATAGAGACAGGTCTGACAGGCGTTCATGTCCCATCGAAGTTCTTAGGTAATTTTTTATCAGTTGTAATTTTAATTTACGCACGTTGGGGGCCCCGTGGCCCGGGGGCCCCGTATAATTGATACGGCAGATACGGTGGTAGCTACGCCCCTGGAAGGACATTAATTGTTTTACACTTTAAAGCTTAAACATAAACACTTTAAAGTTAGAAAAGGACTGAGCCTTATTGGATTCATCTATCGCCATCTTGATTCTTCTTCAAAGTTGTGGCAAACAAGAATACTAACTCACTAAGCTGTTAAGTATGGTTATAGGACACCTAAACAAATAAAAAATGTTGTGAGAATAATTTACTTGGCATTGTTGTCAAAAATGGCGAAGAACCTTTTCACTAATATCTTCCGCAAGTTTTAGTGGAAGTGTCCTCCTCCTTCTCCTTGCGTCGATGCCGTAATGCTGAGGATCGTTATCGCGACCACAACATCATGGTTTCAAACCTTTCTCTTTGATGATATTCGTCCACTTGGTCTTATTCTCAGCAATATGCACGGCTTCTGCAGTGGCATTGATTTTCAATGAGTTTCAGATTTGCTCCTAAACTCGTTTTTCTCCTACCTCTAGGCCGTTTACCTTCGACTTTGCCAGTGACAATTACCTTTAGTAAGTGGTCACCAGGTTTACGGGCAAAATGTCCATAAAAGTCAAATATCTTGCGGAGGCACACTTCTGACAGTCTTGGCCTTTTTGCAATTTTAAGATCCTCTAATATCAATTTGTTCGTCTTGTGTGCCGTCCACGAGATACGCTGTATATTTCTGTAGCACCACATTTCGAAAGCCTCGATGCGGAGATGTAACGAAAGTCTAAAAAAACCGGCCAAGTGCGAGTCGGACTCGCGCACGAAGGGTTCCGTACCATAAACGCAAAAAAAAACCGGCCAAGTGCGAGTCGGACTCGCGCACGAAGGATTCCGTACTTGGTAAATTGCGGTTTACGATTTATGACTTATTAAAAAAAACTACTTACTAGATCTCGTTCAAACCAATTTTCGGTGGCAGTTTACATGGTAATGTACATCATATATTTTTTAGGGTTCCGTACCCAAAGGGTAAAAACGGGACCCTATTACTGAGACTCCGCGGTCCGTCTGTCTGTCTGTCTGTCTGTCTGTCACCAGGCTGTATCTCATGAACCGTGATAGCTAGATAGTTGAAATTTTCACAGGTGATGTATATCTGTTGCCGCTACAACAACAAATACTAAAAACAAAATAAAATAAATATTTAAGGTGGGCTCCCATACAACAAACGTGTTTTTTTTGCCGTTTTATACGAAAATGGTACGGAACCCTTCGTGCGCGAGTCCGACTCGCACTTGGCCGGTTTTTTTTTATAGTTTTATCATTCTCTTATTTTAGAAGTTACAGGGGAAGGACACACATTTTACCACTTTGGAAGTGTCTCTCGCGCAAACTTTTCAGTTTAGAAAAAAATTATAATAGAAACCTCAATGTCATTTTTGAAAACCTATCTATAAATACCCCACACGTATGGGTTTGATGAAAAGATTTTTTTTTAGTTTCAGTTTCAAGTATGGGAACCCCCAAAATTTATTGTTTTTTTTCTATTTTTGTGTAAAAATCTTAATGCGGTTCACAGAATACATCTACTTACCAAGTTTCAACAGCATAGTTCTGATAGTTTCGGAAAAAAGTGGCTGTGACATACGGACGGACAGACAGACAGACATGACGAATCTATAAGGGTTCCGTTTTTTGACATTTGGCTACGGAACCCTAAAAATGGGCGCTGATGTAACCCGAAGTTTAATGTTTTCGTTCCCATAAAACTGACGTCACCAGGTTTAGTAACAAGTGAGCAACTGTTTAGTGCAACCGGTTTTATTTTATAGACCACAAAGAAATCACCCAGAAGGAGACAAAGTCGCAGAACTTATTTATGTTAAATAAACTTTGTAACTTCTAAACCTTTATCAAACTAACACAAGTAAATGATTATTGTGTAATTCTATCAAAATTACATACACACAGGTCGAATTGATAACCTCTATTTTTTGAAGTCGGTTAAAAACGATGATTCTTTGTAAAAATGCTATTTAATCCTTTTGTTCTTTATTTTTCCACCACCGCTAACGTAGAGGCTGTGACAGCCCTAATACATAGTAAAACCTTCTTTAAAGTTACAAGAAAATTGAATTGAGTTGAAACCCAACCTTTCCAGAACTGTTTGTCAGAGATATTTGTTGTTTCTTTTGTAACTATTTTATTGTTCTGAGTTGGAGCAAATGTTGTGCAAGTGTTTTCTTGCTGCGATACCTGTTTCTGTTACCAAGTTATTATATTGTAAACATTATTCCTACGAACTAAAATTTGCGAAATGGAAAGTCAAACTGTTGTTATTGAGAAAGGAATAAAATATTTCAAAATGTTTACCTCACCAAGAGTGTACATAGTATATGTTAGTTTTTGTTATTTAAAGCTTTATCTAAGATGAGTGTTTATAGTGGAAATGATAGTTGGAGTTTGAGAGCTAAGACGAGAGGATGAACTTACTTACTTATGACTAACTATGGATAAGGATTAACTTACTACGGGTGGTCGATAGGACAAAAAGGTTCTGGAGTGGTGACCGCGACCGGAAGACGTTGCGTTAGAAGGCCTCCCACCAGGTAGACCGATGACCTGGTAAAGGTTGCTGGGATCGGCTGGTTGCGAGACGCACGGGACGGGTGAATGTGCCGACGGTTTAGGAAGGCCTATTTCCAGCAGTGGACGTCTTTCGGCTGATATGATGATGATGATTACATTTAGTAACTTTCAGTTCAAAAAGCTTGTGTAAATATTTTTTTTTATTATTACTTAATCATTTTCATAATGTAGACTTATTCAGGTTCCACTAATCTCGATTTTCGTGTTCAGAAAATGCTGACTCTTGGCCAATTTTGGATAAATCTCTTTTGATTCTTTTTCTACCTATGAAAATGTCCTCTACATACTTTTATACCGTTGTCAGCGTTTGACGTAGGTACACACCTTTCTAATAGCTAACATCATGCATGATTTGCGGTATTTCAAATTACGAATACGCACCTTGTGTAGGAATGTAGTTTTAAAACATGTTGAAAAACGCAAAATGAACATAAGGCTTTTAGGATGTTTTATTAATGACTAGTTGTCACGGTAGGCTTGTTATATTTTGAAATGTAGAAGTTATTAACGTGTTTGAATAATTATCAGATTTGTAAAGGGTTCTTTTTATTACTTTCCTTGAAGTTGAACGGAATCATGAATTAATTACAACTTATTTGTTAAATACGCAAATTAAAGAGGACTAGGGGACGGGAAAAATTAAATCTATTTAAATGCTATTATTGTCTAGGTCTTAACTAAATGGTTTCTCCTTTTTTCTTATATTTAAGTTTCAGGTCCTGTATGTCTAATTTTAGACATATTTTTTAAACATTGACAACCAAAATTCAAACGTTCATAACTATGCTTGTAAAGCGTTATCCAAATAGCAAAATTCAAACACATCTTCACATTCAAATAAAATCCTCATACGTGATCGTCGTTTTTATTTGTTCGGCTACGTCACCGACGTGTAATAAACTGCGTATTACCTTACTTGAAATAGGTACCTGCATATATTTCTACAGTACAAAATATTTCTCATATTTATGGCTTTAAAAGCAACACGTAAATAGGTCACCTCTTCGCGTTACATCTGTCCCAAATATCTTCGCAATGTCACGCATACAAAATAGAAAGAAGGTTTCAAGCACCTTAGTATATTCTACTACTAACCCCAGGAGATAGGCGACCCAATAGCATTACGATATTGGGTTTAAATGTTGTGTACAAAGAAAAATTTTTTAGACCGCCGTTTACAAGCCGACAAGCATCATTAAGTTCCTTACCCTTTTCTATATTCGATCTTGTTTACTTAGATTTTTTATGGTTAACTCGTTTTATTCCAAGTCGTTACATGACCTCTCATGGCACTTGAAGTTGTAGACGAATATGTCTGCCTGGGACAAATAGTCCAGTTAGGTCGAATCCAACTCGGCTGGGCAGCTTTCGGGAAGTTACGCGGTATATACTCGTCCAACTTACCACAGTGTCTCATGACGAAAGTTTATGACCAGTGTTGACATGTTATTATACCACTGAGACGTGGTCGGTGACACATCTGCAATAGAAACAGGGTTACCACATAGCCCAAAGGATTGCCAAACATAAGTGACAGTGGGCAGGGCACATATATTGCTCGCAGAACGGATCGGGCGATCGATGGGGCCGAAAAGTTCTGGAGTTCCGACCGCGTACCGGCAGACGCAGCGTTGGAATGCAACCCTCTAAGTGGAGCGATGATATTGTCAGGGCTACGGGCATCCACTGGATGCGAGACGCACAGGACCGATCGAGGTGGCGACACTTGGGGGATGCCTATGTCCAGCAGTGGACTTCCTGAAGCCTGAATTAAGCCTGAATTATAATGATGATGATTTTACGAGTATCTTATTTTTATTGTGTTGGTAAATCATCCAATAACTTAACCCACTCTGGATGAACCCACCCGTTTTCCTTCAGTTACTTGAGCCAGGGCAGCAGTAACTTTCTTTAAAATTTATCCGCGATCATGATGGTGGGCTGCCTGTCTGACTTCCACAACCCAGTACCTGGGTAACACTATACCCTTGACAAGACTGGTTAACGTTTAACTATAAGAAAACACACAAAAGAAAAGCTATTTTTAGGAAAACAATAATAAAAGTTTGTCCTTTATTATATAAACTCGAAGTTGTATTTCACAAATATACCTCTAGCTTTGCGTATCCATTTCAGCCTCAAAGTCGGGCAAGAGAAGCTCAAACTAGGTATATAAGTTACTGAAATCGAAAACCATCGTGAAGATAGTATTGTCGAAATATTCAATATTGTTATCGTACTGCAAAGCTATTAAACACCGGGCGAATCAAGGGCGGTTCGCTGGTTATAAATATATGTGTTTAGCAAATAAAATTTCGTAACCTAAATGCTTTCAACACTTAAAACCTCTACGGTCCGTACTCAATAACTTTTTTCTGGCGCAACGACCACATCCACATAAATGAATTTTAATTGGAGCGCAAATCCCCGTCTGGCAACCAAATTAAATAAATAAACAAAAATATAGCTATGTGTATTTTTTTAAAGGCTCTCGCTCATTTAAAAGCATTTTATTATTAAATTAAAAATAGCTATTGGGTGGTAAGTGACTAAAACGGCGTCTTATTTAAGTCATGTTATATTTCTCAAAAAAAATCCCTAATGGAAGTACATTTTCAAGTTGTCGGTTCTCTTTTTCGTGTTGGTTGTGTCAACAAAATTAAAAGCTTCTTGCCAAAAAGGTACTTACTGATCATGAACGACAGAAATGATTTTAACCACAGAGTATAAAACGTAGAGTTGGCAAGGAACTTGCCAACACACCATTGCTAATCATCTAATAATATGAATATAATAATGCATTTCACAAGTATCGGAAGTCACACCTTTAGTCAGAATTGTCTCGAGCCTTCAATTTCTATGAGAAATAAAAGGTAAAACACACTGGCACCCTTGGTTTGTATAATACTAGCTGTCCTCCGCGGCTTTGCTCCCGTCAACTGGCTACCTACCTACTTACCCTAACCAATCTTACCTTTCTACCTAACTACTTTACCCTACCCTACCTACCTTACCCTACATACCTACCCTGTCAATTTAACCCTTTTTCTTTTTTGTTTCTCTCTCTTTCTATTAGTTTCATGTTATATTATGTATGTATGTTTGTATAAAGGTTTATGCATTTATTATATTATTATAATCTTGTATATATTTATGTTTTATTTTAATAGCAGTACACCGACTACCCCCTTTTTATTCTAAGTTTTCTTTTTTCAGTCCATCCAAAGGTTGTCTGGTAGATATCGCTGTCAGCGATAAGACCGCCTTTGTACCCATTTATATAAGTTTTTTTGTAAATGTCTATAATTTTATGGTGTACAATAAAGTATATTCTATTCTATTCTACCTACGCTACCTAAGCTATCCTATCTACTTTACCCTACCTAACCTACCTTATCTACGCTACTCTACATACCTTATCTACGCTACCCTACCTACCCTTCCATACCTAATATTTATTATAAAAACCATACATTAGTATGGTTATTATTTTAAATACTCGGTCAGCATGAAAAAACACTAATTATTTGGTCCTTTACAAATAGTAAGTTTCGCCAATGTCATCATTAGCAGTAGCCGCGAGGCTTCTCTGACCTCTGTGGGCTTATAAATGCAGTATGGACGCCAACGTGTCGGTTATGCTCTTAAATTCGAATCCGATTCGCACCAGTTGATCAGTGAAGTTATGGTTTTACGCCAATTTTGCTAATCATAAAATATCCTTACTCAAAGCATTCATTCTTTTTTACTTATTTTTATATGTCTTAAAACATCTCAGGGCCCTGGGGTCCTGGTTCTTTGAAAGGCGTGCCAGGGACAGGAGCTAACTTGTAGAGGACTTTTAAAAATATATTTAAAAATGAAATGTGACACATTATTATTTCGTTAATTTATCTTTGTTCTTATTCATACACACACACATTATATTTTTAATTATATTGCTACATGATTTGCTTTTCTTTCTCAGCTTTCACGAGGTGCCCGTCATGCGGGACAGTTATGTCAACATACATTGCACGCCTCTTGATTCGGTTCATTATTATTACTATTTCAATTCAACCATTTCCAGGCACTTTTGAATTGTCAAAGAATCGATCAATCAGAAAGATGAAGCTAGTTGTACATCACAAAGCGTAAATCTATACTTGGTCAAGAAACACCTTTATCAAAAAAAAAAGTTACGGTTAGAACAAAGTAAAAAACGAAACCAGTAAAAGCATTCAGAATTAAAAAAAAACTGATCGCCACTGGCGGTGCCCGTTCACGAAAATGGCGTATAGATTAGCATCAATCAACTCAACCATTTTAAAGGAAACTGAATCATCCAACACATTGCACCATAAAATTTTAGAATCGTTTTAAATATTAAAATAATTTATATATAGGTAGCGATGGTCCATTGTCATTGAAAATATGAGCAATCTGTTCAATATGAAATGTATGTAACCTACTACTAGAAGTCGTAAAACATACTCGTAAACTGTTTTCTATAATGACTGGGTACCCATTTTAGTTCATTGACTTCTAAAAGCGTTCCTAACTAAAAACTAATGTGTTTACAGAGGGAACATACCTTTTAGTACCCTCGTTTGAAAACTAATAGCTTGATAGGTTCATTTGCGGGAGAGGGAACTACGACACAATGTTTGCCTGAGAAGTTAGCAATCCTACATCAAAGATTTTTGTGTAATTAATATAAACTAGTCAACTCTGCTACTTATTTTGTTTTAGGCTGTATTCCAAGTTCCTTGTCATCACAATGGGTACACTTTTAGATACCTGAGCTAATTATGCTGCAATACTAAATATTGCAGCATAATTATGCTGAGATATGAGCCTTTCAGCAGCAGTAGGAGCAGTGGTGGCCTAGTGGTAACGGCCCCGACTGACGTGTCGTAGGTCATGGGTTCGAACCCAGGCATGCGCTACTTTATGTAAATTATTTCATCACCATTGCTCTAAAAACAGTGAAAGAAAACATCGTGAGGAAACCGGCATGCCCTAAAATCAAAAATTCGAAGACATGTGACATTCACCAACCTGCACTGGGCCCACGTGGTGGATTATGTCCCACTCCCACTCTCACAGAGAGTCTTCCAAATCGCTATCTCACTTCTGAGAGACGTGACTCTGTTTTAGACTGTCAAGGATTTTTCTCCATCTGTTACGATCAGCCGCCTGGTGGAGTGCGATCGGTATCTCCAGATGCTCCGATATTTGATCCGCACACCCCGCCCTTGTATTTTACCCTCTATTTTGCCAGTCACTATGAAACGATTCATATTACGTTGTTCCTGTTCCTAAGGGGGGGTCAGCAGAATCTGTGGATGGGTATAGGCCAGTTGCAGTATTGTCGACCCCGGCAAAAGTACTGGAAACTGCCATTCACAAGATTATTTATCAACAGGTTAGCGCACAGCTCTCAGACGCTCAGCATGGTTTTCGACCGGGAAGGAGTACCACCAGTAATCTTCTTTGCCACATGGCTCATCTGGTGCCGACAGTGGATAGTGGGGGCCAAGCTGATGCTGCTTACTTTGACTTTCGAAAAGCATTCGACCTAGTCAATAATGACATGTTGCTTGCAAAGTTAGCTGGTGTTGGTTTTACCCCACATTCACTCCAGTTTTTTGCCAGCTACCTGAGAGATAGGCGACAGTACGTGGAATATGCGGGACACGTGTCAGATCCGTATTTCACGAGGTCTGGAGTGAGTCAGGGCAGTAACCTTGGACCTTTGGGGTTCCTCCTGGTGGTTAACAACCTACCAGAAGTAGTCCAAGACGCTCACTGTTTGTTGTTTGCCGACGACCTCGAATTATCTCTCACAGTGGAAAGGGGCGAAGACTGTGACAAGCTACAAAGGGATATTGACAGGGTAGTGAGCTGGAGCAGAGAAAATCTGTTGCAGTTCAATATCTCGAAATGTGTGACAATCACTTTTTCTCGTGCACACAATCCCATTGTGCATTCCTATCATATTGATGGCATGCCTATGACACGGGTCACGGAAGTCAAGGACTTGGGGGTAAGTTTCAACACCAGCTTGACATTTCGTGACCACGTTATGCGTTGCTGTAAGAAAGCATATAGAAATTTAGGTTTTATGCTTCGTACGGTCCGAGGGTTCACGAATTTGAAAGCCATTATAGCTTTATATAATGCATTGGTTAGGAGCCAGCTAGAATGTAACGCAGTCATCTGGTCTCCACATGAAGCTAAATATAGTCTCATGCTGGAGAAGGTACAAAACAAATTTATTAGATATTTGTATATGAGGTATTACGGTGTTTACCCATTTTATCCCTTAATGTATCCTACTTTATTTATTTTAGGTATGGTAGGATACAATGAATTGAGGGTTAGGAGGGAACTGGCACTCACCACATATATTTTCAAAATATTGAGAGGGAAGGTGCTTAATGCAACTGTTTTAGGACAGGTGTGTCTGTGTGTTCCGGACAGGTACGTCTGGCGACGCCGGCGGCCGAGCTTGCTAGTTGAGCCGCGCAGTCGAACCAACCTGTTAAGAGAGGCGCCGCTGACGCGCGCACTCCGCACGCTCAACCTTGTGGCTATTGAGACGGACCTATTCTACTGTACTCTGGGTGAATTCACAAAGAGTGCATTGTTTAGAATTAGTTATAGATAAAATTTGTTATGTAATTAAGTTAACCTAAAATTTGTTTAGATACTACTGTTATGTAAAATGGTTTACTGTAGTTTAGCGCATTAATCGTATTGGGTGTAATCCTGTAAAGATTTATGTGATAAGGTTGAAATAAATAAATAAATAAATAAATATTGGTGGTTCTTTTGCGGGCAATGTGGCCGAAGTATCTCACGACGCATTATAGGCAGATTGAGGACCACACGTTAATTATTTGTCTGTCGGCAGCTTTGATCGTCCAAGTCTCTGCCCCATAAAGAAAGATGGAGAAGACAAATGTGTGGACCGGTGTTTTTTTGTCGAATTACTAATATTATGAAGAGGAAAGGTTTGTGACATATGCTACTTTTTATCCCTGTATTCCCATGGAAACGGAACATACGCGGGTGATCCCGCGAGGCGTCCGCTAGTTTATAATATTTTTATCTCTCAAAATTTTGCTGAGTTGAATCATCGCTGTTTAGCCATGCTAATTCGTCATCGAAGTTATAATTCGCAGCTACCGCCAAGATATTGAAACTGGTTGACATTTTTTCTTTCTTTCTTTTTTTTTTTCTCTCGTCTGTATTTACTTGGAACATTTTCTTTCCTTTTCTACTCATAAAAGCTCAAAAAACAGTTCGATAGATGATTGCAATGTGGATACCTAATGGGGCTGGAAGGTTCTTCAGTAATTAATATTCCTTCCACGTATCGGAAGATGCAGAGTTGGATGGTCTCCTTAAACTGCACCGATGACCTAGCAAGCCAGAGGAAATCTACTCAATGCGAGAAGCACAGTGCCAGACGACGTGGCGGCGCTTGTTGGACCTATTTTCAGCGGTGGTGTGATATTCTGGCTGCTATAATGATGATAACTTTTTCTTTTTTTTTCTTTATTTAATTAGGGACTTTTATAATCGCCATGCGCATGACAGTCCCATCATACCCTAAATACACACTATAGACCTACTATTCATAACATTTGGGTCATGAACTTGAACAGACTCTTCGCTTCATCACCATTTGGTTGAGACATAAGTCTATGGAATGTGTCTACATCAAGTCGGTTCAACCACAGGATCCGAAACAAATCGTTTCTTATAGGCTCATATCGCACACAGCCCATCAATAAGTGCTGCAGGTCCTCAACAACTCCACACTCGACACAATTAGGCGAGTTAACTTTTATCATTAGGAACGCAAACTTATTACATGGAATGTTTCCAGATCTGAGTCTACAAGCAGAACAACTAATTTTCTACATAAAGTAGTATTCACAAACCAGGGCACACGAAAAGGAATGATGATAACTTATCATTCTATAATGCAAATTACTAACGTTGTTTTGATTTAGGTACCAATATCAGCTCCAATAAACCATTAACCTGGTAGGTAATCGTATATGTAGGATCAATCAAAATCTTGTTATGTCACCGATATGCAAACGACTATAACACATTATCGTTAACCATATTGGCTTTCTCGATAAACAGAATGTTAACAATTCATTGATGTATACGATTTATATGAGTTCATGAGGGAATATTGATTTTAGGTCATCAAATATGTACGCATTAATTTTGTCTCCCCGCCTGCCATGTGTAGATATTTGACAGTCGCTACAAGTAATCAGAAGCTGCTTCTTTATATCTCTGAAATACACGGCAACGGTACTCTCCACAGTCACATATTAATGACCTTCTAGTTCTTGCGTGGTCTGCCGTCTGATAGACAGATCAGGTCAGTACAGACCAGTGGCGTTGTATAGTTTTCCCATTAATGTTTTGTAATGTCCGAGTATTGTTCTTTATTGTACACCAAAGGAAAAACAATAAAGGAAGGAAACCTTTTATCTTTAGTTTATGAGACAGGATATCAGATATTCAGGGTGAAAATCGAGCTCTTAATTATCTTTATCAACTACTTTGATCTACATTTTTACCTCTGAATAGTTTTCAATTTTGTATCTAATAGTTATATTATGTGGAGGAACTCATTTGGACCTCAGGCATTTAAATTATCTTATCAATGTTTAAAGTAGTGCTGTTTTTTACATATCTAAGTGACTTATCAACACTGAACACTACTTCAGTTTTAAGGCTTGCTTTTTTATCATTAGAACAGTTTCTACAAAAATCGTCGAATTATTATCGCACCTTTAAGCGGCAAAACATCGAACATCGTCTGCCATATTGCACGTTATTCTCCACGTTAGTCTCGACCGCCTTCGACCGGGTTACCTGAGCAGCAAATTCCACCGTTCGATTCAAGAAGCTGCTTAAAAATGCAATACCATTATAATATTTAATTGGCATTACTCCCCTTATTGGGATTCAAGTTTCGGATTGGAAGTTTTGAGTTGGTCGTTTAGTCCAACCTGCCGAAACAATCGAGGACGGCTGCCGCGTCACCAAACATTGCCAGCTCATCAGAACATCTCAACCCTGCAGGTCTTCTTGACTAGGTCTTCAAATCTTCAGCAGTCGTGACGTCATCAGCTTCGCCTTAAGCCAGGATAGTACTTAGCGCGCCTAACTACACCAAACAGAAAATTAAGTGACGGGCTTTTGTAACCCGCGACCACGTAGAAATAAATTTATTGAAGGTGTTGTTGAGTTTTATTTCTTGTATATACAATTCACACGCTTCATTGGCGACTGCTATCTCGTTTTGATAGACACGTTTCAGATTAATGACACGTAAGTTGGTAATTCATTTAGGCTAGACCTTTTAGAATACAAGTAAAACAAAATGTTCTGAACATTTTGAACTCAATGCTTTGTATACCTACCAGGGGGCGTTTTTTATTTACTGCCTACCCCCATGGGACCTTACCTGTGATGGCGGGCGTTTACGTTTTCACTTAATTCATTCTATCAATTAATGTCCTCCCAGTCGTTAAATTCATTTACTCTTCGGGTATTTTATTAAACTAGGTATTTCTCGAAAATGGTCCAAGTAACTAACTTCTTTGAGGAGTTCGAATTAAGTTAAATATTTTCTACTGAGAAGTCAACATAGTGAGCTTTTGTAATTATTATCATAATGGATTTTGAATGTG
This sequence comes from Orthosia gothica, assembly GCA_949775005.1. NCBI lineage: Eukaryota > Metazoa > Arthropoda > Insecta > Lepidoptera > Noctuidae > Orthosia > Orthosia gothica. The sequence continues at coordinate 14,783,808 of OX459046.1, read as the reverse complement.
AAGAACAATTAACGTACTAATTGAAAACGGATAAGCTTTGGCTAAGGAGTTTTGTGGTAATCTTGGTGAATGTATTTTCGGATAAGGACCTAAGGAGCTAGGTACTTAAATTGCCAGAGCTGTCATACTTACGGACGAATTGACCAAAGGCGATGATTCATTTATGTATGGGACTCCGGCCATAACCTGTACCTTTTAGGAAAGCTGGGAAACTAACCCCTGAGTAGAATAATGTATTTTTTTTCCATAATAACAAATATTTTTTACGTTCATCATAAAAAATAAAAATGTTTGACGTGTATCGTGACAGTTATGTGACAGCCATGATAAGCTTTAGTTTTGACGATTACGTAACTTAGCAAATGATAATTATCGTTTATCAGAACTGTGATTATTTTCGATATGTACTTAACTGTAGAAATAATTAGAAAACGAAAAGTAAAAACATCGAAAGCCACGAAAGTCGAGACAAACGAGACTGAAGTGACTGACAGTGACACTGAACTGACGTAGTGACGTGACACTCAGTAGTCAAACAAAAGTCATTTTGAATTATTCGTTCAGAAGTTCACTTCAAAAGAGTAAATAAATATTTTTAACGTTGAAATCGTCACACTTGCTTTTATATTATTCGTAAAAGATGTTTATGAGAATAATAGTAATTTTTACTAGTACAAGAACACTTACTTTTCATATTTAACGTCTACGTTATTTATGCTTCGACGTGACATGATTTCAGAACGAAATCAAAATGCAAACTATGAAAGACGCCATGTTGAATAGATTATGGCAATAATTGAAAATGTATTACTTTTTGTATGCAAGAAATCAGGCTTAAATTCACGAAAGAATTTCCACTTTTTTGATAAATGTACACATCACGGCCGAAAATGATACATCTCCTTTAAATTACTATAATATGATATGACATAACGCTGAGTAGGATTTTAGAGTAAATTCTTGCTAATTAAAGATTGCACCCACAAACCAAATTATAGGAAGAAAAATTGTGACAAACCGGGAACTTTATGGCGAAATATTTAAGACTCTGCATCAAAACAAATATTAACGGATTTGTCATTAAATGAATCCATTCAATTTGTAGCAGAAAATTCTGTGCAAAATTGTCATCTGAATACCTGAACAATTTGTGTCTCAACCAGATAATCTAATAAATTACCGAAAGAACCAAACTAAATTAAATAAAAATAATGTAAATCGCTTTTCAAAAACCTGTCTAAGTAGTAATTCGAAATATTATATTATTCTATTAAGAACTTTTTTCACTATTCGTCATTTATGTGAATAAGAATGGTCGAAAATGCAATCTAGATTTAAACAAATAAAAACCAGAAAATATTGTGCAACTTGAACAATTTCTATGACAAATTGTTTTCACATCGTCGCATGTGGCAGCGGTAATTTATACAGAGACAAAAATATTGGTTCTTATCTTATTTTTATAAAGAAAATACCGAAGTATTTAGGAACTCCTGATCCGTTCCAAAAAATATTTGACTGATAGAAAACTACAGTTTTGCTGAACAAAAAACCGGAAAAATAGACATAGCGGGTCTATTCGTTTAACAATTAATTTCATGCATGGAATTCCTCTATCAAAATGAACGTTCTCACATTCTTAGAAGTCGGTATAACTTCGTAATGTCATGTTTCTGTGTTCAGCGGTTTGGGTAGAGCGTTATCCATCAGTCAACAAGTTAGTTCTAAACTCGAAATTATATCAGGAAATAGAAGGAAGGGCCAACATCAAAGGTTTACGTAATTTGATGCAAGCTATATTATCCTTTATTCACACACATATTTATTATTATAATTGCTTGTCACTAAACACACGCCTATTGATCAATATGTTTTGGAGATGACAAATAACTACTATCCAATATAACATAACAGCAGTGTTTTCGACAATTTTCAAGTATCTACTACATCTTGTTATGTCCTTGGAACACACAGACTTAAATCTAATATGACTAGATGACGCGAATGAATGCAATTCATGTGTTAAAAGTTAGAGGAATGCTCTAATATTGAGCTGTTTTATTTAACTTTATCGGCACCGGACTTCAACCGAAATCTTAAAAGTATTGAGGTACAGAAATTCAACAAAAAATCGTGGCCGAGACAATGGAAAGATGTTTTTTCATCGGTAAGTAACAATTTACTAAAAAGTTAAAAATTAATTTACTAAAAAGTTAAAAAGTTCTTAAATAGTGTGTAACAAAGTGGCCACTTGGTTTTCATACAGATGTCTGTGTTGAAAAACTGTGTTGAAAAAACTAAGTATTGTGTAGTCTCGTATTCTTTTGGATCCAGTTCATGATTATAGTGAAGATGTATCGTATCCACTTCAGCATAGACTGTAATTAAAAGTAATAGTTGTCGTCATGTCGACAACCTTGTGAGCCAAGTCAAGATACTTGATTTGCCTATCTTTCTCGGCTTCAAGGTTCCTATCATGCGAGACGTTTATGTCAACAATGCACGCCTCTCGATCCTGTCCACCACCAGGCTTATCGGCTGCAATAGTCTTGTCAGTGATGATGGACCGATCCCAGTACAATGTGATTTTGCCATTTTTGAGAACTGGCTCAGGCACATACGTATAGTACGGCACCTCCGATGCCACAAGATTGTATTTCAGAACAAGTTGCTGATGGATAATCCTGGTTATAAGCTTGTACCTATGCAAGTACTCTTCGTTGGCTAGACGAGAACAACCAGAGATATCGCGGTGGATTGATTCACCCGGACGGTGACATACCCGATAGGCGTCCGAACCGTGGATATTGTGAAGGATGCTTCACAATAAATCACCGGTAGTTATTCTTCAATTATGACGTCAATTATGGACGAAGTTATTAAACTTCGTCCATAATTGCACAGACAAAACCTTCGGTTTATTTCCCAAAGAGGTCACCGAAACGTAGCTAGGCCGTTGACATAGCCGTAGGACATGAATCCCATGAGTTCGTAGGGCCTGGCAAATGCGTCCGTGGAGTTCCTCACTCTGCCATATCTCCCTGCGATCGTTAGTGTCAAGCAGCACAGATTTGCGTCAATTCTCATACAGTCGTCAAGAAGAGCGGAGTGAGTCTCTTGTCCACAACTGCCACATCTTGTACAGTTTTGTCACTGTTTTGTCAACTGCCCAGCTTTCGTCGGCAGTATTCCCTGTGTAGGAAATATTCCCTGAGATTGCATATCTCGCAGTTGTGGAGGTTCTTATTGATGCATTTAAAAAGTCTCGGCCTCCACACTGCCGCGGGATATACCATCTCATGACCGACGATCGTGGGTGATGCATTCGATATACCGTTGGCACTTCAGCAGTGTATGGACCCGCCTATCCTGGGCGTCAAGTTGTGTTTGAGTCCATTTGAGTACGCCGAAAGAGTACATTAATACCGGCATGACCCAACCGTAGAAGGCGCGCACCTTGTTCCTCCCGAAAGATGGCTATTGAATACCTTCTTCAGGCGGCCAAAAGATTTCATTCAATGATTGCTTCAGTTCAATAGCATTGATAACAAACGCTTACGACATACCCAAATACTTATACCTAGGTTTCGTTTGGAGAGAAGGATTTCAGGTTTATAGAATCCACGAGTTGAATACCCACGAATTCTACAATCTCCCCTCGCTTTACATCCATGACCGTACATTTTTGTCCACACCAAACTCCATCCTGATGGCGCTACTAAAATTTTCGGTTATTTTCAGTAACTCTATCAGTTGAGGATTACTGGGGGCAAAGAGCTTCAGGTCATCCATGTAATTGAGGTAAGATATAACCTAACCACCTCTCTTAAACCGATAGCGTAGCCCTGAATTCGCCTGCAATGTGCTTAGAGGAGGCTAAGCAAAACCAAAGAGGACTAAATCTACTATCGCACTGCAATATACCTCGCTTGATCCTTACTGGTTCGCTATTTCTCTAGATATGTCGACATCCTGGATAGGGATGGACCGTCAGCCATTGGCCCATAGACGACATAAGGAAGGTGCGTAGAATTGTAACCATTTTATACAATTCTAGCATCCTCATGAGCCATGTATTATACCAAGGTCATATGCCGTCTTATAATCTATCCAACATGTTGACAGATTTTGCAGCCTTACGGGAACGCCAAACCTGTGGGCTGGCTGTACGTTAGCTTGCTTCCAGGCATTCGGCGCTTTTCCAGCCTCATACGAAAGGCAGAATAGGCGTTTCAAAATACATCCATTCTGAGAGACAGACATGAAAGAACTAAAATAAAAAAAAATAAAAAATACAAGAATTGGTATTGAATTGGAATTGCTGAGAAAAGAGCCGTTTTTGGTCTCGCACTGGGTATAATTTTTTTTATATTGTAAATTTTATGCGTATTTCTCGTGTCTCCGGTGCGGGTCACAAATACATATTTTTTCTTTCTTTCTTTCTTTTCTTTTCTTTCAATATGCTCATTAATTTTAGCTCAGAAATAATATTAACATATTATTGAAGCTAAAGAAGAAACTTAATAAAGTTAATAAAATTTCAATGAAACAACCGTTCGTGCTTTCTTTACCAAAAAGAATCACGTATTGGGAAACGCCAATTCTGAAAGAAAGTGATAGCTCTTCATAATATTCTTTCCGAGAAAACCTTTTTATAAGAAAATAATCGTAATAAGATTTCCTTCCTACGCAATTCTAGACGTATTGTTGTCGCTATGCTCTAATTTAAGTGTTACTCTGAAGTTTATTGCTATAAGACGATCCAAACGGCTGCGTAGATCATGATTTTACTCGCTACTATAAGCATTCATATTATTTTTAGCTGAGCAAGAAATATTTCCACAGAAGACGTTACTTCACTACGCTGGTGTCCTAAAGCTAGAGTGTAACTACATATATGGCGCTTGGCCGATTTTGAGTATTGTTTTTTTTTTTTTTTTTTTTTCTTTAAAAAACGTTGCCCCACACTAGGAATTTCTTCCTGTATCGTGGGTGCGTTTACAAACATATAAACTCACATACACAACACCCAGAGCCAGAACAACTATCTGTAGGTCATAAAATATTTGTTCCGTGCGGGAATCGAACCCGCGACACGCAGCGCAGCAGTCAATCGCTCAACCACTGCGCCAACCGTGCGCCCCAATATGTGCGCCAGAATACCTCCGTAATCAGCAAAACATTCTCTATTGACCTGTCTAAGCAGTATTTTCTACTATAATTTTTTTATCCGGCTATTATTCAGGGTAAAAAATAAAAAAGGCACTAAATCTCGTTAGCGTTGGCGTTTACTTACTATTTTGTGATAAGATTAATTAATGAAAAAAATAAAAAAGTCAAAAATGCCATAAGCTCCCATTCATTCACTCGTTATGCTATCAATTCAAACTTTTACATACAATTCCAATTCCGGTTCGTTACTTTAATTTCCCGGGCAGAAACCCAAATGATTTATATCAGGGACAAAAGTTTCAAAGCTACGGTTAACAGCAACGTAATCGGATTACTGTACATACCTATGTACGGTGGATTAACGCCTGATCAAGTAATTAATCTGACGCCACAAAGCTTCAAAGGGTTCACACTAATAGCGAAGCCGATGTTCTTTGTAGTTTCAGCCGTAAACAAAAGTAAATCAATCGCGTTATTACCCAACTGCGGGAGGTTAATATTTTTCGAGCGTATGTATGTATATATGTCCATTTCTATAGCACGCTCTACAGCCCAAATGGACAAAGACAAAGACAAAAGATATTTATTTCAACTGGGCCACCAAGCGGCACTTTTGAATGTCACAATTTAAATTTAAATGGAATACAAGTTGATTCTACCGTGCATTCGGAAAGTAGCTAGTTATGGAGAAGAATGCACAAGAAACTCCATACTTTTTAAATTTACATGGAATAAAAGTTGATTCTACCGTGCATTCGGAAAGTAGCTTGTTATGGAGAAGAATGCACAAGAAACTCCATACTTACTCTTTTAAAAAAAAAAAAAAAAAAAATGATTCTACCATGCATTCGGAAAGTAGCTTGTTATGGAGAAGAATGCACAAGAAACTCCATACTTAATCTTTTAAAAAAAAAAAAAGATTTTTACAATATTTAGGTACATGAGTACATATACATTAATAAATTCACATATGTGAGGACAATGCACCCAGAATAGCACTACACACTACACTATGTAAAGGTATAAAGTATTAAAAGTACTCACACATGTCTGTGCAGTTATACAATAGGTACTAGAAAAACATCAACATCCGAAGCAGTTGAGTTATGACCAATCCCAACTGACGGCGCCCGTTCACGAACATGACGCATGAATCGGCACCACCCAGCTCAACCATCATGAAGGGAACCGAATGATCCAACACACGCACCACCATCAGAGAGACATTTGAGAGAGCATGACACACTCAACTGCCAGGGCACACACAAGTCAACGAACGACACATAGGTATAGCAAATGGTAGATTTACAGTTGGGTACATAGTACCCACACACGTGCTGTGCAGCTATACAATACTAAAAGAAATCGAGTCTATACAGCACAAACATAAACATATCATTTGTTTTTGCGCCCTAGTGGTTGTGGAGCAGGACTAGCATTGAGCCAAGCATTTTTATCAGTGATATAATCCCCCAACTTATAATATGCCTGCCTGCATAGTGTGCGTTTTATACAATTTTTAAATTTCGTCTCATTCAGTTCTAGAATATGGGGAGGAATTTTATTGTAACATTTTGTACAGTACCCCATGAAAGATGAGGCCACTTTTGCCAGTCTGAAACCTGGTTGAACTAATTGGTCCCTATTTCTAGTAATGTAATTATGTCTGTCTCCGTTTTTACTAAAAAGATGTAAATTTTTTCTCACGTACATAATGTTTTCATAAATATATTGACAAGGAACCGTCATGATGTTAATGTCCTTAAACAGTTCCCTTAGAGAATCACGGCGGCGAAGATTGTAAATCGCTCTGATGGCTCGTTTTTGCAGAATAAAAATAGACTCAATGTCTGCAGCCCTTCCCCATAGTAAGATACCGTAAGACATTATACTATGAAAGTAACTAAAATAGAGTAGCCTAGCGGTATCCACATCAGTAAATTGACGAATCTTTCTGACAGCATAAGCTGCCGAACTCAGCCGCCCCGCAAGTGATACTAAATGAGGACCCCATTGTAACCTTGAGTCTAGCGTGATCCCCAGGAAAACCGTTTTATCGACGAATTCGAGCTTCTCCTTGTTTAATATAATGTCACAATCAGTACTTTTGACATTTGGCAACGAAAATTTTACGCATTTGGTTTTTTTACCATTTAATACTAAATTATTGGCAGTGAACCAATCCTGAACCTGCCGTAGCGCGTTATTTACGTCGTCAACCTGACAAGTACGTCTATTTACTTTAAAAACTAAAGATGTGTCATCAGCAAATAACACCATATTTAGTTTGCCTTCGAATAAATGGGGTAAATCGTTTATGTATATTAAAAATAAGAAAGGACCTAAAATTGAGCCCTGGGGTACCCCCATTTTCACATTTAACCCCGACGAATTCACACCGTTTATTTGAACTAATTGTTGTCTATCACTCAAATAAGATTTAATCAAACTTAACGCTGATTGACCTAGCCCGTAATGCTCAAGTTTCAGAAGTAATGTTTCATGATTAACGCAATCAAACGCCTTCGACAGGTCGCAGAAGATACCTATGGCATCCTGCGACTCTTCCCACGCATTAAATATGTGTTTTAATAGGGTGACACCGGCGTCAGTTGTACAACGTCCTTTGGTGAAACCATACTGTTTATCATGTAAGATGTTATTCGTATTAAAATGAATGAGCATTTGATTTAGCATTATCTTCTCAAATACCTTGCTGAAAACCGGCAACACGGATACTGGTCTATAATTATTTGTGTCTTTACTGTCCCCGGATTTAAAAAGTGGTATAACCTTACTATATTTCATTAGATCCGGAAAGACTCCTTGATCCACACACAAATTGAAAATCAAAGCTAAGTACGGCGCTATAGTCTGAATAATAGAGGTACAAGCTTTGATGGACATTCCCCATAGATCTTCGGTCGGTTTTATCTTGATTTGCTTAAAAGCTTTTATTACTGTTAAGGGGTTTATATGTGAAAAGTTAAATTCATTGGGGCAGGCTGAAACGTTCGCGTTCAATAATCCAAAAGCTAGCGAGGGCGAAGAATTTAAGGTTTCAGTAGTTTTAATTGGGATGTTAGTAAAGAAATTTACAAACTCTTGAGCAACTGTTTTGTTATCTCTAATAAGTCCGTGTGTGGTCTCAAGTGTGTAATCATTATTATTTCTTTTATTCCTGTTCGTTTCATTGTTTATAATTTGCCAAACCGTCTTGATTTTATTTTCTGCAAATTTAACCTTATTGCTAATGTACAAGGCCTTAGCTGCCTTACATGTATTTTTAAAAATTCTTGAGTAAGTAGCAACATACTTATTAAACGTTTCAGTATTAATAAAAGGCTTAAGGCCGTAAAGTTCGTAAAGTCTTTCCCTACTTTTTCTAAGTCCTGTAGTCGCCCAGTCACTGAATAAAAACTTAGGGCATATAGTTTTAGTTTGCTTCTTAAAAATTGAATTGAAATCTTTTTGAACCACTGAAAAAACTTCATCATACAAAATATTACCATCATTCACTGTGAGGTCCTGATCTCTTAACTTATTGATTAAAGTGCTGTTAAATTTATTTAATTTACCGGATGTTATTGGTCTGGATTGAATCTGCACTTGTTGTTTTAGCATAATGGACTCAAAGGCCACCAGTAGCCCACTATGATCCGAAGGCAAATAATTAATAATGGCCTTGTCAAAGTAGTTGCAGCAGCAAAAAACATTATCAATACATGTAGCAGAAGTCAATGTAGTTCGTGTTGGTTCCATAAATACATGTGACAAATTAAATGATTTAAAGAGATTTAATAACCTACTGCTATCTGAATTTTCTTCTAGAATATTAATATTAAAGTCACCACAGACAATTACTTGTTTATTACCAATTGCAAGTTTAGCCAAAACATCTTCCATTACTGACTCGAATATAGAGTAGTTTTTATAATCAGGGGGTCTGTAAACGCACACTATGACATGCTTATCCAACTCAACACAGGACAGTTCAACACTATGTTCAACTGATAGGTCTACTATATCTTTACGGGGTTTTGATTTAATACCATTTTTAATTAATATAAGTGAACCCCCATGCAACATAATATTTCTGTTAAAACAGCTGCCCACAGTATAATTTTCATAATTGATTAGCATTGCATAATCTTTCAGCCAATGCTCAGTAAAACAAACAATTTCGAACCTTGTTTTTTCCAAAAACAGTTCGATTTCTAATTGCTTCGAAGAAAAGCCCTGAATATTCTGATGGAATAATTTCAGAGAATTCTGCTCAGACCTTTTCTTGAAATTAAATTTTTGCGAGCAAGAAGGTACCTTTTTGATGGTAGATATACTCTTATTTATTCTGTTATTGGTACCCTCCCTTGTCCTATCAACTAGTTTAAAGAATAAATATTAATAGCATCTTTGCTAACGTTATTCAAGGTATTTACCACCTTTAAATTAGTACTATTACTAATATCAATAATTGTTGGATACTTCGACATACTACTTATGTCTGAGTTTATTGTATAAGATAATAGCCGAGCTATTTGATGTCTTACCCTAAGAGGCAGATACAAAGTATTGCCTGTCGACTTTAATTTATCAACAAAAATGTTGATGTCAAAAAAAAACTAGTTTGTCACTATAGTGACTCACAAGAAAGTGCAGATGCTTATTAAGCATGTGAATGTGATTATTTTGTCTATTTGACAATTTATCTAAGTAAGGGAAGGCACACAAAATAATTTTATTGCAATTTAACTTTAACATCTCTTTTACATACTCAGTGATGTCATCTTTTTTTACATTTTTACTATTACCTACAAATACAGTTATATTGGTATCTGGTTTATATAAATTCTTTGTCACAGATTCCATTATTTTCTTGTAAGATGACCCGGGCATGCAATAATTAAAAGTGGAATGATGCTGACTGCCATTTATTAATTTACCTAAACCCCTTCCTACACCATCCGAAAACATAACCGAATGAAAACCTTCGTAACTATGACTAAATAACAAGCCAGCACTCCCAGGCCGGTCTACTTGAGGCAAAGCCTGTACTATATTAGATATGTCTTGTACGAAGACACTATCTTGAGGCACCCTCTCAGCTTGGACTGGGTCCTCCGTAGCATCAGGCTGGACTGCAACTAGGTTTGAGACTGTCTGGCAGTTACACTGACACAACACTAACTCATTTGCGGCCAAAATGTGTTCTTTTATTTGTAATTTTGAATTTACATATTTATTGTAAAGAGAACTAAGTCTGTTCTCAAGTACCTGGATTTGTGTCTGTAAGCGGTGTGTGTCAATCTCATAGATATTTTTGCTGTCTTCTAATTTAATTTCATAATTATTTAATTTATTAAGTAGGTCAACACGTTCTTTCCTGAGTGGAATATTTTTAATGAAGAACTTGTGTTGTTTCCTAAACTTGTTACAATTTCTTATTAGTCTATTTAGTTTTGCATATTTCTTAAGTTTCTTATGACTAACTTTGTTAAAAAAATTCTGATTTAAAAAAGAATCTTCAGTTAAATCAATAGTAGGTATTGAAACAGGCTTACAATTAGATTTAATAAGTTCATCATACAAATGGCAAGTTTCATCAACCTGGGTTGACTCCTGTTCTTTTTGTAATTTTAAAATGTAATGTAATGTAATGTCTTTTTGTGTTTTAAAATTTTAAAATATGGCTTGACGGATTATGACATATGAGGTGTCTCAATTGTGGGACTGACCCAGGCTGTATTAGTTTTAAATATTGTGCCTGGGGGAAGCCCTAAAAAACGATGATGATACAATTTGTTTATGGTTTTATAACAATATGGGTATCAAATGAAAGCCACTAAATAGATCATTCCAAATATATATATATCGTAACACTTTGTATGATCCTATTTTGGCACATATTAAAAATAAGCGTAATTTTTAGAGCAAAATAAATAATCGTTTCCACATAACTTATTTGGAGATCAATCAAACGTTAGTAAAACTAAAAGTCTGAAAAAAAAAAGGCGGAGACAAAAAAAGATAGGAAAACCGACCAAAACTTCTTTTTCATGGCTGGCAGCAGCTCATAATATTTAATGTAAATAATTTATAATTTTTTGTTAACACAAGCTTTTTTCGTATTTTTCTCAGCAAACCCTTTCATTTGATATCCTTATCATGGCAGTGCACAAATAATAACTAGTCCACTATCTTGGTCCGTCCGCCATATTGGATTTAGAATGACGTTACTTGACTTTCAGAAAATCTAATAAAAAAAATAAAAATTGTAATTAAGTTTTTTTTTATATACTTAGTCAAGAAGATGGCGTTTTATTATATAATGAAACTGTATAATAAAAGTAACTGGGAGCTGGTTTACATATCTAATTGCCTACCAAACATACTACCCAACAGAATCCAAAGGAACTAAAGGAATTCCTTAATCATTCTGAGCCCTAAAATAGACAATGGCTCGCTCGACAACGTAAATAATGTAATTATCTAATAGTGTCTTACTGTCAAAATGACAGGTATTGTCATTGGTTGTATGTTGCGCAATTAGAGCAGTAATCAACGTCATGCTGGGCGCCGGATGTTACTGGACTACGTAATATACTTAACATAATTGGCATGGCGACTAGCTAGAAGGTTCTGGAGAAAAGCAGAAATAAGATTATTGGTTGGCCCGTCCGCAGGCGTATTAATTTGAAACTCATCACTTATAAGTTTGAAATTGAGTGTTGTACTTCGTAGCACGACCGTGAACGCATTCATTATAAATTTAGATGGTAATAAAATCCTTTTAATTTGTACTGTTATATACCTATCTATTATCGCAAATATACAGGTCGTGCTGGCTAAAATTCTAGCTGGCATAGAAGTTGATGAAACGGGAGCATGCCTAAAAAATTGTACTCACTAAGTACTTACTCCTATTTTATTACTGGAAAATTGTCCTGCTTCAAGTGGTACTCTTTTAAAAAGTATCATGTGATATTGTAACGAAAAGCGACACACACACGCACACACAAACACGCACACACACACACATATAACCTCTTAGATTTAAGTTAAATTTATTTTGTATGTACACTCATTCCAACATTATTATTGTTTCTAGTTTAGAAGAGCGAGGTCACATAGCACAGGTATGTGACCCCGTCACACACAGGTATTTTACTTAAAAGGAGGCTTCTATGTAAGATTATATACTGTAGAAGTTTGTAAAGTTAATTGAAATAAATTGATTGCATATTTAAAAGTAGTAGAAAGTGAAAGCCAGAAGAGCAAGCTGATGCACAAAGCAAAAAAAAGAAAGAAAGAAAGAAAAATATTTTTTTAACTTTATTATTTCAGACTTACATTAACTATATAAGTCCAGGTTTCCTCACGATGTTTTCCTTCACCGTTGCCTGTGATGTCCAGGGTAAACTTAGAAAGTACATATGAATTTGAAAAAGTCACATTGGTACTTGCCCAAATTTGAACCCCGACCTTAACACGCACGCTTGCACGAGAGGTGAGCTCTTAGCCACTGGGCCTGGACATCGCAATTCAATATTGAAAAGCCCAATAACACAAAATTTCATCTTAATCTGTGGAGGATAACTGTTTTAAAATTCAGTTGCAAGATTTGACCCGAACACACTTACATACATACATACATTGCAAGTTGAATAAAAGCTTGTAAAAATAGATTTGATTTTGAGAAATATTAATTAATTCAGCTTGACGTGAATAATATTTCTCATATCAATTGTTTTTCCGTTTCCATTATAATGAGATTTGCCAGCTTAACTTTAAATAGAATCTACCCTGTCAAATAATTCCAAAATTACAGGAATTCTGTCGACTACTGATGTTGCCAACCAACGCTTTATTCGGTATATAATTAACGTTACAGATATCACAATGGTTGGTTATTAAAATATTCATGGAAAAATATCAAAACCATTTTAGGACGGTATGTTTAATTACATAGGTAGGTACCTATCTATCTTTGTTATTGACAAGCTTCAATGGAAATGACCTACAAACTGTTACTAGGATAAACTTTTATATCTTTAGTAGATAATTAATTGGTTCAAGGTTCAAGTAAGGCTCGCTTTTAATTATCTCAATATATTTTGTATCGGCGATGTGTCTTTTCTTCCATGGGTACTTTTTCAATTGCTATCGTTTGTATTTACAAATACGTTTAAACAAGTATTTTCAGAGCATTTTAAGTTTACAACACAATCGTCATATTCATTGGATTTTTGATTGAGACGATTGTGTTGAAGAAGAACTTTAAAAAGCCTCTATAAAAATAATAGACAATCTACCAATATTTCAATTCAGAATACGAGACAATTAACAAAGTTTTTGAACAACAAACTCTGTGTCATACATTACAAAGTTCATATTCCATTGGAACCCCTAATTTTTAAGTACCTTTTTACTTCGAATGGTCAAACAAAAATCAACTTAAAATCACAATGTTACGCTGGGAACAAATTATCGGACGCGACTTACAGCCGCGGCTGATATGTGTGCACAGTCGTATGGTATGCGGCTGCCAGATCTCTATCAGACGTCCGAACGCCCAAGGTCACGTCCGCGACTTACGTCCGATTGTTTGCACAATGTAATGTACATTCATTACCTAGATACTCTATAAGTCGCGGCTGTCAGTCGCGTCCGTAAGCCGCGTCCGATAATTTGTTTCCAGCTTTACAGTCGATGCTTGAGTTAGTGGCGTGAGTTGAGGCTATAGACTAAGTGTCATTCTATTAGCGATGGCGATTTTCAAAACGCCAAAATGATTACGTGACGAATCGATAGCGCCTGGCATTTTTCGACATTTTACCAATTGCTATCGCGACGCCTTTGTTGATAGAATGTTACTTGTTCGCTTTAAATTTGGTGGCGATGGATCTCGAATTTTAAAATCAATAGATATCTTTAAGGTTGCCCTAGTCAGTAATTCTTCCATACAAACGTAGTATGGCGATTACTTCACTGTTTGACGGTGTACGCTCAAAATCAAAATTATATCAATTTGTCTCATCATTATCTAGCCCTGTATATACAAAAAGTAAAAAAAAACGAGTATTTGTAAGTTATGAGCGTCGAAAGTTCAATATTTCAACACTAAGTTCAACGCATTTTTGGGCGGAAATAAATACCATAAAAAGAAGGAAAATTGCAAAACAATCACCATACAGGGATATATTAGCAGTTACAAATGCAAATAATTTTATTTTAAACAAAAATATTCAGTAGTTTTTTCATGATACTCATCCTCCCAAAGGTATAAAATTGCACGCGCTCCTTTACGTTTTAAATCATCATACATTAATTATTTTTTATACCATGAGTGTGTAATCGTACTCGCACTCGCTTCTTACTGCTCATCACAGCGTCTGTCCCTTTCGTACGTGTTGTCGGATGCGATAGCTTGCACTTTAACCCCGACCAAAATAGTTCGTGCCCCCGACTAGGGCAACCTTAACAACTATTTAAAGCTCCTAGTTACTATAAAGAGACTTATTCATATCAGAATGAATAATTTTATAACATCAATTTATAGTTGTCTGCAAACAACACTACGTTATCACTTATCAGAAATGTTTTTAATATAGCAGATAACTTGATATTAAAATTGTTTTACAACAGATTGGAAACTTTCCCTCATCATCTGCGTAGCTTTTACTACTATGTTGGAATCGGCTTGCAGTCGATGCCAGATGCAGTTGAATACTTGTTGGTACTGTCTGTAAACTGTCTTCTATCTGACCTTCATAAACTGGTACCTACTGGGTAAAAATGGGAACAAATTATCGGATGCGGCTGACGGACGCGACTTACAGCCGCGACTGATATATGTGCACAGTCATTTGGGACGTGGCTTGCGGACGCGTCCGATCGCTTATTCCATAGAAAATATAGCTTATTTAACGAAGATTATATTTACGTAGAAACATGTCCAGTAGAGTAACTGAGGACGCAATTCTCTACTGCGAACACACTCGAGAAGTTTTTCTTCCATTTTTATTTATAGCCTCGCACATACGTGCAAAATATCGCGTAGTCAAAGTTGTTCTGACTCCTGGACTCGTCCCGCACCACGTGCACACCGTCCGCGGACGTTTTCGGCTGACCCAGACATCCAGCGCGCCAAATCTCTATCGGACGTCCGAACGCCTAAGGTCACGTCCAAGACTTACGTCCGATAGTTTGCACAATGTAATGTACATTCATTACACAGATACTGTATAAGTCGCGGCTGTCAGTCGCGTCCGTCAGCCGCGTCCGATAATTTGTTCCCAGCTTTACACAATACTCATTGGCAAGTACCTACTGGGTAACGCAATACTCCTTTGGCAAGTGTCAGACTTTCGGGATAGTGACGACCCGAAACAACTATCAAAATCTCTATGGATGACAGACGGGACCAACTGCTTAAGACGACGACAGTCGACAACGACCTTGATCCCGAACAAAACGGGCACACGTTTCACACTCCAAAAAATCTTTAGTTTTTTGTACTTTCCTTATTATTCTACGACTTTAACCCTTAGATCAAAATGTATATAAAGTTAAATTGTCTTTAAGACGGTGACAAATTCATTCAAATACGGCGGTTTTGGTGCGATTGACGTTTTTTTTGTTCGTGTAAGACATAACTTTACGAATTCAATACACTACGTTATACGAATAAAACTCAAACAGTTAAAATTATTAAGAAAATGGTCTAATTTATCATATAATTTTTCCAAAAAATTACGACTAGCCGTTTCACGTAATTGTCATTTCTCAGGGGTATCTGCACCTTAATGTGCTTTCCTAGACACATACAGAGATTCGATACGTGATGACAATGAGCCTTGAAGATATTTTAAATCACGAGCCACTTTCACAATAAAAAAAATCGTCTTTCTGCCTTTATTACGATTTAAAACCACGTTCCAAACCATCCAAACACATACCTACGTTCAATTATCACAAAATCTTTTTCAAATAAATAAGTTTGCCTAGTATTATAATAATAGTATTTAATTGTACCTACACGCAGCTTCTACTATCACAAATCAAGCTTCTAAATTAATATAAAAACTCAGCAAATAGGTCTCAACTAGTTCTCTACAATTGCATAAAGCATCATGGACCCTATTTAATTATTATTTAGCGCTAATTTAATAAACATTATTTAATATTGAATAGCTAATCATAACAATACTAAATAACACATATCCTTAAACAATATTCTTTACGATCTTACTATTCAAAACTTTTTCCAGACGTTCCAAACTCAAAACTTAAAAAATAGAATCAAAATTCCACTTACCTCCAGACAAAAACGCTTCGAAAAAAAAAACACAGATTTCAATAAAAAGAACTACGTTATTTTATAAACAAAATCACTTGTATTTATTACTGACACCATTGTTTATAAGTTGCGTACATATCGGAACGCATCCAAAACCAAGCGTCCGAAATGGCGGCTCGGATACAGTCGTTGTGTACGCGCGCCGAGAACCAACTGAGATTCCTCATAGCCTCGCACATTCTCCCCGATTCGACGGTGATATTGATAACTGGAAAACTGGGATGTTTTATTGAGTGTTTTTATTACGCATTACCTTGGTATGGTCTAGTTACATAATGTGCAGTAGAGTGAATTGGTGAATGTGAATCTATTTTTAGAGGTAATTTCAAATTCAAAGTGTTGTGTGTTAAACTGGAGTGTCTTCGATTTGTTTGCGTGGTAGGTACCTTTATGTCTCATGAGTTTTTTTGCTATTCATATTATCTCAATCTAATATTATAAAAAATGTTTGTTTAAATAAGTTTGAAAAGGCTAATCCTGGAAGTACTGGATCTCGAAAATTCTTTTATTGGCTGATAGATCTTATACAGCCCAGAAAATGCAAGGGTTCTTTGGGTTAGGCTGCAGAAAAGATAAAATAAAAAATTGGAACAGTTTATGAAAACACAAATGAGGTTTTTCGACTAATAAGAAATGCAATTTTCATTTTCTAGGAAAATTGTGATTCATGAACATTTGTAATAATGGTTGAATATTATGTATGAGATACATTACTCATAGATGGATACTTAAATACTAAATAGAAAATAAAAGATTTGGCAATTAAAGTTTAGATAGGGCTGGGTCTGATATTCACAACAATAAAAAACGTGGAGGTATGTCCTGCGTGTATGAGAGTAAATAGGAAAAGTCGCAACAATACACAAACATACAATAAAACAGAACAAAATAGATGAAGAACTGTAGTGATGACGATTTGTTACTGTCTTTCCTATATTCTTTACCTTTGTACAACAACTTAGCTTAAGTGGTGCTTACTTGTTAAAAATTGTGACACTCGACATTAGTATTAAGTGAATAAATTGTAATATTTAAGTGTTAACAATTGTTGGTGAGCCTAATAAATAAATAAATAAATACATAGTAGTATAATAATAATATTTATGTTATGTTATGTTATGTCATGGCACGTCATGTTATGTTTCAAATCGAAATTCATTATATCATCTTCCCGCCCTTCTCCCATATTACTTGGGGACGGCGCAACACGATTTCTTCTTCCGTTCCGTCCTGTCAAGTCTCACGCTTTTCTTTCGAGTTTTTTTTTCGAATTAGGTGCATTTAAACATAAAAGTATTGTATATTTTTGAAATCACCTCTTAAAAAAAAAAATTGGGCCCTCACAATATGGCGCCCAAAAGCCGACATTTTTCTATTGTCCAATTATAATGTAGCCTATGACACTCGCAAGGTTAATTCGAATCGATTGACGTACGAATCATCAAAATCGGCCTACGCGTTTGGTCTCTGGAATGCCATACAGGAACAAACATACATACATACATACTTACATACATATATACATATTTGGGGGCATGTGGAACAGGGTGTAAAGTCCCACAAACCTCCATAGAAAAGGGAGGATCCTCGGACCGTCTGGTCCGAGGATCTGGTCGGAGGAGGTCTGGTCGGGTGTTGTGTCTGGTCCGGGCAACTGCCCATCGGTTGTTGTAGGATTTGTCATTAGTTCGTAAGTGGCGGCGTAGGTGCCGCTACATGACTCCCCTCCGGAGACCGGAGGTCGATAGTAGGGTTGAGTCGTCCGTACATCTCGTGATGTGTGCCTGGCCAGTGGAAGGTTGGTTCCCGTGAGTTGGAACCGGAAGTCACAGAGTTCGCGGTGAGTCAGAACTGCATGCGGTTGTGCCCCATTGAGTCGGGGTGATGATATCCCAGTGAGTCGGGATAGAGTTGCTGGCTCCAGTGGGTTGGAGCGGTGATGATGTCCCAGTGAGTCGGGACAGTGTTGCTGGCTCCAGTGGGTCGGAGCGTTGATGATAGAAGCTGAGGGTGATGACCAGGAATGCGCGTCCGCTGCATGCTGGTGGTCAGGATACCCCCATAGATGCCGTGGGTACTGGCTGGCTGTGCGACTCGCTGCTCCAAAGCTTGAGGAAGTGATGATGACGATTTGTGTGACGTCATGTCATTAGTTCGTAAGTGGCGGCGTTGGTGCCGCTACACATACATAGACTGATAAACACATTACCCTCCTTCGGCAGTCGGGTAAAAACAAGGCGGGACCCCTTGTAGGGGAAGTGGGGTAACCCCTTTCAGAAGAGAGGGAACTCCTTGCTTCAGGCAAAAACAACCTCAGCCGCTCCAGCTCGTCCGATGCTTACGATTTGTTACAGCGGGCGGAGGCTGCTCTCCCGACGCGCCTCCGGGTCTTTAAAAACATTGTAGGGGTAGGACAGATTAGTACCAGGTGGAGTCGGGGTCAATCAATTCGGTTCTTTGACATTATTTGAACCTGACCTATTTCATTTGTATTTTTTTTTCATTTTTTTTTTTTTTTTTGTTTGACGTATGGCAACTTAACCGTAGGTAAAACGAAACGTTCAATGGCCAGAATTCTATATAATCTGTGGTAGGGATTGATCTAATATTGCAAAAATAATTAATTTTCAATATCTTTTTCTCAAAAACTGCGCGTCGTCGCATTGAAACTTTGCGTGTGTGCTAATAATAATGTAACCTTTCTGTAACAAAAATATCATCAAACCCCAAATCGTCGTCAGTCAAAAGAAAACTGAGCCAATCAATCAATCACAAATAAACAGTGTGACAAATAATCCAGTACCTATAATTTTTCAGACAGTAAAAGTATTAAAGAAAATTAATAGTACATTACTGCAACGGCCAGCAAAAGAGGCATTGATGGACGAACGTGTAAATTAAAACAACTAAGTACTTGCTACTTACTTTTCAAAATCAATGACGAATAACAATAATTTTGCCCTCGTTAATTAAAGTGTTCAGTTGTTTTTTTTAAATCGCTTTCGATTTGCAAGCCAGTTCGAAATTTAAATAAAACCTTTGATAAGTTACCTCCTTGGTTGCTATGTTTCGGAGTAAAAGCATGTAGTAAAAGATCGTTCCATCTTTAAATTACACGACAGATATGATTTTACTTTGTAATTTATTTGGCCGCTAAATTACGACAGATGGATTTTCATACAACTTTTGCCGGCCGCTCGCATGTATTGTATTTGACCAGTACTGCAATTTTGATTTATCTCTAAGAAGGTTGTCAAAATAATGCTCAAATTTCCAAGCATGTTTGAGAAAAATCTTTTACTATGGTAGCAAACCTAAAATCGTAAAAAAACTCAACTGTTCCCGTAGGTGTTCCCTACATTCTTGTTGAATATTTCAACATAAGGGTAAGTACTGATAACTGAACAACTGTTTATCCATATTTCAGAGTTAATCCCAGTCTTGCTAAAAAGTCCGTCATTGCAGCGTACCAGAGCGGGGATAAAATAGCATATTTTCTCTAGGGGAAAAAGATCTTTTTAGGGTTCCGAACCCAAAGGGTAAAAACGGGACCCTATTACTAAGACTTCACTGTCCGTCTGTCTGTCTGTCACCAGGTTGTGTCTCATGAACCGTGATAGCTAAACAATTGAATTTTTTTACAGATGATGTATTTCAGTTGCCGCTATAACAACAAAAACTAAAACAGAATAAATATTTAAGTGGGACTCCCATACAACAATAGCTATTTATGCAACTGTTATGTTATGGACGGTCTTTTAATACGAGTGCCATTTGTCGGTACAAACGCAGCGCGTACCTAAAAAGGTGGGCACGAGTTATTAAAAGACCAATAATAACGTACAGTTGCATACAAGATTTTATCTACGAAGGAAGGAATAAAACACAGATATAGACAAATACGTATTTTTAATAGAAACTTAACTACACACTGACTATTGTTTATTTATATGTAGATTTTGTATTGTACAATTATTGAAATAAACAGGAATTGCAGAATTACAGGCTGAACTTGTAGGTGGGCCTAGAGACATGCATTGCGGTACATTAATGTTAACTTCGTTTAATCTATTTTCTATAGAATTAAATATTGTATTTGACACCTTTACTTTATATTGGATAGATTCATTAATATATCCCTCAGCTACAGCCTTCCAACCTCCTTCCTTCCGGACTTCCAACCTCCATGGCATTTCAAACTGGTATTATCACCTCCAGCATCTACCAAGATAGTGTCAGAGCTTCGGCGGAAATAATGGCCCTTGTATACGTGGGACACTCAGAAAGTTTTGCGAAACTAAAAAAAATTGTTCTATACGTACATATATTTTTATTAAATCTTTTCAAAGTACTTTCCACCAGCCTCTATACAAAGATTCATGCGCCTAAACCAGTTTTCAAAACACTTTTTCCAGTCCGCCGCAGACACCTCGTTTACAGCCTGCTCGAACGCAGCCAGCGCATCTTCCGGCGACGAAAATTGTATCCCTTTGAGCTGATTTTTTATTTTTGGGAATAAAAAGAAGTCACACGGTGCTAGATCAGGGCTGTAAGGAGGGTGACCCAGGAGTTTGACTGGCGTGCTGTCCAGGAAGTCCCTCGTTTTGAGTGCGGTGTGCGCAGGTGCATTGTCGTGGTGGAGCAGTAGCCCGCGGAGCCCTGTGTTTGGTCGCTTGTTGCTTATAACAGAGAAAACTTCTGGCAAACATTTGGTAGTATACCATTCGGCATTAATGCTTCTTTGATCCCGTAAGGGAATTGATACCAAGTGGCCAGTCAAATTAAAAAAGCTAGCGATCAAAATCTTACCCCCGCTTCTAGATCGCTTCACTTTGGTAGGCGTTGGCTCATTTTGAAACACCCAAACAGTCGACTGGCGCTTGGTTTCTGGGTCGTATTGATAAATCCAGGACTCATCACCTGTAACGATGTCGTAAACACGCCGAGACGAGCCTGCTTCAAATTTGTTAAGCATATCACGGCACCATTCCACCCGGGCCTGCTTCTGAGCATCGGTGAGGTTGTGCGGCACCCAGCGTGATACTATCCTCCTCACGCGAAGATGGCTGTGTAGAATCTCGTGAACGCTTCCCGATCCAATCTTCAATATGTGTTGAATCTCCTGATATGTAATTCGCCTATTGTCTTGGATTAAATTTTTCACTGCTAGCACGTTTTCTTCGGTAACAGCCGTCAAAGGGCGACCGCTTCTTTCGTCATCCCCCAAAGTTGGTCGACCGCGCTTGAATTCGTTATACCAACGATACACGGTTGCCTTGGAAGGGCCTTCATCCATGAATGCCATTTGAAGTCTATCGTACGATTCATCCGGTTTCAGGCGACACTTGAAATCGTATAAAATCATAGCTCTAAAATGTTCCCGGCGCAGATCCATATTTCAGTGAGACACAATACTTTGAATTAACTCGCAAAAAATGTGGAGGGAAATTTTGAAATTGGAACTTACTTATTTTTACTTATAAATAATCATATTTTCGAAAAACATTATAACTGGCCAGTCTCCCATATATAAAAACTTTTTTTCGCAATACTTTCTGAGGGGCCTGGTATTTATTTATTTATTTAAACTTCATGTACAAAAGTGGTACATAGGCGGACTTAATGCCACAAGGATTGCAAGGATGCATAAATAGGGATTGGGAAGTTCTAAATACATTGCAATTTTTTTTATTTTTTATTTTTTACCCAAGCGGCCAAATTTATTATAGCCAACCCGTTGTCGTGTGCATTTTCCACTCACAAAGTTAAAAAAAAAAATTGCAACTTTCGCAATTTTTAAGCCGAAGTTTCATATATTACATACAAATTTCTGCATATTTTGCTGTTATACGAGTAGTACAAGTTCGCATAGTTTTTGTTTTCGTATTAGGAAACGTAACGACAATAGTTGATTCCAACTGTTTCACGTATTGAAATGCCAGCTGATATTGGATGCTCAGCACGACGACAGGCTTCCATCAATCCAATAATGAATGGAACCTGCAAATTAAAACATAGTGTTACCAACAATATTTTTAGAGAACCATTCTTAAAATAATAAGTTTACAAACTACTTTCTTATCTTCATGAACATATATTTAGTAGGTGCTTCATTCAGGAACATTCTTATTTGGTCTGGTGTGAATATTTGTGATTTTTTCGCTTTAAATCCTTCAGATTTTCATTTCAATAATGATAATACTTTGAAAGGTCAATTTGGTGTTTAATGTTGAGCATGTTCCTTAAACTAGAGTAGTGCGTCCAAAGCGAGGATGGTTTAAAGTTTTTTGAGATTTCCTCAAAATATACCAACAAGACGTTATCAAAAAATGATGTGCTTGGAATATTGTAACGTTCCCGCCATATCACAAAATCTTCATAACATTTGTCTTGATTTTTCTGGTAGTAAATTATTTGTAGCCGCAACTGCTCTATTTGTTATATCTGGTGTATTTTCATTATCACTTGATGTTGAAGACATTTTAAATAAAATTTGGAATACAAAATCACTCAGAAATTTTTGCCCGTGTCCACTTTATTTTTTATTTTTTTATTTAGTCTTTATTAGGAATAAGGCAAAGATCTTGTAGCCGCAACAGCCAAATAGTATACGATACGTTTATTCTAAACTTGTTCTATTTTTAAAAACATCATTTACACTGTCTCGATTTTGAAGTAATTATAGGTACCTGGCTGTATGTTCAGAATGTCTTTGCTTGTGTTTTAGAATTTATGACGCAACCAAAGACCTTATACGTATTTCTGTAAGAAGTATAAGGTCTTTGGACGCAACCCGATGTCATTAAGGGCATCATAATGAAACCGCTGTCAATTTTGTAATTCGAATATAACGAAACCGAATTAGATAAACGTGTTTTTTGTGCAGTTTTATGCGATAATGGTACGGAACCCTTCGAGCGCGCGTCCAGCTCGCATTTGTCCGGTTTTTTTAATTTTTGTCTATGTCGAAAAAGCATTTATTCTTATGTAGAACTAGCTTCTTGCAGCGGCTTCGCCCACGTTAATGTCGAAAATTATCCCAAGGGAACATTTTTCTGGGATAAAAAGTATCCTATGTGCTATTTCTGACTATAATCAAATCATAATCATCATCTCTGTGCCAAATTTAGTCCAGCCGTTTGAGCGTGAAAAAGTTACAAATATACAAACACACACTAACAAACTTTCGCCTTTATAATATTAAGTGTGATAATCATGACTCGACTGTTTATCAACTCGGTTTCTAAAACTAGCTTATCATTATCATTAATTTTAGCCTCTTGTATAATAATCTACTATTTAATCAAGAGTACCTTGTAGGTACCGCCCCCCGAAATTAATATTTCGTTTTTCACTTTTATAACATAATTACATATTTAAGTATATTAATCCACATTTTAAAATATATATTTAAATTGAATGTAATTCCAAAGAATGTAAAGCAAGTGCACAAATTTTCGAAAAAATAACAACAAAATGAACAAAAAAATACAAGAAAATATTCTGTTTATTTCCAAATGCATTCCAATCATTCATTCATATTTCAATCTAGTTTTTAATCCCCGCCGGAAAAAGAGGGGTGTTATAAGTTTCACGTGTGTTGCTGTGTATCTGTGTGTCTGTCTGTGGCATCATAGCGCCTAAACGGATGAACCGATTTTGATCTAGTTTTTTTTTTGTTTGAAAGGTAATTGTCGAAAGTGTTCTTAGCTATGCTTGAATAAAATCGGTTCAGCCGTTCAAAAGTTATGGGCGTTTTACTTTTTGAATCGGGGTGTTTTCGCAAAATAAATGTGTCTGGGGTTTTTTAAATGTTGAAATTTTACTTGTTCTGCTCGTATTCCTTAGTTACTTATTCGATAAATCCAACCTTCAGATTGCAGACTATCTATATTATAAAAGAAACAAACAAATAAATGGTGTCCAAGTTGACAATGAGCGAAACGACAGTCATGAGTTGCAAAGCTTTTCCTAAATCGAAGCTTTTCCTCTTTGTAAAAGATTTTTTTTTGCCGTTCAAATAATGATTAATGCCGGTTTTGTATTTAGATAAAACATAAATTTGCCTTTAATTTTGTATCAAAGAGGATTTGTGTAACGGTCTGTATTTACTTACTTACTTCTGCCCACTGCTTTTCCCGCGTTAAGGTTGAAAATTTTCCCTTGGGAACGTAGAGTATTATTTTTTTGTCGGTAGGCTCGTATTTGACTACTATCTCATCTGATGGTAAGCGATGATGTGGTCTACGGTGAAGCACGCTTGCCAAGAAGTAACTTATTCACTCTTGACTTAAACACCCCTATAGCAATCAGGATATTTGCAAAACGCTTTATGCGTATAATTGGGATGTCCACCTTGTACCGATGGCGCATTGCCGTACTTATCGATGTCCAAAGATGGAAAGGACTAGGCGGAATCAAATTGTGTAGCTTCAACGCACACTCCCCGAAATGTAACCGATGCAAAACCAAAATCGTGGCAACTCGGCGCCGATGATCAAGACTCTGGAGCCTTGACTCAACTAGTGCATCATTTCCGATGAGCCTCTTGGCCCGTCTGCCAATCAACACAAGTGCATGAATCTGGCATTTAGCAGATTCAACCCAGTGCAATTGGCTCTTTTTAGCGGCAAGAAGACACACCTGTGATATCGTTAGCTTCTAGGTATGCCAGGAGCTTATTGTTCAATACACCACAGATTCGGCAGTGGTCACTTCCAACTTGAGCCGGTCCAGGAGGACTTGGTGATGAAGCTGTTGCATAGTCTTAAGTCCAATACTCAGGGTGGTGACCGTATCTCCTTGGAGATGTTGATGATGACTCTTCCTCAAACCCTTGCAGCTATCACAGCCATCATTAACCGTTCCATCACCACCTCATCTTTCCCGGATCTGTGGCAATTGGCAATAGTTAGACCCATCCCTAAAGTATCTAATCCTACTAGTGTGAAAGAACTTCGCCCAATTAGTTTATGGCCATGCCTCTCCAAGATCCTGGCGAAGGTTTTCTCTAACCAGCTTCGGTCATACCTTGAGGAACACAGCATTTTGCGGCTCGCTCAATCGGGTTTAGCAAAGGACACAGCACGGCCACAGCACTTTTTGATGTGGTTGGGAATATTCTGGAAGCTAGAGATAAGGGCATGGGTACCCTGCTGGTCTTACTAGATTTTTCGCGCGCTTTTGACTCAATTAATACCTCGCTCCTCCTATCGAAGTTGTCTTACTATGGATGTCAGCCTAAAGACAGTAAAGTGGTTTGAAAGTTACTTGCCTCACCGTTCTCAGTTTGTCCAGGTGACGAGCGATAGTGATGGAGCCGTAAAATCCTCTGGTCCTAATCGTGTGAATAGGGGTGTACCGCAGGGATCAATCCTTGGCCCGCTACTCTTCATTCTTTACAGTGCTGACATCATTAATTGCCTGCTCAACACCAAGTTCCATTTATATGCTGATGATCTGCAGATGTATTTATCTTTTCATCCCTAGCAGGCTTAAGGTTGACACTGTAAAAAGTTAGAATGAGGATCTTGATAGGATCTCGGCTTGGTCTATGAGAAACGCCTTAGTTTTGAACCCAGCTAAGTCATAATTTATTTTAATGGGATCAAGAGATTTTTTAAATAAAATGGGTAGTGAGAATTTGGACTTGAATATCGACGGGTGTTCCATTGAAAGGGTCCGGGAAGCCCGTAATCTTGGGTTACTTTTGACGAGCACCTGCACTTTGAGACACATATCATGGAGGCTGTGCGCAACTGCTTTTACAGTCTTAAGCTTCTGTATCGTGTGTGTCCCTACATAAGTGTGGATATGCACATTCTACTTTGTGAAACACTAGTTTTATATAAGCTGAACTACGCTGACACTGTGTACGGGGCGTGCATTCTAGGTAGAAGTGAAAGGTTGATTCAGCGGGTACAAAATCCTTGTGCGAAATTTTGTATTACCATCCCTCCTAGATCTCACGTAACTCCTTTTTTAAATAAGGGTAATTTGATGAGAATGTCAGATCGTAGAAAGCTGCATCTGGCTACCCTGCTCTTTGGTACAATTCTCACAAAAAAACAGGACTATCTGTTCGGTAAATTGACCTGGTCGCGCGATGTAAATAAAGTCAAAACTAGAGCTTCTGCCTACCTGTTGTTGGCGTCACACAAAACTGCTGCATTCCATGGAAGTTTCAAATTCGCTGCCTCTCGTATCTGGAATGATCTTCTTCCGCCGTTTCGTGCTATAAAAACGATTGGAACATTTAGTACTAAATTCAAGCAGTACTTATTACTTAAGCAAAAGGAATCCGGAAGATAAGCTTACCCGGGGTTTGCACGCAGTTAAGTTTTCTGCCTGTAATCCATTTTCATTATTATGAACATTCTTGCGGACACCACACCACACGTGTTAAATTCCCACCACTCTGATTTATCCAATCTTAGCAATATATTATTCTATCTATTCTTTAAGCTAGTTCTTTTTTTTATTATAACCTATAGGCTCGCGCTTGACCACAATCTCACCTGATAGTAAGCGATGATGTGGTCGACGGTAAAACACGCTTGCCCAGAAATAACCTATTTACTCTTGACTTAAAGACCCCTAGATTGTAGCTATCGGGAAACACAGACTCCGGCAGGGAATTCCACTCCTTAGCTGTACGCATAATAAAAGTGTTCCCAAAACACACTTATTCGTTTACACTATTTAATAACATAACTTACATAACATTTTTCTTTTTACAGCCGACCATAGATTTCTTCCGTATTTAATAAATCACTCTTTGGTAAGCTCGCTCTGTCGTTTGTCTATGGTTTCGACAAATGATCATTGAGTATCGCGGACGGCGGTTTCTAGGTCTACCTATATTTAATATATTTTATTTATATATTTGTATTATACTTACACATACTTTGACCCACCTTAAGTGTTTTATCCCATTTTGTTTGTTATTTATATATTCTTCTATTTTATTTTATTATATAAGTCCCGTTTCCGTAAGTGTGTCCGTGGCATCAACAGTGGGCCCTATCAGAATATCAGCGCAGCGTTATTACCTTTTTTTTGGATATCGCTGCACATGCTGAGATAGGAGCCTTTTTGGTCTCGCACGGTGTTTCTATTTTATTATTGTTTAATTGTATGCTTATTCCTCGTGTCTCCTGTGTGGGTCACAAATAAATATTTTTCTTTCTTTCTTTTTTTTCTTCTTTAATACACGTTTCATACTTCTACAGAGCATAGATGTTACGGAGATGGGTCTGTTAGTGGTCGGGTCAGCTTTACTGCCCTTCTTGGGCACAGGCTGTACATTAGTTTGCTTCCAAGCCTTCGGCACTTGTCCAGTATCTAACGAAAGGCGATATAAGTTTGTCAAGATCAGAGACAATTTAGGTGCACAAGTTTTAAGTACATTTGCTGGTATCCCTTGTTCACGTCAATGTTGCACAGCGCCCTACAGACCACCCTCTGATGGATGCGAATGTGCGACATACTCGTCTCACATCCAACACTTTCACTCACTCTCTCTTGTCACTAGAATTCAGATGCAAAGATCCCGGCAAAGAAGAGGGGAATTTGCCTTCTCCTCAGCGGAGTGGGCTAGCACCCCATTGGATTGCAGCAGTATTGGTACGTAGAGAGGGGCGCAAACGCTCTGTAACCTGCTGGGTACGGAGCACGTTTATTCTCGATTCTGCAATAGTGGTTAAACCAAAGCCTTTGCGACACCTTTTTGCAGGACTTGGCAGCCCTGTTGAAGGCTTTCTTCAACAGGGACAGTCAGACAGACTCACTTCATTTACCTTGAGCATTCGAACATCGACGCGTGCCAGGTACGCCTTGTGTTTAACCACACCAGGACATTAGGTCGAGTAAATCAATGTAATCATTTGATTTGATGGAGGAGCTCGTGGCTAAATCATAACAGTCACACAGGTCGATCTTCAAGGTTAAGCAAAGCAATGCTTGCAAAGTTTGGTCCGTGACTTTATTTGCTTAGCGAGATTCTTTCGTGCCTCAAAAATCACGCTAATTTGACAGTCGTTACGGGTACTCAGAAGCCAGGAAACCCTACACCACCCTTGCCAAAGGGGTATCGTTTTACCCAGTTACTGGGTTGTGGAGGTCAGAAAAGTAGTCGTTTTAGGTAAAATACGGGTACTCTTCTGCAACTGGTTTCACTGGCCGACCCCTTCATTAGTTGGAAAAAGGCTAGGCAGATAAATTGATTAATTTGATTTCATGTCAATAAAGTGTAACTCAAACATAGCCATACCTCCCATGTTTACATTCACCACTCTATTTTTGTCTTTGACTAGTGTGGGCCGCAGTTTAAAAAAAGTCCCGGTAGTTTTTTGGGACCCAGTGCGACGTTGCAGCAAAATACGTTATATTTATTTGATTACTAAATTTTATTATAAATTAAAAAAGAGTAAATAAACTACTCACTACAAACAAATGCGTTTTCGAACTGTTGTCTGGAGCGGTCGGGGCGAGATTGCATTCATATTATTATTCTGTACAGTTTTCGTGGCGACAAGTTTTCAAAGAATTTAAATGTTACCAAGTAAATAGAATCCACATTCCCGTGTTCGTGTCGTCTAACTGAGGGCTGATTGATAATCTTACAACCAAATATACTGACTTTCACATTATTTTATTATTAGTATGGATGGGAAGAATTTCGATTCGTTCTTAATTTGAAAAGAGATTCAATGCATAATAAATCTAATGAATAAGTGATAAATTCTGTAGCACATTCTTCATAGATAATAGATACGAACCGTTTTTCTCATTGGAATTTATATTAAAACCTTTTAATTATTTTGGAACACATAATTTATTTTGCGTATGTTAGAAGGTACATACGTAAATTAATTTCGTGTAAAGTGAATCGAAAATTGCAGGATTCATAAAAAATACCTCTTCTAAAGCGTTTTTAGTTGAGTTAGCTTCTAATGAAAAATCTTATTACAAACTAATTAATTAAGAAAGCTCACAGACTAAAATTTAGTCTGTTCAAATTGGGCTAAGAATGAAATTACAAAGTTACTAAATGGTAGGTTAATATGAACAATGTTGACCTCGGTCTCATGACGTCTAAATACCTGTTCATTATTTAAAATATATATTTTTTTTCCTGACAAAAAAAAGAAAGATTGTCATAGTAAAGAAAATATTTGTCTTCAAATTTTAGACGGGACACTCGAGGTGAAAATTCGGTGCAAACTGGGTTAAGATTTTCAACCATGAAAACTTGGACATATTTCTAGAAATACTTACTTAACATATTACGAGTAAACTTGTGCTCGTTCACATAACATAACATCTGGTAATTTGCCCAAAACTTATAAAGAATATATGAGTACTTGCTGAGTTTGGTAACTATCCGAATATTTTATCTACTTTCTGTTTACCACAAGAAGCTCGAGGCTAAATAATAATAGCCTCACGGGTCTATCTTTAAGGTTCCCCTAGTCGACGGCACGAACTATTTAGTGCGCGAAATTAAAATGCATGCTATCTCATCCGAAGACACGTGCGAAAGAGAAAAATGCTGTGATGAGCAGAAAAAAGCTAGTCCGCGTACGAATTAGCACTTTTGCAAATTTGTATCAAAATGGATGATGATTTAGGATGAAAACGAGCGCGCGAAATTTTATAAACAGACCATTGGGAGTCTAGATATCATGAAAAAACCACTAAATGTATATTTTCAAAATAAAAATATTTGCATTGTTGAATTATTAATCTATCCCTGTGTGGAACCCGTTTCGCAATATTCCTTCTTATGGTATTTATTTCCGCCCAAAGATGCGTTAAAATTAGTGTTGAAACATGGAACTTTCAACGCTCATACCTTTATTTTTTTTGTCCTTTTTGTTTCCATACTGGGCTAGATAATAATGAGACAAATTGATATTATTTTTTATTTTGAACGTACATCGTCAAATAGTGGAGTAATCGCTAGACTATGTTTGTATGGAAGAATTTTCGACTAGTGTAACCTTAAGGTGCAGAAACCCTCCAGTAGCTGATTTTAAAATGAGAATCACGTCTAAACGGCTAGTCATAATTTTTTGGAAAAATATATGTTACATTAGACTATTTTCTTAATAATTTGATCCAAACAAATTTTGAATTTTACTCGTATAACATAGTGCAATTATTTTTATAAAGTTAAGTCTAACACGGACAAAAAAACGAAAATCCCACCAAAACTGCCGGGCGTATTTTAATGAAATTGTCACCATCTAAAAGACAATTTCATTATCTACATTTTGATTTAAGGCTTTTTAAAAGTCATAGAATAAAAAGGAAAGTACAAAAACTACAAAATTTTGGGTCGCGCGGGTGTGAAACGAGTGCGCGTTTGGTTCCCTCAAGGTCGTTTGCGACTATCGTCGTCTTAAGGTTATTATTTATTTTATTTATTCCATGGATAGGTGAACATACCAAAATTCCTCCGTGTTTCGAAAAGCATGCTAAGCCGTTGGTCCCGGCTGTCTTTTGTTCCTCTATAACAGCTATTACAGATAGTCAGAAGCCAGGTAATCTGACACCACTCTTGCCAAAAGGGTATCCTATTACCCAGTTACTGGGTTGTGGAGATCATTTGCAGTCATCATCATCATCACGATATCAGCCGAAAGACGTCCACTGCTAGACATAGGCCTCCCCCAAGCGTAGCCACATTGATCGGTCCCGTGCGTCTCGCATCCAGCGGATCCCCGCAACCTTCACCAGGTCATCGGTCCAGCTGGTGGAAGGCCTTCCAACGTATCGTCTTCCAGTTCGCGGTCGCCACTCCAGAACCTTTCTGCCCCATCGGCCATTCGTTCTACGAGCAATGTACCCTGCCCACTGCCACTTAAGTTTGGTAATTCTTCGGGCTATGTCGGTGACCCTGGTTCTCTTGCGGATCTCTACATTTCTGATTCGATCACGCAAAAAAGCTGCGAGCATTGTCCTTTGGGTGACAGTAAGCTTTCTGATGAGGCCCATTGTAAGCGACTACGTCTCAGAGCCATATGTCATCATATGTAGTCGCTCTATGATATTGGTACTTAGCTGTATGCGATTGGACTAAAAGCCAATCCCAACTTAGCTGGTAAAAGACTCGGCAGATTGATACTGTTTACCACGAGTATAAAAACAAAGGTTTTAATAAAAATGAAACGGAGCAATATTTCATCGCAGCTTTTAGTGTAGATATACATTTTAATGTCACTGTCGTATTTGAGACGGGCATATTTTAAATACAAAACTGTTTTGTTTTATCTTCATTGTCTAGCGTTGTTCATTTTCCGTCCGGCTCGTTGAAATGTTATTTTGAAAGCTTATAGTTTATCTACCGAGGTATATACATAAACTGTACTGACAAAATGGATTGATAAATAAATAATTAAGGTTACTTTTTTATACATAATATTTAAGTCAGCATAGAAAATGATACCGAAAAGCTATTGAATAGGAAAACTCATTCACCAGCACCTCCAGATAATTTATTCTAGATAGTTCATGTGTAGTAAGTAAGTATAATACACTTAAACAAGAATCGCATGATCCAAATCCGCCCAGCCCGTTTTATCATTGGACTACAAGACGTACCTACGGCGATGCGCCATCGATACATGGTAGACATCTCACCCTTACGCACTAAACGTTTTAGGAATACTTTTATTATGCGTACCTACAGCTAAGGAGTGGAATTCCCTGTCAGAGTCTGTGGCAGCCTTATCGCTTTCCGCGATCTCTTCCAGGCAACCTGGATTGTAAAGTCAAGTGTGAATAGGTTACTTTTAGGCAAGCGTGCTTCACGGTCGACCACATCATCGCTTACCTCATCATAAGTTATATAGTGATCATAAGCGCAAGCGTACTTTAAATAAAAACCTTTTATAGTAGTACGTGATCTCGATGTTATGCCAAGTTGTAAAAATCGTTCCAACCAGAGGTCGCTTGTCGCTTCTTTTCTTTGTTGTGTCTCCTGTGTGGTAGGCTTATTACGTATGAAACAGCAATCAGCAATAATTTCGCAGCGGTCGCGCAAACATCGCGCGATCGATCGCTATATGGCATAAGCATCGGATTTACTTAACCAAGTATGGGTTAATCGCTCGCTGTTTGTCAAATGCAATGATTTCGAAAAAAATATGCCAGAGACTCTAAAACTTCTGTACTTAGCAATTTGGGAGCGGTTGGCAATCGAGTAAGGAGGATACACCAGATTTTGGTCAACCAGCCCGCGAATATGTATCCTCCGCCTGCACAGCATGATTTTTCCTTGTTTACGACTTTTTAGTTCGCTTTTGAAGCAGTCGGGTTTTTTGATTTTTCTCTTCTTGTTACTCGATTGCCAACCGCTCCCAAATTGCTAAGTACAGAAGTTTTAGAGTCTCTGGCATAGTCTTTTAGTTCGCTTTTGAAGCAGTCGGGTTTTTTTGATTTTTTGATTTAACTTTTTTTATTTATGACTTTTTAGTTAGTTTTTTTTCTAATTAGATACATTTAAACATATAAGTGTTATATATTTTTGAAATGTCCTCTTAAAACCCTTTATTTTGATTCCCCACACGATGCGTTTGGAAGCAAAAAAAAATTTGGACCCCCACAATATGGCGCCCAAAATCCGCCATTTTTAACCGACTTACAAAAAAAGGAGGAGGTTCTATGTTCGACTTTATGTTCACCGATATCTCTGTCAATTGTGGACCGATTTTGAAAATTCTTTTTTAGTTTGAAAAATCATGTTTCGAAATTGGTCCCATTTTAATTTGGTGAAGGTCTGATGAAGAACTTCGGAGATGCACAACAGAACTCTTCAATAAATAACGGCAAAACTCTCGGGATTGCTGCAATCGCATGTTTGTATGTTGTTTATACCATTTCATAACATAACATCACGCCAGTACGCTCTAAAGGGGTACACAGATCTCTCATTGCACCGGTTATGTTCAGGTTTCATATTATTCGGTTAATCTATTCTGGAGTTATAGGGACCTTAATAAACAACTTGCTATTAGGTAGGTAAAACTAAAAAGGGAAAAATAAAAAAACTTTTTTGCAAAAAAATACTACCGACTTCCAAATGAAAAACTACAAAGTGAAAAATAACTTAACTTTTGGAAGTCGGTGTCCATATCGCAAAAAAATGGTACCTACGAAAGACACCGACTTCCAAAAGTTAAGTTATTTTTCACTTTGTAGTTTTTCATTTGGAAGTCGGTAGTATTTTTTTGCAAAAAAGTTTTTTTATTTCTATTATCCAATTTTAATGTAGCCTATGACACTTGCAGGGTTAAGACGCATCGATTGACGTATTAATCATCAAAATCGGCCAACTCGTTTGGTCTCTGGAACGCCATATAGGAACAAACATACATACATACTTACATACATACATAAATACTTACATACATACTTACATACATACATACATACTTACATACATAGACTGATAAACACATTACCCTCCTTCGGCAGTCGGGTAAAACGTATAACAATTTGACAGCCAACACGATTTAGTTAAGTTTTTGTTCCATAGAGGCAGCACTGTCTAAAAATTGCTATGGTGTGGCTATCGCTGATACATAATTCGGATTCGCGATTGAAGAGCAATTATTACGCAATATTTGCTATTGTTTTAATCTTGCAAGATACGTAATAAGCCTGCCGGTCACACATAAATAAATAGTTTTTCTTTCTTTCTCGTCGTTTACTTACATGAGAAGCCAAACTTCACGATCTCTCGTGACAAGATTCTATTAGGTTACTTATAAACAAGTTAGGAAAAAATACTACCTTGTTTAGTTTAGGTTGCGGTTTTGTTGACTCCCTTGAGTACGCCGGACGCAGTTAGGTATCGCTTATTGAGACTATTTAAATGTACCATACAAATGGAGGAACACAACGCGAGAAGGAGGAGAAATGTACCATAATTATTTATCTGATGTCATCATCGTTATCATTTTAGGCGGAAGACGTCCACTGCTGGACATGGCCATTCAGACTTCTCGCTCACATCCAGCTGAGTCCCGCGGCTCTCACCAGGTCATCGGTTCACCGTGTGGGATACCCTCCAATACTGAGCCTTCCGTTATGCGGCACCACTCCAATACGGCTTTCAGCCACATCGGCTATCCGTACTGCGAGCAAGATGCCCTGCTCACAGCTACTAATTTTGACAATTCTTTGGGATAATTATCATCATGTTAGTTCTCTTTATTTCTATTAAATAGGGTCAAAGATAAAAGGTAGAGAAAAAGATACGCTAGAATGCGTTGGCAGGCCACCCTTTAGGTGGACCGATGATCTGATTAAGGCTGCTCAAATTCGGTGGATACGAGACGCACAGGACCGATCACCGAAACCTACTCCACAGTCACACTTGCAACACAAATGAACCCTAATTCGTATCTATTAGTTTTATGAGAATATAAATGAATAGAACAAAGCTCTGTCTTCGCCGCCGCCATTAGTCAGTACTTTCAATTAGCCCTTCACTCATTAATCATACAGCTAAGAGACGAGGAAGTCTCTGTGTTGTAAATCATGGAGTTGAGTAAGGGGTTCTTAAGGGAAGCGTGGGATAAGCAAAATGTAAGGACTTGTTGATTCACGCTTGTTTATTGGAACAAAGTTGTGTGAACCAGATTGTTTCAAATCTTCACATTTTTTATTTGTTTTCTCAGTTCCACAAAAAACCAGACCGGAACTATTATCTCTAGGCCATAAAAATATTTGTTCCGTGCGGGAATCGAACTCGCGACACGCAGCACAGCAGCCGATCACTCAACCACTGCGCCAACCGTGTTGTGAAATGTGTGGTAACGGTTGTCAAAAGTTCAAAATGTTTCGGTAATGCATATCAATTCACACAAGATAAATAACACTAAAGATTGCCCGTGGAGCAGGACCAGCATGTTTCCAAGCAATTAATTAAGCTTATCTTGAATATAATCATCTAATTTGTAATATTCTTGTTAACAAAGTGTGCTATTAACAATAGTTTTAATTTTTTTTTAATTTGTTTTTAGTATCTCACAAGGTATTTTGTGTAAGACCATGATAAACTGGTGACTTTGTACTAAAGTCCGTCCCGCAGTTAAATCTATTTCCAGCATGGGACTATAATGGCCCTGTTACTTCAATTACATCAAAAGTCGTTAACAAACCCATTTTCTAAATGACAAATCAAATAAAAGGTTTCCCATTACTAATAAAATGAAGCAGTGTTTTTGGCATGTCCGGAGGAGCAATAAATTTTCTTGGAATCCGCTGGCAAATCGATCAGGCCATAGACTAGAGAACGAAATCACTGACACTGGCTAAAAACACCGTTATGGTTGCTGAGCACGAGTTTCAGCTGTCATAGTCAAAATTAATATGGGTCGTCAATTTATATGAATTATGTTTTTCTTATTCCTCCGCTGTTCTTTTCTATATTAATAAGAAGCTGTCCCCGCGGCGTAGCTCCAGTCTAAATTATAGCCTATGTTACTCGGGAATAATGTAGCTTTCCATAGGTGAAAGAATTTTTTAAATCGGTCCAGTAGTTTCGGAGCCTATTCGGTACAAACAAACAAAAAAATCTTTCCTCTTTATAATATTGATTGGTACAGATAATTTATTTTAAAATTTAGACAATTTACAGTCCTTTCTTGTTAGTAACATAGACGTATATAACTAGTGTTAGTAAAAGGTACATTCCAAATCAAATACACATTTACATAATATTTGATTAAATTTAAAGCCATAATTAATAAAAAAATATGTAAATAAAAAATTAAAATGTCAAAAATAAAAAGATTTTAAATGTCAATATTATATTGATTGTAGAAATTGATTGTCCGAGACTCGACGAAGTTCATTGACTCGGCGCTTTTCTGGTAGTTGGTGAGTTGTTCTGGCTTTCAATCGTTACAGTGTATTAGTAGTCGCTCCATGTTAATAAAATACTGGTAATCTGCATACGGCTACACTAGAAGCCGACTCCAGTGTAGTTGGAATAAGGCTACGCAAATTGATTTTTAGTAGTTGCAGTGTTTGTGAATAAAGTGACGGGCTTTTTTATTGGGACAATCCCACCACACTATTCCCAAACCACTGCAACTCCTGAAAGCCAGAATCAACAGTGGCGACCACCAGAAAAGCGCCGAGTCAATGAAGCTCGACGAAGTCCCGGCGAATGAATTTAACTGTCTTGGAACCCGCAACGAAATTAATCAGAAAAGAATAACGGAGGAGAAGGAAAAAATGCTCTACCCTCCATATCACGCAGGAGACAGAACAAACAAGGCCAATAGGCAAAAAGGATCGTTTACAACTGGGATAAGTCCAGTTGCCTAGCACCACGGATAAAAATTTGCATTATTATTAAATTAAATTAAATAAATTTATTTTAGAATCACTTCCATATTTTGTTAGTAACAATGTAAACTTATAAAATAGTGTAAGTAATTTTTGCTGTGAAAGGCACGCTGATCCTGGGGCATGTCTATTTGACTGCGTGCAGTCGTATCCATCGCCCCAAGATCGGAGAGTCCCACCAAGACCAAGACCAACCAAGACCAATATTAATAGGTCCTAACACTGAGCTGCTATATGCATTGTTGGCTTGTCATAAAAAAATGCTCTTCAATTTCTATGAGTAAGCGACGACACTATCTCCTTTTCTTGCTTGGCATTGCCTTCTCTAGCATTACCCACCGAGGTGCCTCGCAGCTCTGTGGATCAAACGAAAATAAAATTGGGTATCAACAAATGAGAGCCTCGTCGCTACAAGATTTAGGTCGTCAACAGCTTGGCGTTTGACGTGTTATTTCACACAATACTGTTACACGTGTTCCAGTTTGCGTTATCATTGTTTATAAGATACTTAGCTGCCGAAATTGTGTCAAGATGGATTGAAGAGCCATGTCTGTCAATATTGAGACTTGTAGACTCTAAAAAGAGGCTTTATATAAAGTGACATTTAATGAGCGATTACGATTAAAAAATACTTTAAAATGTATGGTGTGGACCTTAGATAAATTACCTATAGATCGAGCCATGGCGTGGCCACACATGAAACAGCAATAATTATTTCTGGTGTTGCCGTGTTGGCAAATTGCCCCAAAATCAAAGGTAAAAATATTTTGAATAAATGTATGATTATGATTTACGAATAAACCCTCTTGTTAAATGTACCTTTATCATGTCCAACAATACCCAGTACTGCTACACCTGATTCACCCCCTCAACCCCTTTGGCAAACGCTTGCAAAATTAAAAACTTCAACGCCAGTTTTAAAAAGAGTTCGTCGTGGCGCGAGACCATCCGTGGTATCGAGCCTGGCACGCTGTGTCCGCATCGCCGTCCGAGAGAACTCATTAAGTGCTTGGGAGCATTTACTCACCTTCCCGTTTAGAATCCTACATGTGCAAAAAAATCTGGCTACCAAAAAAACTTTAACCGCTCAAATCAAAGACAACTGTAATATTTCGGCCCAAAGTTTCGAACCTAAATTAACATCACACCTCCCCCAAAATGGGTTATTTATTTATTATTTATTATATACTTTATTGTACACCACAAAACATACAGGAAAAACATTTACAAAAACAAGTGTACAATGGGCGGTCTTATCGCACAGGGCAATCTCTTACAGACAACCTTTGGATGGACTGAACAATAGGAGATGAATTTAGGGCTGTCAGTGTACCAAATATCATAAATAATATTACTTACACATAATAAAATAAAATACATATATACAAATACTACATAATACACTAATAAATATATGACAGAGCAAGGAGAAGAATACAAATTATAGTGAAAGGTAATGCTCCTTAACCATTTTCTTGAATGTTAGCAGTGTTTGAGCACGTCTTATTTCAATAGGTAATGCATTCCACAACCGAGCAGCTTGAATCGTAAAAGATTTGTCAAAGAAGGAAGTAGAATGCATACGAATACTCAATTTTAGATTCTCCGATGATCTCAAGGACCTAGAATGTGTGTCACAGAGGAACTGAAAGCGTTCTTTAAGATAAAAAGGAGTTAGAGGATTGAAGAGCACATTATAAAGCAAAGAAAGTATGTGAGCATTCCGGCGAAGGCGAATAGGA
The DNA here is from genome assembly GCA_949775005.1 of Orthosia gothica. Classification (NCBI taxonomy): domain Eukaryota; kingdom Metazoa; phylum Arthropoda; class Insecta; order Lepidoptera; family Noctuidae; genus Orthosia; species Orthosia gothica. The sequence continues at coordinate 14,745,168 of OX459046.1, read as the reverse complement.
AGCCATTTGAGCTTAATACGGAATTCAGAAACGTGATCATACTTGCGCAAGCCAAATATGAACCTGATACAGAGATTTTGAAGTCGCTCAAGCTTGTCCAATTGGTCTTGGGTGAGATCAAGATAGCTGGCATCAGCATAGTCCAGGATAGGAAGAAGAAGTGATTGTGCAATTGCAATTTTAGTGGTTATGGGAAGAAAATTACGAAGTCGTCTCAGGGAGCCTGCAGATGCAAACAGTTTACGGCTGACTTCCTGCAGTTGTTTGGTCCAGGAAAGAGTGCTGTCGATATAAATCCCCAAGTTCTTCACAGTGTGAGTTATAGGAATACTGGTGTTGTTAAAAGAAACCTGGGGAAGTGTCGACCAATCAATCTTAGAGACAGTCCGAGAACTACCAACTACAGTCACCTGAGTCTTCGTCGGATTGATCTTCAGCCCAAACTCAGAGCTCCAGTCACCTATTCGAGCCAGGTCGTTATTAATCGTCTCAATGGCATCAGGTAACTCTCCAAGAGGGGCTTGGGTATAAATTTGGAGATAATCAGCATACAGGTGGTAGAAAAAAGAAAGTCGTTGAGTGATAGCATTAATAAAGAGTGCGAAGAGAAGAGGAGATAAAACGCCACCCTGCGGCACACCGGCAGATGTGTGACACCAAGAAGAGAAAGATTCATCAGTGCAAATACGCTGCCGGCGGCCAAACAGGTAACTGCGAAACCAGTCAATAACCGGAGGAGATATGTTAAAAGAGCATAGGACGCCAAGCAAAATATCGAAGTCAACCGTATTGAAGGCATTGCTAAAATCAAGCAAAGCAAGTACCGTTAACTTTCCCATCTCCATGCCTGCCCTGACATCGTCCGTAATATTTACAAGTGCTGAGGTAGTGCTGTGTCCACGTCGAAAACCAGATTATTACACCATGTGGAGTCTAAACTTGGTGAAGGTGATATCAGAGGTGCGGCTAGGATCATCTTCAGCAGCGATGTGGTTGCACCGTACTCTCCAGAGACACTTACAGCTCTGGAGAGCAAACACCCCGCCCCGGCAGATGATCTCACCTTCCCCGACCCCCCCGATCCTGAAAACAACATTTTGCAAATTACAGGCCAACAACTGTGTGTGGCCGTAGGCTCCTTCCGGAGTGGATACGCCGGCGGCCTCGACGGCCTGACTCCCCAACATTTAAAAGATTTAATGTGCACAGGCGCCGGGGAAGCTGGTGAGTCCCTTTTGAAGGAGCTGACGGCCCTCATCAACCTCATGCTCTCCGGCAATGTGAACGAAGCCGTCATTGATATTTTGTACGGGGCAAATCTATGTGCCCTGCGCAAGAAGGATGGCGGCATTCGTCCCATTGCCGTAGGGTCTACATACAGACGTATCGCAACCAAAATTTGCTGTGCTTTTTACAGCGAAGCACTGGCCAGCAAATTCCAGCCCCTACAGCTGGGCTTCGGGTCCAAAGGGGGCTGTGAGGCTGCAGTACACGCTTTATCGACATACCTCAACAGCAATGAAGGTGAGGTCATACTCAAGGTTGACATAAAAAATGCCTTCAATTCCGTAAACAGGGATACCTTGTTGACAGAAGTTCAAAAAGAAATACCCAAAATTTACAGTTTTCTATATCAATGTTATAGGCACCCCTCTAAATTACTCTACAAGGAAAACCTTTTGGAATCAGCTGTTGGTTGTTAACAAGGTGACCCTCTTGGGCTAGTCATTTTCAGTTTGGCGATAAACCCAATCATTCGGCAACTAAATTCTAAATTCAATGTATGGTATTTGGATGATGGAACCCTAGGAGGTGATGTAGATTGATTGATGTAGAGACAGTCTTGAACGATTTAATTTTTTTGAACGATAAATTTAGCTCTATTGGGCTAGAACTTAATCTTTCGAAATGCGAAATTTACCCCCCCCAAACTACTGACCGACAGACTACTTTAGCAAAATTCAACGCCATAGCACCTAATATTAAAATAACTGAGAGGAATTCTCTTCACCTCCTTGGGTTCTCCTATTTTTGATGAATCGTTTCCAAATTTCATTGAACAGAAAATACAAAATTTTACCGATGTCTCGGAAGGACTTTTCAAAATTAACATGCATTCGGCCTACACTCTTATCCGATATTGTTGCTTTGGACCAAAATTTACTTATAGCCTTCGCTCCTCTCATTTATGGAAACACCCACAACTTTTAGAAAAAGTAGACCAAATTATAAAGAACACGCTTTCATCTATCCTAAATGTGGCCTTGGAAAACCGAGCATGGCAACAAGCCACGCTTCCCATTCGCTTGGGTGGCCTCGGCGTCCGGAAAATTTCAAGTATAAGTTTACCAGCCTTCCTCTCCTCGGTCCACGGTACTGACAAATTAACCAGGAACATCTTACCTTCCTCACTGGTTGATTTTGAGGTACCGTGTTTGACCGATGCGTTGAACGCTTGGAAAATGGCTTGTCCCAATACGGATCTGCCCGAAAACCTGTCCTCCCAGAGACGATGGGATGTGCCGCTCTGCAGTATTATACAGAATAACCTTATAAATACATCGTCTAGTACTGCTGAGCGTGCGCGTCTGCTGGCTGTGGGGGAATGGGAGTCGGGTTTGTGGCTTCAAGCACTCCCGTCATCCACCATAGGCACTATGATGGATGACTCTTCGTTTCGGCTAGCGACCTGTCTACGCTTAGGCGCACCTTGTGTTGCTCCACATCGGTTCCATTGTGGTGAAGCTGTCGGCAGCCTTGGGCACCATGGCCTGTCTTGTTGCAAGAGCGCAGGACGCATAGCACGGCACGCCAGCATCAATGATATTATTCGTCGAGCCCTTATCACCGCCAGCGTACCAGCTGTATTAGAACCTAGCGGCTTGGTACGTGACGATGGGAAGAGACCAGATGGCATGACATTGGTGCCGTGGAAGGTGGGTAGGCCTCTGGTGTGGGACGCAACCTGTGTCGACACCCTTTTGCGCCATCTCATGTTCCTAGTTCGGCGGGCTGTGCTGGCGCTGCTGCTGCGGCTTTTGCTTTTCTGCCGTTTCGACCCCAAACGGCGCAAATACTGTAACCTAATTGGTAATTACAGTTTTGAGCCGTTTGGGGTCGAAACGCTTGGGTCATGGGGCCCGAGTGCACGTCTCCTTTTTATGGAGATCCCTCGCCGACTGAACGACACTGTGCGTGACCAGAGGGCTGGCTCTTTCTTTGCGCAAAGAATCAGCATTGCCATTCAACGTGGCAATGCTGCCAGTCTTCTAGGCACGTTCCCGGATGACAGCGATGTGGAGGAGTACTTCGACGCCTAAGTGTACTTTTCTTTTGTATATAGTATATATTTCTTTTGTAAGTAGTTAGGTTTTTTTTTTATTTTTTTGTATAGTTTACTTTTGTTTAGTGTTTAAGTATGTACATATTTACACCTTTGTTTTTGAGAAAATATTCGTAAGTTATTAGTATTATTAGAATCAATAAAAATTCTTGTTAAACCTTTTTTTGTTAAAATATGTTGTGTCTCTGTTCTTTCACAATGGCTTTCTTATAGTTTTTTAACACATTAAAATAATACAGTTTATTAGCATGCTACACTAGCTATTTTTTTATGAAGTATAAATATGTTTATACTTCATAACGTATACGTCAGTTTGACATATCTCGCAGAGATCAAGCTATCTTTTATGAAATATCATCATCATCTGCCTAGGCTTTTTCCCAATTATGTTGTGGTCGGCTCCCAGTCTTACCGGATTCAGCTGAGTACCAGTGTTTTACATAGAGCGACTGCCTATCTGACCTCCACAACCCAGTAACTGGATAACACCACACCCCTTGGCAAGACTGGTGTCAGATCTCAGGCTTCTGACTACCCTTAACGACTATCAAAGATCTTCAAATGACAGCCGGGACCAACGGCTTAACGTGCTTTCCGAGGCACGGAGGAAACTCACTATGTTGTAATGGTCACCCATTCACGAACTGACCTCGTCAAGCATTGCTTAACCTTGAAGATCGGCCCGTGCGGCTGTTATCATTTAGCTCCTCTTCTATCTTTTAGGAAGATAGTTGGATAAAATTAAATTCACAAAATGGCAACATCTTACCTTCCAAATTTTAGGTTATTTATTTTAACTTATTAAAAACATGTATTAAATCTAAATTTTCTAAGCAAAAATCATTGAATCTCACTGTAACACATCAAAATTGGTCATAATATAGCGTTTTATAACCGCGTTTGCTTGTTTTGTAAAGGAAAGGTAATTTCGGTTACCTTGAGTGAATTGTTATCCCATCAAGTTTTCGCTCAATTCGGCTTTTACAGCTTATAACAAATTGTTTCAAGAAGATATATTACCTACTTGCAGAAATTTTGATCCCTAGAAAAGTTGAAAGACAGATTCGTTGCCAATCTTGCTGAATGGCAAATTCTTTTATGCTTTTACCACAGTACTTTTACTGTTCTCTCGAATAGGATCCCTAAACAAAGTAGATTTCTTCAGTTTATCCACTCGAAACAAATAGGCAAACATCTTAAAACTTCCCTGGAACTGCAAAAAAACCTCTGAAAAGAATCGAGCCCAAAAAGGTTTTTGGGCTCGTTTCTTTTCAGAGGTTTTTTAAACCGAAATTTTATCGTTTCGATGTTTATTAAGTTTAAGTTTGAATCGAGTTTCCTTAAGTACTTTGGTAATGTTGCGGAATGATCCGCGTTAACAAGAGGTCCTAACTAGTACGAGATCCCACCGTAAAAATCTACAGTCACTTTGTGTTTGATTAAACTTATTTTTACCTGATATAAGAATAGATTACAGTAAGGTTGCCTGAGAATATCTAGCCTCAATTAGTGTTTTTTTTAAACCTCGGCCAACACGTATTTTTTTCTGGTTCGCGGCTACGTATGCAACATCATCCAGCTCTCGGTTAGTCGCAATTTATGGGTGCAGAGATGACAACCTTTTTTAGGGTTCCGTACCCAAGGGGTAAAAATGGGAACCTATAACCGCGGTCCGTCTGTCTGTCTGTATGTCTGTCACCAGGCTGTATCTCATGAACCGTGATAGCTAGACTGTTCATTTTCACAGATGATGTATTTCTATTGCCGCTATAACAACAAATACTAAAAACAGAATAAAATAAATATTTAATTGGGGCTCCCATACAACAAACTTGATTTTTTTGCCGTTTTTGCAATAATGGTACGGAACCCTTCGTGCGCGAGTCCAACTCGCACTTGGCCGAATTTTTTCTATTTTATACATCACTTTTTTTTAAATAACTTTGGATTACGTCTGGGGTTAACTTTCAAACATAAACAACAATTTATTTAAGTAAGGTGATTGCGGCTAGATATTGCCAGATAATCTTGCCCCAATCCAATCTACTATCAAGTATCATTCATGTAAAATTAAATTATATCAAAAACAGATATATTTGGTAGATTTTAGCGTAAGGATCTTAGACTATCTAAGACTTCGGAAGGTAACTTAGTAGACTTGGAATATCTTTGGAGGACAGGTATTGTTTTGATCTAAGATAAGTGTTCTTCTTGTTATTTGTGGAACAGTATCGCACTCTGTTCTGTCAGTAACTCACGAAGTTTTATCGGATTAGGCAAGCAATCTGTTTAACAACCAACTTTCGGATGGAACTCTGGTTCAGTATTGTCATTATTTTAGCCTTATTTAAAGTAAGTATTTATAAACAGGTTAAAATTAAGTTGAAAAATTGGAATTTGAAAAATTTGTTGAAACCACACAGATTGCTGAGATTGAGATGTTTTTTTTTGTCGTCGCACATATTTTTTTTTTATATTTTGATAGTTGTTTTTAATGCTAATTTTTGACGTTTATTTTTGCCGGTGTTTGTCTCCTAATAATATTTTTTTATCGAGTTCATGTAGTTATAAAGTAACGAAGTTTACGGTTTGAATTGAGCAGCTAGCAAACAAAGTGTTCCAGCTATTGCAAATTTATCAGTAGTTACAAAATGAACCAAACAATTGAACTTTCTAAATATACCCTTCGGCTAGTTTTTAAGTTAGAACTTGAAAATAGAACAGATGAATTGAGGAGCCACTAGACATTTATATTGAGTTCTAGTAGCTACTGAAGTTCTGTAATTTTTATGGTGCTTACCTTTAGTGGTGCTGTCCTACGTAGACACATGTTACCAATAAGCTTAGATGCAATAAATAGACGCACTGGTTTTCCAGTCTGCAAAGTAACCAAATGTCGCACCGCACTCGCGTCCAGACACTTTTGTGCATTAAGTTCAAAGATCTACAACCGGGTTAATAAATCTATCTCAATTCATAAGCTCACGTTATATAAAGTGAAGCAAATTTTAAGATCATGGCTTCAGTCATTAAGTTATGACGACACTGAAAAGTTAATTTTATCAGTACCATAAAATACTAGTATAATTTGAAAAACTAAGTTTCATCAAGATTACATAACATACCCACACGCTCACTCATGCGTCCACTCACCATCACACATACATACACACACACACACACCCACACATACAATCACACACACACTCGCAATCACGCACTTGCACGTTCGCTTTGCGTCTTTATATTGTTTACTTTACTGTTTCAATAGCTACTAGTGTTACTTAATCCTTGTGTTATATTACATAAAAATTGAAATGTGTATTGATTTATATCAGCGGAGGACACTGATTCCTGTAACACAGGTTCGCCTAGCACGGGAGTCAGGGGCTTCACATGTATGTCTGTAATATTTTTATGTCAATAAAGTTTATTATTATTATTATAGTAATTATTTGCATTCCGTTCAATTTTCAAAACACTGGCTTATATCTCATTTACCTAAAAACCCAGTTATGTATACTAAATTATCGCAACTTTTCTGGAACTATTTGGAGATGAACCTTTTCAATCATCCTCTCGAAAGTTCGCAGTTTGAGACTGATGGGGCTTCAATATTAAGAGGGTTCCAGTAATGGTGGTCAGTAAAGTACGGTTTAAACCACTTTAACCCCTTTTAACCTAATTTGCTTTTGTTCCTTTGTTTTGCAGGGATTTTAATTGGTTCAGTTCTTCTTCTTCATCATCATCATCATCATCAGCCTTTTAATGTGCCCACTACTGGGACACTGGCCTCTTCTCTGTGAGAGGGAATGGCCCATAAGCCACCACGCGGGCCCAATGCGGGTTGGTGGATGTCACATGTGTTCTAGGACATGCCGGTTTCCTCAGGTTATTTTCCTTCACCGATTTGAGAGCAGTGATGATGAAATAATTTAAACAAAGTAAAGCGCCTGGCTGGGTTCGAACCCACGACATACGACGCATAAGTCGCGGCCGTTACCACTGAGCTACAACTGCTCATATTTCTTCTCCTTCATGTCGATGATAATTTCTATTAATTTTAATTTTGGTCCACTCTTTTTCTTTTATTGTGAGGATGTGGCCGTCTCTGGAGTTAGACTTAATTAGTCCGACTCTGGGAAAGCCACAGGCCTCTGAATTGGCTATTTCAGACTTACATTTATATTCTTCACGATGTATTCCTTCACTGTTGCCTGTGATGTCGAAGATAAACTTAGAAAGTACATATGAATTTGAAAAAGTCACATTGGTACCCGTGATTGGTCCACTAATATGTATATTTTGCTGACTTTTTCTTATTTTTGATTTTATTCTTAATTCTTCTTCTTCTTTTCGAGTCTATGGAAAACTCTATAGATTTATTTTTAATGTTCTATTGAATTGGATTACGTGGATAAAGAAATAAGTGGATATGAAGGAAACATATTATTATTTCAGTCAGCAAGCCTCAAAAACCCCGCATGTTACTGAAAGTAAGAGCAAGTGGATCCAAGGCCTCCAGCATTGGGGGAACATGCAAGGGGCAAGAGGAGGTTATTTCAGTAATTACTTAAGCCTTCAGACAACATTGTTAAAAAATATATTTTAAAGAAACCTTTTCATGATTTACAAAAGTATCGTTTACGCGTCCTGATTGTACAAAGCACTTTTTTGACTTATTTATTCCCGGCTTTCCACATAAAAAATTATAACAATGGCAAATGAAACAAAAAACCGGCCAAGTGCGAGTCGGACTCGCGCACGAAGGGTTCCGTACTTGGTAAATTGTGGTTTACGATTTATGACGTATTAAAAAAAAACTACTTACTAGATTTCGTTCAAACCAATTTTCGGTGGTAGTTTACATGGTAATGTACATCATATTTTTTTTTTAGTTTTATCATTGTCTTATTTTAGAAGTTACGGGGGGGGGGCGGGGAACATTTTACCACTTTGGAAGTGTCTCTCGCGCAAACTATTCAGTTTAGAAAAAAAAATATTAGAAACCTCAATATCATTTTTGAAGACCTATCCATAGATGGGGTATCACGTATGGGTTTGATGGAAAAAAAAAATAGTTTCAGTTTCAAGTATGGGGACCCCCAAAATTTATTGTTTTTTTTCTATTTTAGAGTGAAAATCTTAATGCGGTTCACAGAATACATCTACTTACCAAGTTTCAACAGCATAGTTCTTATAGTTTCGGGAAAAAGTGGCTGTGACATACGGACGGACAGACAGACAGACAGACATGACGAATCTATAAGGGTTTTTTGCCATTTGGCTACGGAACCCTAAAAACGACCACAATTTGTGTAGCTTCATTTTTGCATTGTTAAACAGGAAACTCACAAGTTCACAAATTACACAAATATTTAACGAGGATTAATTTGTGTTTCCGTAACACTAAGCCTGGCTTTTATTCCGCTTCACGCATTGCCTTTGTTAAATCTGTACCAAATTGTACCAAAATACATTTCATTAATTAAAAGATTGATGAAAACATTCTCTCCTTTGATGAGATAACGGGTCATTGGTTTTGACTACTGACCTAATTTGTGGTACAAACATAGCAACGCGTTTTAATGACCTTAAGTTGTAATTACTCTCATAAAAAGGGTGATTTAAGAGTCTTACCAGTACAATAAAACCTAGAGCTAAGCAATTATGTAATATATAAACTGAGGGAGGTATCTACCTCAGTTTATGAACGCCGCAATACAAACACAAGCTGACCAGCTTGAGTGAACTCAATCCGTTCTGCGTCTGGATACGACACAGACGTACGTTTGAACAGTATGTTTATCTCTTTCTGGCAACGGGGTCCTATTTAAATCTCTGTGATCTTGTAACCTGCTCAGTGATAAAAATAAAGTTCCAAGTTTCATAGGTCCTATGTAGGTAGCTAAAGTAAAATATCGCCATGTTTTTATTTCTTTATAATGAGTATGACGTTTCTATTGGTACAATCTCATTGTAGCTAAGTAATATTAGCCGCACGGGTCGATCTTCAAAGGTTCAGCAACGTTTGCCGAGAGCGGTCCGTGAACAGGTGATTACCGATTTCATACCGATACTCCCCCGTGCCTCGCAAAGCACGTGCATTTGTTGATCGCGGCTTTCTTTCATAGATATTTGACAGCCGTTAAACAGTAAAAAATCTGACAATCAGTTTTATTATGGCGTATCGATTGAATTACTCGGTGACAGGGTTGTGGACGTCAGATAGACGGTTTTTCCATGTCAAATTCTGGCATTAAGCTGCAGCGGGTTACACATGAGCCACAGCAGTGGTGGTAACAGCCGCGACTTACAAGTTGTAGGTCGTGGATTCGAACCCAGGCAGCTTGAATTTGTGTAAATTATTTCATCACCACTGCTCTCAAAACGGTGAAGGGAAACATCGAGATGAAACCGGCATGTCCTAGAATCAAAATTTCGAAAACATGTGACATTCACCATCCCGCACTCGGCCCGCGTGGTGGAAGACTGCCCATTCCCTCTCTCACAGAGAGTAGATCAGTGTCCCAGCAGTGGGAAAATTAAAATGGCTGATGATGATGATGGATTATACACATATGTGATCAATCAGTAGAAGACAAAAACGACAATGTAGTTATAAAATCGAAGTAAAAGGTAACCCTAAATCAAGTTTATCAAAAATCCCAACTTTTTAATAACTTCTTTAACACGATCCTACGGCACAGATTACTAAATAGTTACTAAGGAACCTACGGTATTATTACCGCCTAGCAGTAATAAAGAAAACTAGAAACACAAACAGGTTCTTGGAAGAATTTTCCGTTCATAATAAAACTCCTAATCGAAGGGAAATACAAACAAAAAACAAACGCAACTCTAGAAATAATTACTAAAATGTTTAGATTAAACGAACTAATACCAATTATAAACTGTTTATTTTAAACGAAGCTATAAAACGACACCTATCACTCTTGACATTCAAAAGTTCAAAGTGATCATGCTAATACCACGAAATAGCACAGACTGACCTTGATTCGTGTTACGGAAAAACTGTGTTTTGCTATTCACTTGTAAACACAAAGAATTATTGCTAGTCTGTGGTGTAAGTATACAGACGCGTGTGTAAACACAGACAAACATATTTTAGTAGACTTGGAGTATGAAGCAGACGAGTTGTATATTATAGTTAGCATTTCCTTTCATTATAATAAGTCTTCTCCTTTCTATGTGTTATTTTTGTTATTTATTAGTATATTATTTATTATTGTATGTGTGTATTTTATGTTATTATGTCTAAGTATTATTATTTAAGATATACACTATATTGTACACTGACAACCCTAAATTCCTCTCCTCTCGTACAGTCCATCCAAAGGTTGTCTGTAAGAGATTGCCCTGTGCGATAAGACCGCCCATTGTACACTTGCTTTTATGTTTTTTGTATGTGTATATATTTTTATATTTTTTGGTATACAATAAAGAATATAATAATAATAATAATATAGTTTTACCGTTTTAGCATGGCAATAGCGGTCATTGCCCAAACGAGCAATTCTTTTATATATGTATCTATAGCTTGTTTGGTATCATTAGAAAAACACGTCCCGCAAAAAACATACAGAACTTCTAAATGCCCCATTTGGTTCACTCGACCCCTTATAAGGTTATTTAAAAATAAGAGCAACGCCTGGACCAAATGGAAAGTGTATAATAAAATATTGTGTATTTTAATGAAATTTTAAATTGTATTTCTGTTAGTCCTAATATCTATGTGGTAGTAACAATTTATTGGCGTAAAAGCTGTTAAGGTGTTATTTACAAAATTGCGAATAAATAAATATCTGACTATGAGAAATTATCCCTATTCCGTCGCAGATTCAACAAAGAATGTTAATTATGTTACTCTAACTATATAAAAACTGTAGAACAAAATGTAAACAAAAATCTTAAACACTTTTGGGGCTATGTGGCTAGTAAACGAAATAACTCATGAATTCCATCGAATAATAATTATATGAGTACTTCCAGTAGTGATCCACGTTTTATTTGTAAACTGACTCTAACTATTTTCAATCAGTGTATGAGCCATTGACACTTGATGTCCATAAATGGTTACCGCCTTCTAGCTTTCATGATAATAGTGATATAATCAACAATATTTATGTGGAGCCTTCTAAAGTTTATAAAAAGCTAAAGTCGTTAGACCCTTTAAAAGGACCTGGACCTGATAGCATTCCTCCCTCGTTTTTCATACGAGTGTTGCCATCGGATTCGTCAAACAAAGATCTACTTATACCAATCTGCTCATTTTTGTAGTCTGTTTTTGAAAATATTGATAATCGTTTGCAAACTGATGCAGTATATACAAACTTTCAAAAAGCTTTCGACAAGGTGGATCACGAATTACTTTTACGTAAAATTGCCTTCAATGGTATTCGCGGCAATTCATTGAGATGGTTCACCTCTTACATAACAAACCGTACCCAAAAGGTTGTTATTAATGGATTTCAATCGGAGCAGATTGCCGTCACTTCCGGCGTTCCTCAGGGCTGAAATTTGGGCTCTTTTTTGTTTACATTGCTTATAAATGATATTAGCACTTGTTTTAAGCATTCGTCTTTTTACTATACGCGGATGACTTAAAAGTGTACAAAACTATAAAAAGTATTGATGACTGTTTGAAACTTCAAAGCGACTTAGATCGACTGTCTAGAGCTTGTCTTAGAGCTTATCCAAATGTAATTCGATTACGTTCACCAAAAACATAAAGCTTTCGCGCTCCTCTGCGCCAACTTGTGGATTCCTAAAACACTAGATATGAAAGCATTAATATTTTTAATCTAACAGCACATCAATTTAGGAAATCTGCAGTCGATTCTATCTTAGCTTTGTAAATTATTAAGTGGTGTATTTTTCTTTTCTTCTCTTTTTCTATCTCTTAAATTTCGTTGTTAGAAAGCATTCATTCAATCAATCAACCATTTATCGTTCACTCCATAAACTCATGTATTCTGTTTTTTTTTATCACGTAGCTTTAACAATCAACAAATTAGTAATAAGTGGATAATGTTGCTAGTAATATGATAAGTATTTTGTATAATTCAATAGTACGAGTATGTATAACATTTAATTGTACTTCTGTTTTTTATCCCGAAATAAAATAAAATATATAATCTAAATCTCGGAAACGGCTCCAACGATTTTCATGAAATTTTGTTACGGGGGCGATAAATCGATCTAGCTAGGTTTGATTTTTGGAAAACGTCGTTTTCTCTATTTTCACCAGAGCAGAGGTCGGTCGCCAGGGTACTATCCCATAAAGGCCCAATTGCGCCAAAAAATATCTAGGAGTACTTAACAAACATTGAGTATTTTTTTTAGCTTATTTAATTTAGCTAGCACGAAGTTATATAACAAATCTGATATATATTAACCCTATTGGCTAGTTACTCGGAAGTAGTCAGATAACCCAGGGTGCAAACTGACCTTATAGGACTATAGTACTTAACTAAAGGATCCCGAACAAATAAGTATAGTTATCGGTTAAAAATGTCAAAGATCTTGGTTTCCGGTTTTTAATTAAGAATATCAATAGTTAAATGTAGGTCTGTGAATGTCCGCTATTCTCATGCCGAAATGCAACAGTTAGACGTTGTGCGGTGGAGCCCAACAAAACATGATCAGCTGAAAAGGTTTTCTACAACTTCAAAAGGGTACTGTTACGGACTATTGCAAGATAAAATGACCTAAGTAAACGTTTACTGTATAAAAAGACCTTTTTAAACCTATACCTTCTCAAGAACCGGCTGTGATTAAAGAATATTGCCAAAACTTTTCAAGGAACTGGACCCATGGAGCCACACCATAACGTGTCAACGCCATCATGATTCCGCTATGAAAATGGGGCAGTACTATTTTTTTATTATTAGTAGGCTCGTGCTTGGCCACTATCTTACCTGATGGTAAGCGATGATGTGGTCGACGATGTAGCACGTTTGCTTAGAAGAATCCTATTCACTCTTGACTTAAAGACTCCCAGATTGTAGCCATCAGGAAATACAGACTCCAGCAGGGAATTCCACTCCTTAGCTGTACGCATAATAAAAGTATTCCCAAAACATTTGGTGCGTATGGGTGGGATGTCCACCATGTACCAATGATGCATCGCATCACGCGGCCTTGAAATGATCATCGCTTGATCGTGTACGAATTTGTTCCGGTTTTTACTCAGGGTACGCCTCATGTCATTGGTAATTTTAGGTATAAATGTAAGGATGCGAATTGGTAATTCTTACGTGTCACGCCAAAGACTTCACTCGTGATGGGTGTCTGATATAATTTCAGCACTTTCTTCAGTGACAGCTGAAGAAAGTGCTGAAATTATGTTGAAACCTTCACTTACTGTGCTGACATTGCCATTGGTCGTAGTATGATTGGTGGTGTGACTATCTAATTGAACAGCGTAAAAGTTATCGCCGAGCGCGTAAACATCTTAACAAGCTTAAAAAACGTAAGGTCACTGGTTACCCTCTTTTCATTGCGTTAAATACGTTTAGAGTTTAGTTTAGTTTTTAGGTCCCAATACAGAGCATCAGTGGAAAATCTAAGGGTAATTTATTTCGTAAAATAGTACAAAAATTTGATAAAGAAGGTCCGTGGTCTCCTATATATCATGAGTTTAAAACTAATCGATCAGTCGACCTCGCGTTTGTTCATACCAAAAAAAATAAAAATAAACAAACCACCGGTATTGAGGAACCAACTGAAAATACCTGATGACTTACTTGCTAATGACAACGACTACCATCAACAGATCAGAGCGTGGGCAGCTGTACCACTTGAATCACCAGCTTCAGACCATCGCATCGCCTTACATCTTGTAGTCCGATGATGGAACGGGCTAGGAGCCAAACCTACGCGCGAGACGATTCGTGATAACTCATTATTAATTATAATAGGCATTAGTTCATGTTATTCCATTGCAATTTCCCCGTAAAGTAACCGATAAAAAACCGACAGGCTGGCAACTCGGCGCTGGTGTTCAAGGCTCTGAAGCCTAAACTCGACCAGTACTCATTGCCGATGAACCTCTTGGCCCGTTTTTCGATCGACAGTGAGTGTGTGTAAAAGTGCATCCAGCCGGTACATGGCAGATCCATCCCAGATATAAGAGCAGTACTCGATGTCAACTTAACTATAAGAAGCTCAAGATGGTTCGTTTTCGGCACGGCTGCATAGCACCGTCTCTCTCTCTCAGTGGAACCATGATAGCTTTGACACGTCAGAGTTTAATGTCGTAGCTCACTTACACCACCCCGCTCCAACATCGCTCCCGCATAACACCGCCTTAAACGGAGATGACTGCTCGCTGTCCACGGGCTGATAGCTAGCAGGCAACCAGCTATCCACGCGCTTACAGCTAGCAGTCAGCTAGCTATTCCCATGCCGATCGCTTTCGCCGTGTATTTTTCGACAAGCTAGCAACGTGTTTCAAGCGAGCAGTCAGCGTGCTGTAAGCGAGGCGTCAGCTCTCGAGTGGTATGATGACGGTAAGCTCGCTGTCTGTTAATTTGTGTTGTCAATGTAAAGTATGTCTACAGAGGACGCCCTAAAGCTCACATTTCAATGAACATTATTTTGCCGGGTGGGAGCGGTGTTGTGTGAGACTCTTGAACAGAAGGTATATTTCTTACTTTGTTTTCTAAATTGCTGCGCTGTTTTCCTTTGCATATTGAGAATTTCGCAGGCTACCTTGTCGATGCGCTTCAGGAGTCAACGCTTACTGAAATAATTCACTGAACTATTTACTCTAAATAAAAAGCGCTCTATATCCATTCATTGACAGCTACTCTAAGGTGAAAACATTCTGGTATAAGTACCTAATACCTACTTTGTGGATCGTAAATAAAGCCAGTTTGCTTGAAGAAGCTATTTCCTAGCGGGCAAAAGCTTTGAGTCTCGCAAGGATACCGAGATAACAAAGGAAGTCTTCACGCTTTTAAAAAATACTAGCTTTTTCCGTGGTTGAAAAGATATCTTTAAATCCCATCTGGTTCAACCTGAATCAAAACAGAGGTAGATATGTACTTATTTATACTTTGACCGTAACCGCAGTACCGCGCCTTAGGAAAGCACGGTGAGGCTGGGGACGTGAAGAAATGAGGCTGAGATCGATACTGTCGGACAGATGTTACGATATTATAAATCTATAGGTACACATATAGCTTCGTATAAATATGAGGAAATATTAACTGTAACACAACAAAAATAGCGTCGCATCAAGACGACTCCTGCGCGGGCCGAACAAGCGTATGCTACCAGCTCGCCCAGCCTCACACGCCGACGAGATTCTCGGCGCATATAAAAAGCCTGAGCCCAGGCTAAGAAGGCAGTCTGCGTCATAGACTTGATCTGCGTTCGGTACGGTTCGGGAGCACAACTCTGCACTGACTTAGGTCGGTCACCTCTTGCCCCCGCATCTTATCTGATACAGGCTCAGCAGCGTACCGGTTCATTTGCTCCTTGTGCTGACTTCGTTAGCGAAACCGCACAAAAGGCTCATGATACGCGACGCTGCCGCACTCTTAGGCACTTAGAACTTTAGCTTAGGACATAACTATTTTATATTGTAAATAGAGTCAGTTAATTTTATAAATAAACACTTGTTACTCCCATATTGCGTGTTTAGTTTATATCTCTATACACTCCCCTCTTACACTACTATAATGATAAGTGAAATAAGTAATTAGGTACGAATGATTAAAATTGTAATTTTTATTTAATATTTTATGTTTCATAATATTATTAGATACTATCGGAACCAAAATTCAAACATAAAATTATTAAATTATAGGTCTACCGGAATCTCATGGCAAATGTGGAAATAAAAATTTGTTGTGTGCAATACTGGGGAAATTGGATTAAGCGATCTTGATACTGTTTAATTTTTATTTATGTGTTTAGTATTAATGAACATGAGGTACCTATATTATAGTAGTCACAGCGGATCTTTGTGTCTTTGAACTTGGTCCTGCCAACCATTGCGTAAGAAACAGTTTGTCATCGAGTATACTGCATAGAGTAAGCGAGATAGGACGATGTGACATACGTAAGCGAGTGAAAGAGACAGTTATATAATGCTATCTTCACCTTCAACATTGATACAAAATAGCTACTGCGCGGGGTCTTGCAACCAATTCAGAGACACAAAGATCCACTGTGAGTATTATAGGTATGTGTATGAATAATGTTGTTATACCAGGCCCCTCAGAAAGTATTGCGAAAAAAAGTTTTTATATATGGGAGACTGGCCAGTTATAATGTTTTACGAAAATATGATTATTTATAAGTAAAAATAAGTAAGTTCCAATTTCAAAATTTCCCTCCACATTTTTTGCGAGTTAATTCAAAGTATTGTGTCTCACTGAAATATGGATCTGCGCCGGGAACATTTTAGAGCTATGATTTTATACGATTTCAAGTGTCGCCTGAAACCGGATGAATCGTACGATAGACTTCAAATGGCATTAATGGATGAAGGCCCTTCCAAGGCAACCGTGTATCGTTGGTATAACGAATTCAAGCGCGGCCGACCAACTTTGGGGGATGACGAAAGAAGCGGTCGCCCTTTGACGGCTGTTACCGAAGAAAACGTGCTAGCAGTGAAAAATTTAATCCAAGACAATAGGCGAATTACATATCAGGAGATTCAACACATATTGAAGATTGGATCGGGAAGCGTTCACGAGATTCTACACAGCCATCTTCGCGTGAGGAGGATAGTATCACGTTGGGTGCCGCACAACCTCACCGATGCTCAGAAGCAGGCCCGGGTGGAATGGTGCCGTGATATGCTTAACAAATTTGAAGCAGGCTCGTCTCGGCGTGTTTACGACATCGTTACAGGTGATGAGTCCTGGATTTATCAATACGACCCAGAAACCAAGCGCCAGTCGACTGTTTGGGTGTTTCAAAATGAGCCAACGCCTACCAAAGTGAAGCGATCTAGAAGCGGGGGTAAGATTTTGATCGCTAGCTTTTTTAATTTGACTGGCCACTTGGTATCAATTCCCTTACGGGATCAAAGAAGCATTAATGCCGAATGGTATACTACCAAATGTTTGCCAGAAGTTTTCTCTGTTATAAGCAACAAGCGACCAAACACAGGGCTCCGCGGGCTACTGCTCCACCACGACAATGCACCTGCGCACACCGCACTCAAAACGAGGGACTTCCTGGACAGCACGCCAGTCAAACTCCTGGGTCACCCTCCTTACAGCCCTGATCTAGCACCGTGTGACTTCTTTTTATTCCCAAAAATAAAAAATCAGCTCAAAGGGATACAATTTTCGTCGCCGGAAGATGCGCTGGCTGCGTTCGAGCAGGCTGTAAACGAGGTGTCTGCGGCGGACTGGAAAAAGTGTTTTGAAAACTGGTTTAGGCGCATGAATCTTTGTATAGAGGCTGGTGGAAAGTACTTTGAAAAGATTTAATAAAAATATATGTACGTATAGAACAATTTTTTTTAGTTTCGCAAAACTTTCTGAGTGTCCCACGTACATCGGGTTCTTGACATAGGAAAAATAAATCAATTGAATATTAATGTATGTACTAATTTATTATTTATCATTTAAATCATACTAATAACTTAAAACCTCATTCAGAACTAGAAAACTAGAATACGATTCCATGAACTCCACTGAACTTCACTCGACAAAATCCCGCCAAAAACTCCCGTCTATATACACGTCCCACTGCAGGGCGCAGATTATTACTTAATATTTTTCTTACGTCAAAGATTCTTAATCTCCGTTAAAATCAATATCTTGTCGAAGAAATTCTTCGACAAGATATTGATTTTAAATTCTTCGGAAGAATTAGTAACAGTTACATTACTGTTGCCATTTCCTTCCGGCCATCATTCGATGTGCCCTGACCTACGATTTACCATATAATAGTAATGGAAAGAAATAAAAATTAAGTAAGAAAAATATAAAATAAACTAAAAGTATCAAAACAAGTCAGTCCAACTTACCGGTCCACTCTACGACGCACTTTAAAATCAAAGATTGAGTTTGATTTACGCCTTCTTCTGCCCTTATTTTATGATACACATTGAAAACAATATGTCTCGCTTGAGATCGAAGTGAGTTTTTCGACATTTTCACAAAAATAACAAATTTTCAAGTTAATATCAACAAATTTCAGCAGCGGTTGACACATCAAGTACTTTGATTTGACAGGTGACAATTGACATTGCCATATGAAAATCACAATTTAAAAAAAATAAAAAATGCCATGAGATTCTGTTAGACCTATAACTTCATCTTCCCTTTCGCTATCGGAACTTAAATCAGTATCGTTCTGCAAATTTATTAATAAAAGTTCGATAAGATTATTGTAGCTATGCTTTTCTTTTCTTAAAATATTTGGCTACTTTAAAACTGACGGTTTTGATATCACGAGATAACGCTCGGCCCATCTTTGGATATTTATCTCATGTGCGTCTGACATAGACAGTCCGGTACTAATGACACTAGCTATCGCCGTGAGCGCTGACGAACGACGGCTGACCGGGCTGACTGACAGCGGAGCGGCTTGCGTTGCCCCCCAGTCTCGCCACGCACATACCTAGGCGCGGTACAGCGGTCTCGCTCAAACTATAGTAGTGGTATATAATTGTTTCATGGCCCTTAAGTACTATTTTGCTGGTAACTAATTAAAACATACATACTTTATTTAATTTTTACGAGATTAAAACATATTTACACTATATTTCTGTATTTTTATCGGCACTTGGTTATTTTCCCTCGTACCAGCTTGTAATTTGTTAAAGGCCTCCTCCAAGGCTCTCCACTTGACTCGGACCCTCGCTACCCGTAACCATGCTGGACCTGCTAATTGCCTGAGATCATCTTCTCATCGCTTTGCCTGTCTTCCTCTACTTCTTTTACTACCTCTCGGGTACCATTCCGTAATTATTTTGTCCACTTTTCTTTCTTTTCTCTCAGCATATGTCCTGTCCAACGCCACTTCAATTTTCTACATACTATTTGGACTTTTTTGAATTTGGTTTTATCTTATTTAATTGTATTTTGTATCTTTTTTAGACCTAATACAGGACACCGATTACCAATAACCAAAGAAATCAATATGTTTGTCGTTGACCTAAATATATAATCTTTAAAAATGTTTTACTATTCACATATAAAATGGAAAAATTCAAAGGATAGCAAAAAAATGTGTTGACAACATTGGGTCAGACGGTCGGTAGTGATAGATGTTAGTACATTATTGTCACCACAGTAAAACGAACGCGATCTAATCTAACTGAGTGTGTGGGACGAAGGCAACATCTCACGATGAATAGGAAAATAAAAATTGTATACTTGAGTATCCTTTTTATTTAGCTGGCAATAAAATTCACAAAACTTGTATTGTAAAATAACAATTTTATAATCGCTGTTTTCACTTTGTTGGGTTTTTTTTTATATATAGCACAATAAAAGTATGCGCTTCGGTAACCATCGTCGTAGTGTCTCATCCCATACAAAGAACCGACGTTCCATCTGTTTATTTTTTGTACATCGAACGCGTTCGATTACGTTCCGTTCGTTTCCCCGGATATAGATGGTGATCTATCTATCGCCGTGGAACCGAACCGAACGCGATCGATTTACAAAAATCATCGGTATAATCAGATGAAAAACGCTAGTTACGTCGGCACGGTTTCCTTGTATGGGATGAGGCATCTGTATGCTAGTATTATTATCAGTGCCATCTTTAACTTCATAAATATTAACGCGCGGTTATGAGTATCAATATAGGTAGAGCTGTTAGAACCATGCTAGTACTAGCCCATTTTTTATAAAGGTCAGGTGAGCAGTACGCATAACCGGCGTGCGTGTATGACTGGATGTATGAACGTAGATCAAACAGAAGGAGTATTTCAGGATCGTAGCAGATGGCATTCTGTTGTTTTATGCCTACCCCCATGGGAAAAAGGCTTGAGTTTATATACCTTCAACTGTCCATTTCCAGACACAATAGAAATTACCATTGTTCTAATCCGATTCGGTCTGGTGGACAGATGACCGGATAAGACTACGAAAATTTGAATAACGTATGATGAGTTACGACTGGAGTAGATAACCTGACAAGCTAGGGCATCTTAGGCACAGTTAAAATACACAAAAGGTATGGAAACTACCTACAAATGCTCGAAACGGCACACTCACACAAATATGCGCATCGACGAGACCCCTAAACGGCTCGCACTAGTGACAACACTGCAGAAGTGCTTTAATGGTCTCGTCGGTGCGTATGTTTGTGTGAGTGTCCATACTGTTTGTATATTTATTCTGTGTCTTAGGCCTTAGCCAAGTGACATTTTACCATCGAAAACGAGGCGATAGCGATTGTCAAGAAGGCTAAAATTGTATGGCATTACGGCAAGCGATATCGAAAAATCACGTGATCATTTTGACATCTCGACTGTCGCGTTCGCTGGCATCAAATGCCACTCGTTTATAACCTAAGGAAACTTATACAACCCTGCAACGACAGGTGCACTGCCACGCAACGAGGCAGTACGAAACTTTCAAACTTTGACTCTGTTAAAAGTTGATCTGAGCCGCGACGTGCTTATGGAAACACGAAACGCACACCTTTTCTGGTTTAACAGTATTTAAGAAAGAAGCTTTTTGAAACAAAGTTCCATATTCCCCAATGTTAACGCAGTATTGGCCGTGCGCCCGGTCGGAGCCAGAATATCAATATTGAACCTCCCTTGGGACAGTTTTGTTTGTAAAATTATCCTATTTTAGTTATGAAGAAATTTTAACCATAAATTAATTTTAATAATTTTAACAATAAACATCCAAGTTGTTTTGACGGAGTATCCAAAAGTAGCGAAAAAATATCGTGTTGTAATTTTTTTTTTTTAGCAAAACTATTATTTACACGAAAAAAACATGTTTTACAAATATGTACATGAATCAATTTTTTTTAAAGACTTTTACTAGCCGTTACTAAGGAGTATGCTAAAGATAGTAACCGTTTTACGGCACTAAACCGTCCAGTTGTCTGATCGAAATCTTCACGTCTCGAAAAAGCATTATCCCCACCTCTCGATATATTATCATCTAACACCATACTTGTTTACATCCCGAGAGACAGCCCGTTTAGTATACTTTAGCTATTTTCATAGTGTAATGTCGTACGGTATTCTGTTGTGGGGAAATGCCGCCGACATCCAGTCTATCTTTGTTTTGCAGAAAAGAGCTGTTCGATCAATTTATAAATTAAGCCCGAGACACTCTCTCAGAGAGAAATTTAAGGAGATTAATGTAATGACTGTGCCTTCTCAGTATATTTATGAAAATCTTTTATATGCCCATAAAAATATAAAATTGTTTAAAAAATACAGTGATATCCATAATATAAATACTAGGAACAAACACAAATTTGTAATACCTACAACAAGGCTCAAGAAAATAGGTGGCTCGTTTAGATGTCAATGTGTGCGCTTTTATAATATGCTTCCAAGCCACGTACAAAATCTAAGTCTTAATAAATTTAAATCATTCATTAAACGTAAGTTGTGCCAAAAAGCGTTTTATAGCATTAAAGATTACGTTGAGGATAAAACGGCTTGGGAGTGAGCTGCTCCAATTAAATTAATTTAGTTTTTTTTTTTTGGGGTCGGAAATCACCTGCTAATTGCCTGAGATTATCTTCTCATCGCTTTGCCTGTCTTCCTCTACTTCTTTTACTACCTCTCGGGTACCATTCCGTAACTATTTTTTCCACTTTTCTTTCTTTTCTCTCAGCATATGTCCTGTCCAACGCCACTTCAATTTTGTACTTACTATTTGGACTTTTTTGAATTTGGTTTTATCTTATTTAATTGTATTTTGTCTCTTTTTTAGACCCAATACAGGAAACCGATTACCAATAACCAAAGAAATCAATATGTTTGTCGTTGACCTAAATATATAATCTTTAAAAATGTTTTACTATTCACATACAGAGCAGTGGTGGCCCAGTGGTATCGGCCGCGACTTACAAGTTGTAGGTCGTAGGTTCGAGCCCAGGTAGGCGCTTTACTTTGTGTAAATTATTTAATCACCACTGCTCTCAAAACGGTGAAGGAAAACATCGTGAGGAAACCGGCATGTCCTAGAACCAAAAATTCGAAGACATGTGACATCCACCAACCCGCACTGGGCCCGCGTGGTGGATTATGGCCCATTCCCTCTCACAGAGAGGAGGCCTGTGTCCCAGCAGTGGGAACATTAATAGGCTGATGATGATTCACATACTTAATGAAAATTCAAAGAATAGCAAAAAATGTGTTGACAACATTGGGTCAGACGGTCGGTAGTGATAGATGTTAGCACATTATTGTCACCACAGTAAAACGAACGCGATCTAATCTAACTGAGTGTGTGGGACGAAAGCAACATCTCACGATGAATAGGAGAATAAAAATAGGTGGCTCGTTTAGATGTCAATGTGTGCGCTTTTATAATATGCTTCCAAGCCACGTACAAAATCTAAGTCTTAATAAATTTAAATCATTCATTAAACGTAAGTTGTGCCAAAAAGCGTTTTATAGCATTAAAGATTACGTTGAGGATAAAACGGCTTGGGAGTTAGCTGCTCCAATTAAATTAATTTATGAATTTTTTATGAATTTTGTTATTAAAAAAAAAAAATATATATTTGTTTTCTTGCAATGACAAGAATATTTACTTTTTAAAGTATTATATTATTTTATTTTAATTATTGTGAATGTGAAGACTATGTGGATCATTATTTTGTTTTTTAATTTATCTTAGTTTTTAATCATGGTCTGGCAGTTTGAGTAGTTTATGCGGCCTACCCGAATGTCCTTTCTTTGGTATTGTTCGTCGAATCGTTGAGCTCCTTAAATTCTGAGTTGAGCTGCTCGGTTATTAACAAATGCGCGACTGACTGGACAGGTCCACTCAATCTGGCTGGTTCTTTCCTCAAAAGACCATTTCAGACATCAGTCTACATGGTCTTCACATGATCGAACCAAGATTTTGTCAGGACTTTAAAAGAGACTGTGACCTCTGAGTTTGTTTCGGCCTTTCTTCTCAGAGTAGTTAGATAGGAAACGCCGAACTCATCTAGTTTAAAAAAAAATATGTTAGACATGTAAAAGCGTTTGTACAAACCAACTTACAGAAATAAAATCATTTATCATTTATCAAGTGTTTGTTAAATATGAATTTTATCAATATCAAAATACATTCGTAGTTGAAGAAAAGGCGCGCGGAATTTCGATTCTGACGGCCGCACACATCGTATCGATTTTGCGCTTATCAGAACCGTCCGCGTCCGTCATTAAAATATTCATTTAAAAGACATCAAAACTTTGAACGCCAATCGATCAGTTAATCCACAAATTAAGTAATCTAAGATCCACTTTTACCGCCCCAATGGATATCCAATTAGAATCAAAACAATGTTTAAAACAAACTCAATGGATGAACAGATTACATTTTGTTTTTGCTAAGTAATGTTTATCTATTATGCGATGAGAGATTAAACAATCCGAAAACTCTCGAGAACGAAAACTATTTATCCTCAATACTTCCTATTTCAATTTAAACAACAATCTGCCTAGCCTTTTCCCAACTGTATTGGGGTCGGCTTCCAGTCTTACCGGATTTAGCTAGTAGTAGTACCAGTGTTTTAAATCGAGCGACTGCCTATCTGACCTCCACAACCTAGTAACTGGGTAACACGGTACCCCTTGGCAAGATTGGTGTCAGATCTCAAGCTTCTGACTACTCATATCGACTGTCAAGGGTCTTCAAATGACCAACGGCTTAACGTGCTTTCCGAGACACGGAGGAAACTCGGTATGTTGAAATGGTCACCCATCCACGGACTGATCTCGTCAAGCGTTGCTTAACCTTCATAATCGACCAGTGCTGCTGTTATTATTTAGCCACGAGCTCCTCAATTTCGATTTAAACAACATTTTTTTGTTGTTTTGTCTTTGCAACTTTTGTGCATTTAGCCATTGTCACGTTTAGTTCCTTTAGTTTTAATACAGTCTTACTGTCCCTTTGCACAAAAACTTTGTTCTGCATTAGAAAGCGGATGTAACACATTCCAATGATTTTTTGGAATATTTGGCAGAAAATATATTGAGTCGGTCTTATAGCCAAACTTTGCTGAGGTATAATTAATTACTAAAATTACACTCTCAGCTTCACTTTTCCAAGATGGCACATGTTTCAATGATTCCGAATTTTCTCCAGTTGCATAAACACTTGGAAGACAAAACTGCACCAATTTGACATCACAATGTTCACTAGGAATCAATTTGTAAATAATTAAAACAGGCGCTGAACTTTATTCGAAAAAATCACGGCAAAAATCTCAACAGCTTTGTTTTTTCGAAAGGAAATCTCGAATATTTCAATTTAGTTGGAAAACTGATACTATAGAGACCGTGTTCTTTTTTTAGAGATGTTTCCATATCCGCTTGTCTATAATAATAAATAATAATAATACCTGAATAAATCGCGGAAAGTTTTTTATATCGGATTTATGACATCACCATAATGATGAGTGACGAGAGATCGAGAGACAAAAGACAAAGACAAGACAAAAGATATTTATTTCAACTGGGCCACCAAGCGGCACTTTTGAATGTCACAATTTAAATTTAAATGGAATACAAGTTGATTCTACCGTGCATTCGGAAAGTAGCTAGTTATGGAGAAGAATGCACAAGAAACTCCATACTTTTTAAATTTACATGGAATAAAAGTTGAGAGAGAGAATATCATATCACGGCAGTCGCAAATTGATCTGTTACCAAGGTTTTGGAACATGGAGAATTTTAATGTCGAAATAGTATAAAACAATGCAGATGTTTCTCCGCTTCTTCTCCTAACTTACACAACGGATATTGTTATGGTTTTCACTTATCGAAAGAGCGATAAACCAGAAAGATTTTTGTATTTATAATTTCTCCGAAGCCGAGCAGGTATAATAAAATAGTTTATGATCAAGAGAATTAATTTGAATATTCTTGGAAATACCATAATTACATAACATCATTGCTGCATTCCCGGAAGGGTTATTGTGTACCTACGTATAGTATAGAAGAGACATAGAAATATTCTCGAGAATTTCCTCGCAAAATAGTATTTTCTAAGAATTTCAGTGTGAAGTTTAGTTTATTTTGACTTATTTTATTGTATTAATGTTTCGTTGGTTTATTGCACGCAAGCGCTACTACTGCGCATGAGTTCCTGGTAGGGCAAAGTGTTATTGGGTCTTTCAATCTGAAATCAGTAGCAGCGCGGAGTCTGGCTTTCAGCCCGCTTTGTGGCTTGCCATAGGACCAGCAAAATTTGAGTGAACTATAAGGTACAGTCAATGAAACTAATTATATTACAATACTCTAATACATTTTTAGCCTTACTGAATAAAAATCAAAATCACATAACAAATAGTTAAAAATATCCTAAAGCCAACGTTTACAAGCTCAAAATTGCATTCTGTATTATTATTGTATTTGTTCATCGAGTAGCGCTAGTTTGATAAACTCATACAAATGAAATGTTACAGGCGGAGGGTTAAAATTCGTTCGTTGTTAGGATGGGTCAGGTAATTGATATAACCGACTGTACATGACGTCCTCGGCCTCCGCAGCCGTTGTACGGGTTGTGGGGATGAATACACTGTTGTATTTTTTTATTAGGTTTGTTGATGCATCACTGCACTCTTCGGCGAATAAAAGGCGTGCTGTTATGTCATAGTTTTACGTTTCTCAATAAAACGACACAGTCGACTGATATTTTTTGTAAATCTCGAAAATTCTCATGTCATATTATATTGCCGTGGATATAACAGCAAACTGCCAGTTAAGAGAATCTTCTCGGGAATTATCCTTCACTACAATGTAATTATTCACCTGGAATTTGTACAAGTATGTTGTTGAACAAGAAAGAGAATGTTGTTGTTTGAAGAAGAGCTTGTGGCTAACTAATAACAGCCGCACGAATCGACCTTCAAGGTTAAAACGCTTACCGAAGTCAGTCCGTGGATGGGTGACCATCTTTACATAGCGAGTTTCTTCCGTGCCTCGGAAAAACCCGTTAAGCCTTTGGTCCCGGCTGTCATTTGAAGATCTGTGATAGTAGTTGGAAGCCTGCCTAGCGAGCATGGGCGTACCCAAGACATTTGTGACAAGACTTGATAAATTATGTCATGTCTTACATTTAGTCTTAAATGCTAGCACGGGACAACCATGTGACATAGTTTACAGGCGCGACATGCTTTGCACACTTTATTTTTCTTTGTTTGATAACATATTAAGTGTTCGTTAGAAAGATATTTTTTTTAATAATTCGAGCACGGCCTACTGTGACATAAGCGATGTCACAGTAGGCCGTGCTCGCCGGGCTGATATCTGCCACCAGTCTTGCCAAGGGGTATCGTGTTACCCAGTTGCTGGGTTTTGAAGATCATATAGGCAGTCGCTTTATATAAAATACTGGTACTCAGCTGAATGCGGTTGGACTAGAAGCTAATCCCAAAATAATTAGGCAAAGGCTGGGCACACTGATCGTTGTTGAACAAGAAAGTTTGGCAACATGTTGGTATTTGTTTGATCGCAAATTCCAGATTGAAAAGCCCGAATAGCGACGTTGATTGCTCTGATGCACTTCGACAAAGGACATTCTATCAACGAAAGCGTCGCCATAGCTATTGGAATTACATCAATAAATTTTAAAATTCAAACTATCCCCGAGGTGTTTTACACTACCTACACTGCCGATTTTCGATCGAAGCTCGACTACTACAAGTCAAATCCATCAAAACATGTAATTGTAACGATACCTTGTGAAAAAACCTCGATTAAAATAGTAAAATTCCCATAACTTTAGAATGCTTCCCGATTTTCATCAAACATAGCTAAGAACACTTTTGATAAATTCACCTTTCAAACAAAAAAACATTAAATTAAAATCGGTTCATCCGTTTAGGAGCTATGATGCCACAGACAGTTACACAGATACACAAACACACAGACGCACACGTCAAACTTATAACACCCCTCTTTTTCGTTTGGAGGTTGAAAAAATGTATGCCGAGAGCTGTCCAAATGCCACATGATCAATGTCTCACATTTTGGCATTACGACTATCGCCATCTTTGATAGACTGACACTTTGTAAAGAGCCTCAGAAGACGCTAAACAGGTTCAACAAAGTGTGGCTCTTCAACACATTTGGAGAAACTAAGTCTAAAATTCCTAGTTATTAGATAGTTCAACTCATCTGTGTGCGTGGCGCTATGCGTGGGTAAGTATGTATGAGCGATCGTTTACTCAGACGACGACTGCCGCGTCACTGCCACACAAATGCATAATGTATAATAAGCGCACGCACACATGGCGCCGCGCGCTATGGTGATTGAACTATCTACAGACCGCAACAACCCTAATAACAATTTCGTAAGGTTCAAGGTATATAAAGTAAACTAGGGCTTACTACATTCAATTAACTTCAAAGATCAAAGTATTTACTCGGAATTTAGTACACAAACAACTTAAGCCTTCAAGGTAGGCTAAGTTATACTAGAAAACAGCAAAACGAGATAATAAAACGAATAAGGGCATTTTGATGTGACCGTGAAACACAAAATTTACGTTTCAGGCTTTATCGGCCATCACCTTCTGATGTGCCTTTCCGGTCAATACACTCATAATTAGGTACTATTTTTTATCGAAAACCTATAATGATTTATGGTGTTATTGTTATTGTAAATGATACAAAAGCACAAAAGTTGTTATTGGAAATAAATCTTCGGTACAATGGGTCTTTGTTTAGCTACGCTTTGATGAAAATATCGGTACGTGTTATGGAATATTTTTATGGGACAACAGCCTTGCTAGAAAAATAGTTTTTGTTGTCGTGTAGTTCTGTAATAGCCCCCTCTGTAAAGCTGACATCTGCTGGATAAAGGACATCGAACTCCGATGATAATTCTCTTTTCTGGAAAACTTGATACTTTTCACCCCAATTTTGAAATACCTATCGCATTGATTTTTTTAATGCATTTAGCAATGCATGAACGTATTAAGTTTTCAAATTAACAAAATGAAAAGAATTTCCTTTGATTGCGTTACGCTACTACCCCGCTGTTCTGTTTATTGATTTTAAATCTTCCGGAGACATATTTCCTTAACATGCTAAGCACCCTAACTGATGGTTCGACGCGACACGATTTATATCACACCGAAAGGCGATTTAAATTGCAAGTACATTCACACAGACGCAATGCGATGGAATTCGACCGATTTGCACTTTAAATTTTCTTCTTTAATACGTGAACGCGATAATTGCATGGCGCCATCGGGAAGGTTCTTAGCGTTTAGTTCAACAACAAATTCTACGAAGCCAGTTAAAGAAAAACAGGCATTTTCGCCTCTGTACATCGTCAACATCATCATCGCTTACCATCAATCAGGTGAGATAGTGGTCAATCGTCGGCCTAACAATAATAAAAAATAAAAAAAATGTTAAAAGAAATGATTGCAAAACGATTGCAATTTGTAAAATTAATTTACGATCACTTTCAGACCCTAAGCTATGATAATATTTGATACGTGATGTTATCATAATTATATTTGGTCAGTAAGCGTTACTGACAAAAAATAATTATGACAACATAGCTTCGAGCTACGGAAAAAGGAAGTCGGGAATTGTAATATTCCTATACCTACTATCAATATGTTCCTTTGTTTGAGAAGCCCTGAGGAGGCTTTCATCTGAGCAATGTTAGTTAGGTAAAGGGTACATACAGTAAGAACGGGCTGACTTCGAAATAATATTAATAATATGCCATCTTATAAGCTCGAGGGTAAATAATAATAGCCACATGGGTCGATCTCTTGGCAAAGATTGACTGGTAGAGAATGCCTTGGGGCATTAAGTCCGCCTATTTACCTCTATTGAAAGTTTGAGTTCATATTGCAACCAATCTGAAGATTGCCTAAGAAAATCATGAAAATCGCTCCAGCCATTTTGGAGTCCATAGGACCTATGTAGATATATACCTTCACCTCGGTTTAAACAATTGAGGATCCAGATGTTCTTTTATGTATGGATATATCTTAATATTACTACTCCTACAATCGTTTCAGCTTTAGATAAACATTATCCTAATTTATTCATGTGACGTTTTTCGAAGCAATTGGAACTGAAGGCCAAATTGATTTCCTTCCCCATTTACTTAATCTTCATTATCTATAGGTTAGTTTACTGAACGCTTTATATAAGTTTAATAAAACTGTTTTTTATTAACTTAATTATAACTTGTTGATGCGTTTCACTAGAGTATTTTTAGAAACGTTTAGTAAATACTTCGTTAAATTCAGCAGCTTGAATAAAACGAAAGACAATTATAAACCCGTAAGATCGGGCTTAGGTTTGTATAAACAGGTGGTTAAAGGAGATCAACCTTTCTCGGTAAAAGAATAAATAACAAAAGGATAAAATACCTCAAGTAAATATACTTTTTGCAATACGCCTATGCTTATCATAACCCTGCTTCTAACGCTTATGCTTCTCACACCACTGCTCCTTACGCTTTTGCATCACACGTCCCTGCTTCTAACGCTTATGCTTCTCACGTCACAGCGTACAACGCTTCTACTTCTCATGCCACTGCTTCTTACGCTTATGCTTCTCATGCCGCTGTTTCTAACCCTTATGCTTCTCATGCCACTGCTTCTAACGCTTATGCTTCTCATGTCAAAGCTTCTTAATGCTTCTCATGGCCCTGCTTTTACGCCTATGCTTCTCACGCCGCTGTTTCTTACGTTTTTGCTTCTCACGCCCCTAGTTTTGGCGCTTTTCTTTCTCACACTTATGTTGCCCACTCAGAAGTAAAAGTGTAAGAAGCAGAGGCGTGGGAAAAAAAAGTTAGAAGCAGCGGCGTGAGAAATATAAGCGTGAGAAGAAACGTCATAAGAAGCAAAACGTTAGAAGCAGCGGCATGACATGCATAGGCATTAGAAGCAGTGACGTGAGAAGCATAAGTGTAAAAAACAAAAGTGCTATAAGCAGGGGTGTGAGAAGCATAAGCGCTCATGCCCACGAGATGGGTCTACGTCCGGTCGTCAGTATTGTATGGGACACTATAGGTGAACGCGCATCTATCCACGCCGCACGACCCGCATTTCAGCAAAATGCTGTAGATGTACGGCTTTCACCTACCCGTAAGAATGAAGTCATCAGATTCGGCGCGTTCGATGCTTGCGGCGAGTGCGATGCGGGCGGCGTGTCGACGTCATCCGTATCCGTATAGAAAATATTGATCAAGATTTACAGAAGTATGATAAGGTGAAGCGCATGGTATCCACCACTTCACCTCATAAAGGCAGCCACACGACACCGGTGCTCGCGCCGGCTTACCACCCGACCGGGCACGGTGCTCGCCGCGTCTACGCCCGGTGCGCAGTAAAGTATAGCAGTATGTGAGCGCATGTACACGAGACCGAACCTACGCCCGGCGCGTGCCGACTACGTACGTGAAACCGCAATTTTATGGAGAGTTACAGCCAATCTTTCAGCTGGAGATATACGTGGGACACTCAGAAAGTTTTGCGAAACTAAAAAAAATTGTTCTATACGTACATATATTTTTATTAAATCTTTTCAAAGTACTTTCCACCAGCCTCTATACAAAGATTCATGCGCCTAAACCAGTTTTCAAAACACTTTTTCCAGTCCGCCGCAGACACCTCGTTTACAGCCTGCTCGAACGCAGCCAGCGCATCTTCCGGCGACGAAAATTGTATCCCTTTGAGCAGATTTTTTATTTTTGGGAATAAAAAGAAGTCACACGGTGCTAGATCAGGGCTGTAAGGAGGGTGACCCAGGAGTTTGACTGGCGTGCTGTCCAGGAAGTCCCTCGTTTTGAGTGCGGTGTGCGCAGGTGCATTGTCGTGGTGGAGCAGTAGCCCGCGGAGCCCTGTGTTTGGTCGCTTGTTGCTTATAACAGAGAAAACTTCTGGCAAACATTTGGTAGTATACCATTCGGCATTAATGCTTCTTTGATCCCGTAAGGGAATTGATACCAAGTGGCCAGTCAAATTAAAAAAGCTAGCGATCAAAATCTTACCCCCGCTTCTAGATCGCTTCACTTTGGTAGGCGTTGGCTCATTTTGAAACACCCAAACAGTCGACTGGCGCTTGGTTTCTGGGTCGTATTGATAAATCCAGGACTCATCACCTGTAACGATGTCGTAAACACGCCGAGACGAGCCTGCTTCAAATTTGTTAAGCATATCACGGCACCATTCCACCCGGGCCTGCTTCTGAGCATCGGTGAGGTTGTGCGGCACCCAGCGTGATACTATCCTCCTCACGCGAAGATGGCTGTGTAGAATCTCGTGAACGCTTCCCGATCCAATCTTCAATATGTGTTGAATCTCCTGATATGTAATTCGCCTATTGTCTTGGATTAAATTTTTCACTGCTAGCACGTTTTCTTCGGTAACAGCCGTCAAAGGGCGACCGCTTCTTTCGTCATCCCCCAAAGTTGGTCGACCGCGCTTGAATTCGTTATACCAACGATACACGGTTGCCTTGGAAGGGCCTTCATCCATGAATGCCATTTGAAGTCTATCGTACGATTCATCCGGTTTCAGGCGACACTTGAAATCGTATAAAATCATAGCTCTAAAATGTTCCCGGCGCAGATCCATATTTCAGTGAGACACAATACTTTGAATTAACTCGCAAAAAATGTGGAGGGAAATTTTGAAATTGGAACTTACTTATTTTTACTTATAAATAATCATATTTTCGAAAAACATTATAACTGGCCAGTCTCCCATATATAAAAACTTTTTTTCGCAATACTTTCTGAGGGGCCTGGTACTACTGCGCATATTTGTATCTTCATGTTTAAGTTTGGGTTCCAAAATATGTAACATTTTGTTTATGTATCTTTTTTCATTCGAAATTACTTCTCGAATTTCTCGTCATGTCTTCTGAATGTGCGTATGAAATGTGTAAGTTAGAATTTGCACCCTACACACCAGCCAACCCAGGGGTAGGTAAATAGCATGATACTAGATAGGGATGGTTTCGCATGATGTTGATGGAAGTAAAAAATCACACAGTTGGTCAACTAATTTAATCTTCACACATAAAGTCCATCACTGAAGTTTCTTGAGTACTATTAAGTAAGCACAACTTACATTAAATGGGATGCATTTACCCTTAGTATTATTCAACACTGGAGATAAGCTATCTCAAACATCATCGTTCAGTCCATGTAGCTGTGTTCAAGCATCATGAAGATCAAGATGCCATGTGTATTCGGAGCCTGCTGCTGAAGTCATTGGATATAGATCTTATGATGAGTTGACCATATTTATGTTTATGTATAAGTATTATAAAATGAACCTATGGAGCCAGCGCCTATTGATTCTATAGGACCTATTAAACTTAGGCCTGGATCCTTGTCGCCTTCTAGTCATCCTGATCGATTTAATTAACGCTCCTTTGGACGTATTAATTTATCGCATGCAGCCGATCAAAGGATTCCAATGAAAAAGCCATAGAGAAAGTAAAACTACGTTATAGAAAAAGCTATGTCATCCTTGCAAACCATAGACATTGAGAGTTCATAGATTAGTCCGCCTGACCCTGATTTACTTTATGCTACTAATTATAATACAAGATTTAATCTTTTGTTTATGTGCTGAATTGTGTGTTTGTTGAATTAATTATAACACACTATTCTAATATATTTTTAAATCAAAATTAATTAATCTCATCAGACACTAACACCATCTGACCTAAACACGGTCAAAAAGTGACACACCTAAATGATTCCCATATTTGGCACTAGATGTCGCTGCTGACTTCGTAATTAAATATAACATTATTTTTAATTGTTACAAATGCACCATGATCTTCTCTTTCTGTTAAAATGGGATGTAAGTACCCAATATCGTCTTTTTAGGGTTCCGTACCCAAAGGGTAAAAACGGGACCCTATTACTAAGACTCCGCAGTCCGTCTGTCTGTCTATCTGTCACCAGGCTGTATCACATAAACCGTGATAGCTAGACAGTTGAAATTTTCACAGATGATGTATTTCTGTTGCCGCTATAACAACAAATACTAAAAACTTAATAAAATAAATATTTAAGTTAGGCTCCCATACAACAAACGTAATTTTTTTTGCGGTTTTTTGCGATAATGGTACAGAACCGCACTTGGCCGGTTTTTTTAGCTTTTTATGCATGTACCACGCAATAATACATTTTTTCTTGTTAACACTCAACATTTTGTACGTCCACAATTCACAGAATAAAAAGAGCGAAGGTAGGCTGCACCTCCATGAAACCGGGTAGTGTACAAACCGTCTTGTGAACAAACTCGGACGGTTTCTACCCGAAGCCGGCAAAAAACTAAATTTTGGTACTAACAAGTTTTTGCGGAAATCTAAATTTTGCCTATATCTTTTTATCGTGTTGACTCGGGACCTTGATTTTTAATACCCCTAATAGGGACTATAGACCTCGGTATTTGGTATAAATTTCAACTTGCTAGGTCCACCCGTTCTTCCTGAGAAAATCAGTGGCGACACACGGACAGACGGACAAGAGAGTGATCTTCTAAGGGTTCCTTTTTTACCTTTTGAGGTACGGAACCCTAAAAATGGTAGGTAGGTAGCGTAGGTGGAAAGGATAGTAGGGTAGGTGGTAAGTAGGGTAGTGTAGGCAGTTGACGGGAGCGAAGCCACGGGCATATCTAGTTTATAAAATACTAGCAGACGTCTCACGGTTTCACCCGCGTAGTTCCCGTTCCCGTGGGAATGCAGGTGTAAAAGTAGCTTATATTACCCGGAAATAATGTAGCTTCCCAATGGTGAAAGAATTTTTGAAATCGGTTCAATAGTTTTTAAGTTTATTCGTTACATACAAAAATACAAATCTTTCCTCTTTATAATATTAGTAAAGAAGTAGGAAATGATAATTAAAATCGCCGAACGTAACGGTTCAATGATAAAGCAATTTCCTTTTAATTACATCGTTATACAACGGTTCGTTATCCAATTTTTACTTTAATTAATGTCTATAGGAAGTTTATAGGCCTCTAACTGTGGGGGAATGTTCCCACTGAATTCGTCTGTGGCCTTAATAAAATTGATTTTATTATAGACCATTAACTGGGTCTCCTAGGCACACCTGTCACATTTAGGTAATTTGCTGGCTGCCTACTAGGCTTAACAGTTCAATCAATGTCTTGATATAGGAATTGTCGGCTATTATGTCATGAATCTTGTTTGCGTTGCTGATTTATATCTATATTGTTATGATTTATATAGTGTTAACTAAACTATTAATTAAAGTAACACACATTGATTTCTATTTGATGACTTATTTAAGTCAAGCTAAATGTGTTTTTTTTTACTTAACTAATAGTAGAAAAGAACTGTTTATTAATAAGTATAAAAGGTAATCTCTAAAAGTAGGGATCCGATTACGAAAATTCTTTTAGTGATAAGAAATAAAAGAAAGAAAACAATTTATTTGGCACAGAAAAAAAGCGCTTTTTAGTAGAAATCTTTAAGCTGTCTAAAAATAAACGGTTACTGTGTTGTGTGTTACATAGGCCACTGGAGTGAAGCCGTGGAAAACAAATATAAAACTATTATACTTAAGAAAACTACAAAAAAAGTTAATACTTCTTGAAAATAGTCGACACGATCCTAAACTTATTTTCTTTTTCAACTCAAGGCCTAGTTTGAAGCTCGTCAATTTATTCAGACAATGTCCTTGAGATAATAAACTTTGAGTCCAAATTTATTTCTTGAGTCCTGGAATATTTCACCAGATTTAATTGTGGACGAGATTCCTCCATGCCTCTGAAACAACGCAAAGCCGTTGTCAGTCAGTCACGGGTAGTCAGAGTCCAGGGAATCTGACACCGGTATTGCCTAGAGGTATCGTGCTACCCAGTTACTGGATTGTGGAAGTCAGATAAAATACTCGTACATCCAACATCTGGTTAGATTGGAAGCCAACCCAAAAAAACTCTTTTCCAAACTAGGATAAAGCTAGGCAGATTGAATCATCCCTCACCGATAGAACGGATTAAGATAAAACTTTGCAAACGAGTTTACCATGTCCTTGATTTGAACTTAAGTAACTTCTATGCTGTTAGCCCGTGGTTACGCACTACACGTCCGTGTTCGTAATCCGTGTCTGTGATTTGTGTTCTGATTTCAAAATGTTCTGAGTTATGACAGATTATGATGGATAGACTTTGGATGTAGGGCGTAAGCTTCCTTATAAGAAGGCTTTTACTACGGCTACTCCAGAACCGAATTTCACGGACACGGATCAGATGTAGTGCGTTGTGCGTAACCGTCCTTAGAATAATTTTAATGCACAACAAGTAAAATTTCAAAATTTAAAAAACCCCCGACACATTTATCTTGCGAAAACACCCCGATTCGAACAGTAAAACACCTTTAACTTTTGAACGGCTGAACCGATTTTATTCAAATATAGCTAAGAACACTCTCGACAAAATTACCTTTCAAACAAAAATAAATAAATCGAAATCGGTTCATCCGTTTAGGCGCTATGATGCCACAGACAGACACACAGATACACAGCAACACACGTGAAACTTATAACACCCCTTCTTTTTCCGGCGGGGGTTAATAAGTAATTGGAAAATGGTCAAAATATAGGATTTATTATCATGGTATTAAAATCAAATTAATAATCCTTGTTGTGGCAATCCTTGTATGTGCTGCATTATTATATTTTAAGTCAAGAGTGAATTACTTCTAGGCAGACGTGAAAGAAAACAAAAAGAAAAAAATGTAGTAAAAATTATAACTTTAGTTTGGAATTGGCTTTAGGTTTGGTTGGTTTTTGGTTTTAGTTATTCCGCTACACCATACAAACTTTACAAAAATCGTTCAACGCGGCTACGCTGCAGGCCAAGGGTTACCAAAAATCCTTCCAGAAATTCTTCTGGGAAATGCAATATTAATAATAATAAGAATTTATTTGGCATAAAAACAAATTACACATAACAAATGCCAACAATAACAATAACAATAAAAAAAAAATAACAACAATATTAACTTCACTAAGCCCAGTTATGAGGCGCATTTATATAGTACTAGCTCACCCCGCGGCTGCGCTCCCATCAAAATTATAGCCTATGTTACTCGGGAATAATGTAGCTTTCCATAAGTAAAAGAATGTTTTAAATCGGTCCAGCAGTTTCGGAGCCTATTCGGTACAAACAAACAAAAAAATCTTACCTCTTTATAATATTGGTATAGATGGTTGACGGTTGTTTATCAGACACTGGATGAAATCTGATGACTGTTTTGAGATATTATCTCTCTGTTTACATAAACACAATTATTATTTTATTTACAAAGGAAGTTAATTTTCCTTAGCATTGAAAAAGAAAATACGAAAATACACTTAAGGCTGCTATTGAACTTTCCTTTCTTTATTTATGAAAAGAAAATCAAAACAAACAATGTATACGTATATAAGTATTTCGATCAAAATCAATGACTTCAGTACTTAACAATAACAATTAACGATAAAAATCCAATAACTTTAACATTGACAAGAGGAATTACAGTTAGGGTTGTAACTACGCTGCCGTCTACCTAAATGAGGAACTGTCGCAAGAAATCCAACCTCCGCATCCACATTCATCTCCAAAAGTTTTTAAAGGTGGTCTAATAAAGAAAAGCAGTTTCAGTCCAATCTATTGTGGTGGTGATATAATTCGAAGTTTAAAGTACTGTTATGGTATGGCTACCGACATGCTCAGTAGGTGCCAAAGCTAGCAAGTAATGAAGCTAGTTTAATTATTATTAAATATTGGTCACCGCGATCAAAAAATAAAAACTTTTTAACAAAAAATCAAACCGTCTTCCAGAGCAAAAACTACAAAGCAAAAAATATATTTCTTTTCCGAAAGCGGTGTCGAAAAACGGAAATCAATGGGTATAAAAGACACCGACTTCGGAAAAGAAATTTATTTTTCGTTAAAAAAATGTTTATTTTACTCTTTTTAGTTTTGGTAGGTACCTCCAATTAACATGATTATCATTTATAGCCAAAGTACATCTCATGGCGATTCCAATAAGCCCAAACACGACTAGGATACATTGTTTTATTTCAGAGTTCCAGTGCCTACCTTCCGGCTTCATCATCAAATCAGGTCGATGATGCTATTTTCATCAGTATCATTTATTTATAAGTATTTGCTGCATTATAGTCGGTTAACTATTCGAGTTATCTTATGCCCGTGACATACTGAGCATTTAGGGGTTCCAGTGGCCATCTGTGGTCTTCTTAATCAGTTCCACTTCACCAAATGATACTTTCTGAGTGCAAATGATTGCATTGTTGATGAAAATACCAAAATCGCTATATGTATGCCTATAATATTTGAGGAGTTCCCTCGATTTCCCTAGGATTCCATATTCAGATCCTGATGACTATGGGACCAACTAGAAAGTATACCCTTTCAAACAAAAGAATAATTTTTGAAATCGGTCCAGGCGTCTTTGAGTAATCGGGGAACATACATAAAAAAAAAGATTCAGACGAATTGAGAACCTCCTCCTTTTTTTGAAGTCGGTTAAAAAAAAAAGATTCTGACGAATTGAGAACCTGCTCCTTTTTTGAAGTCGGTTAAATATCATTAACAAAACCTCTGAAAGATACAAAAACTGCCTTCTACATTTTGAATATTAATATGTTCAGTACGGCTTTTTCTGTTCTTTATTTGTATATCGCCTCCTCTTTGGCTTTCGGTAATCTCCGCGTCCACGTAGATCAAGCTTTGCACCTCCACCTCAGCTAAGGAAATCCCCGCGACATGCTATAAACGATTTTATGATCGTGAGAAAGGTCGTAAGATTAATCATTAATTAATATCACGTAAACGGAAGTTGATTAATATCCTCAGGAAATATTATTACCTAAGATTACGACAAGGAAGACGAGAATACTTGAGTGACACGGCTTAAGGCTCCCACAGATATGTGTGACACAAAAATGTGAAAACGACGCGATTTCATAGAAATTATTCTACTTGGAAGGTAGGTACTTGGTAGGAGAAGGAAAACATCGTGAGGAAACAGGCATGTCCTAGTAACAAAAAAAAAGTAGAATAAATGTGACATCCATCAAACCGCATTGGGCCCGCCTGGTAGATTATAGCCCATTCCCTCTCTCACAGATTTAATAAGGCTGATGATGATGATGATGATGATTGAAGTGGACTGTATTAAATATACAATACAAATACAAAATCGTTTATTGTCACAATTAGCTTAATACATTAAGACGTGTTTGGAGCCTCCCTTTAAGCAAAAAATGCCTGTATTAGGAGACTCCGATCTTCCATAGCATTGCCGTGTTAAAATGTATTGGTTGTTCGGTTTGAGCCTCGTTGAGGAAATGAAAATGCTATCGTGATTCGTATCTTCAATTTATTCCTTACTTGTTACTCCTTGTAGAGTGGAAGACCGACTGTGTCTCTACTGTCTCTGCTCAGTGGGAGTCGCGCCACCCCCGCAAGGGGGTGGGGCGAGCGGTGCCGGAACATCCGTTCCCAGCCCGCGGATGCAGTACCGGAGCTCACAACGATGAGCTCGTCGCTTGGTGGTCTTGGACCTAACTTGTGTGCGCGTTGATGTCTTTTGTACTAATGTACTGAGGCACCAACGCGCACTGTGTTTGGCTTGCTGTATGTGACTGTAGGCGCGCCACGACGGCCGTTATGAACGGTCCGCCGTTTCTTCACGACCTCCTGGCGGTCCACCTCAGCCGAGTGAGACCCAGGGCGTACCCTGGGAGGCCCAGCTAAGACGACCTGCGGCAGGAGCGTCGACTTTGGACGAACCTACAGTTTGATAATGAAAGCGACTAGCTACTACTAGCGCCGTTTGTGTGTGTGGGAGCGGCAATGACCTGTATTACACCGCTCATGATAACCGATGGCGCGCGGCGACCGCAGCGCTATTCGGTGCATGTGTACTAGCGAATGGATAGTTATGTATGTCTGTTTACGACGTAAAGCTTGTCTATATTAACTTAGAACAAACTTCACGCCGTGTATGTCGTGTGGGGTGGGTAGTGTTACTGTTTGAGTAAGCAGCGTGTAGACTGTTGCTGCTTACTCAGGCGTCAAGTCCGGGTGGTGGATGGGGTTGCGGTATCAGAGATGAGGTCACGTGGGAGGCGCTTTCTGTCGGGCGGGCGCGCGTGCCATGGCGCTATATCGGCGATATGGGGCCAGGCAGAAGCGTCGGCCCGCGCGAACAGAGTTGTTGCGAGTCGCTCAATAAAAACATCCAGGCTCTCTATCCCTACGTCACGCAGGATGACGTCATTCCTCACATAGCGAGGCGCGTCTAGGATGCGTCTGAGTATTTGGTTTTGTTGTACGCGGAGTTTGTTCTTGGTACCCTCGCTAGTGAGGGCGTACCAAGCTGGGGCTGCATATGTAAGTATGGATCGCAGGTAGGTTTTGTAAATTCCCAGCTTGGCACGGACGGGGAGGCGGGATGAGAGCACCGGGTGAAGGAGGTTACGAGCGACCCTGCATTGCGCCGCGACCTTTTTGACGTGCAACCCCATCGTGAGCCGACGGTCAATGGTCACCCCCAGGTACTTAGCGTGGGGGGACCATTCTATGTCGGCTCCTTGTAGTGTCAGTGGTGGTGGGAGGGTCACGTGTCCTGTAACAAGAGCCTGCGTCTTACCCACGTTAACCGATAGCCGCCATTTAGCTAGCCACTCGGGGATGGTGTCGAGGGCGCGCTGCATTTTGACTGCTGCGTGGTTTGCGTTCATGGACTTGGTGATGTACGCAGCGTCATCTGCGTACAATGCTAGCGTAGCTTCTGGAGTAGTGGGGATATCGTCGGTGTAACGTGAGTAACACGCAGGCGATAATACGGCGCCCTGTGGCACGCCCGCCAATATTGGGCGGGGGGTGGACAGTTCGCCCTCTACCACCACTCTGAACGTCCTGTTGGTCAAAAAAGATTGGATTATTCTTACCACGCGACGGGGCGCGCTGGATGTTGACAGCTTATATATTAGGCCGTCATGCCATACGCGGTCGAAGGCCTTTTCCATGTCGAGGAATACTGCGACCGCGTACTCTTTCCTGTTCATCGTGGACGACAGCAGGTGCAGCACCCTCGACAGCTGGAGCGTCGTGGAGTGTTCCGACCGAAAACCAAACTGTTCCGGGCGTGGTGCAATGTGAGGTGTAAGATGTCGCAGCAGGAGGGACTCGAACACTTTGGAGATGTTGGGCAGGAGAGTGATCGGCCGATAGCTCTCCGGCTTCAGGACATTCTTGCCCGCCTTGGGCAGCATTATGACGCGCCCTTCTTTCCACGAGGCCGGGAAGGAGCCCGTGCGGAGAATCCCGGTATACAGGCGCGCGATAGCCGCGACCATACGGTGGGGCAGGTGGCGCAGCGCTGTATTGGAGATGTGGTCGGCACCTGGGGCCTTCCGGGGCTTCGTTCGCAAGAAGGCGCGTCTGACTGCGCCAGGCGAGAAATAAATGGCATCTTCATCGGGAGCTATCGGCGTGGCGAAGTAATCTCCAATGTGTTTCTCGACTGCTGCGACATGTTCGTGCAATGTAGTCGGGTTCGGTTGGAATTGACGCCCCAGATGTTCGGCAAAGACCTCCGCTCGGTCTCCCGCTACATATTTGAGCGCCCCGTCTGTGCCCAGCAGTGGGCGAACCGGAGCTGGGGTATTCTTGAGCTGGCGGCACAGCTTGTGTATGGAGGGCCAGTCGCCCTCCGCGGCGTCAATGCGTTCCTCCCAACTCGCGGCTCGCAGAGCACACAGCTCGGCCTTCACCTTCTCAGTCAGCTTATTTAGTGCTGTTTTCTGGGTTGGGCAGCGAGATTGTTGCCACTGCTTGCGTAGGCGCCTTTTCTCGGTAATAAGCTTCCTTATGCGAGCAGGCAGGGGCGGCTGAAGCACTCTCCCCTGCTGTTGCGTTTTAGTTGCTGTTTCCAGTGCTTGTTGTACGCAAGCAGTGATCTCGTCGGCCAGTAGGTCGACGTCAGCAGCTGTGGTGATAGGCCGAGTTGGCGTGGTAGAATCAACCTTCTTTGAAAAAGTGTCCCAGTCGATTAATCGACGTGGCGCTTGAGGCTGTATGCGGGTCGGCATGTCTGACAGGACGACGAGTACTGGGTGATGGTCAGACTGCATCTCGTCCTCCAGTACTTGCTGTGTGACCTGGCAATGCAGCCCATGGTGTACGACGATGTCTATCACGTCAGGCATGTAGCTGTGGTTTTCTGGCCAGTGGGTCGGCGTCTCAGGTCCAGACACCGTGTACCCATGGGCCTCCGCGTCTGCGAAGAGTCGTCTCCCGTCGGAATTTTGGTGGTGGCTATTCCACGCTGGATGTTTTGCATTGAAATCTCCGGCGAGGATGGTCGGGTTATCGGTGTGTGTGACAAGGCGTCTGACCTCCGACATGTCCAATTTTGATGTTGGAGGCTTATAAATGGCGTATACCTCTAGGTCCTCGCCGGCTATGTGCAGCTGTACACCCAGCGCGTAGGCCGA
Source organism: Orthosia gothica (assembly GCA_949775005.1). Lineage (NCBI taxonomy): Eukaryota > Metazoa > Arthropoda > Insecta > Lepidoptera > Noctuidae > Orthosia > Orthosia gothica. Next base: position 14,703,147 of record OX459046.1, on the reverse strand, counting down.
TTTTATGTTTGGTGCGGGAAGCTCTTGGTGTACGACTCTACGCTTAACAAGCACAGCCAGGCCACGGTAACTAACGCCGGATGCCGACCGCTCGTCCTTTCGGTAAGCGAGATAACCTGGGAACCTTATCCTGTCCCCAGGTCCCAAGAAAGTCTCGCTTATTAGCGCCACGTCGATGTTTTGTTCTTGTAAAAGCTGGCGGAGGAGAACGACTTTATTTTTAAGGCCGTGAGCGTTCCAATGAAGTATCCTTAACGGCTTGCTATTCATTATGATATAACATAAGTAGCGCAGCTAAGCCGTCAAGGATAACCTGCTCTACGTCATGCCCCTGCCTGATGGCCTTAATTAAGTCCATCAGAAGTTGTATTGCGCAAGCAGTAAAATTCTTGTTTTGTTTCGTTGTACTCCAGTTTTGTGCCGCCTTCTGATTGGCTGCACTGTTTTGTTCAGTGGCTGCTGATTGGTCGGTGCTATTTTTTAGTACCGAGTCTTTCGTCAGATGGCGCCCTTGTTGCTTTTTGTCGATGTTGGCGGCCATCTTGACAAATTTACCCGACTGCTGCAGGGTGGTATTCTGTTTTACTGTATGTTGTTTTACTGCCTGCGCTATTTGTTTTGCAGGGGCAGCCTCTAGGTTTGGTTCCTGGGTCGGGGGGGGGACTGACCTCTTGCCTTTGCCCCCCCTCTTCTTTTTTCTCCGCCCTGAGGAGGAGGTGGTATCTCCGCGCTGAGTGGGCCCATTTGCTGTCGCCATGAGTGTAGCACTTGGGGCCTCTTCTAGGCGGTGCTCTTCTATTAGTACCTCGTTTGTAGTGCGGCGTGATGGGTTTATGGAGCTGGCGACAGTGCCCAGTCGCTTGTGTGCGATTTCCTTCTGGAAAACCGGGCACTTTATATTGCTTGCCGGGTGGGGGCCCCCGCAGTTTGCGCAGGTGGCCGGCTCTTCTCTAGGGCGAGGGCAGTCCCTTGCTGTGTGCCCTTCTCCGCAGCGCACACAAGCGATTGGGCGGTGGCACTGGTGCGACGAGTGCCTAAATTTCTGGCACCGGTGACACTGGGCGGGCCCACGTTTGCCACGCCATGCTTCTATCTTGACACCTCGCATATATAAAAATACGGAGGTGTCATAGATTTCTCTGACATTTGTTGTCTTGTTTAGCACGGCGTGGAACACGCAGCCAGGGCGACCTTGGCGCGCATTAATGTGCCTGACATATTCAGGTTCATATCCTAGGCGGCGGAGCTCCTCCTCGATCTCCTTGGGGTCCGTGTCCGGTGGCAGCCCCCTGATGGCTACTTTTAGTTTCTTATCAGCCTGGAGCGAGTACGCGAACCAGCTGATGTTCTCTTCTTTTTCCAGGGTGGTCAAGTACCGTTGAACCACCCTGTACTCGTCCTCGCTCTCAGGCGAGAATCTTACCCCTTGGCCATATGGGCGGGCATTTGGGGGCCGCCCAAGCTTGGCGGCCAGGGCCCTAAAGTGGGTCGCCCAATTTGGTAGCTTTTCCACTATAAGCGGAGGGTACCGTGGGCGCTTCTTCTTTGCCTGCTGTCCCGCTTGGTTACCCGACGTAGCTGGGTTGGGGGCTGCATCTTGCGTAGGGGTAGGGGTAGGTACTCTGCCTACCCTAGATTTTTTTTTGTTAGTAGTGACGGAGGAGGCGGTTGACGATGCCGGAGAATGGCTACGTCGTACTGCGTCCGCGAATGTAGGCGACCCCGCGCTACGCTGCTCACGCGCAAGAATGCGTTGTGAGTCAGCGCAGTATCGCTTCGCCTCCTCCTCTGCCGTCTCGTCCGGGCTATGGCGTCTTCTGAGCCCTCTACCCCCCGACTGAAAATCAAAATCGAGTTCCATCGACGGGGTGGGCGTTGTAGGCGTTGTAAATTCGTCAAATTCCATCTCTGCCCCGCGCCCTAGCGACGCGAGCGAGATGTTTGACCCACTTATTGGTGATTGGGTGAGTCGTGGATCATAGGCTGGAGAGTCGGCCGCTGATTGGCGGGGCGGGGCAGGCGAGCCAGTAATGGCGGACGAAACTACCAGTGGTGCCATCTGGCGGCGTGGTTCACCGCGGTTCGAACGCGGGTCACGGGTATTAGTTTCTTTTGCAGGGCCCGCTGGTAAAGGGCGAGTCCCTGAGGATGCATTACGTGCGGTAGTCATGCCAGCTGTTGCTGTGGCGTGTGCATGCTGCTTGGACGCGGTTGCACTCGAACGCGACATAGCCTGGCCGCGTTGCAAGTCTGTACGTACAATAGCGCGAACTGAGAATGCAGGTGCATCCTCCGCTGCTAATTGTCGTGGTTGCTGTGTAGGTTTGGTAGGTTGTCGCGATGGATGCGCGCCTACATGTCGGTCCGCCGATTTTTTCCCGATGTGGGTAGGTAGGACCGTGGAAAAATTATTTTCTGGCGTCTTTACGGTCGACGCAGATTTTCGTTCCGCGGGTATTGGTGTTTTTGCTGGTGTTTGGGAGGCACTGTACCTTGCTGATGATGTTTGAGCTGAGGTAGGGGCGCCGGCGGTACTCTGCCTGGCTGCGCTCCTTGGTGCGTCTCCCTGCTGGCTGCGTCTTGGGGGCTCCTCACGCTGAGATGTGTTGGACGTCACGCTGCCCAGGTTAGGGAGCGAGGCGGTCCGATCCATCGACGGGCGAGGGCTCTGGTGGCTGGGGGCGCCGCGGCCCGATGGGCCGCGGGCGCCAGGCGATGACATCTTCTTCAAAGTGGTGTGATATTTCCTGCTGTGGGACTAGCATGAAGACAGGGTTTCATGAGGCTAGTTTGTTCGCGACCACTATAACGGTTGTGCGCAAGCTCCAACCGTTAGGCAGCAACGAAGCCCGCCCTGAATACTCCCGACAATGGAAGTCGCAAGACTTTCACTATCGACAGTATGGAGGGTAGGTGATGGTGGTGATCCGTGCGACGAGAGATAATGACGTACGTGCGTGCAGCTCGGTTAACTAGGACGTTCCACTGTCTCTGCCTACAAGCGGGCCGGCTTTTATACAAAAACCGCTCGGCGAGAACAATGGCGCCCCTACTTTTCAACTGTATTCAAGCATGGCACCACAGAAATGCCGATTTTATAAAACTTATCTTACTTAAATTTACACAAGTTATACATTTCCTTAATCTACATACTTAATTCTACATAGGAAAAATATAAAAGGTGTACAAAGGTCATGACAAAAGTCCTAATCTAGATTCCTCCTTACTCCAAGTATTAAACTATGACAATATACATAATCTTAACTAACTATCTACCTTTTCTCTAGTTCTTATACACATTACAAGTGTAGATAGCTTTACTCACATGGCACCTACGTCAATCCTACTTTAAATATGCACGTGGTGATTTCTTAGTTACAAGAAAGCTAAGAGACAATGCTTACGGTACATTGTGTCCGGCCCTACCAGGTAGATACATTACAGGGGACGGAGTTCGACTTATTTTCTCACGCCGTTTCGCGTCATGTGGCCATCCTTTCATACCCATTTTAATTACGGTCGAATCGGGCCCGAAACATTAAGCATTGATTTTAAATTACATTTTTTATCATTGAAAAACGCTGACAGAAGATCTATATTGCCGTCATTCATAGACCCGCCAAAAACCCAAGCACGTGAAGCCTATAGAGAAAGCTATTAACGAATTTAGCGTGGGAAGTGTCCATTTCTTAAAATTACCACGTGAGCCGTTGTCGTTTACAATGATGATGATGATTCTAGTCGTACAGCAATTTTAGAACAATTTATATTGTTGCTGTACTGTCTTATTGTCACTTCACGCAGCTTGGAACTGGATTTACGGCATGTATCTGAAATGAAACTATGCATGTGAAAGACTTGGTTTCGTTTCTAGTATTGACGAAATTAGAGTTATTTGACTTTAACTTTGTGCGTAGCCAGGAAGCTATTGCCAAAAGTCCAATGTTGGTTTGTTGTCGGAGGATCAGGTGGTCAGCCAGTTCGCGAATATGTTTCCTCCGACTGCACAGCATGATTTTGTCTTGTTAACAGCTTTTTAGTTCGATTCTTAATCACTCGGGTTTTTGATTTTTAAATTAACTATTTTTTTTCTAGCTCGAAGTAGAATCTCTATCTGGTACGAACAAATTTCTTATACTAAGGTTTATAATCCATAAAAATATTACTTGGAACTTGGGTCTAGGTTTTGATTTTCAAAAATATGTGTTAGGGTTGTCACTATTTTGACCTTTTGTGACGATTAGTTTTTATGACATAAAATCAGCAGGTCTTATATCTTCTATAGTGGTATAATTCTAACAATTAATTTTTAAACACTTTTCACATGAAATTGTATAAAAAATATATAAACATACAAATGTAATAGAACAGTTAATGTACAAATACGAGCTTAGCCCATAATTGGGATCTTGGCTTCTTAGTTTGATTACTGTCTGATAAATATCTACCTACCATCTACCTACTATTATAGGGTAGAGATGACAATAAATTAAACTCCGTATAAGTCAGTTATCAGTCTACACATAAAAATGCAAACGAATATATCTAGTAGTTTAGTCACAGGACATTATTTTTAATTTTTGGCATTTTCTACATGATTTATTTGTTAATAGGTGAGCACCGACAGATTAACGACTCCCACGTCCACACGTTGCGAGCTCGCTTCCTGATGCAATTCAGTGCAAATTATACCTTATGCCTGAGCCATAACGAGTCAAAGCGTGCCATCTCAACTAGATAAAGAAATAATGCATGCAAAATTTAATACTTCCTGTTACGCACTCATGTCATTGTGTCATGAAAGTAGGTAAGTGCGAAAGAGATAGCTGAGTTCGATTTTTTCTATTTTATTTTCTTGTCGTAATCAACTTTTATACGAGTCAAAATAAAAATCTCAAAATATTTTTATTTCAACTTGGATTAGTTGAAATAAAAATATTTTTACAAAAGATATAAATTTATGAAAGTTGCTTCAGCGATGTAGGATGCACTATTGATAAGTCATAAATACTCTTAAACTAAATTATAATTATTTTTATTTGATTATAAAAACCAATAATAATTGACCTTTGTGACACCCCTAAAGGGCAATGCCCATTTTTGGCCACGAAACGCCCAACAATTTGTTTTAGTTTAAAAAAACGATATTGTTTTATATTTATTAATCGCGGTATTCATTTAACGAAACAAGATTGCAACATTTTTGCAAAAAAAAAAAGTACCGAAAAAATCAAATGAAATAATGTAATCATTGGTTTGTGGGTAAAATAAAAAGTGTTGCCAATAATTAATTTCATTCAAAATATACTGGATTATCTTTTATTCAATAGATTTTTTATGGTGTAATTATTATAATGCCAATATTATTAGTTTTTTGCGATTATTATTATGATGTTATGATAATTAAACAAGCGAAATGCTAGTTGATATACCATAAATTCTTTAGATCATAACAAACAAATGCAAATGCTACTGCACAATTTAACTGTCATTCTTATATTTTTTTCAAAATACATTAATAACAGAATTATTTAAACTAAAATAAACATAATAATAATCTTTAGGGCGCTATCATTACTGCGTTCGTTGATTAATTCGTGTATTACAAAAAATCGATATCGATTCATGGATTTTTATGTCTGTTAAGTGGCAACATCGAATCTGACATTATGACAGCACGGTTATCTGTCATATGTGTAAATCAGTAATTATCTAAATAATCACAACCCGTTTGCATTTGTATTATTTTGTTTGTTTTGTTTGTTGCTGGTAGAAGTGCAATTAAAAAGTATTGTTGCAATTGTATTCTCGGCCGTCAAACGGTAGGATGCGGTGCCCAAATTATGACAGTAATATGGTATTTGGGTTGGGCACGGCATCGGGCTGATATTTTCCCTCCTGCTCAATTTCTGGATGATGTACTAATTGTTTATGATGCAAATGATGTATAAGATCATTAAATACATAATAGATCTAAAAAAACTGGATAATATATGTATGTATTATAGAAAAATGATTGTTAAAAAACTGTATTTGTGAAATAAAAGACCATTTAATATCTTAACAATCCGGACTTTTTTCTAAACCAATTCCTATACCATTTAATTCTTTAAATAGCATATTATCATTTACATATGCTTTTATATGTGGGCACCCAGGGCCAAAGTGTCTATGGACTGTGGGCATTCCCCTTTGGAATTTTGACCTCGGTACATAAAAATCATTTTCTCAAAACCTAGGCCCAAATTGAAAGTAATATTTTTATGAGTGATAAACATAAGTAAAAGCAATCTATTTGTACTAGACAGAGGTTCTATTTCTAGCTAGAAACTAAATAAATAGTGATTTAGGTAAAACATATTTTTTCGTGGGTTCTATTATCGTTTTTGATTACATAAATACGGTATAATTTTCTCCTTGAATTGTTTAATAAACCTGCAAAACGAATAAAGCTCAATTTTGTACAGTTTTATTTTTACGTTTTTTTTTAAATCAAGGACACAAAATTGACACATGGTTCTACTATAAGTTCTACTCGTGCATTTATAATAAACTATTAAGTAGAAATAGCCAATAAAAAGACGATGCCACTTTTTTGGGTCTATAAAACACCGTCCTCGACTTACGTGTCGTAGGTCGTGGGTTCGAACCCAGGCAGGCACTTTACTTTGTATAAATTAGTTCATCACCACTGCACTAAAACGGTGAACGAAATCATCGAGAGGAAACACGAACCAAACAAAAATAAATTAATAGAACCAAAAATTCGATGACATTCAAAGGTGCGGGAAAAAGATAGTTATAAATGATAAAAACGAAACAAAAAAAACAACACGTTTTCATTGTAATTGTTGGTAACTTAACATTGCTTTCACCAAAGTTTACTGAAGGTAAACCCGATGTGGATACAAAACAGACTACATTGAATTTAAAGTACATAGCCAAAATGAACCTGAGCAAATAGAGACCTTATACTAACAATCCCTTAATGAGACCCAAACGTAAATAAATTAGAATTTGCTGTACGAATGAATGCTAATGCCTAATAGATAATTTTATTTGTAAAATACACTTGCGGTTAAAACGTGTATACAAAATTATGCAAACACGAATACGCAAAATATAAATAAACAAATAAGCCTGACTGTACATGCAAATATATCAGAAAAACCATATTTAATCTCATGCTATGATTTGTTTCCATATTAAGTCATATTAATCACGTTTTTCGGCAAAATACTGTATTTCATAAAATTTATAATTACTTTCGAATATAAACTTTCCAGCTTTATTTGGATACAAATGCAATGTTGTGTTTGGAATAATTCCAGCATTTGAAATGATTTGCTTTGATTATTATTTGTCAACAGTTGAATCAAATTTATTTTGGCAGAACTTTATTAAAGGGACAGAAGTTCTTGAAATAGCCACCGTGATTTAGAGATTATGAATCTATTTATACTTTCACAGATAAGTTTAGAAACGAAAGACAAACCCAAAGGTTGTTATCCAAAAATAAGCGAATGTTTTGAAGACTCTTCCTTTTTGATGATAGAGGAAATCCATGGCAACTTTGGATATTATCTTACAGTTACAAATATATCTATGTCACATTACAGGGTAACTTTCAGCATTCAGTACATTTTATGTTGGCATTTAAACGTAGGCCATAGGCTGTTTTATTTGTTCCCATAGTACCTAACATTTATTCGTATTTTATACTTTCACCCCCTGAACATTGCCGATGAAATAAATGTCATCAAGTGGAGGCATTCTCTCTGTAAAAGCAATATACGTAGGAACATGAAATGATGTTAGAAAACGGTGCCAACTCATAACACCTTACTTTCTGCTAGGCTGGGCATTTGAGCACTTTCTTGAGCGCACTCCTTTCCGAATGGGCGGTGCTACAAGCATCTGAGAAGTATTTCAGCTTCTAAAAAGGATTTTTATTAAAACCTTTTGATTTTTTAGTAAACTTTTATCCTCTATTTAGTGATGATGAATTATAAAAAGGCCGCCTTCGTTAAAAAAAAAAAAAATTCACAGCGGTTTGACGGGTTAGTTAGGCTTTGCGGTTTTTGGGTAAATAAATATTTATTTTTTACTTATATTAGAAAGATTCTCGTAATATACAGTTTCTACGGCGAATTTTGACAAACAAAGCTTGGCTCAATCTTTGCTATTTGGGTAAACATCATAATAAGATGCAATATCACTATGCGACTTCGGTAGTTGTGTACCAAGCAACTGTTTTCACTTATTATCATAACATAAGCATTCAGCCATCCAATATTTATTGCAGAACAAAGGTATCTTCAAATTAGACCTGTTTATTTACTTATTTACCTTACCAACTAATTTGAAACACCAAATTCGAGGTCCACTGACCTCCATCACAGATCACTGCGCTGACGACAAACAAACGCTACAGTCTGTTTTTCTTCAATTGCCACATTTACATGGAAATTGGGGACTGCGGCACTTCAAAGGAAATAATATTAGGTACAGTTTGCCCTTGGTTATATTAATCTGCTCGTGACATGATTTACTAACCGTAACTTTTGCCTTTATTATGCAAAACATGTGTTTGTAAGTGGATAAATGAAATGTTTATTTATACCTCAACAAAACAGTACTTTTTTAAGACTGCCGAAGGAGGGTAACGTATTTGTCAGTCTATGTTTAAGTATGTATGTTTGTTCCTATGTGGCGTTCTAGAGACCAAACGCGGTGGCCGAATTTGATGATTTTTACGTCAACCGATTCGGCCTTACGACCTTGCGAGTGTCACTGGCTACATTAAAATTTTAAAATAGAAAAATGGCGGGTTCTGGGCGCCATATTGTTGGTGCCAATTTTTTTTTCTTCCTATCCCATTGCATGGGGAATCACAATTAGGGGTTTTAAGAGGTGACGGCAAATCCCTCAGGGTAGCTGCAATCGCGTGTCTGTTTATTATTTACACCATTTCACACTGGTACGCTCTCACTCATACCCGTTTTTATTCGCTTTGTTTTGTTTTTATTTGGAGGTCGGTTAAACTTTTTTATAAAAAAAAAATTTACATCTTTTATTTATTTGTATACTTACATCTTTTGTTGGAGGTCCTAAATAAATACTTCTGTATAGTACGACTGTATAGTCGTAATATACAAAAGTATTTATTTAGGACCTCCCACATCCACATCGTAGTAGTCAAGCATTTTCTAGGCATATTATCTTCCAAACAGTCCATCCTTTGCTTCTTTAATCGTTCCCTCCACTTAAAAGCATACATTTATACCCAAAACGACCTTTGCCACACATCCTTTAGCAGTGGCACATCATTGTTTCATCTCAGCTGAAAGACGTCCACTGCTGGATCCTTCTTCAAACGTCGCCAAATGGACCGGATCTATGCGTCTTGCATTTCTGCAGCCTTGACCAGGTCATTGGTCCACATATTGGGAAATCTTCCAAGCTGCGTCTTGCGGTTTAATAAAAAAAGGCCAAGTGTGTTTCGGACTCCGCACATTTAGGGATCCGTATCAAACCGCAAAATCAAGTTGGTTGTAATAGGAGAAAAGAGGGAATTTCAAAGAAAAAATCTGCTTTGCGCACGGTTGGCGCAGTGGTTTAGTGACTGACTGCTGTGCTGCGTGTCGCGGGTTCGATTCCCGCACGGAACAAATATTTGTATGACCTACAAATTGTTGTTCCGGCTCTGGGTGTTGTGTATGTGAGTTTATATGTTTGTAAACGCACCCGCGATACAGGAAGAAATTCCTAGTGTGGGGAAAAGCTTTATAAAAAAAAAAAAAAAACAAGAGAGACACGTGAGTGACAGCAATATGGCTCCGTTAGGACCCTTCAGGTACGGAACTCTAAAAACCAACAGGTTTAATAAAAATATCCGCGTCCCTACATTCCTGGAAATAAATTATTCTATCGTTGGAAACTGCCAAAATAAACACATTATTGGGGACAGTCGGAAGCTTTGATATATTTATAGCTAGAATCGTAACTATCGGTTAGTGTCAAACTTAGTTCATCGGGATTTATGGGAAATAAGAATTACCATTTAGTATTTCATGATAGAATTATTCTCCGTGATTGTACGGATACTAACCTAGATTGGATATAAATAACTGTTTTAGTTGTGGAAGTCTAGTATTAGACTGTGGCGGTAGGGTTCCACAAAAATTTAAGGTCGTCTCCTATATAAGTCTAAATGAGAATTTACTCAATCATCTGTCTCGACAAGAATTTCTTGTATCGTGGCTCTTCAGTCCTTTACTACTCTAATATTACATCTCAAAACCTCAATAATGTTTCTGTCACATGTGCGAAGTGTCCAGGATTACCAGAGTTCTGGCGAGTCTCTTTTTGGTGCTTGGAGGATTTCCTAGCTTACCATAATTAAAGACTTCAAGATAGAAAGATCTCCATTCCTACTTACATTGATAAGTAGGTACATTTATACAAATCCCTACTGGATAAATCCCTGTTATTCGTATTCAATTAATAACAATATTATTTGCTTTATTTTTGAAGAGTGCAATTTACATGCGTCCATAATTGCTTGCAAAAACAATTTAAATTAACAAACAACGTAGATACACTTTTGCCCACTTGTAGGTTTTTGAAAACAAAAGATGCAATTACATCAAATAATCTAAGTGTTCTTGGAATGGTTTTGGTGCTATTTTGTGAAGAGGTACCTACATCAGACACTATACTACACAAAGTAAAATCTAAAAGATATTTGTTACAAGTCTTTGTCTTAACATTTTTTTAAACATAGTTGTTAGCGACGCGAACTTACTTTGCTTAAAGGAAATATAAATTGTACTGTTTGTTTTGAATATTGGTAAAATAAAACCTTAGTTGTCTATTTGTTTATTATGTGAATGACATATTTTGTAATTTTTGTGTTTATTTCTTGTAAATAAATATGAAGACAGAAGAGGGTTAGCATTCGGTGCTGTCCGCAGTCATTGAAGGGTTGGCGGGGCGCCGGAGGGGTACGGCCGCTCGCGTTGCGCGTCTTTCTTTGCGCAGTTTTTCAGTTGTTCCCGACCGTCATTGAGAGCGGTCACGTTTGTTTTGGCTCCAACGGGCAACCACCAGATGCTATGCTTTCTCCTGCCTTCCATTGTCTACTGAAGTCTTGCATTTTTAATCCTTCTACCCTTTCCGAGTCTCCGATTGGCTACAATAGTTTTTAAACATTACATATAATGTTTAGCCTAGTAATCAGCTATGGTACCACCATTCGCTGATGCACCCATGAAGTTAGGTAGATAAGGTTTTACATGTGTGATTAAGTACACAAATAAACACTATATTAATAAGATACCAAACCTTAATTCTATGTCAACAAGCTAAGCAAGTTAATTCTATGTTAAAATTTGCCGTCATCAAGTACAAAGCTTCAGTGTTCTCTGAAATTGTTTCTTAAACTTCCTAACAAGGATTTATGCGAGAAATTACCGTCGTTTTTATGGTCCATGAATCTTTAACAACAATGTGCATTGCCGGCCTCGTGCATCACAATGACATGAAGAACCCTTGCAAAGTGAATTGTCTTGTAACTAAGAAGAGGATATACTTAATGCCTTACACTCGTTATTGTAACTATGAAACAAAAAAATCTCTAAAAAATACATTTGTTTAATGCAGTTTCATTCGTTAGGAAAATGCACTTTGTTTCTGTTTAATTTTAAACTAGTAGGCTTTTTCAGTTTTAAGGTTAATTTTAAGCCAGTTAGATCAACATTAGGTACCTAAAGTACGACAATGACGGTGGATGGCTACGGTATGACGGTATATTAATACAATGAATGCAAAGTAGTTTATTTATTTGTTAAAATTTTATGCAATATACAGATAGGTACATAGGCGGACTTAATTCGTGAGGCATTCTCTACCAGTCAACCAAGTCAGCTTTTTTGTTATGAGAATAATTTGTGCTATGGTATAAGCAAAGTTCACGTTATTTTCGTGTTGATTGGCTATTTACTAAAATTGTATTAACTCTGTCATTTGCCACGTTTAGATCCAGAAAGGCGCAGGCGTAGGTATTGAGGATTTGTGTTTGTCAAAACAAAAATAACATCACACCCGTGGCCCTCGTAAGGTTGGGCAGAGGTTCACCCATAGTAATTATACCTTCATTTCACCAGTTATATTTTTAAATCCCGGCTAAACTGGATTTTTATTTAAAAACATGATCGGTGTGATAGGCTCATCAGTCATGTTTTTAAATAAAAATCCGTGCCACTAACCTTCAAAATTAAATCCTTTCCTAGTTGTCATTCCACCAAACCACACCAAGTGCTGCCAAACATCCATAATCCATAAGCTTAACATCCTTATTGCGCACAGCAAAAGAGTAGAACTTACTACCTGCGTCTGTGTTTCCCACGCATTAAATCCGAATTTCTTTAAAGTTAGAGTGAACAGGCTCCTTCTGGGTAAGCTCATTCCATCGTCGACTTTGTCTCTGTCACCTCCCAAATAAAAAAACACACTGTCCGACCCGGTAATTGAACCCAGGGCCTCATGATGCATGATGTTGGTGTAGTGGTTGCAAGCATTACTGCTGAAGTAATGCTTGCAACCACAACATTGGTATATTAGTTAGTCAAAACAAATATGTAAATAGAGTATGTTAGAAGAAATATTCACCCGCAGCTTCGCCTGCATGGACTACACGATTTTGGATGTATCGTTTTTTTTTAGTTCTGGCGGGATATTGAAAATTATTATCCAAACATAGCTTTCCGCCCGCGTCTTTGTTCGCGTAGTCTACAAAATTTACATACATGTAAATTGATTTAAAATGAGCATAAACTGAACTGCCGTTTGTTCTAACAGCTAGAGCGTGGGACTATCATTCTGGAGGTCTCGATTTCCACGGGCAGGTACAAACAGTGAAAGAACACTGTGATTTAATTTTCTGAATCCTACTACCGACACGAAAGAAAATTAATACAGGTTGGCGCGAAACTGTAATGGTTTACCAACAATCGATTGGTCCACGAACCATTGGTCAATATTATTTTGAGTAAAATAGAGAAAGAATAGAGAATAATAGAGAATAGAGAATAGAGAGAGTTCGCTCGCTTTGCTCGCTCACTTCAGCTCCCGTCATCTCCTTCGAACCTAACCTATCCGTGTCGGGGTGCCCTAAGCTCCCGAGCTCGTTTCGCTCGCGGACTAATTCATTGGCCATAATTATCAAATTGCCAAACCGTAACGTAGCAATATTCATAATGACAACAATTCATGAAACTGTAACTTTCTTTACTTTCCAACAGACACCTTTCCCGGTGTATGTTGGCTAATTGTTCGTTGGGTAAAAAGTAATTGGTCAAAACATTCTGTTGGTTAAGAATCTACTGACGTATAGTGCTATTGGCGATACGTTCGTGGGTGAAAAGTCCTTTGGATGAAAAATTAATGGTTTAAAGATAATGTTGACCAACGGTTAATGGACCAATAGATTTTTGGTATACCGTTTCAGTTCCGGTTGGCGCAAAAGTTATCACCCGCTGTTCTTTGACCGTAATTTTTTTTATGAATGAAATATTTTGGTTTGCTTTTGGATAATGCTTATTTGGTGTCTTTATTTATTTTCCCATTTAGTCGATAAAATGATAAGACCGCGCCGTCGCCAGAAATGATAAATATTCGGGCCCGATTTATGGCATTTTCCGTCACTCTTGCCAGAACTTAAACTTATAATTTTATTATCTTTGAGGGCTTCAAGAGTGTGAGAAATGTTGACATAGTCTCGTGACTTAAAAAATCCCACTGAAAGAAGCCTGGAACAGTTAAATCAGGCAATCTTATCGGCCAGACCAAGTCCGGATAATGCAGCCGTCAGAAATTCGGTTGTTCCGAAATGCCATATTTCATCCATTTCTAATTAAAAATGACAGAATTTCATACAAACTTTCATCCCCTATTTAACTCCCTTAGGGGTTTAATTTCGAGAACATTTACATTATAAAGGGAACCTCTGTGCAAAATATCAGTTTCTAGGTCCGAGAATTTGGGCTGGGCGTTGATAAGTCAGTCAGTCAGGACTTCTCCTTTTATTTATACAGACAAGTAAAATTTAAAAAGTTTATAACCCCCGACGCATTTTTATTTCATGCTACATAATTTATCACCACATAATTTATCTAGTAATAGGTGACACGCTTCGATCAACAATCTATTGAACACGTTATGATGACACGATGTCTTGCGAAAACACCCCGAATTTAACAGTAAAACCCCCACAACTTTTAAACGGCTAAATCGATTTTCATCAAACATATACATAAAATAACGCTCGCAATAAAGTCACCGCTCATAAAAACACAAACACACAGGTACATACGTCAAACTTATACTCGTAGCTCCCCTCTTTTACCGTCGGGGTTAAAAACTGATACTCCAGAAAAAAATTAAGTCACTTCAGATTTAAATTTAAATTAGAAACAACTGCTCACTTGAACTATGTTTAACCCCGGAATGTACCCTACAATTACCTTTTGTCGTCTCTCTACTTTTCTAGCTAAAACCTAAAGCGGGAACTGCAAATTGCATAATTACACTAACGCGTCTGAACAAGTCATAAATGCTACCATTTTGCTGGCTAAACTAAAATATCACGGAGTTTCTCTTTGTTGTCTCAATGTGTGGGTAGTTGTAAAATTACTGTCATAATATCTCTTAGTAGTTTATTTTCATATTAGTTTTTTTTGACGTTGGTATCAATGCTAGTCAGATTAGATTTTTGTCAAAGCATTGAAAATATTTCTAACGCCTCTTTATAACGTTCTTGTGTGCGAATAAAAATAAGTGCGTGTAATGTGTTTTTTAACCGACTACGGTGAAGAAAAAGGAAGGGTTATGTTTTTGACCGGTATGTATGTATGTTCATCTGTTCCCTCATAACTTCTAATTTGTTAATATTTCGACAAATGAGGTGTTGAGGATGCGTCTTGTTTGTCCATTGGTTATAGGCTATGTGACTTCACAATACATTGAATATGGCGCCCTCTAGGGGGCCCAAAACCAAGAAAAAAAAAAACACCCCACCCCAACATGTGTGGTATCGTGGAAAAGGTATTTTAAAATTAAGGAAGAATTAGGTAAATCACATTTTTGTCAAGCGTACCGTTTGCGTACTATATCCTGTCAAAGTCATGAAAACTATTTTTTATCCAACTACGGCGTCGCAGTGTTTATTGATCGGTGTGTATGTATGTAACTATATATGCATGTTTGCATTTATATTCATTTGTTCCCTCATTACTGATTCTCTCAAATTTCGAATCATAAACCTTTGTGCATGTTTCGTTAGCTAACATAAGTACACACACATAGCACATACCTGTTCTTTAGTAAATAGTAAATTTCCTAAATTAACAAAGTTATCTAGAGCCCACTCTTTTGACTATTGCATTATATAACATACATGTAAAACAAGAAATCCTAAACAGAAATAAAATGTGATGTGGCTGTGTAAAAATCCCAAAATAATTTAAACAAAAAGTTAGTTCAAAAACTAAAACTAAACCACTACTAAAAAATCACGCTCTAAAAAAGTATGAAACAAGAAAATATTTTCAACTGCAATTGTTATGTACAAACTATTCCATATGTATCGGGTATTAAATAACCAACTTACATGCTATAAATATGTAGGGAAGACTATGTAATTGGTTTGTTGAACCAATTTTTTTTTTGTAATAAATGGAAAGATCATATTATTATATAAGTTTTCATACAAAACTATTTTTAGTTTTTTTTTTCGCTGTAATTACAAAGTTATATCAAATTGAAAAGATTTTGTTGAATCCAGAACCGAAAACACCTCGACAGTTCCCGAACAAAACCCGAGCCCATGTGACGTCATAACGTTCATTTCTACTCATTGTAGCACATAGCTGATATACTGTTTTGACTTTTAACCGATACTATCTTGTTATTATCGTGAATATATTGATGAAAATCAATTCATAGATCAAAAACGTTAAACCATAAAAGTTATCGTTCTTGCTGCATACCATTATGTACGAATATTACAAAAAAAACCCTTAAATGAGCATCGCGCAATAGCCAAGTACCTAGCAATCTGTACTATAGTTTTGAGAAATGTTCTATGTCTAACTAGATTCCAATTAGAATGTGTTAATTATGTTGTTATCTTGTTCTAATTTAATATTAGCACAGGTATTAGATTCGTATTAATCTAATCTCTTACTTTGATCATTAAAGACTGAGAAAAGTATTTTTTTAATGGAACTTTCGTGCAAAGGTGACATTTTTGTATAATTACGTAACTTGAAAACATGATTTTTTGTTTATGGAGATATATTCATTATTTTATTCTGAAATGATCTGTCAGGCCTAAAACTAATATTTCTGTTTGAATTGTGATAATCGGTCGACGCATTTAAAAGATATTTACTAAAGAATTAGTGGAAGAAAAATCTACCAAGTTAATATTTTCTCGTTTTTGTTCTACAAAGTTTTTTAGTGTTTGCGAATATATAATATAGATATTAGTGTTTAATATTATTAAGAGATATGTAAATAATAGAAATTACCCAACATTTTTAGGATTTTGTGCAAAAAGTAAATAAAAATAAAGGCTCCACATATTTCGGGTTATATCATATTTAGTGGTATCTAATGAAGTTTTTTGATATCCAAAGTCGAAGTTTCGCGCCAATCGTGTTTGTTAACTTTTTATTTTACACCTTATATTACTCACCCATAAGTGAAAACGATTACGTTATGACAATTATGTTTCTAAATGTACTTGGTAAACAACTATAACTACTTTATTTCATAAAATACTATACCTACTAATATTACTATTTATGCTCAAAATTTTCCAAATCGTCGATCAGGTGGGTTAATTATAAAAATTAGCCTATATGAATCCTTTATATTTACATATACACATGAGTAAATGAAATTTGCTGTTTTAAATAATATTTTTGCACAATTTTTCGGATATTTTTAGTCAATTTACGTGTAGTTGACATTGTATCGTAAAATTCCTTGAACGTCACCAACATGGCGACCAATCGTGGCCCGTTTGTAGCATAGACATACTAAATAATATGGACTGGAAATACCTACGAAAAAAACGTGCCTACCTAAACCTCAAAATGTCTAATAAAATGGCCGCCGATTCTAAGGTTGTGTCAATCAAGCAACACACACACACTCACAAATCTCAATAATACAATATGTGAACAACCATTTGACAGCAGGACTACCACGAACATAACCACAAAATTCGTCTCATAAAATGGCGAATATGGCACGTACCTACAACCGTCACTAAGTCATAACAAAATGTTGCCATAATGAGCAACAACTGAAATATTGTTGTCTCTTTCATCAAATACGTTTACTACATTAGAAAGAATGAAACAAAACGATGTTTCACATTCTGTATCGTATTTCACTCATATTTGTATAAGCTAATGTATGTATAGAACATCGCGGCGCCTCCATATATTTCCTATCTCAATGGTTTGTAGTCACTTGGTTCTTTCTATAATTTTATCGATTTTCAATTGCTTATAATTAATTGAAAAAAAAATATTTAAGAGTTTTTTGAAACGACAATATTATTTATATTATGTAAAGTTTCGAAATACATAAAAAAATCGTTATTTTTTTTAAATTCAACAACCCAATTGTCAGGCAGGGCCATTATTGTATGGGTCCTTTTCGTGCGAGGAGACAACTACTGAGCGACTTTCAGCTTTCTTGATATGTACAGTTACAAAGTACCTACCTAACTAATCACTTTAACTAACAGAGAATAACGTAAACGACATTCCACCAAGCATGCAGTTTGATCTACACGAAGAATCGGTAACTCACTGTATTTCTCCTTAAGTTTTATCACAAATTCACAACTCAATCAAAACCGCCATCTTCTGCCTCGATCTCCTGTCTGAACCTCCCTTGTTCGCGCCAAAAACTAGTTACTGTCAAGTTGACATCTGTCAGTCATTCGAAACCATATTTTTCTTCGGAACGAAATCTTGAGAAGTGCTGGCAAATAATTTATTGTATTTCATATTCATAGTGGTGTTCAGAGGATAACCGTGGTCTTATGCTAATTTGCAGAATGTACGTGGCATAAAACCACGTTAAGACCGACTGGAAGACTATTGACTGTCCATCTATGTTTTTTTTTGTTTGTAGTGTCATGACATGACACTACTAGACATTGTCTAGTGCAAATAACTTTTTCTTTCTTTTCTTTGCGTAAGACTAGCAAAACTGGTAAAATTCGTGCTCACATAGCTCTTTTAGAAATTCTATGGGCATAATAGCGATTTCAGGCTTAGTAATAAAATCGCAATTTACCTTGTGAAATAATGGCAACATGATTATAATAATAGATCCCTAGAAACGCTTAAAAAATTTTTTTTTCTCCCTAACTCATGAAAGTCTGATTACAGATGAGGACATTAGGCATGTCTGATGATGTAATACATGATTTATGCTTAGAAACAAAAGCTTATACATAAAAAGTGCGTGTCAGACTTCGCACATTTAGGGTTCCGAACCAAAAAAAAAGTCTGATTTTTCAATATTTTTGTATTTGTTAGTAAAATATACGTAATAATAAACATTATCACCAAATTTTAAGTTCATAGGTCAATGGGAAGTTAAAAAATTATTCGTATCAAAATTTTGTGACAGACGACGGACAGACAGAAACGTCAGTGACAGCAATAGGACTCCGTTTGAACCCTTCGGGTACGAAACCCTAAAAAGCTACCCTATCTACCCGTCGCCTTTTATGAAAAAAGCGTTACATTAAAAAACTTTTTTCACGGATAATAAAAATACTCTACTACGTGATTCTATTACAAACTGGAAGATTCGCAACAGAAGACGCAAATAAATTGTATGAGTAATACTAGTACAGTCAACAAAGTTAATAGGTTTGCACATCAACTAGGTTATAAACAATGTTTTACGAGGATTTGGTAGTGAAGCCTGCCATATCGATGCACATACAGTTGATATATCATTTTACAAAATTTAATAAAAACGCTAGGCTGAAGTAAGAATCGAACCTGGGACCCTATAACTCACGCCTGCTACCGCTGCGCCAACCTGTTACTTGACATTGTAGTGAAATTCATCGATATATTTATGAATCATCCATCACATTCACATCATTCATGTCGGCCGTGTCGTTTACATTATAAAATAGATAGTGAAGAAAATTGAGGGTAAGCTTATAAATTTTGTTAAGTTAATCGCATCATAGCATAATTACTCGTCTGTTTGTGTTGTTCGAGTAACGACTGAATACTTATAATTACAATAAAATTATGTCTCCATTGAGTAACTTTTGAAAAGTGAAAATAATCGTCTTTTGGGAACAAAATCAAATTTCAAAGAGCTCGAGAATAAAATGTCGACGTAAGTGTAATCTAAAATAAAATCAATTTATATTTTCATTTTTCCATTAGATATTTTACTTTTTAATTTACTTCCTCATAGAAAAACACAGTTCGTTTATGAGTGCGACGGTATCTTAACTATTCAAGGGAAGTGTAACAGCCAAGGGCCCCGTCCGATTGCTTACACAAATCAATCCAGCCGTCATCGTGATCTTTTACAACCACCCGATCTGGTGATATGGCATTTCGCTTATCGCTTGTCCGAAGACATTTACATGCATCTGGAATCCTTAATCATAAACCAGCCAAAAAATTGAATTAACCGAAGCACATATTTAAACCCGGATAAGATTTGCAACCATTGCAATTTGTTTTAATAATATGGTAAATGGAATGAGATCAAGATTAGAAGAAGTTATAAAATCTAAAGCTTACTCTCTCCGTTATAAGTACAGGTTTAGACCCCATAAATTACAGTTAAGTTCTAAGTTAATTGTTTTATGTAAACATGTTTAAAAAACTGGAGAGATGTAAATTGTTCTTCTGTTTGTTTCAAACATGAGTAACATGTTGGTTCTCTTGTGAAATCTTCAAAACTAAACTATCGGCTTTAACATTAAATAAATATTTGTTAATCAAAATCATACTATATTAATTAATACCTTATGAATAATAAATAATACTACGTAGGTATATAAGTGTATCTCATTTATTTTGACCTCAACCCGCAACACCCCTCTATAGCCATACAGTGCTGCCTAAATATGCTGATGTTGGTTACCGCATGATAATCTTGTATCAATAACGTAAACAATTATTATTAAATGGGTATCTTGCACACTTACTTGTGGAATCGATGTCAATAACTACAGAAAACTAACGTCATTGCTCTCACAAAGATGGCGCGCACGTGACGCATGAAAAAGTCGTTCATAGATGTCACCTTCTTATACATTTCTGGGGGTGAGGTTTCTCTGCAGCTGTATGTACAAATATATGACAACGTAGATTTGTAATGTTACCACTGGCAATAACAATAACAGTGAAAACCTGTACCTATACGGTACTATAGTGCTAAACTGGAAAAATCTTTCCGTGGAAACTTAGGTGAACATGACCTGGGCTGTCAATCTAACCAATCAATGTGGTTCGACAGGTCACTTCATGCTCGTTCCATCTAAATGTTCATAGTTTCACCCAGAGATGTTTACAGAATAGAATGGCAGCACACTTAATCATATGAAAAACAACTACTTACGAGTAGAATGTTCTTTGGTCCACATATAATCAAGAGACCAAACCTTAAATGAAAGAGGTTTATTATATTGTCCTTCCTGTTTAAATAATAATTTTAACAACTGTACTTACTGTGATATCCATAAGGATTATGTTTTTCTTAAATAAATTTAAGACAATAACTTTTGCCTTGTACGCTAACTTAAAAGCATCCTGCCTGCATATACAGGCTGTAAAAATCTGCAAGATTTTTTGTTTTTGATTAAATCTAATTTACACGAATGATACTGGATGAATAGATTTCTGCAGGGTTGGTTTTTCTATTATTGCTAACGGATTGGCAGTATCAGTCGGATTGCCAAAAAAGGATAAAATTAATTAAGTAGAATTTATACAGTTTTTTCAATGTTTTTGTAAAATATTATGTGGGCGTTACCTTATAAAAAGTACAGCATCGTTCCATGAAATATGCCTTAGTAACCACCATTGTGCATAGAAATGTAAAAAACTTAAAGAAAATAAAGAATAGGCGACGAGACGCCGCCCGTGACGACACCTACACAAAGACGTGCGTAATAAACATGAATTGAATAGCGATTACCTTCTTGATATATTTTTTATTTTCAATAAAGTCACTAATGGAAAATAACTCCGACACAAAACCTCTTAAAAGTAAGTAAAGTAGAATTACATGTATTGGATTAATAATATTTTTATCCAGGCGTTGTACTCGCATCGGGGACCGCCAAAGTTAACAGCAGCTAAGTTTTTACTGTATTGATATACACACGTTGTTATTTTGGTTTTTAGGGTTCCGTAGTTAACAAATATATATAAATATTCCCTTATAGTTTGGCCACGTCCGGATATCCGCAGCTTAATTTTCTCCTCTTGGTGTGGGGTATTGTCGGATAGGACATTCAAAAATATTACGGGTCTGTGAAAACCTTTTATCGGTTTAGAGATCCATTTGCGTAAAATTAAGCTTTAAATTGCAATTTTTTGTTAGACTCAATTGTCCCCCCCCCCACTTGCCAGCTTAATGGTTGCTTTTGGACATGTGAAATTCACAGCAGTCGCAGCATATAACGAAATTAAAAGGAAAACTTATCACAGCTCAATATGCTTTACAAGTTTAAGAGTAATAGTCGACCAACTTGTAAAATGTACTCGGAAAAGTAAAAAATTGTGTATACATATATGGGGACAACAGGTTTCGAAAGGCAAAATTAACTTTGTACCTTCGTAAGAGCAATTTTCGGTGCTTTCATTGTTTATGAACGTTAGTAATGATACTTATTTATTTCGGCGAATGTGGCTGTTTATACAGAACCCTCTGTGCGCGAGTCAGACTCGCACTTAGCCGGTTTTATTTTATTTACATAGCAATAAGTACCAACATCAATAAAACACAGTCAGGTCAAGTCGGTCGGTCAAGTTCGGCTTGTGGCAACCGGTGATGTTTAGTTTAGCCAATATTCTCTTTGTTATTTCTTCGGCTCAGTTTTATTACAGGATTATTAAAAATAAACACTACTTTTACGACTTAGTCTAAAATAAGCATCAATTTCGCGGTTTCATGCTGAAAAATAAACAGCTGTTTAACGGCTTTAAATCCTAAAATATACGCTTCAATTTACGAAGTTTAATGTTTTAATGATTCTCGTTCGTGTTGCACCCTGTATGTACCGGCCACAAAGTACGTGTGAGAATGCAGACATCCGTTTCCGAATTTATAGTTATTCGCATCAACTGCTTGTAAACATGCGAATGAATTATTATCTACGTTTACTTTACACTGTCTGCTACGAAAGCATACGAAGTAGACACACTAGGAATTCTGGGATTTGGAGAATATTTTAAGTCATTGATTTTTAGGGTTCCGTAGCCAAATGGCAAAAAACGGAACCCTTATAGATTCGTCATGTCTGTCTGTCTGTCTGTCCGTCCGTATGTCAAAGCCACTTTTTGCCGAAACTATAAGAACTATGCTGTTGAAACTTGGTAAGTAGATGTATTCTGTAACCCGCATTAAGATTTTCACACCAAAATAAGAATAAAACAATACATTTTGGGGGTTCCCATACTTGAAACTAAAACTAAAAATATTTTTTTTCATCAAACCCATACGTGTGGGGTATCTATGGATAGGTCTTCAAAAATGATATTGAGGTTTCTAATATATTTTTTTTCTAAACTGAATAGTTTGCGCGAGAGACACTTCCAAGGTGGTAAAATGTGTCCCCCCCCCCTGTAACTTCTAAAATAAGAGAATGATAAAACTAAAAGAAATATATGATGTACATTATTATGTAAACTGCCAGCGAAAATTGGTTTGAACGAGATCTAGTCAGTAGTTTTTTTTTAATACGTCATAAATCGTAAACCTCAATTTACCAAGTACGGAACCCTTCGTGCGCGAGTCCGACTCGCACTTGGTCGGTTTTTCATTCACGTGAATGTCAATAACAGACGAGAAAGTTTCACAGTGTATAAGAGAGTTAAGATTTATGATGGTATGAATCTGTACGAACTGTCGTGGCTAGCAGGTAGCTACGGGTGACTGCTAGTCTATATAATATAATCATCATCATCATCATCATATCAGCCGAAAGACGTCCACTGCTGGACATAGGCCTCTCCAAAGCGTCGCCACTTTGACCGGTCCCGAGCGTCCCGCATCCAGCGGATTCTCGCAATACTACTATTGCTCTTGAATCTAGTCAGAGGTGACAGAGACAAAGTCGATGATGGAGTGAGCTTACCCAGAAGAAGCCTGTCTAACTTTGAAGAGATTCGGGTTGTATGCGTTTGGAAACACAGATGTAGTGAGCTCCACTCTTTTGCTGTGCGCATTATAAAGGATGTTTGGAAGCACTTGATGCGATTTAGTGGAATGGCAACTTGGTTAGGATGGTAACTTGCAGAGCGTCAAGATGTCCGATGTCAAGATGTCCGAAGGGGCTGGTGGGATGAGGTCGTGGAGTTCGTGAGCACACTCGCCGAAGTAGTCTGTAGAAGTCCGACAAGCAGGCAACATTACGGCGATGAGCCAAGCTATGAAGCTTGGCATACATCAGTTTAATGTCGCCAATAATCGTAGTCGTCGTTTGGTAGGTAGGTAGGTTTGATATGTAGGTAGGTTTGGTATGTACGTAGGTTTGGTATGTACGTAGGTTTGGTATGTACGTAGTTTTAGTAGGTATGTATTAAGGTTTGGTATGTACGTAGGTTTTTTATGTAGGTAGGTTTGATATGTACGTAGGTTTGGTATGTTGGTAGGTTTGGTATGTACGTAGGTTTGGTAAGTACGTAGCTTTGGTATGTACGTAGGTTTGGTATGTATCTAGGTTTGGTATGTAGGTAGGTTTTTTTATTTTTTTTTATTCGTTATAGACTCGCGCTTGACCACTATCTCACCTGATGGTAAGCGATGATGTGGTCGACGGTGGAGCTCGCTTGCCTAGAAGTAACCTATTCACTCTTGACTTAAAGACCCCTAGATTGTAGCTATCGGGAAGCACAGACTCCGGCATGGAATTCCACTCCTTAGCTGTACGCATAATAAAAGTATTCTCAAAACGTTTAGTGCGTATGGGTGGAATGTCTACCTTATACCGATGGCGCTTCACCGTACGTCTGGTAGTCCGATGATGAAACGGGCTGGGCGGAATTAGATCATGCAATTCCATCGCACACTCCCCGAAATGTAACCGATAAAAAATCCGACAAGCTGGCAACTCGGCGACGGTGTTCAAGGCTCTGGAGCTTTGACTTAACCAGTGCTTCATCGCCGATGAGCCTCTTGGCCCGCTTTTCGATTGACTCTAGTGCATCAAGCTGATATTTGGCAGATCCGTCCCAGAGATGAGAACAGTACTCCATGCATGATCGAACTTGCGCTTGGTACAAGCTGAGCAGCTGTTCTGGGGTGAAGTACCTCCTCACCTTCGCAAGGATCCCCAGCTTTTTAGCAGCCAGTTGAGCCTTTGCCTCAATGTATGGGCCAAAATTGAGAGTCGATGTCAACGTAACGCCAAGAAGCTCAAGATGGTCAGTTATTGCCACGGTCGCATCTCGGAAAGTTGGAGCCGGGTAAAATTGGCTCTTTTTAGCGGAAAAAAAACACGCCTGGGTTTTAGCAGCATTGAACCTGACCAGATTGGCATCGCCCCATTCGGAGACTGCCTGCAAGGAAAGGTTCAAGCGCTCCACCATGGCCTCCCGGAGAGACTGGATCTGACGCCCGGTAGTACGAGCGTTGGACAAGTATCTCTCAGCAACAGTGCTGTCGTCTGCATACCCAAAGGTTCCGGGTTTAAGCAGATCATTAAAGCAAGAATAAAGTTGCTGAGAGTACCGACCCCTGAGGGACCCCGTAATTGATATCCAAATGGTCTGACGAGCAGCCATCGATAACCACTCGAATGGACCGATCTCTCAGGAAGTCTGCAATCCAATCACACAGACCACCGGGCAAACCAAATGAAGGAAGCTTACCAATAAGGCTTTCGTGCCAGAACCTATCAAAAGCCTTCGAGATGTCGAGGGAGACGGCAAGCGCTTCCCCGTGCCTCTCGATGGCCTCACTCCAGATGTGAATGGCATACGCTAGAAGATCGCCAGTAGAACGATTTCGGCGGAAGCCATATTGGCGGTCACTAAGGATATCGTTTGCTTCTCGGTATGCCAGGAGCTTAATATTGAGTACACGTTAACGTTACACAGATATGGGTCTATAGTTGGCCGGGTCAGCTCGATTGCCCTTCTTGGGCACGGGCTGTACGTTAGCTTGCTTCCAAGCATTCGGCACTTTTCCAGCCTCATCATCACGCATCACGAAAGGCGGAATGGGCGTGTCAAGATCGGAGACAGTTCAGGCGCACTGGTTCTAAGAACAATTGCTGGTATTCCGTCAGGACCGCTAGCCTTGTTCACGTCGAGGTTGCGCAGCACCCTACGGACGTCCTTTTGATGGATACGAATGTCCAACATACTCGTCTCGCATCCATCAGGAGAAGGAGGGGGCCGCGCGTCACCAGGATTCAGACGTGAAGATTCCGCAAAAATAGAGGCAAATAAATTTGCCTTTTCCTCAGCGGAGTGGGCCAGCGACCCGTCGGGTTTCAGCAGTGGTGGTAGTGAGGGACTGCAGAAGTTCGACTCGACCGATTTAGCCAGGGACCAAAACGCTTTACTACCTGCTGGGTAAGAAGCAAGTTTGGTCCCTATTCGGCCGATGTGGTCGAACCGAGCCCGTCGTAACACCATCTTGCAGGACTTGGCAGCCCTGTTGAAGGCTTTCTCCTTTTGACCCACGTCACCTGCCCTGCGCGATCGAGCGTCGACTCAAGCCAGGTACTCCCCATGTTTAAGCGCGTCGGCACGCTTACATTCGGCACCAAACCATGGCCGGTATTCGCTAGACATTGATACGTCATAGAACGGAATGTAGTACTCCATTCCCTGACGCAACACATCCGTCACGGCATCCGCGCACGTTGATGGATCAGTCGAAGAAAAGCAAGTAGGCTGCCAAGGATAGCATGCAAAGAAAGTTCGCATACCATCCCAATCTGCTGACTTGTACCGCCAAACCCGCCGGGTGCCTCTTGGGCTGGGAACGGGCGGAGAATAGACGGACACAGACTTCACCAGACAGTGGTCGGAACTACCCAAAGGTGAAGCTATTGACACAGAGTATCTATCTGGATCTGTTGTCAGCAGAAGGTCCAAACTATTCGCTGTATGCGAATCAACATCCGGTACCCTTGTTGCCCCCTGGACCAGCTGGGTGAGGTTTAGCGCTAGCGAAAGCTTACGCATCTCCCGTCCAGCATGATCAGTGCACTGGTATGGGAAGAGCCACTCCTGGTGGTGGGAATTAAAGTCCCCCAGTAACACTAATTGGGCTGAAGGGTACCGCTGCTGAGCCGCATCAGCCGCCTCACTGATGTACTCTGTGAGCCTGGTTGTCTCCTGATCTCCGCTGTGCAAACAGTAGACACAGGCATAGATAATTTTATCAAGACCTGTGTCCACCAGAGCCCAGAGCGTTGTGAATCGGGAGTCCTCAAGGTCGCTCGTACATACATACGCCTTTTCTTTTGCATTAAAACAAAATAAAAGAGTGAATGGAATAGAGGAGAAGGAAGTGAGACGAGGTTCCACGCTGCTAACCTACAGACACGCACTGAAAGGACGCCATCATTGGGGCACTAGTCTGGAGACTGCGGGGACGCCCGAGCCCCCCCGGAATGTCCATCGGGCCGTCCTGTCTGGTCGCCAACCAGCACGATTGTGCATTCCGGGATTTTTCGACAGTTGGTGGGGCAGCCTTTCGTGTGTGGCTGGCACACTACTTGGGCCCCCAACTACCTGCGGTCGGCCAGCGGCGCACCGTGCCTCGGGTCCCGGTACCCTCCGCGACTAGTCTCCCGATACATCCATAACAGCGGGCGCCAGGCTGGTCAGCATGCAGTGGAACAGCTATCTCGACCCAACTTCTCTAGTTGGCTACACCGAGCATCGTACCGGAACACGGCTATGCCGCTTAGCAGTACGTCTTTGCCCGGTGGGTGGTCACAAGCCTTCGGCCGAAGCCTACCACCAGTTAATGTCACCTGATTTGCACCACCCGGACCACGTGTAGGGAATCAGAAAGGGGTATACTCCTACGGACGTGGGTGACTCGGCCCCCAAAAATTTGGTATGTAGGTAGGTTTGATAAGTAGGTAGGTTTGGTATGTACGTAGGTTTGGTATGGTAGGGTTGGTATGTTGGTAGGGTTGGTATGTTGGTAGGTAGGGTAGGGTAAGTAGTATAAGTAGGTAGGGTAGGGTAGGCAGTTGACGGGAGTGAAGCCGCGGGCACAGCTAGTATTTTATAAAAATGGTGATTGTGATAATCCTTCAATGCGACTGTGTTTCTGTACACTATTAAGTACCGAAGTCATTCTTATTCTTTATTGTACACAAAAAACATAAAGACAGAGATAAAATAGGACAGCTTATGTACAAAGGCGAGCTTAACCCATAATTAGGTTCTCTTACAGCGAACCTCAGTTGCATTAAGAAATTTGCATATGAGGAGAGTACATCCAAGTGCACAACAAAATTTATAAAAACACTTAATATTGATTGATATAATGTTGTCCATTTGGAGTTAAGAACAAGTCAGGCCCTACTTTCCGTTTCCAGTCTAAAATAGAGTTTGACAAATACTCAACTACAAATGCCTAATTCAGAAATCAGGGGTATGGTGTATTTTCAATTACGTAAAAAAGAAGACACCAACATCATATACCACCATCGAATTATTCAGTCAATAGAATCTAGTAGTTCCTTCCATTGCTTGTTTAATTTGCAGTTCCCGTCATAACTTTTTAAATACTTTATTTATTACATTTTTATTGTTTTGATTTTCAGAAATATGTTGTTTTTCCTACATTCATATTTTCACTCTTTATTGTGCTATAAAAAAGTTAATCATTTTATACGGAAAGTAACTATAAACTTATACATTTATATTAATCACTATAACGAATTTTATTACTTTCATAAATCAATTTAATGTGCCAATGCTG
Source organism: Orthosia gothica (assembly GCA_949775005.1). Taxonomy (NCBI): domain Eukaryota; kingdom Metazoa; phylum Arthropoda; class Insecta; order Lepidoptera; family Noctuidae; genus Orthosia; species Orthosia gothica. Next base: position 14,674,893 of record OX459046.1, on the reverse strand, counting down.
CCAGCCTTTTGAGCACTTTTAAAATTGACAGCGATGCGGACAAATTTTTTGATGCCCTATGAGCACTTTTCCCCTTTTATCTTTTTTTGTTTGCTTGTAAGTACATACCTACTATGTTTATTATTTTATTTGTCTTTTCTGCAGCTGGCCGGGTCGGCCGCAGCTAAGATATCCCCCACAGATCGTTCCGACGTCCAGTGCTTGTGCGGCAACCGTAGCCCACCTTTCGTCCTGTACCACCGGTTACCTGTCTCGGTTATCTGAAGATCTGACTGATCCGGCTTCGTCAGCAAAGAGTGATTCCAAAGCCGAATACTGGGCTAAACCTAATATTTTAAAAACTGTATTTGCTGTCAACACAGTAAGAAGAAAATGATTAATATTAATTGCTAACGACTTACCTACATAAGTCAAAACGTACTCCACGAAAAATATGCTAAACAAATCTAGCATAACTCACGAGGTAAGAAATCCTTATAATAAATGGGCGGAAAAGCAAACAACTTCCCACTTGACAACTTATCCTTTTGCAAGATAAGGAAAAAGGGGCCATCTGATCAAAACACTTAACGTAGATAAAATGTTAAATATTTTTAGGCCAAACTAAACTTTTCAGTAGTGTAATTTTAGCATGGAAGCTGAATGAAAAGATGAATTTATCCATTCTAAAGTTGTCAAAAAATAAAAGGCCCGTTTTGACAGCTATAAAAATACTTAATAATAATTAAACTTGATGCTTGCGAATGATACTCGTTGTTATAGTGTACAGGTAACATAGTAATTAATTAGGATTATGAATTTGAAATAAGATGTAGTGACTAAAATTGAAAAGAGTATGTTAAGTTGGTTTGGCCATATTGAGAGGATGAATGAAAGGCGACTAACGAATGGTATTTACAAGGCAGACGTGAATGGAAACGCCGGGAAGGGACGCCCTAGAAAGATATACATAGACCTTATAGGTGATGTTTTCAGAAAGGCCAAGTGCGCAGTACCCATAACCGGCATGTATGTTTGACTAGATGTATGAATGTATGTGAAGCAAAAGAAGTATGTAAGGATCGTAGCAGATGGCGTTCTGTAGTTTCTGCCTACCCCCATAGGAAACAGGCGTGGGTTTATGAATGTATGAATTTGATTTTTCAATTTCTTACGTAGAAAGTTATCGCGGCATGTAAAATGAGAATCGTCAAAGGACTTCATAAACTTAAGGCGGTACCCCAAGCAAAACGCCGCGCATGCCATTTTTTGTGCTGTTTTTAGGAGCTATCTACTCGTTATTTAAAAAGAAATATCAATTAATAAAAATACATTAAATTTCTACATAATATTGATTCTAAAATGGTAGTTTTTTTTTTAATGTTGTATATATTTCACTAATCTCCTTCCAAAAAAACATAAAAATGAGAAATAATTATTGATATTATGCATCTCCTCGTAAAGTGTTCATTAATTATTTTTTGTTCTAACACTAATGGATAAACAATTTAATAACGAACATTTTTGTAGATTTTTTTTTTTCAAAAGACCATTATTCGATTTTATAAAGTTTTTATCCTGAAATCTGGGCGTATTCACTACTGTAATTCATGCGCCACCAGTGCCGCTAGACCAATAGGAATGCTCATATCTCATGCCGATTTTTTGGTCAGGGTACCGTCTTAATAAAAAATAGCAAGGATCTCTGCGACATATGTCAAACTGACGTATGATTTACTGTTACGTTATTGTTATCCTGTCAAGCGCTATTGTTACTGTATTGATAGTGACAGCTGTCGCAGAGATCAAGCTATATTTTATGAAGTATAGATTGTGACGACTTTAGGTTGCTTACAAGGAATTTTGGAATGCGATAAGGCCGCCAGTTGTATGACTTGTATGTTATTTAGCGTAACTTTCTCTTTTTGTAATATTTAATCATGGTGGATGTAGAATAAAGTAGCTACATAATAAATAAATAGATGCGGCTTGTCATCTGGACTCCAGTCTTTATAACTAAATTTTGCCTAAAAGGGTAGTTACACCCCTTTTTATGGACGGTAGAACAGGAAACAAGGGTTTGAGGAAACGGTACTTACCCTTTCATGTTAAACGAAATCCTTATGTGGAAATACGTGGGTAGTTGGAAAAACAAATCGAGGTTCATCCACGTCATTACTTTCACTTTGAGAGGGCAGGAACAAGTATTCCCGGGGGTACATGACAAATGTTGTTTTCGTCAGCTTTTGTGATAAACACAACATCTACAGCCCACGCTTTTATTGTGTTGTCACTATTTATATAATGGTATTATGTCTTAGCTTATATCTGATAATAGTACATTGTTGTCGAGGGTGTCGTTTGAAGCCCGAGCCGTAGGTGAGGGCTTTAAAACACCCGAGATCGGGAATCGCACTTTCTCTCGAGTGATACATAGTGCTTTATACTACACCTACGTGGAAAATAAATTTCTACGTAAACTGAATCCTCAAACAACACACAAATTGAAAATGCTTTTTTCAAATTGTTTGACACCATCCAACACACAGCTAGTGGCCAGTGTCATTTTGCGAACTTGGTGATAAAAACTCACTGTAAAAACTTTTTGGCTTTTGATATTTAGGTTACCAGCGCATAGTCTTACCCAAAATTAAAAAAGAAAAACCACGTAAGAAATGGATTTTCATACACTTTTCTCTCCCGCTCAGATGCGTTTTCTCGCCGCATATTTGTTCGATATGCAATGACGTACTTTCTACCGTAAATTTGATAAAGTATCAAGGTACTTTCCGAGCAGGTGTAGTATAAACCCTATTAAAAACTTACTTAAAGGTGAAGACGCGGCCAAACGGACTTGAATCCAGGCCGGTTATAAAACAATAACTATATTCAATCGACTAACACATTCTTTTTATTTTTTTTTGGCTGCGCACTTTTTGGCATTTAGCCAGTGTCACGTTTAGAACTTCTAGTTTCTTTAAGCCATTCGAGGTTTTCAGTCCAATGTTCTAGTTAGGCCCCAGTAAAATGGCGGTAACTTTACTGCAAGCCTTCACGGAGTTTTGTCGACAACATGAACAAACTCATGTTCTACCGCTGTGTTTCACTTGCCCACACTCGTGCACGCTCACTAATATTATTAGAACAAAACACCACCATTTTTACACTATTAATATCAATTAAACACAACTTGAGGAAAATAAAACAGAGAAACAACATAGACGCCATCACGTTCCCGCCAAAACACCGACTAACACTTAACAGCTAGTTAATTCTATTCTATATTTTATATGGCAAGCAAAGCCGATGTCGACTATTCTGCCAATGTCTAAAGTTAGATGAAAGAGCAGGTATATTTTATTAATAATTTAAAACAGAAGAAACTTGATACACTGACAAAGTTGCTTGCTTGATACATTAGACACTTGTTGGGTTAGTACGGGACTAAAACAAACAGAAAAAAAAAATACATAAATACTATAATTGTTAACACATTAAAGATAAGTACGTTTTAGTCATGATGTTTGCTGTCAACCTCGGTGTCAAATATTTAACCGCCGGTCTTCTTGATCGATACGCCGATCAGTGAATACGTTTACAAGTCTGTGCGAGAAAGAGAATAATATTTTGAATTTCTTTAGCATGTAAGTACAACTATTATATTAAAGTGATTAAATCAGGCCCTGTACCGTAACGTGTCAAAACTATTATGGTTCGACTGTCAGAAAGGGACAGATATATACAAGTTAGATACATCTGTCCCTGCACACTAAAAATAACCTTAGTCTAAGAGCTTATGTTCATCCCGTTATGTATATTTTTCGGAATATTATGAATTTACTCTGGTGTGCTTTTGAATGATTGTGGAAAAGGAAATAAATGTGTTTGTTTCAATAATGTGTTTGGATTTCTGTTGCGAACCTTTCTTTATTTCTGCACAGGTGCTTACATATGTAGGCAGTGAATAGGGAATATAAGTTAGTATCGTTCTATTGGTGTAGGCATTGGAAAATATTCTATAATTGCTGGGAATGGTTATTTTCAATTCAACACTGTGGGTTTTGTTGCCGTGATGGAATAAGAAAACGTGTTGCACTGACCCTAATTATTCAAATTAAACTAATTACATCGCATCCATAATATACATACAGGTGGTAAATATAAGTTACAGAAACAATTATGGACCCTGTCGGGCAGCGGGGTGAATGTTGGAGAGAGGAATAGCGCTTAATATTTTCCTGTTTGTATTATTTGGTTTAATGTTATAATAATATGTGTGTGTCTTTCTATATTTATGTTAAATTATGTTTTATTAAAACAAGTAACATGGGCCAAGGGCAGGAAGATAGTACTGCAGTTTTGTTGCCGTATCATGCCATGAAATCTTTAAGAGCGGACTCTAGTCAACAGGAATTTGAAAAATAGGTATTTGAAGAAACTATTGCCGTCGCTTCACCTCCAACCTCACCCCGTAAAGTGCGAAAGGGTCAACTGCAGCTCAGGCTGATTTTACCTACAAAAACTTTGACTAAAAGACGTTTCGTATTCTGCTGTTTTCTTCATGAAAACTTATAAATTTTGTCTGAAAGTCTTCTGAACATGGCGGTAAAAAGCAGGCATTTTTTTGGGCTTTTTGGATTGTCATATTTCTTTTTGTGATTATGTTTTGGAAAAAAGAAATGATACAGGCACGTATTAATTAGACCTAGATTTTATGGAAAAAAAATCATTGCTCTAGAGGCATTATCCACGAAGAAAACAGCAGAATGTGTTTGTATGGAGAAAGTCTCACTAGAGTCCCCTCTTAAGTATACTTTAAATTGTTAAACTAGTCACACAATCTCGAGATTTGGATTGCCCACTACCTCCAATGAAGTTTCTGTTGAATAGAATAGAATTTATCTTTATTCAAGCACTAGCTGTCCCACGAGGCTTCGCGCTCGTCAACTGGCTAGCTACCTACCCATCTACCCTACCTACCTTACTCTACCTGCCCTACATACATGATTGTTGCGTAGATAGCTTGACCGTTTACGCAGCGTACGCAACGGAAGCTCTCAAAAAGGAATAATTTTGCCCGTTTTTGCAACATTTTTCAATGAATGCTCCGTTCCTATTGGTCATAGCGTGATGTAATAAAGCTTATAATCTTCCTCGATAAATGGACTATCCAACACAAATTTTTCAATTCCAACCCGTAGTTCCTAAGATTAGCGCGTTCAAACAAAAAAGCAAACAAACTCTTCAGCTTTATAATATTAGTATAGATTAATGGTTAGTTGTTCAATGACTTGAAAGAAAATAAATTCAAAAATGTTCCATTTTATGATACTGATGATTAGTTCTCAATGGGACATTGTAAAGCTCATTGTCATAGCCATTGGAAATTCACATACCATCCTTTAGATCTCAAGGGATCGAATCCATTCATCACACATTTATTGGGCATTATTGGATTTACCTTCGTCTTAAGGAGTCGCTGAAATAAGAAAAGAAAAAGCCGAGAAACGACATTAAATAGCAATATAACTTTCATGCCACCATTTTACGTGATATGGTCATTATTTATTTAACGAATAGGTATAGTTTGGATTATTATTTTTATATTATCCTTTATTAGAAATACGTAAAAAAAAAATTGTCGACTCATGCGTGTTTTTACCTACACGTGTATCAGTTAACGGGCAAAAAATATTTTGATATTGGGTAAAAAAGAAAATAATAGGTTGTATATTTTTGGATCTATATTTATACTACAATTATTTACGTATTCAATTTACTTTTTCATTCAGTTTATTTACATTAACATTAGAATATGATCCCAACAGCGCGTATGTTTACAGTTTATTTTGTTTGAAACGAAAAAGAATGAGCGGTATTTGAACCTGTGTTGATACGAGTGTTTTTTTTAATATTTAGAGAGGATACTCTGTTTGGGTTTATTCTTTTTATTTTAAACGTAAGGTATTGAGTTATGTTGTATTGTTGTTGTACATTTTGTGTTACTGTATATTTCTAGGCAGTTTGTCAAATAAAAATATCTGCCTATTTTTTTGCCAATTAAGTTGGGTTCGTATTCCAGCCTAACCAAATGCAGCTGCAAACTAACGCAACGCGCAGGTGCGCAGTACTCATAACCGGCGTGTGTGTGGGAAAAAGGCGTGCGTTTATATATGTATGTATGTGTATCTTTTTCGTGGATAGCATAAGCACTAGGTAGCTTTATATTGGAATGATATATTTCACATGTGTGGTACTTGTACAAATCTTATTTGTCAATAAGATTTCCAAGTACCTACATTTATAGATAGACAACATACCTTTCCCCCAAGTAAGCATGAACATCGTAAAAACATAATTAAAATATAAGCAAATATAAAACATCATAATATTCTCAAATATAACAATTAAGTTAAAGCAATCTTAAAAACAACATTAAAACAAATAGTTACCGTGGCTAGGCCTGGTATCCCCAGCATGTCGGCCCATTCCTCCGAGCTAGGAATTTGGATAATTTGTTATTTTTTTTGACTTGACTCTTCCGCCTGCTCCTGTATACTTTCTTTCTTTTCCTCTTCCGGTTCCTTATCCTTCTTCTCTTCCTCTCCTGTTGTTAATTACGTCTGCTTACAACATTTCCATTGACTGATGTCACCTGATAGCTAGACAGACCATCCTTACTTGTTATAGTGACCAACGTTTTCCTCTTCCATAATTTCTATACATAATGCATTAAGCAATGTCCGTTCTGTCAAACCAATGTCCATCTTTGTTTCCTTTGTGCGTTATTGGTAATTTGTTGCTCGACCCTCATGTACTGTTTATTGACTGGATGAATACTGTCCAATAAAGTCCTTAACCGTCTGTTCATTAACAGTTCTGAAGGATTCTTGCCTGTTCCTGAACATGGCGTTACACGCAGTCCTAGCTAGCGAAACTTTTTAGTAGGTATTTTACGAGTCGAGCATAAGCGGGGCTAGAGCATAAGGAGGCTTACCGGATTTTTCTGGCCTCTGACTCCGACTTTGATTAGATTTTTTGTCAGTTTATTAGTCCTTTTACTAACTGTAGTCATTACCTATATTAGCTGTAAAACTTGGAGACTGCATTATAAGTCCCCTTATAATGCAGTCAAATAAATTTCCGATTTCTGGAAAATATGGCATATTTTGTTTATTAGGTTTTTCCGTCAATAAACTATAAAATGCTATAACAGTAATGCAACCTTAAGGAGGGAGAGGAGAGGCCTAAGGATGCCATTATAAAATATTATAGGTTATACCGAGTTTTCTTTCACCAGTTAATTTAAATGATGAATTTATTCATGGCTCGTAAAGTTACGAGAGAAAGTCATAAGGTTTAACTTCGCGAATTCAAAGTACAATTACTCTACAAATTAATTTGTAGAGTATTTTTTTATTTTTATGAAGATTTGATAGTAATCAAGTAGATTTACTTATTACTATATATCTGTAAGTAAAGGACTTTTATATTCTTATTTTAATAATATAGTTTTATTACCCGATTGCCGAAGGAATGTCTTTATCATTCTATGTATGTATGTATGTTTGTTCCTATGTGGCGTTTATAGAGACCAAACGCGTTGGCCGATTTTGATGATATTTACGTCAATCGATTCGTCTTAAACTTGCGATTGTCACTGGCTACATTAAAACGGAAAATAGAAAAATAGCGGTTTTTAGGCGCCATATTGTCGGGCCCCAATATTTTTTTGTTTTCCATATCCATCGTGTGGGGTATCAAAATAAAGGGTTTTAAGGTGACTTCAAAAATATACAACACTTTTATGTTTAATTGTACCCTACTCTTAAATGTACCATACTCTTCTATTTTTAAATCCCTATTAAAGCAGTTTCGCATGACACTTAAAAAGCAGTCAGACCTCTTTTCTTACAGTCAGACTGTTGTGAAGGTTCGGTACCCTTATGGGACCATCTTTGTGTCATAATACACAAGCCGCAAGCCCGCGCCTACGGTGGCCGGGAATCGGCTTGCTACTCCCGACGCCCGGGGCGTCTCCTGCGGTGGCTAGGGGCGTGAGGTCGTCTCCGTTGTGTCTCCCTCACGCGTTCCGCCTCCTCCTTCGCGAGCACTACTGCTTTACTGAAGGAGGTGACAGCTTCCCATGCCCTCTCGCTCCGTAACATGGCCTGAACCAGGGCCGGACGCGAGAGGTCGCCATCGCTGATCGCCTCTACGAGGACACGGCGGTGCTCCACCCAAGCGGGGCAGACCTCCACCGTATGCTCCACCGTGTCCTCCAGGCGATCCACACAATGGTGACACCCGGGCGTTTCCTCCCGCCTTATCCTGAACAGGAACCTCCCGAAGCAGCCGTGTCCGGTGAGGACCTGCGTCAGGTGGAAGGTGAGGACGCCGTGGCGCTTCTCAAGCCACTTCTCAAAGAGGGGCCTTATCGCCGCAATTGTGGCGTGCCCAGCACTGGGTTGCGACAGTCGCACTCTCCATGTCGCCATGAGATCCTGCCGGAGCTCTGTCCACCGAGCCACGATTTGTCGCAGCAACGGAGTTTCGCCCCGACGTTTCGCCTCCTACCCTATTCTGCCCTAGTTGTCATAAGTGTAATAAGTATAATTATTTATTTATTTATTTATTATATACTTTATTGTACACCAAGATAATAACATTACATACGGAAACCTTAAAATAACAACAACATACAACAGGCGGCCTTATCGCGATCTGCGATCTCTTCCAGGCAACCCTGAATAATAATAGTAAGTCATAAGCCCATGCCCATCCTCATATGTATTATCACGGTCCAAATAACATCCGTGGTTTCTTGAGCATATTATATTTGCCACGATATCAAGCGTTAGAGTCAATAACCTCTTGTTTGAAGTGTTCTAAGGAGCTTAATTGTTTTGTTTACCCTCAAGACCAAAAGAAAACAGATCTACCAAGATTATTACAAATCTAATCTTAATTATAAGTTTTATTCGAAGTTGTATTAGACGCAAACATTGTCATGATCACAGGAATATTTTAAAGAATGAAACTTTATTTTAACTTCTTTCTTCTCTCTTAATAAGTTTTCTATTTCTTCATTACTGAAGTTCGATCTTTGACGGATTCACTGACCATTTGCTTCCAAGTCACTCTGTCTCCGGCTCTTTTTAGGGTGGCTATCAAGTTCGTCGGATTTAACTCCTTTCAAGCGAAATCAATTTAGAAGAAAAAAATGTCACGAAATTGGCATGTACTAAATCAAAAAAATCTTAAATTTGTGTCATCCATCAATTCACACGGGGCTCCGTAGTAGTTTAAAGCTGGAGAAGCACAGGTCAGAACGTTGTATGCTGACGCTTTCACATCCTCTGCCGAGACTTCTCCCAATTATTTTGAGGGCGGCTTCCAGTGTTATCGGATGCAGATCTGGTAAGAAGATAAGAAGAAGTTGAAGCCGCCAGCCACTAAAAATCCATAAGTACCTACTGGTATTTAGCTGCCTAAATACCAGTACTTATGACTTTTAAATTTTTGGCTGATTATTATACTAGTGCTAATCAGTTTTCTGTGTCCTAATTTCTAATCTCTACAAATTACATCATTTTTTAACACGCTGATGCCAAAATTACCACCTTAATTACGAGGAGCACTAAACAGGCGCTAATGAGCACAACTAATCAATCATGAACTAAGATATCTGCAGGGGAACCAGGGTTACCGACATAGCCCGAAAAATTGCCAAACTTTTGTGGCAATCAATGAACAGGGCTCTCATATTGCCATCGGAACGGTTGGTCGACGGAGCTGAAAATTTCTGAAGTGGCCTCCGCGTACCGGAAGGCGCAACGTTGGACGGCATCCCACTAGGTGGACCGATGACCGGGTTAAGGCTGTGGAACGCAGACGACCGGTCGAGGAGGTGACACTTGTTTGTGACCCGGTGACACCAACCTAATACATTGACCTTCTCCCTTAATTACAAGGAACACTAATTAGGCGATAATGAGCACAAATCAAAACGAAGATAGGTAACTTTATTATGTCAACGATCGGATCACGAGAAACTTATAATTAGATAAGAACTCTTAAATTATTGATTCAAGAGTTTTAATTACGAGGAACTAATTAACTGACAAAAATCGATATTAAATAATTAATATCGATTTTTGTCGTGTCGAATTGTGTCGTCCTGTGCCGCTTATGGCGAGGACACGCGTAGCACGCGTTAGCACTCACCGAGAACCCGCTTAAATAAAACCATCCTGTTACTGTTACATATGCCTTTGCCACTGCAAGGCGAAGGTCTGTTCTTGTGGAGAGGAGGAACGAACAAACTTGTATTAAATGTACGTCCAGGGCCCTGTTTATTAAACGTTACAAGCCGACATTTTTGTAAATATGTGACATATTTGTAAAGTTGTATTACAAGTGATGTTTAATAAACCTTACAATTATATAAGAATTTTACAAGTAAAAACATTGCAAATATGAGCATTACAAATGCTGTTTAATAAATGTTTACATGTGCAGAAAAAGCCTGTAGATTTCGATGACAATATTGTATCTACAATTTTGTAATTTTAAGTTACAAATTACATAAAATTTAAGCTTTTGTTTAAGATTCTTAAATCGGGATTAGATTTAAAAATCTTAGAATTTTAAAATATTTAGAATTTGGTTTGGTCTTTTGGTTTACAGAATACTTTTCTAAATGTTTGATTCATAAAGAAAGTCATGGAGCACAATAACAAAATCACAACTCTGTTTATAATATATGAGAAAAAAGAAAAGTAGTATTCGGCCGTTTTAGTGAAAAACTAACTCACGATATGAAAATAAAAAATCTTTGACTCAGACATTGCGGAGCATTATCTCTGTTTCTGTCTACATATGCGGATTCATTTTGGCGAAGACCATCCATTGTGATTATCGAATCATCTACAATGCCTATTAGAAATATGTAAAATTGTAGGTACAATTTTACAATTTTGTCAGTTTTCCACCATGGTAAATTTGTAAGTAGTATTCTCTATTAAACAAACTTGTAAAATACAATTACAATTTACAATTTGTAACGTTTATTAAACAGAGCCCTGGTTTCCTTACGTATTTTTCATTCATCGTTGTCAGCAATAATGTCCAAGATGAACTTGAAAAAAAAAGAAAGTACGTACGAATTGAAAACAGCCATATCAATATTTGTCCGGTTTTGAACACGACCTCCAGAAAAAGTGATAAAAAGTGATTAAAAGACTTTTGAAGATCAAGGATTTTGTGACGAAAACATGTTATTACATTACTGTTGGTCCACAACAATAGAAACCAATTCACAATAATTCATAATTATTATAAATAAACCACAAAGATTTGCCAGTTCCAGGTTTTTATTAATACCTTGTACTATAAGTTTCTTCTATTTATAATACATATTCAAAAAAATTGAGTGTAATTTGTGACATGAAGTTTCAAAATCAAAGTAGGGCGCCACATACCCACCTTCTCCTCCTAGACCTTTAAATATTATTGACAATCAGGTTTCTGATTTCCAGTTCCCAATGTACCCAATAGCGTCATTAATCATTCCCTGTATACACATTTCGGCATATTATCTCTGAAAATAGTCCAGACGATATTTGCATAAAAATATTGCCTTTTTTTTGGTATTTATGTTACATATTTGCTTACTGGCAATAAATTATTGAAATTATTGGCAATTATACATGTTTATCGAAAAATCTCGAACTATCCAGGACCAGTTCCGAATGTGAAACATTTATTTACTTATTAATTTACTCATTCACACGTACATTTATTTTTACAGGTTTGAACCCAAGCTAACAAAAGTAGTCGCAGATTGCCACACTTATATACGCCACTCAAAAACCAAACGTACATGGCCTACAGCAACAATTGAGTACCTATGCCTGTGTTTTGCCACCTATGGCTGATCAGTCCCAATTAACGACTCTAGAGTACCAGCATAAGTTACAAAAATGCATAGAGAAGCCTATTTAAGTTTCACTTTTTGGAATTCCGCCAAAGAGCAAGAAAATATATCCTGTCTGATACAAAATCATGTGATTGGTTGGCAGTTAATTGGCAGGTCTGGCTAATTTTGAGCTTGAGTAGAGCATGAGCATCTGGAATACTGGCCTTAAACATAAACGAAATGCAATTAATTTCCCTAGTCTTTTACCAACGATACGGTAAGAAGAAGAAGACCAACTAGGTATGTGAGGATCGGCTTCTAGGTCTAATCGGAATCAGCTGTAACTGGGTAACATGATGTATAATGGTAAGACTGGTGCCAAATAGAGGGCTTCTGACTACCTGTAACGACTTTTAAAGATCTACAAATGCCAGCTGGGACAAATAACGGACAAACGTAGCTATATACGAGTACCTACATCGCGGTCTATTCCTTTCTCATTCTTTATGGTACACAAAAACATAAATACACAAATACAATGGGTCAGCTTATATACAAAAGCGAGCTTAACCTATAATTGGGTTCTCTTACAGCAAACTTCCTTCTTATGCACATGTGTTTCTAGCAGCGTCAAACTCAAATCGCTCGAGAATCTAGCCCTTAAATTGCCAAGTTGCCCGGAATAACTGCCTGAAACATACATGTTATAAACTTGTCTAACTAAACTTTCGCAAACTGCGCACAAGTTCACGGCTTTAAGTTGCATGTTGAACATTCACAGAATGCCAACTTAACGATTCAAACTTTTGGTACTTAGGTGCATTCAAATAAATTGGGTGGAAGGAAAATGTTACATTCGCAGTTGCTACTTCGGCTTAAAGTACCTACTTTGATGTTTAGGAATCTTATTTTATATTATAAATAAATGTGAAAGTTTGTCTGTTTGTTTTTCGATCACGCAAAACGGCTGAATGGATTTAAATGATCAATTCGATTCATTTATTTGTTCTCTCTTTACAATAATAGGTTACCTTAACATTAACAAAGTTTTTGGCTAATGCTATATATATACTATCATTGTAAGAGACTGGTGCCTAAGTAGGTTTTTGAAAAAGCCTATGTTACAGATCACCAGGGTCTCCCCACAGCAAAACAATATAGTGAAAGGTTTAAAGACGATCTTGTTCAAATGACATAGTTTATAAGCTGGATTAATACAATAGGATATTTTTCATCGCGGTATTATGTTCCCTTAGGATAATAAAACACTTTAAACACAGGCGAAGCCGCGAACAGATATTAAGGCAGACGACAAGGTTTTATTAGTTTTTTTTTTACTGTAGATAAAACTATTTCTTTGCAAAAGCGATTCCAAATTGTTGCGTTGCATCCACTTGCAGGCGCCTTTAATCGTCAGACTTTTTTAAATTGTCTTGTTGGTCTAGTGATCCCAAGTGCTACAGCTTCTGCTGACTATGAGGACTTGGGTTTGATTCCTGGGCCGGGCAAAGGGTTTATCCATCTATAATTTATCAATAGCAGCTCGGAGTTGATGTTGATGAGTTGATGGCAATGCTTGGCGGTTTATGCTCGGAGTTTCCTTGCGTGATCGCATCAGAAATGAGGGTATCCGCAGGAAAACCAAAGTTACCGACATAGCCCGAAAGAATTGCGAAACTTAAGTGGCGGTGGGCTGGGCACATTGCTCGCAGAACAGATGGCCGATGGGGCTGAAAAGTTCTGGAGTGGTGATCATGAACTGAAAGACGATGCGTTGGAAGGCCTCCCACTAGGTGGACCGAAGACCTGGTTAAGGTTGCGGGAATGCGGTGGATGCGAGACGCACGGGATCGGTCAATGAGGCGATGCCTGGGGGAGGCCTATGTCCAGCAGTAGACGTCTTTCCCCCCATTAGATGGACCGATTACCTGGTTAAGGTTGTGGGAATGCGCTGGATGCGAGAGGCACGGGATCGGTCAATGAGGCGACGCCTTTGGGGGAGGCCTATGTCCAGCAGTAGACGTCTTTCCCCCACTAGGTGGACCGATTACCTGGTTAAGGTTGCGGGAATGCGCTAGATGCGAGACGCACGGGATCGGTCAATAGGGTGACGCCTGGGGGAGGCCTATGTCCAGCAGTAGACGTCTTTCCTCCCACTAGGTGGACCGATGTTCTGGTTAAGTTTGCGGGAATGCGCTGGATGCGAGACGCATGGGATCGGTCAATGAGACGACACCTAGGGGAGGCCTATGTCCAGCAGTAGACGTCTTTCTCCCCACTAGGTGGACCGATTACCTGGTTAAGGTTGCGGAAATGCGCTGGATGCAAGACGCACGGGATTGGTCAATGAGGCGACGCCTCTGGGGGAGGCCTATGTCCAGCAAGGGCGTCTTTCTTTCCACTAGGTGGACCGATGTTCTGGTTAAGTTTGCGGGAATGCGCTGGATGCGAGACGCACGGGATCGGTCAAAGAGGCGACGCCTGCGGGAGGCCTATGTCCAGCAGTAGACGTCTTTCCACCCACTAGGTGGGCCGATTACCTACCTGGTTAAGGTTGCGGAAAAGCGCTTAATGCGAGACGCACGGGATCGGTCAATGTGGCGACGCCTCCCGTCTTTGTCCAGCAGTGGACGTCTTTTATGATGAAATGAAATTGTGATGATGATGATGATGAAACCCACATTTCACAAGTTATGTTCAAGTCCCTGTTATATGAGGCACCTATTACAGGGACTTGAACATAACTTGTGAAATGTGGGTTTAGTATAGTACACCTCTGCTTAACTATTTGAATATAGGCGTGAGTCATGTTAGCTCGAGTTTCATCACATCTTGCACACAATACACACACACACACACACACTCGCACACACACACACACACACACGCACACACACACATAAACACACACTTTTGACTCTGATGCTAAATTAAACAATTATTTTGATTTTTGACTTGATCTAATTTTTTATTTGTTTTAATCTAATTTTTTATTTGATTTTATTTGAGCAGTGGTGGCCCAGTGGGAGCAGTGGTGGCCCAGTGGGAGCAGTGGTGGCCCAGTGGGAGCAGTGGTGGCCCAGTGAGAGCAGTGGTGGCCCAGTGCGAGCAGTGGTGGCCCAGTGCGAGCAGTGGTGGCCCAGTGGTATCGGCCGCGACTTACAAGTTGTAGGTCATGGGTTCGAGTCCAAGCAGGCGCTTTACTTTGTGTTAATTATTTCTTCACCACTGCTCTCAAAAACGGTGAAGGAAAACATCGTGAGGAAACCGGCATGTCCTAGAACCAAAAAATCGAAGATATGTGACATCCACCAACCCGCACTGGGCCCGCGTGGTGGATTACAGCCCATTCCCTCTCACAGAGAGGAGGCCTGTGTCCCAGCAGTGGGAACATTAATAGGCTGATGATGTGATGTGATTTGATTTTATCTAATTTTTTATTTGATATAATCTAATTTTTATTTGTGTCGTTTAATTTCTAATTTCATTTGTAAACTTTGGTTGTTAACTTTACCTCAACAAACGCTTGCTCTACCTGCAATTTCTTAAAAGGTTAAATAATTGTGTATGGGCTTGAAGGGTGCTGGTTGCAACACCTATCTGTTTGTTAACTAATTGGAACCCTCAAATGATTCAATTGATTTATGTTAACATGCTTTTATTGATTTGAATAAATTTATTATTTAGATAGAGCAATTTCTTTGAAAAAGCTTTTCGTACTTTTGTTTGCAGATACCAGTAAGAAGTCTTACCCGTGGTAATCCATATGACTTTTTAAAGTCAATAGAGAGTAACCCATACACCAAATTACAATCAAAATTATAATCTTGTACCCATGTGGTATCTACTTAGTAGGAATGTGGGTCGGGCCGATTAATTCGGCATCGAATTCGACCCTCAGCTTGACATTATTACCTACTCAGACTATCCCGAATATCTGGTTCACTAAGCATCCTCTTCTTGTTTTTCTCAATTCCCTTAGGTACTTTTTGATTTAACTGGCTTTTTCTACAACTTTACTCTCTAGGATAATCCTGCAGAAACCGTGATCACTTTTAAGTATAAAAAGTCTATGACACTTAGTAGTTTTTTATTACTGAAAGCTTCTTTCTATAGGCCGACTGCTTAACTGAGACCATTCTGAAGTAGCAGCGCGATACGGAAGGGGTGTATTTATTTATTAAAACTTCATCATCAGCCTATTCATGTTCCCACTGCTGGGACACAAGCCTCCTCTCTGTGAGAGATAATGGGCCTTAATCCACCACGTGGGCCAGACCGGGTTGGTGGATGTCACATGTCTTCGAATTCTTGGTTCTAGGACATGCCGGTTTCCTCACGATGTTTTCCTTCACTTTTTAGAGTAGTGGTGATGAAATAATTTACACAAAGTAAAGCGCTTGCCTATGTTCGAACCCACGACCTACGACACGTAAGTCGGGGCCGTTACCACTGCACACCACTGCTCACTGCACACAAAACTTCATGCAACATTAAAATATATAGGCGGACTTAGTGTCACCGCGGGTATAGGGCTCCCACACATAACTGCGATGCGATGCGATGCGATGCGACGCGATTTCTTTACATTTTAATACTAGCGAGCTCGCAGATATTTGCGATGCGATGCGAATTCGCACGAATTCGCATCGCATCGCAGTTATGTGTGGGAGCCCATAATGGCCTGTCACTTGAGAATTCGCTGATGGGATGGGATATCAACACTTCCTACCTTAGAAAAACACGGTCTCAGTTAGGCTGTTGGCTATTAATCGGATCAATACTTTCAGATTACTAGCCGACCGCTTAATTGAGACCATTTCTAAGGTAGGAGGTGTTGACAGACATCAGCGAATTATCAGATTACCATTTAAAACAGTGAATGAAAGAAAGAAGAAAGGGACGCCTTTACCCTGTAGTGAAATAAATAGAATAAAATATTCTATAAACCCTATTTATTAAATTAAATTAGTTTTTATTAGAATGAAAACAAAAGCCAATTTCCATTCAAAGTGAAAGCTTACCCAATACAAAGACTAGTAACGCCATCTATCATCATCAATATGAACTACTGAGCCTGAAGTTTTCTCAACGGTTACCGGCAGGACTTACTGAAACAAAGTTCCCATCGAGATACTAATAGATACCGTTAGTCGCCTTCCATTTATTTTATTGCTTGTAATAGACCTACAGAGTGTGTTCGCGGATAGGTACTTTTGAGTAGAGTAATGGCCGGTTTCTGATTTAAGTAAAGCAGCAATAATCAGTTGAGTATTGTCAAATAATTTAGGAAGCGTTTGAGTATTTTACGTTTCTCAATTGAGAATCTACCTAGCTCAGTTAAGTAACTACTTAAGTATGGACCCGTCAAAGTTAGAGATGTGCAACTCGAGTTGCGGCTAACACGAGTTGACTTGAGTGGTATTCTTCCGAACTCGAGTTGCTATTACCAAAATCTAAATTAAAATATAATAAAGATCAACCAAATACACACATGTCAAACCATTATTTCTTAAATGTGTTCGTACAACAATATCAATATTATTAAAGTTTGAATAAAAAAAAGGTAGAAGCAAAACCAATAACCAACATTAAAAAGCATCACGATAGCCAGGAGTTTGGAACTATTATGATAACCAATTAAAGAATGCTACAAAACTAACCATTTTGCGATCAAGGTTGCATTTTTTAAATTAGTCGGATTATAACCGTTTGACGTGAAAAAAGTTGTCCCCAACGAATAGGGTATAAGTTTCCCCCATTCCTTCCATTTCCCTCGGTGTTGTGCCTCATCTCGTACATTCTCGAGGAAGTTATCCAATTTGTCTGTCAAATATGTATATAATAATATGTAAAAAAGTGTTTTTTAACAAATAAACGAAATAAATAATTAATTCTAACTAACGAAGCTACGTTGCGCTAACTCAAGTTGCGCAACTCGAGTTATGTGCATTTCACCTCGGGTTAACTCGAGTCGTGTTTATCCCGAGTTGGCACATCACTAGTCAAAGTTCCATTCGCTTTTTCTTTCACTCTTACGTTTCATTTTACAAAAGGAATCCGAGATATCACAAGATTGCATAAAATTTACTATTATAAATTTTATACAGCTATAAAAAGTACGTTCTTATTATATTATCTACTTCATTCAAGATTAAAAAAATCAATTTATTAAAGACGTTATAATCTTTAATAACTTGATTTTTCATATTTAAGCAATTTAATAGATACCTATTTGAAATGTATACAACCTTATTATAAAACTATGAAATGGATCGTAGGCACTAGTCAATTACTTCAAGATTGTCATGGCAACCGTTTTTATTTTGTCAATGATGTCTTATCGAAAGAAAATAATATCTAATATAATTTGTTATTGCTAAAATCAAGAATTGAAGCTTATAATTACTAGAAGTGAATGTGTTCAGGCGAGCAGTTGCTAGTTCTTGTGATACCTCATAGAACTACAGAATATTTTACTCAGAACTTCACAAGATCTCTCAAGGTGGAACAGAACCAGAACAGAACCGACACACACAGAAATCGTGAATATGCATCGAAATCTGATTGCAATTGTGATTAACCAACAAATGTGGACTGTTGTGATAAAATTTTTAATGAGTGACCTGGGTTTTCATGACCAAAGACTTTGCTAGCCATCGAAGAGCCTCCGAAGATAAACAATATTAGCCAGGGTCGGTGCCATTCGATATGTGTTGCTATTATGAAGGAGGACTGTGTTCTACCTACTAATTTTGTAAAATAATAAATAAATGAGACTTGTCATGTTGTTTTTATCAACTTTTACTGTTCTGATACCAAAATCGTATCATACTAAAGCCAAATTCTGTACACAATTTCATCGTTGTAACCTCTTCTTGTATTGTGGATCCTAATAATAATCCCTATTCTATATAGGTATGAAAGTCTGTATGTTTGGATATTTGTTAATCACACCTCAATGGTTGAAATCACACACAATTACCAGAATTAGAACCTAGGATATAATAACAAAAAATAAATACATTAAATAATAGATATAAAAATAAATAAACGGAAAAACAAAGCCTTTTATTCTGAAATCAGAGAAATAAAACTGAAGTCTATACAATACTATACGTAGTTTATAAAATGTCCCTAATCTCAGTGTGCTTGGCATAGGCCTCCAATAACAGTTTCCACTGGCGTCTGTCCTGAGCTACTCGCCAACACCACAGAGCACCATCGCTTACACTTTTTGCCTACATCTTGGACCAGCAGTCTTTCCCATATCCCATTTCCATCTATGACACTGTCTTCAACGGCATCTTTTCCCATCTCTTGTGTACCAATTTGTAAATTTTCTCCATGTCACTTTTCTCTATGTCCCTTGGTTATCGCGCATCATATAACCGGTCCATCTCCACTTTACACATAATTCCTGTTGGATAACTGTCGGTTTTCGCGCAGGAAAAGCTACTGTCGACTACAAACACTGGCACATTTTGAATATTTTCTTGAAGATCTCACTCAACATAGTCATCATTTCTGCCGAAAGACTGCTGGATACAGGACTGCCCTAGCGTCACCACATCAACCAGTACTGTGCGTCTTTCATACATCGGAATTCCTTGACCTTAACCAGGTCATCGGCCTACAGAGGGAGGCCTTAAAGCGCTGTGTATTCCGCCACGCGGTCGCAACTCCAGAACTTAACAGCCCCATTGACCATCCGTTCTTCGAGCATCTGAGATCTATCAGGCGTGAAATATTTGCATCCGATCTAATGTTTTCGATAATTCAGGGCGAACAGTCTTCTTTAACGCATCGGTCTTCGTCGAGGCATCTCCAAGGAAGACAAGGTCTTCTTCGTCACTCGTTTTATAAGTTTATATATTATTTTGTATTTATTTCGCTTGATCACCGTTTAAGCACAGACTTGTCAACTATCAACTGCCAAATGTAGCCAGTGTAGCCAGATTCGACGAGCCCTAAGTCGCCGAAAATTTAGTTTTTCCATTTATAAAAAATTCAAGACGACCATTATTCACTAATACCACGAAACATTCTTCGAAACTTAAATGCATTAGCCGCAATAATCAATATTGGTTCCACATAAAACATTTTTCTGCATTTGTTTATTTCCCTGTGTTGTTGCAACTGAAGTATAATGAAAAATAGTGTAAAAAGCATTTTATTTTCCAGTTATTTACATCATTCCTCAGATAATGTTGTATTAGATAGTCTTATTCCGAAATCGCCTAAAATCACCTTATTTTTTTTGGAGGTAACCTAATTGGCGCCGCTCGTAAAAATTGGTCGCCCCGGCACCCTTCCAAGTAGCCTAAATGGCAAAAAGGCGCCCAATCTGGCTACACTGATGATGTAACGTTGACAACGGTTTGAGAATTCGAGAATGATCAAATGTGTTTTTCTCAGTTGTGAAACCCAATTGATCGTCAATGAAGGTTTTTTGTATGACATAAGGTATACTTTGGCATGACTTGACTACGTTTACTCAAACCTTGCTCAGCATCGCAGAAAACTTAAAGTGGCAGATGATCAAGGGTGACAGATGCTTAAATCGAGATCAGCACGTACTTAGCGTCGAATACTTAATTCAGAAATCGGCCATAAGTATTCGTAAATAGGTAGGTTAGGGTTACATATATTCTCAAATGCTTTACCCCTGGTTTCTCAGTACTCGATTATCGGGCTGTTATCGTAATTGACGAATAATTGCCAGTTATCTGGTGTGATTGGTTGTTGAAAATTAATTCAAACAATCACAGCAGATAACGCGTGCTTTTCAAATTGTCACATGAATTTTGCGTTAATTTAGCGTTGAGAAACCCGGCCTTAAAAAAGTTGGCTTCCTATCAGCACCTAACGATTTTCAAAAACTCAAAACTGTATTTTGAACTGGAAATCCCAATCCCTATAAAAGCTGGTTTATTTCAAGTTTGTGAGGATGAATTGATGTATGGATGTTTTTTACTCTTTACGCAAAAACTACTGAATGGATTTTGATGAAATTCAACAGTAATACCTATAGCATAAACATTACAATAAAAAGGTTGTTAATTTATAAAGATATATCGTGCAATTGGGCCAAATGGGGGCGAAGCGGTAAAGTGCTAACACAAGGCAGGTGCCTGTTAATCTATTTCTATATACTATACTATATAATATAATATATTTTTTTATAAAGAAGAAATGATTTTTTGTTTGTACCGAATAGGCCCGAGGAGCTCGTGGCTAAATAATAACAGCCGCACGGGTCGATCTTTAAGGTTAAGCAACGCTTGACGAGGTCGGTCCGTGGATGGGTGACCATTTCAACATACCGAGTTTCCTCCGTGCCTTGGAAAGCACGTTAAGCCGTTGGTCCCGGTTGTCATTTGAAGATCTTTGACAGTCGTTACGAATAGTCAGACGCTTGAGATCTGACACCAGTCTAGCCAAGGGGTACCGTGTTACCCAGTTACTGGGTTGTGGAGGTCAGATAGGCAGTCGCTCCATGTAAAACACTGGTACTCAGCTAAAATCCGGTTAGACTGGAAGCCGACTCCAACATAGTTGGGAAAAGTCTAGGCAGATGATGATGACCGAATAGGCTCCAAAACTACTGGACCGATTTGTAAATTCTTTCACCAATAAAACGCTACATTGTTCCTGAGTGACATAGGATATTTTTTTAATCCCAAAAACGGGTCCTGTGGGGTGGGGGTGGAAGCCGTGGGGAACAGCTAGTTCATAATAAAATTGAAACTCATTTTAACGATATTTCAAAACTCGTAGATACTACCAGCGTGCAGCGGGTCAAACGTTGATTTTCAATGCTTTGTATGCAAACGACGGTTAACTTTCGGGCAGGACTATTGAATAAAAAGTTACGTTACGCGCTGCTAAATAAAAGTTTGAATAGCAAGTCTGAACGTTTATACTATAAACGGTCAGACTGGGTTAAGTCTATAAACTTTATAGACTTAACCCAGTCAAACGTTTTAAAACCTTAAACATATTTCACAAGGTTGTTTTTTTAGTAACAGAAATCACAAAACGGTCTCAAAGATACATTTTACCGTAAAAAATTTAAATATTCACACAAGTCAATCATGTGTCAATTCGATGGATAAATTAGATTTTCCGTTGCACTTGTAATTGAAATAAATCTGTCAGAAATACAAAAAAGATATAAACACATGTTACTAAATAAATATGAAAGTCTAAATGTTTGGATGTAAATCAATCACGCCCCAACGGATAAAGGATTTGGGTGAATTGGTGCACGCCTTGATAAAGTCGTGGTGGCTAAGACCTCGCATCTTGTGCTTGAGGTCGTGGGTTCAAATTTGGGCAACTACCAATCTGACTTTTTCAATCCATAAAATGTAGGTACTTGAAAGTATTGTGTATCTACAGGGTTACCGACATAGCCCGAAGACTATCTTACCTTATCTTGTGGAGGGGCCGAGAAATAACTCGGACATTGGGATCTATTGGGACGTGTTCAAGCCCGAAGACTATGTCGGTAGACTTTATTTTTTACCCTACTCCTCCTTTATTCTTTTCTGATTTATTTCATTGCGGGATCTAAGACAGTTAAATTCATTTTCCGGGACTTCGTCGAGCTTCATTGCCTCGGCGCTTTTCTGGTGGTTGCCACTGTTGATTCTAGCTTTTAGGAGTTGTAGTGGTTTGGGAATAGTGCGGTGGGAAAGTCACAAAAAAAAAAGCCCGAAGATTTACCAAACTTAAGTGGCAGTGGGCAGGGCACATTGCTCGCAGAACAGATGACCGATGAGGCAGAAAAGTTCTGGAGTCGCGACCGGGAACCGGAAGACGTTGCGTTGGAAGGCTTCCCATCAGGTGGACCATTGGCCTGGTGAATGTTGCGGGGATCCGCTAGATACGAGACGCACGGGACCGGTCAATGTGGCAACACTTAGGGGAGGCGTTTGTCAAGAAGTGGACGTCTTTCGGCTGATATGATAATGTTGACTTGAAAATACAATCACAGTCATAAATTTCGTAAAATAGCGATACAACCTGAACTTATATACCTGTATATAGTCAGCCATATAGTCTGAAATCGCCAAGCCAACTTGAGCTAGTGTGGTGATTATTGCTCGTTCTTTCTCTGTATGAGAAGAGCTACAGAGCTGCAGAGCTGCTAGAGCTGTTTTTCCAGTAGTGGAACAGTAACATTATTTGGCACACGACTAGGCCACGGGACTGAGACATAGGATACTTTTGTATCACGGCCAGCGGCTTCGCCCGCGTAAATGTCGAAAATTAGCCTATTGGCTATTCCAGACTATAATCTATCTCTCTGCCAAATTTCAACCAGATTCGTCCAGCCAAGCGTGAAGAAGTAACAAACATACAGACACGCACTCAGAAACTTTCGCCTTTATAATGTTAGTGATACTGCAGGTAACTTCGAAGTTACTTCGTCGATTTTCGTTTATTTTAAAATTGTATTATTAAATTAAATTAGTCGTTATTTAACATGACATTATTACTGACATTATAACATAATTTTATATTTTTTATATGATGAATACTATTATTGAATCCTAATTAAAAAATCACAGTTATTAATCAAATTATTTATTTTAATCAAATTATTATTTTTTTACTTTTCAATTTGTAATTGTAAATAACTAGCATTATTAAATTATTAAAATAACATCACAAGATATGTAATTATACGAAAAGTCTAAAACTTTTGGGGAGTGGAACTGGCATTTTTAACACAGGTTACTCTGTAATCTAGCGAAATTGTGATATGTATCGTAACCGACTTAACTGTTCCCTTATGTTTTGTTTTTTTTCTGTAATCTGATTCTGGTTTTGTTGTGTGTTAATTAATTTATAATGTTAATATTGTTATATAAACGCTACCTATCTGTGTTTTTTTCCGTAAACATA